>CM022392.1:16117599-17317599 GCA_011833715.1 Carcinoscorpius rotundicauda | reverse complement strand
TTTATGTGATTCTCTGCAGGTTTGCTAACATTCAGTCTTCTTCACACTTAACACTGTTAATTTTCATCATTAGTGTTGAATAAAAATAAGTTCATTAAAAAAATTATTTACATTATTTGTTGGTCCGGCATGGCCAAGCGTGTTAAGGCGTGCGACTCGTAATCTGAGGGTCGCGGGTTCGCATCCCAGTCGCGCCAAACATGCTCGCCCTCCCAGTCGTGGGGGCGTTATAATGTTACAGTCAATCCCACTTTTCGTTGGTAAAAGAGTAGTCCAAGAGTTGGCGGTGGGTGGTGATGACTAGCTGCTTTCCTCTAGTCTTACACTGTTAAATTAGGGACGGCTAGCGCAGATAGCCCTCGAGTAGCTTGTGCGAAATTCAAAAACAAACAAACAAACATTATTTATTTTTCATCAAAATGTGACATCATTTACAGGGAGTGAATACTCCAGCAAGGCATTGTAAGTGACATAATATACATTTCAGGCAGTTTCCTTTTTTTTTTATTAGGTCCTATCTGTCCCAGAAAATAAAAAGACCTATAAAGGGTCTTCGCGTCAAAAATTAATTAAACTATATACATTCAGTTAGAAAATTCTACATACATAATGCAGTAATTTGTCTTAAGTAGATAAATGTTCACAACAGCCTTATGGTTGTATAGGTATTTATTTACGACAACCTTAAGTTTGTAAACTGGTTACGTTGGGCGGAGCTTATTGTTAGCGTGTCTGGATTATGATTTCGAGAATTTATTGTTTTAGACGTATTTCTAAAGAGAAATATTTTTTTTCTAAATTTTCAGGACATTCATATATTATAAAAGTAAATGTCAAATCTCGGTACTCTATCATACAAGAATAAACAGAGAGTTAGCACGTAGATATTTTTAACCAGGTACCTCCCCTGAAGTGTAGAAATTTAAAACTAGGAACGATTATGCTCAGGTAACCGCAGTGTAGCTTCGCACAAAATCGCTAAAATTTCTAAAGTTGTCACAAAAGAAGACTACTGAAATTTACGTGTTTACTTTTCATTCTCGCGTCCTCATTGTAAATTCACGACGTATAAATACAATCGACAAAACAGTCTAATAGTTACCATTCTGCTTTCAGATACTGGATCGGCATCTGGTTGTAGGACAGGAACTATCGTCTCAAGATCTGGGACGACTTGGACAGGTTGACACAATCTACGGTGTCTTTAAGATTGAAAGTGGTTATGGATATGGTGAGATATTGATCTGGTTCTTAAACGAGTTTTTATGTTGCCCGCCATTACTACTTTTTATTAAAAATTTTGTGGTGATAAAATTTCGTTCTCCATATTGCAAAAGTAATGAACGTTCCAGAACGAAAAGTTTTTTTAATGAAATATCTTAATTTGTTAAGTATTTATTGTTCGATCATTAAAAATAAATGTTCATCAATCCTTCTTTTAGGAGAACTATCTGTGGAATGGGAAAACCTCAGGGCTACTATTGTTCGTCCGGATGTTCAAGCCACTAATGGAATCATTCATGTCATTGATCGTGTCATGATGAAGCCTCGCGACTTATCGAGGACCGGAGGCAGTGCAACAGTCTCTATGTCAGGAGCTACACTTTTAGTCAGTTTGTTGCTTTCGCGTGGAATGTAACTTTTTTCTTTCCTCTCATGGATTCCCAACCCTCCGAAATAAAACGATAAAGTTCTCGCAGGTTGGCTGTAATACATGTGTCTGTTCTCTATGGACATGAGGAACTTTGAAAATGTATGTTCTGTGGTATTATTAAGAACTCAGTGGAACTACCCAAAAAAATCAAAGGTTCACATAAAGCATCTGATAAAATTGGTATACTCCGGAAATGGGAGAGAGAGAAAGACACGAATAGCTTTTTTCGTTCCAACGGGAGGATTATGTAACTACCTACTGGATTTTCAATGATATCGAAATGTCTTAACAGCTCAGTATTTAATGACATTAAAGAAATGAAAGAAATATTTAAAAACTGCAGATTCATTGGAATTCCAGAATTTACTTGTGGATTAATAATAATAAATTAAAAGTTAAAAAGAAATTAGATAATTTAAAACTTAGTTAATCACATTTTATGGTCTGTTGAATTTTTGGGACTCTTAGCAAAATCTTTCAAAACACTTCTGTCAAAGAGGCATGCACCAATTATGAGATCGTAATTGCTCATAATGCCTAGTTAGACATTAAGATTAACAGGTATTTATTGTTTTACTTAAGATGCTATTTCTTTAGCTTTATGTAAGGAGACTCTTTATTACGTAGTGTTAAATTTTTCGGTAAAGAATCCTCTTTCTTGTAGGAAAAAAAAGAACCATGTTCCCTTTTATTAACCTAATCATAACTCTTTAAGGCGGAACTAAATTCATTGTGTCAAATTATATGTGCTTGTTGCGAATACTTCGTGAGTATGTGAACTTTTGTAAAAATATATGTTGATCTTTCGATATTGTGAATGTTCTCGGTGTTTCCTGAAACAAAAAGCGCTGAGTTACTTTTAACTCGTTAGTTTATTCGAATAATTTATTTTCTTTTGATCTAGATATTTCGATAATTTTTTTTATAGATTGAATAAAGGCACAGTTTAGTTTTCTATGCCTTTTAACGTTTGACCAAAGATCATGACGATTCTATGAAAAATAAGTCTTATCTTATGTGTACGAGAAGCTTTACACTGTCACGTGTGTTAAATTAACCAATGATTAAATATTTATGGCTGCTTATCAAAGCGTAATTCGAAACTACCGAGTTACAAGATCTAAACGGGAAACACGTGTCCATCTAAGCTGGCTTATAAAAGTCTAGTAGCACAACGAAAATAACTATGAATATTCCATTAAAATATATTTCCGGTTTTGTTATCTATCAGTATGTACATAATATATAAACAAACATTTTTGGTAGCTACAACAAACGTTAACCACATGCCTCCAGTTAGTTCAACGGCAATTCTACAAGCTTACGACGCTAAAAATCTGGATTCGATACCCGTGGTGGCCAGATCACAGGTAGCACCTTGTGTAATTTCGTGCTTAACAACTGAACAACCGTTAACAGCATTGGTAAGAGTTATTAATAACATACAGGAAATCTCAGTTTGGTTCGTAATCGATAAATATATACTTTCGCAACATGCGTATTTAAATTATATGTACAAATTTGTTATTCTCTGTGGTAGCTTTAAAACACAGTTTAGCCTTAATTGCTAGCTATAATTTATATTCACGGAATAAACGTTTAGGCCTAAATGTTTCTTGAATATCCATCTCTGAAGGCAACATTCTGATCGTTGTGCCCTCTGCAACCGTTTCGTTCATATATACGATTTACTAGATTAAATAACGAAGAACCGTAAAGGTTACGTGTACTGCGTAACACGTATCATTGTATTTTAATTCCATCTTAGTATACTGAAGTGTAAACTGTGTTTGTGCGTATAATCTCAAGGGCCTTTTTTGTAATTATAATTTCTTATATAAAACGTTAAGGATTTTAACCATATTACTTGCAGTGCTAGTGTAAGCCAGTATACGGGCTTCTCGGGGTTCTGTTCTTTTAAAACACTGGATTCAATGAAATTTCTACAGCAATATAAACAATGGATAAAATAAAATTTATTTTGATTATAGAAGATTATTATACTTTACCTTTTTCAGCAAATTCTCCTAAACTGCAATGAAAAATAATGATGGTAACTCTAATAATTTCCAATATAACTAAAATTATTTTATTTGATTAAATTTGAAACATAACCTAAAACTTGTGATATACATTAAACGTTTGTATAATGATATATCTTGCAGTATGAGCTAGTTTAGCGAAAACCAACCTAACATATTTACTGTGTTGCTACCTACTTAAAACTTCAAAGTAATACTAAATTACAGGAGGGTTACAAAACGACTTGTTAAAACAAAAACAAAAGTCTGACTTAATTTCCGAGAAGAGCATCATAGGAACGCTGAGAAAAATAATAGAATATGTAAAAAGCTATTTAAAGCTTTTCACGAAATTCTGTCTAGTGTAGAGTGTGTCCAGATATTGAGTCAGAGTGACACTGATAAAGAAAGAGAGCAGTCTGTATCATAGATTCAACACATCTTGCTTATTCATCATGTTAGTAACCCTTGGGTAATACCTAAACTAACATATAAGGTTTTACACTGCAGCAACTTACAATAAAATGAATGCTAAAATGTGAACGGGCAGATAATAAAGTCTTAAGTAGTTGAGAAATCAACAACCATAAAATGTAGAGTTTGGTCTTTCTGGGTTGAATGAGTTCTCAGAGGAATTTTTCTTTTCTTACTGGGAAGAGACTAAAGAAAATAAAAAAGGCCTAACTATCCATACAAACGTGGATAAAGTAATTACGTTGTAGGTTAACTTCTATCGTGATATAGGTGCGTAATCTTATTTGGAAGTAGGTGGTTGAAGGTTCTGTAAAATCTTTCGTTAGGAACTTTCCTTTACAAACATCTCTTTAGGGGCTAACATCTTTCCTATGTACACAATATAATTTCCAATTCCAAAGATGCCACGTAGAATTTGAAGAAATGTTGTTGCTAGAAGCTGGAAAAGTGGTGGAACATGAATAAAAATGTTCCTTACCGTTAAAATGTTACAATAAACTCGTGTGTGTGTTTAAAAAGTATGGTGCGTCCTAGCTTAAGATACATTTTGCAAAAAAAACACCTCTTTGTAACGCAATCTTAAAATGTAAAATCCTAAATTCTGATAAGGCCTGAATACTATGATTTAAGATTTTTATCGTTGTGAAGTATTCGGTGAACTAGCCTTCGTTTCTCTTTGTTCTTTGTAAATGTTTGCATGCAGTAAGCTGAAGAAATGTGACCAACTTACCTTAGTGTGAGAGATTCGTCTCGAAAGCGCATTTGTAAGTATTGGTTGGTGTATGTATTACTTTATCAGTATTATTATTATTATTCGTGGTCTTAAAAATCAATATTGTAAGCATCTCCAACGTTCTGAGTATCAGCTCTGACACAGATTGAGTTTTAAAATATTTTTCTGGAAAGTAAAAATCAAGAATACATTTAAAAAATTCTTCACCTGTAGACTTAAACCACAGCAGTTACTTCAATGACAGTTATAATTAATATCAACTTAAAGTAATATCCGTTCTGTTTAGAGAAAAAAACGTACAATTATGACGATGAAAAAATAAAATATTGTTAACTAGCTTAGTTCTTTGATTACAATAATACTAGAAACTCAGATCTTTGGACATGCCAATTTTTTATTTGTATATTTGAGTCGTTATTGCAATTCTGAAATAAATACGAACTTTATGTATCGGTGTTGAAGCATATTGGCTCATTTGATTCAGTAGTCTGGATTCTACATTCCCTGAGACTCAAAACATGAAACAAAAAACATATTAAGAAACCAAATAAACACAGCCTCAAAACTATGTTAACCTGTTAAAATTAACTATGAAATTTAAAGCAACATTTCATCAACATCAACAAATTTCCTTTAAAAAATGTTGAATAGATTATACCCACACCTGTACCAACAACAAACAAACAATAATAAACTCAAAGAAACGACAAATTGTAAAACCCTACGCTGTTGCATACAACATATTCCAGATGTTAGCAAAAATATAATCATTTGGATAAACGTAAATATAACATTCAAACAAACACTATATTTATTCAAAACCACGTACAAAACTAAAATCCATATTATGTAAACTACACTGACAAACACAACACCAACATTATTTATAAAATGCAATGCAACAACTGTCACGACTTCTGTATTGGAGAAACAAGTAGAAAAATGAAAACCAGATTTAAATAACAAAAAAATCACCTCACGTTTTTGAACACTGCAAATCACATAACAGCTCAAAACCATAGAAAATACTAACATACTAAATAGGGAAACAAATACAAACAAACGCAAAATCAAAGGAGCTTCGCTTATGCAACAATTAAATTCAAAATTGGACCAATATAAAGGGAAACGTATATTAAAGAATAACCTAACATTTGACTGCAATGCCCTCTGCTAACTCGTACTCGTTCATACTCTTCTCCCTAAAACATGCATCCAGAACGTCCACTTGTAAATACACTTAGGTCATCTTCAAGTTCACAAAGAAGATCGAAACGTTGTTTTGTATTTTAATATAATTAAAGTTTTAATTCCAATACCACCCATATTTAGAATACATTAAAAAAAATGATTTACTGTTGATGGTGTGAACTCAAGGCTGTTGTTTTATGAAATGTAAATGCAGTTGGAGTTTGACGGCTGCAGTATTCAAAATCATTAAAAACAATTTTCTTGGTATTGAGTGAACTTTTATATCTAATGTTAGATGTAATATTTATTTAAAACCGTTTTGAATACCGTACATACAGTCGTATATGATTCCAGTCGTAATCCATAAGAATTAAATTATGTGATTTTTAAGAAGAAGCATGCTTCAGAAATACAAAAATAAAGTATCTCTGATTATTGAAAATAAATAATGAAAAACAAAGCAAAATTTTTTGTAAAATTCGATTGGTCTTAAAGAAACGAAAATCCCTCCCCGTTCTCTCATAATTCTCAAAGAAGCATACGTATATTCAGAGTTAGCGATGAGTAATGATGTCTTCCCTCTAGTCTTAGATTGCTATATGCGAGAAAATCGAAAAAAAAATGCAATCAAACCTCAGTTAAAATAATCATGTTAAAATACTCACGTCTGCTAATAAATTTAATTGCATTTACAGAGAAAAAGTAGAATCAATGCTGTTATTGTTCTGAAACGTATCTTATACGTCACTTTATATTGTTCAGTGTTTTCAACACCAATAATCGAACTTTAGAAATCAGCTCTCCAAGGCATGGTTTGAGGTGACGAAAATACTTTGTCAAAAATCTCCAATAAAGTTATAAAAGAAATTTTTGCTTTCTGGTAATGTTTGTTTTCATTATTCGCCAGAAAGAGATGAATCTTCCGTTCTGCATAGTAAGTAGTTTCTTTCATAGAGTACTGAAAAACAAAAGGTATATGTTTTTCATATATTTCATGATTTCTTTAAAATAGTGAAATTTATCCATACTAACAGAAATAAAAACGTTCCTACTAAATTATTAATTATCGTAATAGACGTTCTCATGAATATCTGAAGAATTTGCCCCCAGCAGCACAATCTGTGTTCTCACATTGCTAAATACCGAATTTCGATACCAGTGATGGACATAGCACAGATATCCCTTTGTGCTTAATAATAAACAACAGTAAAAAACTGCATGATTTACCAAAGAAGGCATTAGAATCATGAATAACCCAAGGAGGAGACTAGACAGTTGCATAGCTAAGGGGGGCAAAAGGTACATCTGTCCCCGAGCGCATCATCGGGGTGGGGGGTGCCAAATTGATGTTACATAATTAGGAATTATGGCTTACATTTTGTTACGAGGGGGCGCGAAAACTGACTTTGTTACCGGGCGCTGAAAACCATAACTACGCCTCTGAATCTAGAAATAAAAAAAACCAAAGACTCAGAAAATCTGGAAATTCGTAAGTATTCGACCATCAAAATCATACATTTATAGTGGCTAAATCCGATATATATAAAATTACAAGTGTCGTAGTTTTTTTTATAATCAATAATCTGGCATAGTCCAGTGAATAGGACGCTCGACTTGCAATTTGCAGATCGCTGGTTGTAATCCTGTTGCTGAGCATGGTAACCTTTCGAGGGGTGACGATCAGTATCAATATTCGATTAAAGTAGCCCAAGATTTGGGGCAGCTGGTGTTGACTAGTTAACTTCCTTCTAATCTATCGTGACTGAATTAGAAACAGCCGGTGCAAACAGTCCTGATGTAGCTTTGCACGAAATTAAAACAAACAAGCAAAAATAACTATACTCTTCAAAAAAAGAAACGCAAAATGGATATTTTTGTTATTTTAAAAAGAAATATATGCAATAACGTTACAAGCTCAGAGTATGTGATATTACACGTGTTAAAGCACTGATTGTCTGAGTGAAGCACAACGCAACAACGCCATTGGTCGTTGGAAGCAGAAAATTCTCGATCAGATGTTGCCAGGGCTGTGAATGTCCATCCAAGCACCATCACAAGGCTATGGAATCGTCACCAACAACATGGATCAACTTGTGACCGTCCACGATCTGGCAGACCTCGTGTGACCACGCCCGCACAAGATCGCTACGTCCGGTTACATCAACTTCGGGATAGGACCATTACTGCGACGTCTACTGCCTCAACCATACCAGGGCTGCGTAAGCTTTCCGATCAGACCGTACGCAACCGTTGAACGACGTTCTTCAACATGACAACGCCCGTTCTCACACAGCCCGACTCACCACTGTCTTTTTGAGACACCACAACATCAACGTTCTTCCCTGGCCTTCCAGATAACCAGATTTAAACCCCATTGAACATCTTTGGGACTAGATGAACCGACGTTTGCGATGGCGACAACCTCAACCGCAGACTCTATCTCAGCTTACAGCAGCTTTGCAAGCTGAGTAGACAGCCATTCCACAGGATGTGATTCGTCATTTCATCGCTTCCATGGGCAGGAGATGCCAAGCAGTTTTTGATGCTCTCGGGAGGCATACTTATTATTGACGTTGAGTGACGTTGAACTTTTAACTAGTGAGCATGGACTTCGCCTTTGCAGACTTTGGATGTTCAGCAGTGAATGTACAAAATTTCACACATGTCATACAGAACTACCCGGAATAAACTTGTTAACAATATGTTTCAAATTTTGCCTTTTGTGTTTCTTTTTTGAAGAGTATATATAAAACAAATGAAACATAAAGTATATTTTCTTTTTAAGCTCAAAGCGGTACAATGGGCTATCTATGCTGCAGCACTGCAGGTATCGAACACTGAATATAATCATTATAAGACCTAAAGCTTATCGTTGTGTTATCATGAGAATGGAAAATATACAAATATAACTTTTTAACACGCAAGATTGTAGCTTGAAACATGTAATTTGATTACTTTTAAATTTTAGTCAAGAGCACTGACATCATAATAAATTTTAAATGCTTATAAATATGTAAGAACAATAATATGGAATTTAACGATGTGAAGCAGCTAAGATGGTTTCTTTTACGATAACAGTATGAACACTTATAATAAGTTAAATTACCTCATTACTGGCTGTCCTAACACGGATTTCCTGTATAAAAGAGGTCATGCATTACCTGTTTATGCACTGTATACAATGAAACTTAATTTATCGTAAATAACTGATATAAATAGATTTCCAACTGCTCATTTCTATGCTGTAATCAAGTTACCTTAAAGACAATTGTGTTGAGCGAGATACTTTGTTGGCAGTGGTGAAAAAGAAATACTTTCATACATCAAATTTTACAGGAACTTCGCATTTGACCAATCATTCGAAATGAGCCATACTGTAGTACTTTTGTACACCTGAATAACATTACCATAATGATTGAATTCATTTGTATAGAGTGCTTCCAAGAACCTCGATTGGATATACAGGTTTACTAACAAAACATTTTTAGAGATACAATAAATGTGTTAACTGGGATAATAATGCAATAAATAAATAGCGAATAATAATAATTATTTGGAAAAGAAGAAGCATGTATCATCATCATACAATGGTGGAAATTTTGCTTATATGATACGGGAAAAACTATTTTATTATAGAATGTGCGACCACCAACTTCGCGACATTTTTATTTTATGTGTATGTATATTTTCAATAGGAGTCACAATTTTCCCGTTTCATCAGAACTTTAATTTTATTTTATTCTCAGGGTGCATACATGATGTCACTAATACGCCACACGCGGATCTAATCTAGTGCCACGGGTAATTGGCTAGTGTACGTAATAGAGGAGTGTTATCTTGTGCATTAAAGTACGTAATACAGCTTTCGATGGTGGTACTAATTAGAACAAGCAACGTTTTTTGTTTGTTTTCGACCAAAGTCTCATTGGGAGTATACGAGTAAAGAAAAATGAAGCATTCTTACACAAAAACTTGTCATTACCATTGTGTTCCAAGAGCAAGATATATACATTTTCATCAGCACGTCTTTCTAAACGTAGCTTCTTAGCCGCTGCATAAAGGCTCATAGAATCACTCTGTGTTTTTTAAGTTCAGGCTTTTAGCTTGTACCTCCGTCATGTCTGGATCGATTTGAGATATAATTGCAGTTTTTGATTCAGGTGGTTAAACTCTTTGGGTTGATCAGTTGGATCATCCCCAAAGCTTTATAGGTTAATTCACTCTAATCCTGCCTAAAAGACTTTCAAGTGCCGCGGCTGTTGAAGACTCCCTTTAGTCTTTGTTTTAATTCATCAATACAACATGAAGGAATTGATAAATTTCATTCAATTCAGAAGAACATACTAGGAATCAACACGTTTCTTTTTTATTCTAAATAAAATATTCCTATTTTGTACGACTAAAAATAAAAAGAAAAAAAAGGCTGTAACGAGAAAAGATAAGCAAACTCACTGCTACATAGACTGAGTTTTCTTTGACATATATGGTCTTTTCTCTTAGTTCTGCTCCTTAGTGACACAGAAATATGCCCTGGTGAACAAAGCACGGATAACCTACTATGCACCTTTGTGCTCAACTCACAAACAACATCTCTTAATTGTGAGGTGACGTGTAATTACGATCCATGTTGAATACGCTACAAGGTTAACGTTATCGAAATATTTAAATTTGGAATATTTGGACATACGTATTTAAAACGTTTATATCTATTGTAACGGGTAGATGAATCTCTTACAAATGAAATAAACGTATTCGAGAACGTTGACCTTTACTATAAGGTGAAGGTTAAAGTTTAAAGAGCGCTAACTGCTATCATGTATATATATATATATACGTCGTTCTAGGATAAGGTAAATTATGTGATTAATTTAGCTTAAAAATAAAGTAGAAATTTCTAATATTAACCTGTAGATGACTTAAGAAGGTCGAAACATTGTTCTGTACTCTATTTAATTATAGTTCTAGTGCCAATGCTAGCTGTATTGAAAATACAAACGAGTTATTTTTTGTTTGTTTGTTTCGCTGAACAACAGTTTATTGGATTTTTTTCTCACTTTTAATGATGTTGGAAATATATGAAAAAAATACTGTAACATATTTTTGTGGTAAGTGGGCTTAATAGCAGAACTTAATAAAACTGATAACGTGAAAGATATCTTCGAATTTCACCAAGTGTGTTTTATAGTGACTTCAGTAGCACTCGTGAATTGTGTCTTTTGTAATCTTACTTATAAATGACCAAGTGGCGATAGCGACAAGTTCACTTTGAGATGTTTGTTTGTTTATTTTTGAATTTCGCACAAAGCTACTCGAGGGCTATCTGTGCTAGCCGTCCCTAATTTAGCAGTGTAAGACTAGAAGAAAGGCAGTTAGTCATCACCACCCACCGCCAACTCTTGGGCTACTCTTTTACCAACGAATAGTGGGATTGACCGTCACTTTATAACGCCCACACGGCTGAAAGGGCGAGCATGTTTGGCGCGACGGAGATGCGAACCCGCGACCCTCAGATTGCACTTTGAGATGATTCATCATACCCAAAATTTTATAGAGTGTTATGTTCTAACAGTTTCCGTAAACAAACGTTTCGCTGGGAATTTTCTCTTAGCCAACAACACTCAACATGTGTCATGCTTTTATGCTGTGCATTCTTCTTTTATGTATCGTTTGTTTGTATTTTTAAAATTTCGCGCAAAGCTACACGAGGTCTATCTGCGTTTGCCGTCCCTAATTTAGCAGTGTAAGACTAGAGGGAAGGCAACTAGTTCCCACCACTCACCGCTAACTCTTTGGCTACTTTTTACCAACGAACAGTTGAATTGAACGTCACATTATAACGCCCCCACGATTGAAAGAGCAAGCATGTTTGGTGTGACTAGGATTCGAACCCACGACCCTAGGATTACGAGTCGAGCGCCTTATTTTCCACGTGAGGAGGTTAATATTTGTTTAGTAGGTAAATGCAGTGTCTGTTTTTAACATTACTGTCCATTGCGTCCAGTCTCTTTTCTTAAACTTAATAAAGTCAGGAATTTAAACTAATTCTGTGTTGCCTATTCTCCCAAGCCTTTTGCGAGAACAGTCGCTGTTCATACATAGAAGTTAACGGTATAACTTAGAATATCACAGACTGAGCTTAAGAGTTAATAATAATGAACAAAATTAACATATGGAAGTAAAAACTTTGAAATTTTTTATATTATATTTCAATTACAGAGCTGATTAGCGTTTTTTTGCAATGTTATAAAATAATTACAAGTGCTATTTTTATGATAAATTTAGATTTTAAAATCCTTAGTCTAATGCAATGATTCATAAGGTACCAGTGTATTGACTTATTGTATTCTCAAGATGGTTGGTATGGGTATTAGCACTGTAATTAAAATGAAGTAGAGAACAACGTTTCGACCCTCTAAGGTCATCTTCAGGTTAACAACGGTAGTTTGCAATTAACCGTTGCCAGGCACATGAATACTTTCACACGTTTCTGAACACTGCAAAAAAACAATAATAATAATAAACAGCATAACCATAGAAAACATCCAGATAATAAGTAGGGAAACAAATATAAACAAACGCAAAATCAAAGAGGCCCTACTTATATAATAACTAAAATCAAAATTAAACCAGTATAAAGAAATACCTTTATAGCTATACTATTTAATAACCCAACATCTAATTGCAAGGCCCCCTAAGGTTATTTAACATGCTTAGTAGATTTTAAGGATGTAGTCTCTCTATTTGTTAACCTGAAGATGACCTAAGAAAGTCGAAATGTTGTTATGTACTTCATTTTAATTAAAGTTTTATCACCTACATCAGCCGTCTCGAGAATACATTTTTACTTCAAGTAGGCTTCTCGTCATCACGAACATTACAGTTCAGTTCTACCTGAGCTAAAAGGTGACGAACTGCAGTTGATCGATATCACTCAGTCAAATGACGATAATGAAAAAAAAACCAAACTAAAGGCAACACTGAAAGATAAGAGGCTTAGTGCCATAGCCTCGCTTTCGATTCAAAGTAACATTTTGTGAACGACTGAATCTTGTCTGAGAATTATCGAATTTGCTGCTGTCAAATTTACAAAGAATTTATAGATAGATACATATTTGTATTCTTATGTACTGCTCAAACTATAGCTAATGAATAGTATTGAATCATATTTGACTTATTTATAGAGCATATTTCTGAAGGTCGTCCTATAAGATTTACTCCAGGTCTATAATTTGGTCTAAGTCACTAAATACTTAACTGAATCTTGTTTGAATTTTTACACACCAGTAACTCGTATTTATAATGTGCTCTCACTTTTCTAAATTCCAAGAAATTTTTAGATAATTATTGCGCATATATTATTATAAAATATCTTTAGAAAAAAACCTAATAATGAAAACAGTGAAAATACAGGTTACAACATTAAAACGAAGAAACTAAAAGCACATGATCACCATACGTTTTCGCTTGCGGTGATAACGAACCTGGTGGTGGAGTAGTGAACAAAAGTAGTCAAACAAGTTTTTACTCAAAATTTGGGAGGACTTGATTCATACAAAACCAACTTAAAATTACGATTTTTTTCTCGTCAGCACCTATTCGTCCATCGTTGTATTTTTTTATTATACAACCGGCGACCAGAGATCATTATTTGGTATTCATTCTGACATGTAATTCATTGTGTTTTTAGGATAAAAACATTGTTATGTGAAACAAAAATCTTTCTCGTTTAGTACTATAACCAATATTAAACTGAATAAAGAAATTTATTTTTTGAAAATAAATTTTGTCTTACCCTAGCTTTCGTGAATCTTTAGGCGAAAAATAATTATATTTTTAAACGGTGTAATGGAATTTCGTATTAAGTTTTTACTTTTACAAAATGTACATGGATTATATAAAGTCCAAAATGAAGTAAGAAACAAACAAATAATTATAACTTTCTATCCACATCAACAGGAATCACAAAATTACAGTTACAAAAAAAATTGTGATTTCCGCCCCACTTTTTATTGTAGATTTTCACGCATAATACAGATCGTTTAGACCAACGTATTTCATCTTATTGTTTTCATTTTTATCGTTAATATTTTATGTAAAGTGATAAAATTACCACAAAAGACGTATTAACATGGTAAACAAATGTCTTTGTCAATTTTTTTTATCTCATGCTCTCTAGGCGAGAAAAAAAATCCTCTAATAAGCATTTGTTTACATTTCGAAATAACTAAATAACACAAAAATAAAGTTTATAGGCATATTATCAGGGTCAACAAATTTAGATGCTTATTAAAAATGGTTGACGAATATCGAACAAGTAGTTCTTTAACTGAACCCCTTACACGGGCCATTTAGTCGTGGGAGTGGTCAATCCACTCTTCGTTAGTAAAAGAGTAGTTGGCGGTGGGTGATGATGAGTAACTTCCTTCTCCTCTAGTATTACACTGCTAAATTATGGACGGCTAGCGCAGATAGCCCTCGTGTAGCTTTGCGTGAAATTAAAAAGATAAACAATCAAACGAACCCTAAATAACAAAGCACTACATCGTCATCAATTGGCACTAGAAGAACTTGAGTGTTTGCTATACAGTAATATTATATGTATTTAAAGGGGCATATTAAGGTTATCTGGGTCTGCAATTTCAGAGGCACTTCTTTCTCGAATGATTCACGAGGAATACTATCGATCAATATGAGAATAATTATAAATTAAATGCACTAAAATAGACTGGTGGCTGTTTATAGTATAAAACATTCAAAATTAAATCAAATTTGTATTGTTTTTCTTTCTTTCTTTTTCCATAAGATGTGACTTAAAAACTACTGTGCTCTAGGAACCAAGCCCTGAAAGCCTATTAGTTAGTAAACTCCTGTGTATTCAAGAAAATAGGAACAATGGACTGACAACTGATTGAATAATTTATGATCCTATGAGATTCAGGTTTTCGAAAAGCCTACGTTTTCAAACCGTTTGAGGATCTTTTACTAGCTAACTATAACGCTTACTAGGATACCGTGATTAAGTAATGGACGATTCTGTGATAATTTTTTATTTACTAACTATATAGGTTATTAGGTTCTCGTAATTAAGTGATAGACGAGTTTGTAAACGTAGTGATTAAACCTATTTAATATAAATTAAATTGAAATATTTTGTGTACAACAACAGCCTTATCTTACTCAGTGACCTACGGGCTGCATAGTAAACCGGTAACTTAACGCATGCGCAAAGCAATTGAGCGAAACGGCGTTCTTTGTCTCCGACAATGACCGAGACCTAATTTTCCCCACAATGTTAGAATGGTTTATTAATTACTGCACATCATATTCACGACACGCTACACCCAAAACGAAGTTATTTCGACATAAAAAGGATTTCTGCTCAGTAAAAACGCGAGTGTATAAGTGTATTCTATAGCTTATAGAATAACTTATATTATGAAATTTCAAAAAGAAATATGCCACCAAAATTAATTGATGTAAAATAGCTATAAAATGGTGTATTTTTAATTACCATCCCAGACATGTTTATAAAAATTCTCTGTGTGTTTGTTCATAAACACAGATAGAAACATTTCAATTTCAACGAAAAAACAACAACAAAATAAACAGTTTTTCGCACTTGTTGTTATCAGCCCATGGCCTTGAACTATGTAACCAGGACTTCAAGGTAACCATGGATACGTGAAGATTGCGTCACCGTGTGTTTCCTATTGTCTAATGGCCTAAAATCCTAAAATTGGCCTAAAAAGGAAGGTGAGTGAGGTCATACACCGATTCCCGGATGTTAGAAGTGGACCGTGAGCTACAATGAACTGGTATTTGTTGTGGATTTATTGCATGTCTACTGGGAGAAACACAAGTAAAAAGGAAGTCATTTTTTTGGAGTTAATGGCCTCGAATACAAATTTTGTGTAAAAAATCTATAATTCTTTTTTTTTCTAACCGTTCGTGTATGTGATATGTTAAAATTTTAACACTTTCAAATAAAAATGTGCTCGATTGAAACTGGTTTTAATAATAAAGCGTTCAAAAAATTCAGAACTGAAATAACAAAAGTTGTTTCACCTACAAAGTGCAAAAACATCTAAATAGCAACCTAAATTTTATACAACATATTTTACACGGATCAGCTATCGATCTTAAACCAACTAGAACAGCAAAACTTAATAGATTAAGTAAATATTTACTGAAAATATTAGTATTTTTTAGGGTCGGAGCTAATAGACATTTAGATTCTGTTGATTTTTATGTCAGGCTCAGTGAAAGTTAGTTAAGAAAGTGCGTGTATGTTTTCTTGTAGCAAAGCCATATCGGGCTATCTGTTGAGCCCACCGAGGGGAAATCGAACCCCTGATTTTAGCGTTGTAAATGCGTAGACTTACCACTGTACTAACTGGAGGCAACATAGAAAGCTAAAATAACAACAGCGTACAAGTGATGTAGTCTTAAATCGGTTTATGTAAATTATTACAGGTAAATATTATTTGATTATCCTTTAGTAATACAAGACATGTCGTAAAGCTATATATAACTAAGTATGAGACTTAAAATAGACCATTTAGTGAGACATCGTTCCAGAACAAAACGAAATCTTAAGTCAACAATTGTATACTGACAGATATACGGAACATAATATTTGTGGTTAGAATTTTTTACCAGGTTGGAAACGCTCTAACCACAAATATTACACTCTAAATACTTGACAATAAACAAAGTTTTACCTACTTTATCCAATTTTTTATCTAAAATGAAGTCTAGTTTAATCGATAACAAACTAAAACAAAAACTGTGAAATACAAGGTGATTTGCAGTTCCTCATTTTCGTTACATTACAAGATGTATACACTGCAAAAAATATAGTTTTGTTTTATGTTTTGTTTGTAAGAAGATTTCAAGAATCATATGTGAAAAGCTATTTATATAAGTGTATAAAATTTCTATTTCTATTCTATACAGTTTGCAAGAATCTTTATCGAGTAAAATTCGAAAACACTGTAAATATGGAATATGGATAGGACTGCATAGTTCGCGTGTTTGGTTAAAGTAGACAGTTACACAAAGAGCTGTCTATGTGTTTCTTAACATTGGTATGGCCGATTTTTTGCGTTATAAACCTTACCGTTGACACGTCGGAGGTCGGTTTACACAGATTCCTTTGAAATAGTTGAAAGAGAAAATCTTATTTACTGTTAAACTTATAAAACGCATACCATGTTAATCGTTAAAGTTAGGCGTAGAGACGTACACTACGTAAGTCACTAAAACTAGAACGTAGGATTGTTTGTTTGTTTGTTTTGGAATTTCGCACAAAGCTACTCGAGGGCTATCTGTGCTAGCCGTCCCTAATTTAGCAGTGTAAGACTAGAGGGAAGGCAGCTAGTCATCACCACCCACTGCCAACTCTTGGGCTACTCTTTTACCAACGAATAGTGGGATTGACTGTCAAATTATACACCCCTACGGTTGGGAGGGCGAGCATGTTTAGCGCGACGCGGGCACGAACCCGCGAACCTCAGATTACGAGTCGCACGCCTTACGCGCTTGGCCATGCCAGGCCTAGATTGTTGTTTTGAATTAAGCACAAAGCTACGCAATGGGCTATATGTGCTCTGCCTACCACGGGTATCGAAACCCGGATTCTAGCGTGTAAGTCCGCAGACATACCGCTGAGCCACCAGGGGGCCTAGAACGTAGGAATAGTATACGTCAACTTGATCATCAGAGTTTTAGCGTAACAAAATACACCACGCTAATTAACACTTATTAAAAGTTACACAATGTTACAATATTAGAATTAGGGCATCACAAAGTACACCATGTTAATAATTAGATTTAGAGCGTAAAAAAAAAGAAGTTTATTAAATTAATAACTAAAGTTAGAGTGAATAAACAATGTTATAAACCACGCTAATCAATAAAAAAGTGCACTACATTATATTATTAGAGTTAGATCGTAGAATAGTGTATAATGTTAATCATTAGAGTGGAGCCAAAGTATACCATGTTTTTCAGTTAAACAGTTAATATTAATTATTACCATACAGGTATTACGCACTATGTTCATGACAGCCGCAGAGTTTCGTAAGGAAGACGTCTGTACGTTGCCAGTTTGTTTTCAAACGAATTTTTTACTATCTTTACACATGGCTGTGAAAGCTGTTACTGACTGCTAATATGACCTCCCAGAAAGAAAAAAAACTTTGTGATATGGAAAGTAACGGTGTACACTGCGCTTCTGTCCAGTATTTGTTATATAATACATAATTCTTATTAGTTATATATATGTGTGTGTGTGTGATACCAAACTATAATTCACTTGTCTCTTCTTGGTGTATCATAATAATGGTACATAAGTTCTGTTTCTCTTCTTGGTATATCATAATAATGGTACATAAGTTCTGTTTCTCTTCTTGGTGTATCATAATAATAGTATATAAGTTCTGTTTCTCTTCTTGGTATATCATAATAATAGTACATAAGTTCTGTTTCTCTTCTTGGTATATCATAATAATGGTACATAAGTTCTGTTTCTCTTCTTGGTATATCATAATAATGGTACATAAGTTCTGTTTTTCTTCTTGGTATATCATAATAATGGTACATAAGTTCTGTTTCTCTTCTTGGTATATCATAATAATGGTACATAAGTTCTGTTTTTCTTCTTGGTATATCATAATAATGGTACATAAGTTCTGTTTCTCTTCTTGGTGTATCATAATAATGGTACATCAGTTCTGTTTTTCTTCTTGGTATATCATAATAATGGTACATAAGTTCTGTTTCTCTTCTTGGTGTATCATAATAATGGTACATAAGTTCTGTTTCTCTTCTTGGTGTATCATAATAATGGTACATAAGTTCTGTTTCTCTTCTTGGTGTATCATAATAACGGTACATAAATTTTATCACATTGCATAATAATCCTTACATAAACACATCGTAATGAAACCAAGTTTATATCATGCCGATAACTTACAAACTCATTTGTATGAATATATTAGAAGAGCTAGTTTACGACTCTTTACGTTGAGTTATTGCTCTTAAGTCTGGCGACAAATTTTGAAAAGAGCCGAAATCTAGTTCCAGTTTTGTTTGTTTCTTTTTTCAGCTCAGAGCTACATAAGTCGCTATTTGTGTTCTGACCACCGTGGAAAAAAAGAACCTTGGAGTTAATAGTTGTAAACCTGTGCACTTTCTGCTAATTAACACAGGATTAAGTAAAAATTGCATTATAACAAGACGATGCAAGAAAAGGATACTCAAAAGCAAACAGATCTCTAATAGAAAAAATCAGGCAAAACCAGTAACTGAAAAACAGAATTATATCAAATAAAAGAACAGAATCTCAGTGACAAAACCGACTCACGCACACTACAAATATACAGCATTTTTAAACCTCATAAACCAGATTATCCATTCCGACCAATAATGTCCACATATGAATCGTTTAATAACAATCTTGGTAAATACATAGCATGAGCATTCTCCAAATATGTAACATCAGCCAGCTCATTCATCAAAGACTCCTTTAATTTTGAGTCTAGCCTTAATCAACTTAATCATAAAGCCTTAATAGCCAGTTTCGATGTTATAATCCCTCTTTACAGAAGTTCCAACCGCAGAAGCCTGCAAAATAACCTTAAAGCTTTATATCCGAGACCCTAATCCATCAATAGACATTACCAGCAATCAATTAGCAACTCTCATAGAATTCACCACGATAAAGACAAACTTCATGTTCAACAACCACAACTATATACAAACAAATGGCCTAAGCATGGGCAACCCAGTATCACCATTTTCAGCCAATATTTTTATGACACAAGTTGAAACACAAGTAATTAATACAGCATTACATCCACCACTATACTGGTACAGATATGTAGACGATACGGTTGCGGGATTCACATCTACAGAACACACACTTAATTTTTTCAATCGCATTAAATCTATACATTCCAACATTAACTTCACATGTGAACAAAAAGGAAGCAACCAAATATCATTTCTTAACCTCAAAATTACAAGAACCGACACATAATTCAAAACAAAAATTCATCGAAAAATCACCCATACTGGACTATACATTCCTTGGGACTCAGCACACGAAACAAAACAAAAACTCAACACACTAAGAAACCAAATAAACACACCCATAAAATTACGCTCACCAGATATAATTAACGATAAATTACACAAAATAAAACAATACTTCATCAACATCAATAAGTTTCCTCCACAAACCGTATAAAACATTTTACGCACACACCTAGACAGAATGCAAAATCAACCAACAAAAGTAAATATATCTCACGAATCAAAAATCATGAAACCATATACTGTTGCATGCCATATATTCCCTACATCAGCAGAAAAATAACCAGCACTTGTTAAAAACTAGTAATAAAATATAACATTCCAGTTAATACCAAATTTATTCAAAAACCAGGCACAAAACTGAGGTCTATACTACGTAAAAACTACACTGACAAACACCACACCAACATTATTTATAAAATACAATGTGATAACTGCCACGACTTCTATATTGGAGAAACAAGTAGAAAAATGGAAACCAGATTCAAAGAACATAAAAAGTCACCGTCACACGTTTTCGAACACTGCAAGTCAAATAAACACAACATAACCATAGAAAACACTAAAATACTAAATAAAGAAACAAACATGAACAAACGCAAAATTAAAGAAGCCTTACTTGTACAACAACTTAAACCCAAAATAAACCAATATAAAGGAACGCCTTTATACCTATATTAATATAATAAAATAAATAAAATTATATATTCAAACATCTAACACCGCCCTCTACATTCCCAACACTCAGTTACACAACCTCTTTCAAAATGTGGTCAGCTTCCGGTCAGTTATTCCTTTCTTTCTCTGTGAACCTGACGATGACCGAAGAAGGTCGAAACGTTGTTCGCTCCTCTATGTAAAATATTTTCTGAACCCAAACGAGACGTTTCTATATATATATTTCTACACATACATATTTCTCTACAAGTGAGTTTTCTCGACGTCACTAAGAATGACACAAATCTGTGGTATCAAAACAAAGCAACAAACACTTAGTGACAAGCAGGACAAAACTATATCACACAAAGCAAGAGAAAGTGTGATTAACAATAAAACAGGCTTACAGGATTGTATCACACAAAGCAAGAGAAAGTGTGATTAACAATAAAACAGGCTTACAGGATTGTATCACAAAAAGCAAGAGAAAGTGTGATTAACAATAAAACAGGCTTACAGGATTGTATCACAAAAAGCAAGAGAAAGTGTGATTAACAATAAAACAGGCTTACAGGATTGAATCACAAAAAGCAAGAGAAAGTGTGATTAACAATAAAACAGGCTTACAGGATTGTATCAAACAGAGCAAAATTCACTAAGATTCAGTGAGAATTGAACGTAGCTATATCAAAACAAAGCTAGAGAAAATAAGTAGCAAGCAAATAAGGTAACATCAAATAAAAATAACAGAAAGTCAGTAACAAATGTACAGGATCATATAAAAACAAGATAATAGATGGAGCCAGTAACAAACAAAGAGAATTATATCAAAGGGAGCAAAAACTATCAATAAGATTTTTTTTTTTTTTGGAATTTCGTACAAAGCTACTCGAGGGCTATCTGTGCTGGCCGTCCCTAATTTAGCAGTGTAAGACTAGAGGGAAGGCAGCTAGTCATCACCACCCACCGCCAACTCTTGGGCTACTCTTTTACCAACTTTACATTATACACCCCCACGGCTGGGAGGGCGAGCATGTTTAGCGCGACGCGGGCGCGAACCCGCGACCCTCGGATTACGAGTGCACGCCTTAACGCGCTCGGCCATGCCAGGCCCTACTATCACTAAGAAACAAATAATTTTATATAAACAAATAACTGAAAGTCAGTAACGAGAAAGTACTGCTATGTAAAACATTAAATCAAGAAACATTTCATTGAAATCAACATCAAATTAACAACTAGGTTGCGGTGGGAAGGTGGCAAGTTTATTACGTTACAACGATAGAATCCGGGGTTTGATTCCACACAGTAAACATAGAAGATGGTCCATTATGGCTTTGTTCTAAGACAAACGCACAACTAAATTTATCGAGACATTCTGAATACTCCGTAACAGTTAAATAAGTTCCCTGAAGCGGTTTTAAATCAAACTATACGGGAATAAATTAGGTAGATTTTCTTTTATATGGCCCGACATGGCCAGGTGGGTTAAGGCGTTCGACTCGTAATTTGAGGGTTGCGGGTTCGAATCCCCGTTGCATTCAACATACACGTCCTTTTAACCGTTGGGGCGTTATAATGTGACGTTCAATCATATTATTAGTTGGTAAAAGAGTCGCCTAAGATTTGGCTGTGGGTGCTGATCACTAGCTGCCTTCCCTCTAGTCTTACACTACTAAATTAGGAATGGCTAGCGCAGATAGCCCTAGTGTAGTTTCGCGAGAAATTTCAAAAATAAAAACAAACAAGTCTTTCATATGATTTTATATATCCTAACGCAAGATAAAAATAATAATTGTGGGAATAAATAACATTTGAGACTAAAGTATTTTCAAATAGTCGCCTCTCATTGACAAATATTCTTATTCATGTTCTGGAACACGATGACAATGTATCCTTGACACTAAAGTGAAACAAAAAAGCTTTAAGAACAAACCGATACGGTGGACTGTCTGCAATGTGCACAGTACAGGGATCGAATATAATTCATCAAACTTATTGTTGAGCTATTGGGTAAATTTTGTTTGTTTAAGTTAAGCACAAAACTACACATTAAGCTCTGCCCACCAAGGGTGTAAAAATCCAGTTTCAGGCGTTGTAAATACTCTGTGTCACTGGGAGTCTTCCGAAAGAAAGTTCTAATGATAATCTAGACTCTCAGGTAATTGTATAGTGGATCATCTTTTGCACTCATTCATCAAATTCTGAAGGAATATTACGTATTAGTTAGCAGCGGTGGAGCTTATGGTGCAATTGTCCCTTGACAGATCAACAGTAAGTTTACGGTCTTTCAACATTAAAATCTGCAGTAGACAGAGTGCAACTTGAAGTTAGTAAATAACAACGTAATTAAACTAACGTGTAATTTTCAATAATTGTAATTCTCTTAAGTAGTTGAGTTTTTAAGCACTGATAATTATACTATTTTATCCACTTGCTAAAAATATTTACATTAATGTTTTGAACAATAAACAAGGTCTGGTGGTTAGGGCACTTAACCCACAATCTAAAGAAGCTTCCGGTTCGTTTTCCGTCCTCAAAAATGCCCGTTCTTGGGCTGTTGTAATATGACAGGCAATTCCAGTATTCGTTGGTAGCTTCGCGCGAAATTTAAAACAAACAAATCAACAATAACAACAAAATCAAACGAAGAAAAATCGTGGGTCAGTGTAAATGCTTAACATTAAACTTAAATTGACATGGCACTGATAGGGAGAAATGAAGTTATGGTAGTGACTTGAAATTAATACGTAATCTCCATTTATACAATTTTCTGAACTTAAAAGTGTTGCCTTGAATGAATGAAAACATCAGAGCCAGAGGAAGGAAGAAGTCGACATAGTACCTTATTCTCTCAGATTCTGATGAGGATCCTTTACTAATAAAACGTTTTTTTTTAAAAATTTATTAACATTAAAAAGTGTTTCACGTACGCTTACTGGAGTCTCATCTATGTGTTTAGCTGTACATCCGGGACATGCATCCCTTTCCCATGGAAACAAAATCGGGAAGCAGGATCGAGCGAGTCCTGATGGTTAGTGTGTCTGGAAGTAAATCGAAGGATTAACGGTTCGTGATCCATTACCACCAACATGAGTCATGTATATTAAAGGGATATAAAAGTGACGGTCAAACCCTAAGATTCTGCTGCCTACCCATCTAGTGTGTCAATTCAAAATGATCAAATACTATGTACGACTTCACTCGAAATAGTTAAACGAATAAGTATTATTTTTGTTAAGACAAATTATCGTAATACACTTCAGTTTAAGTATCAAGGAGTGAAAGAAGAACGCCTGTAAATGAACATTTATTTGTGTTATAGATGAACAGAATTGGAGGAATCAAACCGATTCCTGGAGAAGCTAACAAACTTAGTGTTGTTTTTTAAACAGTTTTCCATTCGAATACCTCTATGTTGAATGTGTGTTAATGTATTTATTTGTAAAGATGCGTTCGACTAATGGAACGCGAGAGGGGTGCGTCCCACCCTTTAAAGTTCACTAACACGGTGACGCAGCGTTGCTACCGGAACAAGCCGAAGTTTTGACCTTGTTCATTGACGGGCCGAGTTGTTCTCTGTTCCATATATAAATAGCGTTGCATGCGGAAGGTTTTTGAGACAAACCTAAACTGTTGTTTGTGAGAAGACATCGTTTTCCAAACAAGTGACGATGGCGTTCAGCTTAGTTCAGGTAAGTAACTGTTGTTGTTGAGATATATATTGAAACCATCGCTGAGACATGGGGGACAAGCAGACCGAGCGAGTTTTATTGAAGGTTCTATTTTCTTGTTTTGTTCGTTTACTAGTAAAGTGTTGCCATGAACGTTGTCCACTTGTTTATTTAACTTATTTAGTAGAGTTTAAACATCTGGAAAAATGGATTATAACACTGATTCGTAATAATCTTTCTACTTCATTATTTGGGGATTTGAAATGTATTCCCTTCAGTGGGATCCCTTGGACAAGATTTTAATCACCCTATCTTCAACGAATGTTTTCATTATTAAAAAAAGATATATGCTGTGGTAATTATAACAACATAAAAGTATTAAAAAATCAATTTCAGGTAGACTCGTGAAGTCATGTTAGGAAACTGTATTTTTAATGAAGTTATCACGTATAACAAGAACATGTTAAATTATCAGTGTTGTTTCAGTTGACAATAATCTGTTTAACTGCCTATTTGTCAACTTATTACAGATATAAAATAACTATTTTCAGTTGAGTGGGTAATTACTTACAACGCTAAAATCAGGGGTTCGATTTCTTTCTGTGATCTCAGCAAATAGTCCAATGTGACATTGCTATAAGACACACATTTTACCAGAGTAGTACTGTGTAAATATATACGTATATATTTGGAGCGATTGTGGTGAAGAAAAACTATAACAATTTTGTGTTTTTTTTATAATAGCCTCACGTAGTTTTAAGTAAAGAATATTAAAAGTACAGGGGGCGCACGCTGAAACATAAGGATATTTTTATTTGTTCTTAAAACAATTACTTCTCGAATCGACAAAAAATGCAAACAAAATCTTCCACATACCAAATTTATCTACAATTAATGGTCACAAGAGACCCCGTGGTTAATTCTAACGAATAATCTAGTGTTGTTGTTACTGTAGGACTGACTCTGAATCAGCTTGTTGTTATTGTGGTGTTGTTTGTCCTGTAGGACTGACTTTGAATCAGCTTGTTGTGATTGTGGTGTTGTTTGTCCTGTAGGACTGACTCTGAATCAGCTTGTTGTTATTGTGGTGTTGTTTGTCCTGTAGGACTGACTCTGAATCAGCTTGTTGTAATAGAAAACAATCACATTTATTACATTTATTTCTTATCAAATTGGTTTATTATACCGACAAATATTTCATTGAAAGTAGACAAATTATATATTAAATCTTATTTCATTCCAAACAAGATCTAACCAATGCTTACTGTTAAATTTCAATAACTGTGTTTTTATCAATAATATTTCTAGAATTGTTTTTCCTAGTTTTAAGTAAAAGAAAGCACGTGGTCACCTTTCACGCTTTTAGAGATTTCTGATACGATAAGTTTTCAGTTGTCAATTTCACACAGATTCCTTAACACGAAAGTTTCAGGTTAAAAGCATGAACATATTATTAATTACATTGACGTGTAGTATCAAATGCTAGTATTTTCTTCCTTAAGTTTCAGATATAAATTCTAATTATTCGTAATGTTTGTTTATAATTTACTTATTTTTATCTCGTTTCTTTAAAATTAATCTCTCTCTTTATAGGTTTCATTATTAACGTTAGCCTTGATTGTAGCACCATCTGTTGGTGAAAGTCAGAATCATGAGGAGAAAAATGCAGCGTCTTCTCGGCAAGCTAAACAGTATGTATCTGTAGGGTATCCTAACAATTACATCCTGTATAGTGACTACAAACCAGGCGTTCTACCGTTTATAAATAATTACCAACAACCTTCTTTTACGTCCCGTCTACGAAATTTTATGTCAAACTTGTTCTTCCGTCGATCCCAAACGTACAACAAGCCATATTACCAACCTTACTCAGCTTTAACCTATCAACCTACTTTTCTCTCGGGTCAAACAGCAGTTAAACCTGTTTATATTTCCCCGTTAACAGGGAAGCAAGTTCCTATTTCACCATATCAAATTCAGAAGTACTATAAACCCTCAGCTCCTCAGAAAGGCCCCTATGTACCTTCGTTATCCGTTCAAAGTAGTGGCTCCATCTATGACTCGAAAAATTATGCTCAAGGTGGAACAAGTATTACTTCTAATTCTAGCCCCGTCAAATATGTAAGTTCTGATTATTTTGCTCACTCCTCAACTAATTCCAAGAGTTCACCAAGCTACGGTTCAAAGACCTACATTAGCGGATCTAAGAACCCCTATGGTAATAAGAGTACCAAACTGTCAACAACATTGACCTCGTACCAGAAACCCACACGTGCACAGGCCAGTTATACGAACTCTTATCAAGGAAGTTCTTCCGGTTTCCAACCTCTTTCATCATCTTCTCTAGCCAATCACAGCCCAGTTTACAAACCCTCTGTCTACGAGAGAGAAACAAAGGGAACAGGTAGCCAAACGTATACAGGGTAAGATAAAAAAACAAACAAACTACAGTGAATCAATTAAAATAACTCCTGCAGAAGGATAGGATTAAATAAAAGATACAAGTTACCCTGTTCTGATAAGTAATATTTTAAGATATCTTTATCTTAAGTACAGGTTTGAAAAGTATGTGCTTCGCTGCTGAGTTACTTAGGTTTACTGAACATTCAGAGTGACTTTTGTTGCTTTTCATCGAACGAGCAGTTGTATAAGTGAAATCCCACTTTGGAAGCCTTTAATCTTTGTGTTTTGTTTTATTATTTCATGGTTTATTCCTGGTTTTTATTTAGTCGGTCTTTTTCAGAAGAGTAACATTTCTTGTTAACCTTTGTCACCCACACCTAACTTTATTATTTATGCTAAATAATACAACATATCAATTCATTTTTATTATATATAAGTATGTATGAAATGCTCACTTTACTGGTGCTACAGTTTTATTATACATTACCAATTTTTGTTCTTGACTTTATAGCTCGATACTACACAATAGGCTATATGCGCTCTGTTCACTTTGGAGAAACCGAACCCATATTTTTAGTGTTGTGAAATTCTCTTTGCGATTTAAATTTGAAGAGCTAATATTTGTTGACGTATCCTAAGGACACAAAGATGGGTTCTAGTCAACGAGAACTCCGAGTAACTTCAAGTGAACAAACACTAGTTCTTAAGTTTATTGTAGTATGGTGCAAATCACCAAATAAATCATTCAACACCTCTGATCACACCAGTTTATAAGTCCTTATCCTAATCAATGGATGCTATGCTTTCGTTAGAACTTTCCACTTGCTCTCTCTTTAATATTGTTTTTATCCATAATTTTGTTTTCCGAAAGGTTAGCAAAATACACCCTACCCTGGAGTATTCCAATTCATTCTCTTATGTAAACAAATCACGCACGATCATAAGTTTTCTAAATCCCACTCTTAGAACTGATCTCACGTTGCAAAAGGATCACTTCCGTACAGTTCACACAAGAATAACGACGTTCCTAACTAATTGATTAGATATCGGATTAACAAGAATAATAAGATGAAAACAGCGACACATAAATATGACTTATAGAAAGGGTAACGATAGCTGGATTTAGAGGAACTTGGGTGACGCAAGACTCTTGCGTCATTTTAAATTGCTAAAAAGCTTTTATGTTAATAATTTGGATTTTGCAGCTTGTAAAAAGCTAGCTTTGAAAAGAATTATTTTGGCATAACTTACCTTGTTTGATTAATATTTTGTGAAGTTTTTAACATTTTACAGTGTTGAATAGAAGATAAATGTGCAGAATCGACACTTGGGCGATAAATGTAACAAAGCTCTTTATTTTCTAAGAGCCTATTAATGTTATACTGTTGGTATTCCTGTAATTAAAAACAAAACTGTTTGTGTAAAAATATACTTATGTTACGTATGTGATCACCTCTTGTGTATTTAAATACGTGGATTATTTATTTTTGTTCGTTGTAAACTGTACCTTTCTTCGTTGTGTTTATTTTACCATAATAAAAATATTTAAAACATAATTTGAACCAGTTTTATTTTTTCCTGTTAAAGCGGGGGATTCTAAACTACTTCTGTGAAAAAACGAAATATCGTGCTAAAAATTTACTTCCTCATTAGTTTGGAATACTGGAAAAACGAAGATAAACTCATAACGCGTGATATATAAATTTACATTTTTAACAGAATCGCGTTAAAAACGATAGAATTGGTCGTTTCAAAAATACCTAATGTATTCCCAGCTATGAATTAGCCGGTAAATTCGTCATCACTGTCAAGACTGGAAGATTTATTTGTGCAATAGTCTTATTTTTACCGATCTCTCTTATTATGGAATTTCACAAAAGAACTGCAGTTTCAAGTATGAATTACATTTTAGAAATTGTATAAAATATAAATTAACACGAGATAACAGTGGATTACTTTACTACGTAAACATTCTTCAATGACGAAATGAAGCTCTACCATTATGAAATACGGTATCATTCCACTTAAAATTAGTTTTTGATGCACTAGGTGTCTATTATAACTAGGAAAGCTTTGTATGTATGACCTTGTTACACGTGTTCATAAGAGAAAGCAGAATCACTAAATAAAATTATGTTGTTGAATTAAGCAAAAAGCTACACAATGGGCTATCTGTGCTCTGCCCACCACGGGTATCGAAACCCAGATTTTAGCGTGTAAGTCCGTAGACATACCGCTGAGCCACTGGGGGGGCAAATAAAATTATGTCTAAAAACCTGATAGAGGATTTAGTCTGCAGTTAATTTAACTTTTTAGGCCCTTTGATTTCTTATAGTTTACTGAAAGCCGGCGTTTGAAACGTAGTTTGTGAGTTTTCGATGGGAAGACAGTAAATATAATATGTTGTAAAAGTAGATCTAAGAGAAACAGAGTGTTGGAAGTAACAGTATAAGAAGATGTTTCGGATATATTTCCTGAGAACTGAAGACAGTTAACGTATTTCGTTGGAAATATCGTTTCATATTGCTTCCTCAACAGTCGTGGGATCCAGGTTTCTAACACGCTGTTACGATCCGTTTCCATTGTCTCATCGTCAGATCTCATATTTATTAGCACCTTAAATTGTCGTTCCACTGAAACTATCTGAAGAAAAGCACGTTCATTGATTAACTTTCAGAATTTAAAATATCACAGGTGATAAAACAGTTTACTAACACAATCAGCGACCTGTATTTAACAAGTAAATAAAAACAGTTTTCCAAAAATGTGGTAAATTTAAAGATGGATAATACCATCAAAAACAGTAGAAATAAGATAGTATGGATGACACTTACACCATCTTTACATAACAGCACAGGCACACAGTGCAGAAGAATGTTAACAGACAAAAACAGGATAAATTAAACTCAACTCTAATTAAATAGCTACATATATATATTGCTCCATGTTAATTTTTGTCTGTACTATTATGTAAAGATGAACTCTGATTGTAGAGGACAACAGTGTGTCAATAGCACATTAAAGGTCACCTTCTAATCAGGGATTTCATGTTTTTAAAGTCGGAGGCAGGAGAAGCCACTGTATTGTGACCAGTGTTCTGCTTCAAATCACATTAAAAGTATTTTTACAACCAGCAAGCAAAATGATGACCTTGTATGCAAAAACGTGATGCAAATTATTGTAAAATTAAAATACCTGCCTCCAAACGTCATCGCTTCACTTTACAAACTCAACATTTAACGGTAACCTTTAGCTTATTTTTCATACGACGAATTAAAATCCTGCTACGAACAAGCATCGTTTCAAAATCGTATGTAATATTCTTAAAAATGTCCCGTACATAATACTTAGTTTTAATGCATACTTATTTGCCATTCAACATGATGTTTCAACGTAAACTAACATGGCAGGGGTTTAGTTTAGAGAGAGAGAAATCTGAAGAATTTTTTTTCCAACTGGGGTGTTCAGGAACGTTGTGGTTCCTCTTCATCCCCTCACGTGAGAAATTGTTAAAATTTCCATGGGTTTTTTTCCTTTACTTTTTGATATTTTTAAGGTGGAGTGGAGTATTTGTGAGTAATAAGAAAGACGGAAGAACTGGACGAGAGCAGCATAAGTGAAGTGAGCCAGACCTTGGCCCGTGGACGGAGTACACTGGCGGCTGGCGAGTTTATTTAAAATTTACTACAGCTGGATAATCTATGACTGAATAAACGACTCTTTTCTGGATCTGGTAGGAATGTGGCTGGGACATACAGATCCGATGCCAGAGATTTTGCTGTGGGGGGGGGAACGGGAGTACCTCGAGAAAACCTACTTTCACGGCCTGGGCGCCGAAAAATCTACCCAGACCGTGCCCGGAAGTAGCTGGGAAGAAACATAGGAAAAAAAAAAGAGAAAAACTGATGAGCTGTGATGGTGGTATACATGGGAACTGTTAGGTGCGGTCTTGTTGATCGGGTGGTATCTTCGTCATGAACTTGTTTTCACACTTGAAGCAGTGGAGGTAGTTTGTTTTTCAGTTTGTACTATTGCGTCGATAGTTATCTTGGTAATGGTTTGAGTCTAGCTGGTTGTTGAATTCTGTGGAACTGGGACTGAAGTCTGGCATGATCTGTCTTTTTCCTTTCTTGGACTACTGAAACTAAGCGTGTTGCTAACAGAGGGAGTTGACGTCTTCTGGGTCGAGTTACTTGCATCTGTCTTCGTGTTTCATCTAGTTGGATCTGGACTCGGCGGTATTTTTGTTGGAAGTTGTCCGTTGGTTGTTTATGATGTCTGGGTGTTTTGTTTGACCAAGTGTTGAAGGTCAATAGGTATAATGGCGTTCCTTTATATTGGTTTAAGTTGTTGTATAAGTAAGGCTTCCTTAATTTTGCGTTTGTTTATGTTAATATTATAGATAAAATTATATATTCAAACATCTAACCCCGCCCTCTACATTACGACACTCCGCTACACAACCCCTTCCAAACATGTGGTCAGCTTCCGGTCAGTTACCTCTTTCTTTGTGAACCTGACGATGACCGAAGAAGGTCGAAACGTTGTTCGCTCTTCTATTTGAAATATTTTCTCTACCCAAACGAGCCGTTTTTGCATGTAAAATTCTCAACAAGTGGGTTTCTCGACATCACATATATTTTATTACTACATGCCACAGATAAATGTCGTATTTTGCTCTCAATTCTTTCTTGATGTTTTACGCCTAAAATCTAATTTATGTTCTTTACGTTTTCTTGTGAAGTTATTTTTTCACATATGTGGCGCCTATTGCGATACGTTTCATGTTTAACACAGAAGAAATACTTAGGCGTCTTTGACATGACATTATTGTTGGATGTGCAATGCTTCAAAATACATTAAATTCAATAGTAAGGTTTATGTGCATTGGAAACCTTCCTGAATATTAACAGCAAGCGAAATGTTTTTATATGCTTTCTGTAAATAATTACAACTTTTACTATTACATTGATGAAGTTTACTTATTAATACGTATGTTAATTTAACAGCTTTTATTGTTTCATTAATAAAGGTTATTTAATATCTTAAATGTTTAAGCGGCAATGTTAAGCACGAAACTCAGAACTCACCAATCTTAGGCCCGGCATGGCCAGAAGGGTTAAGACGTTTGACTCGTAAACTAAAGATCGCAGGTTCGAATCCCTGTCACACCAAACATGCTCGCCCTTTCAGCCGTGGGAGCGTTATAATGTGACGGTTACTCCCACTATTCTTTGGTAAAAGAGTAGCCCAAGAGTTGGGGGTGAGTGGTGATGACTAGCTGCCTTCCCTCTAGTCTTACACTGCTAAATCAGGGACGGCTAGCGCAGATAGCCCTCGTGTATCTTTGGAAAATTCCAAAACAAACAAATAAACAATCGCCAATCTTGTTGTTTGACGGGAGAAAAGAAATAAGATGAATAAGTTAAAATAACACAATTAATATGTGCAATTAATATGCACAAGGGTGTAGTATCCAGGACCAAAATTACTGTTACATAATGTAATCGCAGTAGCAGTGTTCAGTAAAGGGTAATGTTATAGTCAACTGAGCTAAATAAATCGGCTACAAGTACTTTTGTATTACCTTAGTCTCATTCTATTTTATGTCGCTTTTTCTGAGATCTCTGTTAAAAGTCATAAAAAATATAAAGGGATTATTTTGAAATTGCTTGCTTTAAGCCGTAAAAAGTTCACGATAAAAGTTTACGTTTCAGTGATCTTGAAGATTACATGAGGAATTGTTTTTAAAGTTTGAGAGCTATTCGTGTATTTTGTGTAAAACATGATACAGGTCGTTCACATGGTCAGTTCCAAACAACTGCACTTTTGCTTACATAGCGATAAAACGGTATTATCTAAGGAGAGCGTTTTAACTTCTTGCCCATAAGTACATTATTTGTTTTTTAGAGGCCGCGAGACATTTATATTGTACTCTTTTAGATTGTATTTTGTTTGCTTTGAATTTCGCGCAAGACTACAAGAAGGCTATCGCAGATAGCCTTCTCTAATTTAGCAGCATACTGCCAACTCTTGATCTACTCTTTTACAAAAATAACAGTGGGATTGATCGTAATTTATAACGTCCCCACGGCTGAAAATGTAAGTATGGTTTTAGGTTGTAATCCGTAAACTAAACGAAGTGTTTGAGCTTAGAAAACGAGAAATGTACTTCGACTGGGCATGTCCTTTTAATAATAATGTAAAGTTAGATTAACACAATAAAATTAAACTTTAACTGTTGGTTTTAGAATTTCCCTGTAAAGCTACACAGGAGCTAACTACGTACAGCCGTCCTTAATTTGGAGCTGATAGACTAGAACTTTGTACAGGAGCTAACTACGTACAGCCGTCCTTAATTTGGAGCTGATAGACTAGAACTTTGTACAGGAGCTACATACGTACAGCCGTCCTTAATTTGGAGCTGATAGACTAGAACTTTGTACAGGAGCTACATACGTACAGCCGTCCTTAATTTGGAGCTGATAGACTAGAACTTTGTACAGGAACTACATACGTACAGCCGTCCTTAATTTTCATGAAATTAATAGAGGAAAATACTTCTAAGATGATGCATCAGTACCACTTGCACGAAACGTTCTGGTTTATTGTGTTTTTGCGTATTTGTATATTTGTTTATTGTTAAGCATAAAGATACATAATGGACATCTTTGTTATTCCCGCCATCATGAAATAATTGATTTACTTAGTGTTCGTGATTTGGTCTACACAATTTTTTACCACACTGATATCTGGAGATTGTTGAGTGATTCAGTAGCGCCATCTTTTGTTCTATATATTAGTGTTTCAACAAAAGTTTACGAGACCGTGATAAAGAACGAACATCGTAGCCTCTATTTTCACCAAAGTTATTCCTTTCTTTGTTCATTATTTTTCGAGTTTCTCGTTACTTTTGACACTTCAAGTTTTCTCTAGCAGTTTTAAACCTATCCAGGGAAGACATAACAAATGTTCGATATTTGTACAATTCGTGTTTTATCTCATTTTCAAAGTTACAACTACAAAATAATTGACAACACTTCACATAATCATTATTTGTCACGCATTCTTCTCCAGCTGATTTTTGGACAGCTAAATGTGTGGTTTGTTCCATTATTCACAAACACATGACTATTAAAGATAGGTATTCAGCTTTTAATGTATATATTTAATGAAGACAACAGGTGGTTATTATTTCATAATTTTGTTTTTAAAGGAAGAATTTAAAACAGTAACCTCTGAAATAAAAATAAAAAAGTGATCGAATAAATCAGCTACAAGTACTTTTATATTACCTTAGTCTCCCTCAATTTCAAAAAGGGACTTTTACTAATTAACTGTTTGCTGAAACAAGCCTCGTCTTTCTATAAACTTTACGTTTTATACTCGCAGATGGATTAGTATAAAATAAACATACCATACCAGAAAGAGATGCTTCTATGTGTAAAAGTTGAGAACATGAATGTTTTCACCAGTTAAAACATCACATGGTACACTTCAACAGTACTAGAATTTGTTATTTCCTAGGTGAATCATTCAATGCCCTTTGCTAGCCCACAGATTTATTGAACTTTTACCAGTGAATATAATTTTGTGTGTCTTGTGTATGTACTCAGATAAAATTTTTATTGTCTTAAGTACCGCATAGGAACTCCGTAATTCACTGTTATTTTACCACATATTATTCAGGAAATGTGACTAAAGCATATTACCATAAGTTTCACCATATAGTTTATAGACAGACACGCAAAATTGGAAATATATATATCTGAATGTTGAAAAACATATGGTAAAATTCTCTATTTGAACTGTTTGTACACATGGAAAGATATTGCAAAATTGTTATGTGTTAAGTGAAATGTTCACAGCATTGAACGAGTTAAAAGTGGGTTCACTTCCAGTGTGCTAGATAGTGTCTGAAAGATTTGAATTTTATTTTGCTCACTAGATGGCAAAACATGTGCAAATCTAATAAAATTCTTCTGATCATTAGATGAACAGGTCCTGCATAAACTAAGTGAGGTGGACATAAATATGGTCAGTAAAGAAACGTAAATCAGTCCCAGAGCTTAACATCGAAGGTCCACATTCTAGGATAATGGAACAATGAATAATTAGAACAAAGCTTACAGTTTGAATGGCGATATATTCAGCTTATTAATGACTGCTTTTTGGGCCAAGTTACACAATGGGCTATCAGTGCTCTGTTCACAGCAGGTATTTAAACCTGGTTTATAGCAGTGTGAATCCGCAGATATACCGCCGTATCACTAGGAGGGGTTCATTTTTAATCTATAGTGAAATAAAGTATTTTTTTACAGTTTTGGCCAGAGTTTATTCATGAGTACAAATTAAGGGGTTCCCTACAGTTACAGCGATAAGTTTACGGACTTACAAGACTAAAATCAGGGATTCAATTTTCCTAGATGGACTCAGCAAACAGTCCGATACGGTTTTGATATAAGAAAACACAAATACAAATTAAGCTCATATATCTTACAAATGCTCAAGTATGTGTAGCTATTGATGGTGGCTCACAATGAAATGGACAGTTAGTGTACAAACAATAACATTATTAATGGCCAATATATATTTTGGTATTTTTTAAAATATACAAAAAACTTGCAATTTAACAATAACGAATATGTAGATTTTTGTTATTGTTGAGACATTGTCTTCGGACTAAACATGGTTATTAGTATTCCTGGGTTGTGAATTCAAGGGTTCAAATTCTCGTTTTGTTGTACAAAAGTGCTTTCTATACTTTGGAACCGCAGGTGACTAATAACAGCAAAATCCCATTAAATCGATTCGACAAATAATTGACGATGGGTGCTTTATCTTTTTATTTACTACTTTCAAATTTGAGATGGTTATGCACGGACAGCCCTTGTGCATCTCAAGTAAATGTTGTAATCAAACAAATAAATTGTTTTCATATATTTCAATATAAAAATCAACAGCATCGATATTAACCTAAGTTGCTTTTATGTTCTTTTTTATGCATATTATGGAAGAGAGAAACTTTATTCTTCATATAAAGTTATGTTACAAGATATTAATTTTTATATTTTAATTTAAGCGTTTGCTCAAGGAAGCAGGTGGTGCTGTCATAATCTTGAAATTTCTCGGACCTGGTAGAGAAAAATGTACGTGATAAGTAAAAATATTAGTGAAGTGATGAGCAGTTCATGAGCTATTGAATTAATGATCCAATTCATTAGTTAGTCGTAATAATTATTGCATCTATTCATTAACTTATGTGATTAACGAGGAAGTTTTGTAAGTAAGTTTATTTATGAGCTAGGCATACTATTAGTATCGGAATTCAAGTTAGGCCTACAACTTGTGTCAAAGTGAAAGCATCCTATAGGAAAGTTTATTGATAGAATAATATAATTTGTTGTCGTTACACTGACTGGAACTTGGCTTTATTTTCACAAACAATTAAAAGTAACCGCCAAACGATAATGTTTGTTTCAATACTGTTGTCAAGCGGAATTATTTTAGTGAAAATCAATTAGAGCTTTGAATAAATTTCCTGACTTTCAAGATGACAACATGAAGCAAGATTAGAAATTTATTGGATTTTGTGAAGTTAAGAGACGGTCAAGAAAAGAAGGAACAAGACGTAAGAGAAATTTAAATAGCAAATAAGAAAGCGTTTGATTTGGTTTGTTTTGAATTTCGCTCGAAGCCTCACGTGCGCCATCCGTCTCTAACTGACAAACTAAAGGACATAAAGCTAATCAGCACCAATCACCACTGACTCTTGGGGTACTCTTTTAGCAGTGAATAGTGAGATTGGTCGTCACTTATAACGACCCCATAGCTGAAAGGACGAGCAAACTTGTTGACGAGTATTCAAATTCGCAACCGTCATATTGTGAGTCGAGCGCCTTAATCACCAAGACCAAATAAGAAAGTAACAGAAAAGTAAAAGACAACCAGGAAGAAATATACAGAAGACCAACAGGAAAGTTACAGAAAATTAAAATGAAGACCAAGAAGTAAGAAAGTGAAATATCAATAATTAATTAAAAGTAAGAAAAGTAATACTTAAAAATAATTAAATAGAAAAAATGAATCTGATAGAATACAAAATCCATGAAGCTGTTGGGGGTATATATATAGGAAGTACAAAATTACCTTTGACGAAGTGCAGAAATACACCAGTGAAGAAAAGAAATATTGTAATGACAAAATTAAAAAAGTACAGAATATTCGTGAACTAAGTACTAAAATACATTAATTAAATACAGGAAAAATCGAATAACATGAATGACAGGATAAAACAAGGAAAACTAGCTGGTAAATACAAAAATCAAACCAGGCAGATTTTACACTGTGAATTATTGTCACAAATGTAGGAGATACAGACATGGCAGCCAAGATGTGAGAAATAAAGTAGTTGTTAATACAACAAGAATACTAGACTGACATTGAAGATGCAACATCAGTACGTGAGTTCGCCGGATGACTCTTATTTGCACAACGTGCTGGGGATCTATAGCATTTCCATGGGTGATAAAAGGGTAAACACGTCCGGCTCTGGGTTTCGATCTCGCGACCTTCAAATTACGATTACAAACAAAAAATGCAAACACAAATAAAAGTTGTAATATATTATTTTAAGTTTATTTTGGAACTGTTTAAACAAGACCATCACCTAATTAATGTTCTTCACAATAAAGTTTCTCCGAAAGGTAAACTTTTCACTTAACGTAGATGACTGGCATTTACTGCAAACATAATTTTGGTTATAGTTTACCTATACAGTATGAAGTTCAATGAGACTGCTTAACCACCGTACCTCAGTTAATCATGCTCGTCCTTTCAGCCATGTGGACGTTATATGTGACAGTCAATCCCACTATTCATTGGTAAAAGAGTAGCCCAAGAGCTGGCGCTAGGTGGTAATGACTAGCTGCCTTCCCTCTAGTTTTACACTGCTAAATTAGGGACGGCGCAGATAGCCCTCGTGTAGCTTTGCGCGAAATTCAAAAACAAACAAATGTGAGTTAAAATAATCACATTGAAATACTCACGTGTATTAAGAATTTTAATTGTATTAACAGAGGAAAAGTAAGAGCGACGTTGTTTTTGTTGTGAAACAAATCTTAATCGTAAACAGAAAATCTACAACTGTAACACGAATTTGTTTATTCTGCCAACTAATTATGTACACAATTCTTTTTTTTTACTAAACAAATTATATAAGCAGACATAAACCAGCTAGCATCAAAGATTTTACATATCGGTAAATATTAGATAGAAGTAGCTTCACCCACAAAAATATCGATTTTAATTATTAGAGAAATTAATGAAAAACTATTAATTTATTAGTCAATTAGTGCTCCATCGTGATGTTTTATTGATTTAAATATTTTTATTATCAGTAACGAAAAATAAATTGTGCCATTTTAGTATCATCTAGTTAAACAATATTCTTGATAAAAGTATTTGATACAATGGAAAAAGAAAACGCAACATGATGTTTTATAGATAATAAGAAACACAATCTGATTGCAAAGTCTATATTCATTTTCGCAGGACTTTCTGTGGGTTCTGTAAAATAAAAGCTAACTGTTGTTTAAAAATCTGTTATGATCTTATGTATTATATATATTATGTCTAAGGTGAATCGTTTTCATCGTCGATGATAATTTTGAAAGTTTATTTTCATATTTCTACATTTTTAAGTTTATTATTACATTTACTTGGGTTTATATTATTTTCTACGCATACGACAGTGTGTAATTAAATATGTTTTATTTTTATTTATGCAAAAAATTATGACGGAGGAAATTAAATACACTTTGCAGATTAACTTGGAACATAATAAGTACACAAAAAGTGTTATTAATCGTAACGAAACACAAGTAGCACCATCTATGGATTACTAAAATAACAACATGTCTTTATTTTAATACATTAATTCTCAGATGTTCCACAAAAAAAGGTGCAGCTTTTAAACTTTAATGGTCATATTTTCCTTTGCAAACTGTTTATGGCAACATATGACCACGTTTTTGCAAAACTGCAAATAAATACTTGTTCACTGAACAGAATTTAAACTTCAAGTTTTAACATATACATTGTTACATTTACTTAGAACGGAAAGGGAAAGTAACATTTCGAGGAGAACCTAAACATTTAAGACTTTTGTATCTTTAGATCTCCAAACGTAGCTTACCTGACGTGTTGTATTCGAGTTGTATGTTCTGCGAAAATCTAGTAATGGCATTTCGAGGCTCAATTTTCACTTTGTTCACGAGTTGTTAGTTTCGAATGCGTTTCTACTTCCTGTTCGTGCACATAAATTTACTTTAATTAAATAAATTATACATTTGTTTACCATATATACATATCATAAGTTCATAATAGCTTCGTGTGCAGCGAAAGAATGTCAACTGTTGTATTTCTTTGTAAGTTATTAATAATAGCACTTGCTACGTGAGATGTCATATTTGTAACAGTGATAAAGAATGCCAACCAATGTTTCTCACACAACAATCATATCACGTTGTTCATAGTAGGAAAAAAAGCTTTAAAAATACAAAACTGTAATTAAAAATAAATACTACTGTGAGATGTGTACGAATTTGTATCGCGTTTTGTTCTCTATCACGTTTCTTCATTTATTTCAAAAGGAAGAATTTGGTTAGACGTTTGAACGACAAACCGTTCAATATAATCTAAAATACAATAGAGATACAAGTAGCAAAACGGTTGTGGTTTAAGTACATTTAGGTAAACACATTAGCAGAGCTACCGTTTCGCTTATAATAGTATAAACTTGACAGTATACCTACTAGTGTTGTTGTTGTCATGACGCAAGTACGTTCAAAGAAAAGATTGTGATCTCAGAATGGCTAGGATAGGTATTAACACTTTCTTAACCTGAAGATGACGTAGGAAGGTCGAAACGTTGTTTTCTCCTTATCAATAAGTGTTTAATACCCATACCAGCCGCTCTGAGATATATTTTTATTTCAAGTGGGTTTTTCGTTATCAAGAAAAAAAGATTGATTATCTCTTAATTTTAATTTTCATACGATTAAACTGGAAACCCAATTTTATCAAGCACATATACACCTGAAATATCTAGACATTTCATAACCTATTACATTTACCTCTACGTATAAAATGTTAGTTAACAGAACAAGAGAAGCTAGTAGTTTTTGGCACCAGATGCCAGCACTTGTCTCGAATTTAACTTGGTAGTTTGATGGTTGTTTATACAGTGCTGGAAACGTTTCGTGAACAGGGATTGTAATACATATATACATATATATATTTATAGAAATACATTAATGCTCACGAAATTTAACGCGCGTGTACACACAAGTATCTCGACGTGTATGTTCACGAGCAGATTATCTGTTTCTTACACACTTAAAATGGAATAGTTTTTTCACACACTTTGACTAAAAAACAACCATGTTACCAAAAAAACCTCCAAACGTATCGTTATGATCTAGAAAAAAAACATATCAAAGCGCATTTCTCTAAGATACAGATTATATGTAGACGAATTCCTAATTGAAAGGTGACAGTTCAAAACTCATGTATTTATTAAAGCACATAAGTTATGTATAAATGTATGTAAAATACACTGAGGATTTCTAATCTGCTAAAGTGGAAAAAACACCAACATCTTCCGGCTACAAAAGAAAACAACAACAAAAAAATAGATAACCCACGAGAGAACAGAGACGAGTTATTTATACAATCAGAGAAATAAACTATTTACATTAAGTCAATTCGTCTTTAACATGCTTCATCAACTACATTAGCGACATCTATACACCAGAAGGGTAGGGTTAGTAGTCGAAGTTCCCTAACATGAAAAAGGTGATCAACATTTGTTAAGCCTTTTTCTTAAACGCAACTTGAGCTTAGGTACCCGAGGCCAGAGCATCAAGTTTGGACGAATAGCAGCCTTACTATAGAAAGATGCGCAAAATATACTATAATAATCAGCTTATTTAAAAAACAAAACAGAAAAAAACGTAAGTTAAGCTGTATACTTTTCAAGTCAAACATTTATTAAATATTTTTAAATAAAGGAATATCAATATTTCCGTGACGGTCAAACTGTTGTAACTGTATAAAAAATCTAATAATAAAAATAGGTTGAGTTTTTTTGTTATTTCGACACTGATATTTACTCCCAGTTATATAAGTTTGTTTGAATCTGCCGTCATTAATCAGTTGGATATTTGATTTTTTAGCTGAAAGTTGATTAATACACTCAAGTAGCCATTTTTTGTAAACCTGAAATGTAAGCAAACATTTTCCGGTTGTTAGCCCTGCCTCATTACTTCATTACTTGCTATATAAACAACTCTATTGGTAATGTGGACTGAGAAAATTACACGTTATGTACTGGTTTTACGAGAAAGTTTCGCAGATACAGTTAGTACTAAAGACTGGATTAACAACAATAACTACGCTACATAAGCTTGTTTGTTTGTTTTTGAATTTCGCGCACAGCTACTCAAGGACTATCTGCGCTATCTGTCCCTAATTTAGCAGTGTAAGACTACAGGGAAGGCAGCTAGTCATCACCACCCACCGCCAACTCTCGGGCTACTCTTTTACCAACGAAAGGTGGGATTGACCATAATATCATAACGCCCTCACGGCTGAAAGAGCGAGCATGTTTAGTGCGACGGGGATTTGAATCCGCGACCGTCAAATAACGAGTCGAACGCCTTAACCCACCTGGCCATGCTGGGCCGCTATTTAAGCTCGAAAGAAATCACAGTCGTGTAGTTAGCAAAACAATGTGTACATCGTAAAAATAATGTTCGACTGCAGGAAATGATGTGACATTGATTGACTGGCCAATCAGAAACGTCGCTAGATTGGATTACCAACTGTTCGTATGGCGAAATGAAACAGCAATAGGTATAAATTTAAAATATGCATCTTATTAAACATGTTATGTTCAAAAACAGACATCCTGGTGTTTAAAAGCATAAGTTCAAAAAATTTAACAAATTAAATAAATGAAATTTATGTTTTCCACGGAAGGCGATATTTTTACTTTTATAACTACAGAAAATAAAGAGGTTGCAAAAAAAAATACAGTTTGAAGTTATACTGACCCAAGTTTTCATCATGATTCATAGTTTTGATAAATCGAGCGAATGTCCTATACGAACGGAAAAACAGAACTTGAACTTATGTGGCAAATTACGGTCGATTCTCTAACAACCTGAGAAGACCGAGTGTTCATTACGGATGTTTAACACTCTGAGGTTATCTGAGGAGGATTCACATTTTTTTTTCATAACTATAATGTTGTTAAACATTGGAATGCTCCAAGATATCAGTAGTTCAAGTTCTTCACGATAGGCGTACAAACCACTGATTCGATCGACATGGGCGCAAAATAAAAGTAATTTGTTTACAGAAAAGGCAAGTCTGGATGTAGAAGCGTTATCCTTAAAACTAAATATAAGAAGTTATATGAAAACTATTTTACTGATAGTTTTCAGAGGGTATATTGTTTGTCTGTTTAGAGGTTTTTATTGAATTAATCACCAAGAAAAAAAAGGAGAGAAATGACATGTATTAAAATGAAGCTACTGTAGAAAAAAATATCTTGATATTTATTAATTTCAGATGTAGCTATTGAAAATTACATCAAGATACAGCCCAAATGAATTAGGCTTAATGAAGTAATGACCAGTTAAACTGCAGTAATATAAACAGTGCTTTTCGTGTTCAGTAACAGTTAAGTAATGCATGATATTCATGTTTAAACGAAACTATGTAAGGTAACACTGAATTCACATATTTAACGATACCATTCGTAATGTGCGATCTTCTTCGAGCGAAGAAACTACCTTTGTCGTGGTAGGTTTACAGACTTATAACGCAAAACCTGGAACTTCGATTCCTTACAGTAAACACAACAGAATGTCCAACGTGGTTTTGCGTCAAAACGGATTAATAAAGACATCGGTCCAGGATGGCCACGTGGTCAGAGCACTCGACTCGCAATCTGAGGGTCGCGGGTTCCAATACCCGTCGCACCAATCATGCTCCCCATTTTAGCCATGTGGGCGTTATTATGTGATGGCCAATCCAACTCTCCGTTGATAGCCCACGATTTAGTGGTGGGGAATGACGACTATCTGACTTCCCTTTGGTCTTACATTGCTAAATTAGGGACGGCTAGCTCGTGTAAATTTGCTTGAAATTCAAAAGAGACAAACGAAAAAAGAACAGAGAACAAAACACAAACAAAGTATTTTTACTAGCAAGTCTAAAGTTTAGAACACATTTATACCGGAAACAATAAATATTTAACCTTTTGACTGCCAAGTATTTCAGCTGCTACGATACAACCCTAATGCTTTTTAATTTTGTAACTTTTTCGTGACGCCATTTTGGATCGGAAGTGAAACAATTTGTAAGTAGGTCATATGCATGTATGGTACTAATATCTAGCGTTGAAGTATTATTGAGAACAAATTAACTCGTCCGTGGCATTGTGTCACCGATCGGCTTGGACGAGTTTTCTCGTCTACGTCACTGAATGAATAAAATTAAACGAGTTTTAGACAAATAATTTTACAATAAAAATTATGTGAAGAAATAAGTATATCTTATGTATTTTCTATAAAAACAAAGAAATGTCCAATAGATTAGAGTAAAACTGGGTCGAATGTTGAACAGGCATCATTGGTTAAAGTCGAAATAACAGGAATAACTACATAACTCAACTTTTTCGATTACTCAGACGTTTCCTGTGTTACTTAACGAATACAACTGCCGTACAAATGTTGTTGTTTGGAGACTTTTTTCCAAACTCTTTCTCAGCCACATGTAAACAAGCAAAGGCTACCGAATGATCTTTTCGCTTTCGTTATCGGAAAAAAACTCCAGATAAAAGTTGTAATTTTTTGATACGCGATTTTTCGTTTGATTGATCGTGTTTTGTTTTTAGCATGTCAGGTTTTAGCTCACGCGGTATGTTTTAAAACTGAAGGAGAGGAAATCGAGAATTTGTGTGTGAAGATAAGACGAGGTTCAGACAAAGAAACAACGAGCCGTATAATCTCACCCTGAAAGAAGACAAACTTCAAACTGGAAAACAACAACAACAACAGAATAAAGAGTATAGATCACAAAAGCTGAAAGCACATTAAGACTTTTTTGATGCTGTTTTTGATCTGTATCGGAGAGAATTGGTTTGGTTTGTTTTGAATTTCCCGCAAAGCTACCCGAGAGCTATCTGCGCTAGCCATCCTAAATTAAGTAGTGTAAGACTAGAGGGAAGGCAGCTAGTTACCACCACTCACCGCCAACTCTTTGGCTTCTTTTTTACCAACGAATAGCTGAATTGACCTTAATATTATCACGCTCCCACGGTTGAACGAGCGAGCATGTTTGGTGTGACGGGGATTCGAACCTGCGATCCTCAGGTTGCGAGCCGAGTCCCTTAACCACCTGGCCATGCCATTGGAAAGAAAACTATAAGTTATGCAAATACATTTTTGAAGGATAATTGTCGTGTTGTAGCTTTAACACAGTAAACTGCCAGCATCAGAATACATTATGTCATTCATTACCATTAAACTGTTTGCTAAATACTTTAAAAACAAATCTATTTTTGTCGTTTGTTTTCAGTTATTTGCTGATAATTTAAAGAAATAATTTCATTTTAAAAATGAGCGAATCGAAAATAGCGTAAGAAACAAAATAGAATCTCAATCATTTCTTTCATAACTCGATCATCTATATTCAAGATTCAAGATGTAAAATTAATAGAGGTGAGTCCTGTTGAACGGTTTGATTTTAAACGGATGATAAAAGCTAAAGCAAAATGCATTTCGAGTGTGTGTGTGTGTTTTTATAGCAAAGCCACATTGGACTATCATCCGAGACCACCGAGGGGAATCGACCTCCTGATTATAACATTGTAAATCCGTAGACTTACCGCTGTAGCAGCGGGAGACGCATTTCGAAAATATATTGTTTTTTTTTAAAGCAGAAAACATTTTTACATAATAGGTTAAACAACAATACCGTGTAAAGCAAATTGAAATTCACACTAACGAAACAATACGAACTATCAACATTCAACGTTTCACTCGTTCTCTTCACTCCAAACTGGTAAACGTATTTTGTTTTGTGTTGATCGTTAGAGTGTATTTAAATTTTATTGTATATATTTAGTAGTTTGGAGCTGAAGTATACACAGTGTTTGCTTCTGTGAAATTTAGTAATATCTAAATCAATACATACACACACAGAATCTAATTATGTTTAAAATTTAGTATCTAATTGTTGTCTTAATGTGCTATTTTTTGGTTTGTTATGAATTTTGCGCAAAGCTACTCGAGGGCTATCAGCGCTAGCCGTCCTTAATTTAGCAATGTGAGACTAGAGGGAAGGCACCTAATCATCACCGCCAACTCTTGGACTTCTCTTTTACTTACGAATAGTGGGATTGACCCTCACATTATAACGCCCCCAGGGCTGAAAAGAGAGCAAATTTGGTGTGAGGGGGATTCGAACCCGCGAATTACAAGGCGAGTGTCTTAACCACCTAGCCATGCTGGGACTTTTGGCGTAAAAATAACAGAAATCTTTATATAAGTAAATAAATACTCCTAGACAATTTCACATATAGAAAATTGAAAAACAAATCAACACTGATGGTAAAGATACAATTTCTATAAAACTCATTCATTTTATTACATAGCAACTAACAACTTTATTTTGTTTATTCAAAATGAAACAATGCACAATATATTCAAGCCACTAATACTGCCTCACTACCACACCTGATGTACATGGAACCTGCAAATAAAAAGCTTTGGGTTTGATCGTAAATATCTGCGCCCAGTAGCTTCAAAGAACAGGAAAAGAAACTTACACACGTTTTCCCTCTTAAGACCACAGGCGTAAGTGAAGAATAAGAAAAGAGATACCTATATTCTATAATTCTTAAACAACTTCGAACTGTTTATACAGTAGCATTACGATAGTTAGAAAACATTAATTCCTTTCAACCCTGATAATAATTGTAGCTTCTGTTTGAAAGTGATTGTAGTTTGTTGATGTGATAGGTGTAAAAATTAACATGTTTTGGGCAATTAAATACGTGACATAATATGTTTAAAATTGGGCAACAGAGATACAGCTGTATAAGTGAAATAAAGCTTTTCTTTATAAAGAAGTTTTTCCTTTTCTTGAAGTTAAGTGGTAAGATACAAAATAACGGTAATATTGTTTCTGAAATACGTTATACGTTGCTTATTTGTTTGGAATTAAACACAAAGCTACACAATGGGCTATCTGTGCTCTGCCCACACAGATATCGAAACCTGGTTTCTAGCGGTGTGAGTCCGCAGATGTATCGCTGTTCCACTCGACGGACACTGTTTTAGATATATATCAACAATACCTTATATCAAACAAACCATTTTCGGTCTTGCAATCAAATAACAAGAACGTTGCAAAACTATATAAAACGCCTGTACACGTAATCACACTTACGTTAGAACTTTCTTTGGAATATTATTTGTTTAACTTTTATTTATTTTGCTTCACTTTTATAAAAACGAAAAACACGTCATTTGTATGTGTAAAATTATATTCAGCTAAGTATTGGTAAAACTGAGTGTATCTTAATGTATATATTTATTACGCTGAAGATATAGGGATCCTCAGTGAGCTAACGCCAGATTTCGTGATCTAATTTATTATTGCTATCTTTCTTCTACAAACGCTCTGCACATATATGTGTGTGTATATATATATATATATATTTTACGGTATTTCTGATAAATTTCGATATCCATACTACTGAGCAAAATAACCATAATAACCGCATATTCTTTGGATGTGATCCCACAGTTCTGTAATATGTCAGCGAAGTTCCAGGAAACGTCTTGGTGGAATCTTAATCAGAAGATGGAAACTGTGCTGTTTGCGTTTCGTTACGCTAAAAACGAAGTCACAGATCATAAGATTTTACGAGTAATATCGGATTTTGAATATAATACATTATAATGCGTAATGCAGACTACTTATTTAAAAAAGATATCAGAGAATAATATATTTTTTTAATTTCTTCTCAGCAGCCTGCTCCATCTTCATGAATAAGCCTACCAACCTACATTTCCAATCATCACGAATAAACTTAAGAACCTACATTTCCATGTCATTTAAATTGTTACGTAACAAACCCCGAGATATCACGTATCAGACGAGAGTTCCAGAGGATCACACGTCTTTGTTCCGGAAAAGGTAGGTTATCCAATAGACGAGGTTGAAAAGGGCGAACATAAGAGGAAACAGGATTCTAGACATGACGTCAATCCGTTTGGATCGGGATGGGAACTTGTTGAGCCAGGCCTTGCACGGGTTGATGCTCTTCGGGGGCTTCATGTGAATTTCACACTGGTGAATTTTATCAGAATGGATGTCTCCGTGATGGTGGACGAGAGGCTTCTGGAAACAAGCGATTGTTTCAATAGAAATACAGAGAGAGAAAAAAGTAGAAACATATGAAAAATTGGAAAAGAAAAATTACGACAAAAATAAAAGTTGTAAAGAAAGGTTTGTAGTAGGAAGAAACGTGTGTGATTCTAAATATAAATCTTAATGAAACTGAATGATTCAAACCTATAGCTGTGCGATCAGACGTGATTAGCGACCCGAATTGCGAATCCGAAGATCCAAGGTTTGAGCCAACAACGTGACAGTGAACACGCTACGCACTATTCAACTGTGTATGAATCATAAAAGTAATAATCATTTCCACTATTTTGTTAAAAAGATCCTCACTGGAAGTGAAGCTCTGTGAATTCAGTAAGTATCTTTTTTATAGCAGCTCAATATTAGGGAAATTTTGGTGTGAACCTTTCCAGGCTCTGGGTTATTCAGTTAACCCATCTGTCTTATGAGGCGGTATCTAGGTTAAAATATTAAAAGCTGTGTCATCACGCTGGAGTTAAATTATAGAATCTAGTAATTCTTTCTACTTTAGTATAAAAAAATGTGTAAAGTGAATAATTTAGTTAGACTGTATTCTGAGAAAGATGAAAACTCCATTAAAACAAATATAAAAATCACCGTGAACACACATTGATACATTTCAGCGTATTACATAGTCTAGTTTTATAAAACAAAATCATGTTTCATTCAATCTAACGTGAACCCCTCTTTTAAGACGTTGTGAGTTTATATATTAATTTATTTTTTTATCTCAACGAATTTGTAACTGTTTAAAATTTTCTTGATGGATTTCTGCTTAAATTCTATATATCACACTGAATCGAGATTAAAAAAATAACTAAAAACTAGCCTTTTCTTTGATATAGGTTAATAACATCCATAGTCAGAGATAGTCAGGTGGTTAAAGCGATTGGCTCGCAATCTGTGGGTTCGAATATTTCCCCCCCAAATATTCTTGTCCTTTTAACTGTTGGGACGTTATAATGTGCGGCGATCAATCCCATAATTCATTTGTAAAAGAGTAGAGACCGATATGGTCAGGGGGGTTAAGGTGTTCAGTTCGTAACCTCAGGGTCGCAGGTTCGAATCCCCGAAGCACCAAACCTACTCGCCCTTTTAGCCGTGGGGGCAATATCATTGATACAAGAGTAGCCCAGGAGTTGGCGGTGGGTGGTGATGACTAGCTGCCTTCCCTCTAGTCTTACACTTCTAAATTAGGAATGGCTATCGCAGATAGCCCTCGTGTAGCTTTGCTCAAAAATAAAAAGCAAAGAAACAAATAAAAGAGTAGCCCAAGAGTTGGTGATGGGTTGTTGATGGCTAGCTTCCAAAGACCTTAGTCTTTTACTGATAAATTAGGGACGGCCAACGCAGATAACCCTCGTTTTACTTCAACTTTCAAAACAAACAAACAATAACATTCTAAGCTGAACGTATCGTTAACCTTATTATCGATAATTTTTGCAAAAATTAAGGACATATTAATGCCAATTATTTAGTGATTTATTAAACTCAAAACTACACAAGAGATTATTTATGTTTTGCTCACAGTTATTGAAATCCGACTAGTGTTACCTTAGTTAAAATTTCCGGGTATTACCTCTGTCATAATATTCACTTGAGTAAGTACCTGGAATGTAACGACAATTTGTCTTTATTTAAAAGGTGGCATTATTATCAAACATTTCTTCACATGTCTCGCATGTTAGCACAAGTTCTCACAAAACACAACACAAAAAATAAGATGTTAAAATAATTTTTTGTACGCATTCATTTTACGCGCAAACATATTCGCGATTAACAACAGACAACTAGTTTTTAAGATTCTTCGATTTCAAGTGTAATCGTAATCATACCAACAGAGTAATGCAGATTTTCAAACTGGTCACCTGTCACGAAACTTTGTAATAACTAGGGTTATTTTAGTGATCCTAGCAGTTGTTTTGATCAAAGTCCGTTTGTTTTACTTAGTGTCTCCAGTAGAACGAGCAGAGAGGCGCAAAAAATTTGAGATCAAATTAATATCGTTATTGCAACAGCATGACTTTGAAATGCAGGAGTCTTAGAATAATATCACAGCAGTTATCGAATTCTGTACAAGTCTACCTGTCTTAGTATGGTTTTTGAATTCGCGCAAAGCTACACGAAAGCTGTCTGCGTTAGCCGTACCTTATTTATCAGTGTAAGGCTAGAGGGGAGACAGCTAGTCATCACTACCCACCACCAACTCTTGGGCTACTCTTTCACTAAAGAATAATGGGATTGACTGTAATATTATAACGCCCACACGGTTGAAAGGGCGAGCATGTTTGGTGAGACGGGATTCGAATATGCAACCCTCGGATTACGAGTCGAATGTCTTAACTACCTAGCCATGCCGAGCCGTCCCTCAAAGTCTAAAGTTCGTATTTGCAATAAAATCGCGAATGAAGAGCCCTCACATTCTAATTAATACCCTGCTATTAATAAAACGTTCTACAGAAACTTATTTCGGTGCTTGAAGACGGTATATTGATTAAAAAGTGTATGCATACATACTTATTTATTTTGAGCAAATATTATATCACTTCAAATCGAATGTAAATATTTGAGATTTAAAAGTTGCCGGTTTATTTGTTTGTCTTATAGCAAAGATGCAATGGGCTATCTGCTGTGTTTCCCGTGGGGAATCAATTCCTATATTCTAACGTTAAAAGTCTGTAAGTTAATCATGTCACCGTGGGACACTTTTTAAAAAAATTAATCAGTATGTTTGTCTGTATTATTTCAAAACGAAAATATTTGAGTTATGTTAAAATTGGGTAAATCATGAAAATTATGACAAATGCTTAATTTTACGTGAACATGAACGAATGTGTAAAAGCTTAGCTAAAACAAACATAGACAATATTTCTACGGTTTTCTTCGACGTTCATGTTTATGAATAATAACCTCACATTAAGGCTAACTCCAAGATAAGATTTGGCACGATTTTGATTTTACTAGAAAAATATTGTTTGTTTGTTTTCGAATATCGCGCAAAGCTACATGAGAGCTATCTGGGCTAGACGTCCCTAATTTAGTAGTGTAAGACTAGAGGGAATGCAGTTTAGTTATCACTACCCACCGCCATCTCTTGGGCTAATATTTTGCCAACAAACAGTGGAATTGATTGTAACATTGTAACGTTCCCACGGCTGAAAGGGCGTGCACGTTTGTTGGGACGGGGATTCGAAACCACGACCCTTAAATTACGAGTCGAGTACATTAACCACCTGGCCATGCCGGGTCTACTTAGAAAAGGATGTGTGTCTGTGTGCTCTCCTGTAACAAAGCCACATCGGGCTATCTGTTGTGTCCACCGAGGACGAATTTAACTCCTGATTTTAGCGTTGTAAATCCATAGACGTACCGCTGTCCCAGAGGGGGACACTAGGAAAAGGAAATTCAGTTGAAACATTTAAACTCCTTACTTGTTAGAGGTTAAGAAATTGAAACTAGGGGTTTCGCAAGTCTTTGAGTTTGTAGATCTTTGGGTCATTTTATATTATGTTTGATTGGTAACCACACGGATATGAGTTGAACGTATTGTCAGAAATAATAACTTTGTTTTTCAGTCTCCAAAGAAGCGTTGAACTTCTGTCTTATTTTCGAACAGTGATAGATAGGGTATCTGAATCGAAACTTTTCAGCTTACACTGGTTTTCATTTTTTTTTATAAAATAGTCCGTTTTCTTTAACACAGTTGTTCGATTACACTTATCTGCACACACGATATGATTACAAAATTTCGAAATTTCTAGTTCTAGTTCTTATATTATTAACAAGTAACGAATACACAGTAGTTAATTCATTATCCTACCCACGTAAAAGTTTCAGAAATGCAACTTCTTTAAAAACACGACAGGATTTTAGCCTACTTTTCATATTGCTGGTCTGTTTGACTGAATATAGAATCTCAGTGTGAAATGATGTTGTCTTTATCAGAGTGTGAACCATGAGGAATGATATATTTGTTACTTTCACCACTGAATGTTGACGGTGATTATGTTTTCACCAACTTGTGTGTTGTATGTGTGTTTGTGTTTATGTCAGCAAGATTTCTCAAAAATGATTCAATGGATTTGGACGAAGGATGGTATATATTTAAACTATGATCCAACTTGGAAGTGATTAGTTTTCGAAGGGTCAAATTTACGGAAAAAAACCTGTTTCTGTTAACATGTGAACATACTTTGTTCTCATTATAACTCAGCCAAAAATGATCAGATTGTTATTAAACTTGTTGGACTTATGTAGAATATCATTACGTATTTCCTGCCTAAAAACATTGTGTCCGTTGAAGGATACATTTTTGTAGTTCTTGATTAACGGATATGGTCAAATGTTGAGTGGCGAAGGTATGTGTTCTACTGTGTGCTACTCTAGTAGCTTTATTACGAATGCAGTTTATTCAGTTAATATTGTCTTTAAAATAAGAAGTCCATTATGAAACATTATTCCCACTTCCTCCCCCCAGGCTTATAAATCCCGAAATTAAACATCGAAAAATCCCAACTATAAATCTTGTCAGAACCTTACAAGAATGAAACATACAAATATGTGATAATTACACACATCTTGAAACCCTGCAGTTTAATTTTATATCGTTTATACGCTGACGTACATAAATGTGTCTTTAGTAAAACGTGGTTTCTTTTATACGGTGATAAATAAAAAAACATTTACACAAAGTTTGATTGAATGTTAGGTGTCTACGCCAAAAAGTACTGAGTACTAATTACACCCTTTGGTGTTAATTATCTAAATCAATAGCTATAGATTTTAAGTGCTCAAACGAAATAGAAATGGTTGTTATAAACTACGCAATTACGTATGAGTGTTAAGTGTGTTCATCAGAGATACGATAAATGTTCTTTGGAAATATTTTGGCATTATATTATCAAACATAAGAAAAGAAGCAATTTTAAAGCTACTTCACTGTAACACAGTGCGTTTTTAAAACTGTCAGATACATACCATGGCGAACGTAGTAGCGCCATCCTCTATGTGGTCAGTGTCCAAACTAGAGTGCTCGATGTCCCATTTCCGCTGTTGTTTAGCGGTCTGTTTTTGCATCTGCGTTCGTGAGGCGTAGTTGACCAGGGCAAATTCCAGTAGTGCACCAAAAACAAAGGTCAAGCATACACCTGTCCAAACGTCAATGGCCTTGGTGTAGGACACTGGCGGAAGTGACGCGTTGATACCGGAAGTTTGAGTTGCCATCGTAAGGAGTGTAGTGACTCCTAGCGAAACACGTGCAGGGATAGCGTTTTGGTCCAGCCAAAAGGATACCCAAGAGACAATGACTAACATGCAACAGGGTATGTAGATCTGGATCAGGTAGTAGCTAAATTCTCTCTTGAAGATCAAGTCCACACGGATACAGCTGTATTCACCTAAAATGTGAAGTTGAGAGAGACACTTTAATTCCATCCCTCCGTACATAGGTATAAGCTGTCTGTCAAAGTAAAGCGCTTTAAATTTACTGGAATATACGGAAAATAGTTTGTAGAACGGTTTAATACTAATAACTGAGAAGAAACAATGTTAAAGTGTAGCTTTAAAAAGAAATATTTGATATGTAATATTGGGTAAGTACCGAATGTTTTTCCAACGAGTACTTAGATGTAATATTTGATAACTACCGAATGTTTTTCCAACGCGTATAAGAGTAATTAGATATTCTGGATAAGTACCAAATGTTTTTTCCGACGTGTATAAGAGTAATAAGACGTAATATTGGATAAGTACCAAATGTTCTTCAACGTGAATAAGAGATTAGATGTAATATTGGATAAGTACCGAATGTTTTTCCGACGAGTATAAGAGTAATTAGATGTAATACTGGATAAGTACCGAATGTTTTTCTGACAAGTATAAGAATAATTAGATGTAATACTGGATAAGTGCTGAATGCTTTTCCGACTAGAATAAGAGTAATTAGATGCGATACTGGATAAGTATTGAATGTTTTTCCAACGAGAAATAGTACCCTATGGTTTTATGTGGCTGCGCGTAGAAGACCATATAATTAATCACTAAAACGTTGTTAAGCATTAACTTCAAACATAAACGTATTGTCCTCGCGTAAACAGCGTAGAAGTAATTTTTAATTTGAGCGTTAAGTGATTTACATCACTGTATATGTAGTGTGTCTGTTCGCTTTGGAAATAATGTAACTAGCGGTAAAATGTTAAGGACTATATTATAAAGTTATTTCAAAATCACGCATGTTCGTAAGCACGGAACCACACTTCAAAGTATAGTCCGACTAATCCCCCACACTTTGCTAAGCATGGCCCAGTAATTCGGGTGGCGGATAATCGATCTGTGGATTAATCCGTTGCCTTCCGTTAGCGCAAAATATGTAAAAATTTTAAAAAATCAGATCCTGTATTCTAGAGCCGTGGGTACGTTATAAGGGTGACAGTCAAATCCCACTATTCGGTTAGCAAATAGTAGACCAAGAGTATCCGGAGGGCGCGATTGACTTGCTGCTTTCCTTGTAGTATTTTAGTTAAAAAAAATAAAAGAGAGACGTTAGCTGAGGTAGCTTGTGAGTAGTTCTGCGCAAACGCTCGAAAATAAATAAATGCGTGTTTTCTTATAGCAAAGCCACATCAAGCTATCTGCTGAGCCCACCGAAGGGAATCGAACCCCTGATTTTAGCGTTGTAAATCCGTAGACTTACTGCTGTCCTAGCGGAGGGCAAATAAATAAATAAAACCGTCTCCCCGGTTGTTCAGTATTAAACTTGATGGCATATAACGCTAAAATTCGAACTGCGATCTCTGTAACGATAAAACTGCTTACATGACAATGTCTGAGGGCAGCGTTAAGATCATTCGTTCTCATTGGTTGTGATATAATATCTTAATAAAGAGGCAACAATCTATATATATCATATTAGTATACCGTGTATTGTAAAACGAACTTACTGTCGTTGATAGTAGATCTTAAAGCTATTTGTTGAGCGCGTAATCCTGTCTTTTATTTTACTACAGTCACTGATCTGGCTTGCTCTTCAGTCAGTAATATCAGAGTCTCCAGAAATGTAACTTCGAGCTTTTAGGTAGAAAGGCATTTTCTTAGTGGTGCTTCATAGAATTGATGAAATCAACTGGATTGGTCGTTTATAATTAAGCAAAACGTTACACAAAGCAGCTGTCTGTGCTCTGCTCACCCATCGAAAAAAAAAAGAGCCCCACAGACCCATCGCTGTGTCGCTGGTGGGGGTCTTTAATTATATAGAAAATGTAAAATGTTTGATTTTATCTTGATAAACAAAAAACACAGAGAGAGATTTAAAGAACCTTATTAAGAGGAACATAAATACGGAAATCTCGATAACAAATATCGGAAACCACAACGACAAACTGATTCGATTTAGAGAATAAACTAAAGCATACGACGTGGTGATCAGGGGTGTAACTACAAAAATTACACTATTTCATTTTTATTTCTCTGTAATTGTAGCTATGATTTGGGCGCTCTTTTGATTTCGGCTCTCCGGTGATTGCAGGAAGCATAAATACGCTACTAGTTGTACTAGGTGGGGTGGCGGTGAGTCTAAGGACTTATAATTCCAAAATCTGGGATTCGATTCCCTACGGTGGACAAGGTAGATAGCCCAAAGTGACTTCGCTCTAAAACGAACAAACTGATACGGTAATATAATTTATATTAAGCAGGATCGACTTTATTGGAAGCCATCTTTTAAAGCTATGTAAAGCATGGCCAGGGGTTATGACGCTGGACTCGCAGTCTGAGAGTCGCGTAATCGAATCACCCCATACACAAAACATTCTCGTCCTTTCAGCCATGGGGGCGTTTAATGTTACGCCAATCCTACTATTTGTTGATAAAAGAGTAACCCAAGAGTTGGTTGTGGGTGGTTGTGACTAGTTGCTTTTCGTGTAGTCTTACACTGCTAAATTAGAGACGGCTAGTGCAGATAGTCCTCGAGTAGCTTTGCGCGAAGTTTAGAGAAAAAACTGTTCTTGCGAATTTCTGCACTAAGGAAGTTATTTAACAAATTACGATTACAATTAACTTCACAACAAACGATGCATGGCGAAATATTGTGCACAGTATGATTACTTGATGACAATCGATTTCCAGTCATCATTAATAACTGTTACAGTTTATTTCAACTCATGCTTCTGAAGATAAGTTCAGAAGTATATGACAAGTCTATGAGGAAGACTATCCAGTATGTCTTGAGACGAGTAATCAGTAAGCAAACTTAAGCCTAAAGTTGATGTTTAAAAATTGATCGTGTCATCGCATATATTTTTCTCTTGTTTCACGTTTTCATCTTTAATTTTGTAGTAAGTGGCGTCCATGATGTTTTTAGTAGTTTCAGTGTGTTTGTTTTCCATTTCATGCGAAGTTACATGAGGACTAGCAGTGCTAACCGTTTCTAATTCAGGAGTGAAAGAGTAGAGATAAAGCAGCTAGTCACCACCGCCAACTCTTGGGCTACTCTTTTATCAACGAATAGCGGGATTGAGTATCCAATTTTAACGCCTCCACGGCTGAAGTGGTTAGCATGTTTGATGGGTTAGACATTCGAACCAGCGACTCTCATACTGCGAGTGTGGTTGGTGGTAGGGTGCCATTAACTTGCTGACTTCTCATTGGTCAGTAATTTAAAATTCGAAATGGCGGCAAATAGTCCTAAATGCAAAATACAGATACTTTATGGTGGTGAAAAAATAATTTCCAAAAAAATTTCAGATCAAAAACTACTGGTTACACATGAAATATTATTCCACTATGACTAGGTGGCCTGGTATGGACAAGCGCGTAAGGCGTGCGACTCGTAATTCGAGGGTCGCGGGTTTGCGCCCGCGTCGTGCTAAACATGCTCGCCCTTCCAGCCGTGGGGGTGTATAATGTTACGGTCAATCCCACTAATCGTTGGTAAAAGAGTAGCCGAAGAGTTGGCGGTGAGTGGTGATGACTAGCTGCCTTCCTTCTAGTCTTACACTGCTAAATTAGGGACGGCTAGCACAGATAGCCCTCGAATAGCTTTATGCGAAATTCCAAAACAAACAAACAAACCACCATGACTAACGAGTTATTAGTTTGCAAAGCAATTGACTCATAAATGTATTTTATTTTAATTCATACCTATAGCTTGAATATTCTGACAAAGATATCACAACACACAAAAACTATAGGGATGAACGTGCGACGACCATTTGTTTTTAAACCTTGCATTTCTAATAGCTACTTGGAGGTTATTGTCTGTAGAATAGTGATAATAAAATATTTTAATTTCTTCGTGTTAAGTGAACAACATCAATGTTGATACCAGATCCAGCATGTTCCAGTGATGCAAGTGTTACGTCGTTTCTGTCTCTTAACTACTAAGGTCTTTGCATACATGTCATCCTATTACGTTTTAATGTTTCATTTTTCAGCACTCGGCGGAAGCAAATTCTTGGAAATGGATAACGTCTGCTGTATCATCTTACAAAATAAAAATTAATATCTTATTCTAAATAATACTTTTGTACGATTTGTTTATTTAAGTGTAACGTTTATAATTGCAGTTACTTTTTTCTGTTTATATATTTAATGAAAAGAATCTCATTCACATTTCAGGTTTTGAAGATGAAATAGACCGTGTCAACATGACGTAAGAAATAAACTTAAATGTACAATTTATCACTGAATTAGCTCGAGATTCTCAAAACGTAACTCAAAAATACATTTGTTCAGATGTCACAGCGCTAAAACCCCTAAAATCCAGAGTGATTTGATTCACCCTGGTGGAAATGAGCGCTTGTGGTTTATCGTGTATCATTATGAACATATACGAAAACGAACAAAAATTCAGTCCTTATCTTATCATTTACTGTTTAATTTGTTTTTAATATGTTTTGTGAAAGTGTGGCTGAAGTGGTCATAAAATTAATTAAGAGAACTACTATATACAGTTTTGTTGTTGTTGTTGGTTTGGAAACGTGTTTGGACAGATCTCAAAATTTTAAACTGTTCAATTTTCTTACATCTGCAAAGTCTTTCAAAAGATTGACATGGTCTCTGACGTGACATGATGGTTAGGGCAGTCGATTCGAATTTTATTTGTTGTGGGTTCGAGTTGTGTCACTGAAGACGATCGCATTTTCAGTCATAAAGCCGTTAATAGTTCGCGGTCAGCCGGACTTTTTGCGGGTAAAGAGTAGACCCACAGTTGTCGGTGAGTAGTGTTGACAAGCTGTCTTCACTCTGGTTTGTTTGTTTCGAATTTCTGGCAAAGCTACTCAAGGGCTATCTGCGCTATCCGCCCCTAATTTAGCAGTGTAAGACTAGAGAAAAGGGAGCTATTCATCACCACCCACCGCCAACTCTTAGGCTACATTTTATTTGTAACAACAAATAGTGGGATTGACCGTCACATTATAACGCTTCCACGGCTGAAAGGGCGAGCATGTTTGGTGTAACGAAGGATTCGAACCCGCGACCCTCAGATTACGAGTCGAACGCCTTAACCCACCTGACCATGCCGGGCTCTCTTCACTATGGTTTATCATTCATAAAATTAAGGACGGCTAGCACAGAAAACCCCCGATTAGCTTTGAGCGAAATTCAACAAATGAACAAAGAAAATGATCGAGAATTTACAGTAAAATGTATAAATTGCTTCAAACTAAATTTGGACGAAAAATCGTTAAAAATTGCGGCTGGATGGTTTATTTATAAAAAAAAATCAACTAGAGCAATAAAATCACTGAAAAAAATGCAGGAACCAAAGATTACACCAAAATCAATTCATCAGTGGCATGACGCAGAGCTAATGAGCGTGTTCCAGGGGAAGCATGTGAGTCAGCACAAAAGTAGGAGCTGATTAAGCAACGGTGGAAGAAGAAGAGCGAAACTGTTGCAAGTGTGTGTGTGTGTTTCGTATAGTAAAGCCACATCGGGGTATCTGCTCAGCCCACCGTAGGGGATCGAACTCCTAATTTTAGCGGTTTAAATCCGGAAATATACCGCTGTAATAGCGGGGTGCAATATTACAACAACTCTAATGTTTTGTACAACATGAGTGTTAAGAACTAAAGTTTTGTATAACACGAGTGTTAAGAACGCTAACGTTTTATACAACAATAGTATTAAGAACTCTAAAGTTTTGTATAACACGAGTTAATGTATAAGTGGCTGAAGATTAATAATATTTTATACTTATGTTAATGTATAAGTGGCTGAAGATTAATAATATTCTATACTTATGTTAATGTACAAGTGGCTGAAGATTAATAATATTCTATACTTATGTTAATGCATAAGTGGGTGAAGATTAATAATATTCTATACTTATGTTAATGTATAAGTGGCTGAAGATTAATAATATTCTATACTTATGTTAATGTACAAGTGGCTGAAGATTAATAATATTCTATACTTATGTTAATGCATAAGTGGGTGAAGATTAATAATATTCTATACTTATGTTAATGGATAAGTGGGTGAAGATTAATAATATTCTATACTTATGTTAATGTACAAGTGGGTGAAGATTAATAATATTCTATACTTATGTTAATGTACAAGTGGGTGAAGATTAATAATATTCTATACTTATGTTAATGTACAAGTGGCTGAAGATTAATAATATTCTATACTTATGTTAATGCATAAGTGGGTGAAGATTAATAATATTCTATACTTATGTTAATGGATAAGTGGGTGAAGATTAATAATATTCTATACTTATGTTAATGTACAAGTGGCTGAAGATTAATAATATTCTATACTTATGTTAATGTACAAGTGGCTGAAGATTAATAATATTTTATACTTATGTTAATGTACAAGTGGGTGAAGATTAATAATATTCTATACTTATGTTAATGTACAAGTGGCTGAAGATTAATAATATTCTATACTTATTCTATAATATTCTCTTTGTTATTATTAAGACGTTTCAAGTGCTTAAGACTAACTTTCATGAGTTAAGAATCAGTTTGAAGTTGGCTGGCTTTCGTCTCCTGTAGGTTTTTTGTTTTGTTGTCTAGATCAACACTCATATAGAATACAAGAGAATGTATTTGTACGTTGAATTTATTGGTAATAATATGGTAATCAGATTTTTTTCTAAAACATTTCTAAAATACATTTCCTACTTACCAGTGTTGGTTTTACTGGTGCAGTATTCAGTGTTGTATTTTTCCAAAGTAAAACGTGGAAGATGGAGGTTTTTGGTAACCTGCACTGGATCGTCAACTTTCCACAAAAACACCAAGTCATCTGTTGTGTAGCCATCTGGTAATGACAATTAGAAATAAAACATTTATGTTGAATAACTACCCAAACAACTCATAGATCGTAAATGATAGTTGATCTTCAGGTTAGAAAGATTACACCAACGGCAACCTTTACTTTAAAGTAAGAAAAATCTATACATGTAGCACATTTATCTTCTAAACAATGTTTGATTGTAAATTATAATAAAAAGAATTTTAAACAAATGTCTATTACAAATAGGGAGAAAATGTCTGTTACGTATATTAGATTTACGGTTTCTTTGTAACATGAAAATAACAACATAGTACATGTATTTGAACTTTTTAACCTTTAATCAAAATAGATTTTGAAACTTTAGCAATGCAATTTTTATTCGAAATAATTTTCTGCAGAAGATTTATTCATTCAAGGATAAAGAGTTGATTATACATATGTATTTTTTTCTACTTCACGCTATTGATACGGGTCTTCTCATGGTCACGGGTCAAAGGTCATGTCATCACGTTTGTAGACTCACATTCAAAATTTTATTGAACTGTTAGTTTATGAATATATATCATTTAATTTGGCATATATTGTACATTATAATCTATATTTTAATGCTATACATCAGTTAATTTAGAAGGTTAAAAGGTCAATATAATAACACTAAGAAATATACATAATGTATAATGTTATAAATTTTAAGATATTTAGACTAAGCCTTTGTGTTTTCCTATTATTATTTTTATGGTGGGTAAGAGGTCGGCCAAATGGACTCAACCTTTACATAGATACAGTAGTGAAAATAACAGATAAAGTATGAAGTTTTTTAAAGAATATCATAATTTTTAAAGACTATAAAGATTTTGAATGAGAATTTTGAAAATGTTCTGATATATAAAAGTATTTTTATCTTAAGATCAAAGTTGCTTTGCATGTTGGATAGTCAACATTCTGAAACAAAACAAGTCACAAGGAAATTACTAATTAAAAGATCTTAATATTTAATTTGGAAACCTTTTATTTTCTGTACGCAATCCCTGTAATGTTTATCAATAAAATGCAAAATTATGTAAATATATGTGAATATTATTAAAAATTATTGCATAATTACTCTCACGGATACGCTCGTGGTTAGAAGGTGGGCCGATCCGATCCAGCCCGTAACGGTAAGGCTAATATAAAGTTTCATATTACTTTAAAATAAGAAGTATATATTGTAGGTTTTTCTGGAAAAATGTTTCGTTTAGATTATTCGAATCCATTCAATGCTAAATGTAAAACAGTCCCATTTCTTAATATATGAAGGATGTTTAATTCTTTTCTTGAATTTCGCCAGTAGCTGAATTTCTTTTAAAATAAAATCTATTATGTTATACGTAATTTTTAATATGAATGTGTAGCTTTTTGTTTCAGTGGACTCTATAGAGAGATGATATTATCTAAAGTAAAATTGAAACTAACTTTCTAGTAACTGAGACAGTTGAACTATGACACAACTGATGAAACAACTCATTTTAATCTCTATAAGCAATAATGCATGAAAAATATATTTAATTAACGAGCGTAGCTTTAAATATATGAACCTTAGGATTTCTGATCTGGTCATTCAGATCACATGGATTGTAATAGATCAGAAACACTTATCGTCTACAGAACCATCATTTAACCTAATAGCAGGATTGATTGCTACAGTTATAAAGCGCTATAGTTGACAGTATGAGCATTGTTCAGTGACATACAACGACTCTACCTCTGGATCTTCCAATCCTCAGCCCAACACGTTGTGTTATAATTCAACTAGGTGGAGATATTAATGTCTCATATCCAGAACAATGCATCTGCGCGAACTGAAAATTACTTTAGATATTTCCAAGCTAGTAAACGTTCTTCCAGTGGACTAGTCGAATGTTACGATAATAACGCTTATAAAATGGGGGTTCAGTTTCCTACGGTGAACAAAATGTCAATAACTAATTATGTAAGTTCGCATCAAAACGGACACAACTCAACAACAAAAATTTTCAAGCTTTAAGTAAAGTTTCAACCTTTGCATTAAAAAAATAAAGGCATTATTTCGAATAAAAGACTGAAAATATTTGAAACATGCAATGGAAAATATTTAAACGCCACATAAAATATCCTATAGACAACTTGAATATAATTTTATATGGTAGAATACATATGTGTAATAATGGTAATACAGTTGCCATATCAGTCACATTAAGTACCTAACGAAACTGAATGTTTCATTATGCCAGAAATTGTTGTTTTATTTAGTTATGTATTATAGCACGATTTGTTTCAAGTACCTCGCTAGTACAGCGGTATGTCTCCGGATTTACAACGCTAAAGTAAGGGGTTCGATTCTCATGGGGTCCTTTGTGGCTTTGCTATACGAAAAAACACACACACTATGCGTCTAAAAACAATTTATGATCTTTACTGTACGGTGTAAAACGTCATATCTTTTGCTTTCATTGAGTTTCATTAAATGCGACTAGACTTAGTTAAAGTGTCCTCTTTACGAATTAAAAACTGAATTGAACGAACTTTTTTATTTTATTTACGCTTGACCTGAAATTATTAGTTCTCCTTCGCTTCTTGTTTTTCCTCTTCTAAAGACTACTTACGAAAGCCGTTATTGAAAACGAAACCGCTTAATGGGCATGACAGTGAAGTGTGTGCGCTCTAATGATGAAATCGAAAACCCAATGTTTGGAACGGATTGAGAGAGAGGAAACTTCGGTTATTAGAAGGTGTGTGTAGCAAAGCCAAACTATCTGACAAACTTTCCAAACGTTTGAGAAAACTGTTAGAGGTTTAACGTTCGTTGTATGCTTCATGGAGGGTGCAAACTGCTGAAAAGCTTCTTGATCGAATAGTTACTGCTCAAGTTTGGAACAACAACTAGTTCAGAAACTATTTAGTATTCACAGAATTCATCTCATGAATTACGGATTATTTGAGGACGGACGATAGAGGGGATGGATAGACGAAACTGAGAGTGTGCCTTTTTTGCGTTTTAATCGATAAAATGCATTGAAAATAAGGATAAACACCAGGGTTTTTTTGGGAGGGGAGATGGTGGTGACACCTGAATTCGCTATTATTACTAAACACTTCTGATCAAATAAAAAAATAATTTGTAAGCTTATAATTAATTTTGTTTGTGATAAAACAGGCTACCCGTCTTATGCTCATCACAGATATAAGGCATCACACTCTTTGCTGAACCATTTGAGGGCTAAATTAGTGAAGCTAGGTTTACATAACAAACAGGTATGCGTAAGTAAACCCTGAAATCATCAAACACCAAAATTAAAACGTTTAACAACTGTTAGATAGGATATAATTTCTTAGTTTGGTGCTCTCAATATTATCAGTTTTTTTTTTACAGATACCGCAGCAAAATCTAAGCTTATACACTTAGATATATTGATCTAGTCCTATATTCGTATACTAAACTAATAGAATTAACAACATTAATAATAAATACTGATAATATTAAAAATATATATTTTGAGTAAAATAGCCAATATTATATTTGCTTTTTTTTTAATTTCGCACAAAGCTACTCGAGGGCTCTCTGTGCTAGACGTCCTGAATTTAGCAGTGTAAGACTAGAGGGAAGGAAGCTAGTCATCCCCACCCACCGCTAACTCTTGGGCTACTATTTTACCAACGAACAGTGGGATTGACCCTCACATTGTATCGCCACCACGGCGAGCATGTAACGGGAGAGCACTTAGTCATGATTACGCACCGCCAACTCTTGACCTACTCTTCTACTAACGAATAGTAGACTTAATCGTCACTGAAAGGGCGAGCATAATTGATGTGACGGGGATCCGAACCCGCGACCCTCAGATTACAAGTTGAAAATCTTAACCATCTGATGTATCAGGCAACCATATTCTGGAAGAGTAGTGAAATGTGTGTAGATGTTGATTCTTTCAGTCTAATTCAAACTTTCTATCAGTATCGATCTGTGTTTTTCTCCAATAAAAAAATTCTATCATTTGTTTAGTACATGAGGGCCTGTAGAGTTGTATTTCTTTGTGTTTCTATTTAACTACCACTTTGTGTCTGATCTCTGCCTCTAGTCACTTGGAAAATTCAGCCTTAGTTTCATGTGAAACACATTCGTCAACCCTCTCTTCAGAACTTGCACCGAATCAATGTACCTAAGAAAATCAAACCTCAAAACCAAATTCGTTAGTAAGCGTAACTTAAAAACTCGTTTAAAACATTAAGATTTGTGGTACTGAGTAGATTTTGAAGTTTATTAGTCTAAAACATTTATGAAGTAAATACAGTCGTGGTTTCGAATTTCGGTAAGTCCAAGTGTTTATTTGTCCACAGAAATGTTTTGAGGTCAAGGTTATTCAATTCGTACAATTATAATTTTTCTAATACCATAACTATTTTTTCGGTGGAATAATAAAACAACATATTATATCTTGAACCGACAAAATAGAATCCTAGAGAAAAATATATTTAATTCTAGGAGAACAACACAAGAATATGAGTAACAATATTATTCTGAATGAAATATTCATAATAGAATTCTATATCGAAAGCAACAGTGGAACAAAAACAATTAAAGTGTATAGGAACATATCACAGTAGAGTAAACATGACATAAAATTTTTATAGCGTGAACATCTTTTACAAACTAGCAAAGGATGATTGTACTTACATTTATCATAAGAAATATGCGCAGCAGTATTGTTCCGTTTGAAATATTTATAAAAATTCCTGTATCAAAAACGATAATAGTGCAAAATAATCATGGACCATATAACAATAGAGAAAACATAGCACAACAACTTTTCTGATGTGAATGCATTTCATAAGCGCACATACTGAGCTTAATGTACAGATATATCACTGTTGGGATAAGCGACCTCATTTCTATACTATCAATCTCGTTAGCCTTGTGACAAAGAAAAAGTGATCGGGGAAAGTGCACTGGTCATCTACACCGAAATGGTTCTGAACTGTTGGCTTTAACCAAAAACTCAAGGATCTCGATGTTGGAATTAACAGTCTTCCATAAAATGCACAGAGATGCAGTTTCATATCACCTGACCCTGCAAATGCTTCACAGTTGCATTCCAACACGCGGGACGAAACTTCATAGAATTGACGTTCCACAAAGTGCTTCCCATCAGATTTATACAGATTGATGTTTGATTCGCCTGAGAAGTTCATGTTACTTCATTTCATCTGCATACGTTTGGCCCAGAGGAGTTTCATCTTCCTTATCTTGTTGATGGGGAATATTTTTTTTTTCTCTTGGTCGTCTTGTTGGGAGAACTTGACGTGGCATGCGGTGACAATGGTACCAGAATTTTTCTGCCTTGTATCTTTGGACCTATGAAGAACAGTCGATTATTTTGCAAGCTCATTTGTGATAGAACACGATTGTCATCTGTTGTGAAAGCTTTGCTCCTGTACCCTTTCTCATCCGGCACTCAACACGGAGTTAACTCGCAACCCTTGTCCATAGAAGCATGACACGCATACTGTACCAGAAAGGCTTATAAAATGATTTTCAGTAAGAATATCTATTTATAGCCAAGAATGGTTAATGCCATAAACAGACAATCTATACAGCTGTTGATGTACTAATTATACAGTAGTGCACAAGGGCTTAAGAAAAGTGTGAAATAATTGTACGATGAAATAATTTTTTCCATCACTCTATACTCGGCATAAGACATTATTTTTAGGCTTATCATACTCTAAAACACTACGTTTCTCATATACTTCCTCAGGGATTTTCAGGAATTTGAAGAGTATATATAATAAGAGCACTACAACCACACTATTTTTCATCACACTCAATGCAACAATGCTTTTCGCTAATTTTGGAGCTAACGAAGATGTTCAATGTCAGCTTTGTTCAAGGTCTAAAAATAAGTTTTATTTAAATCTAAGGTTAAGCAAAATGTTATTTTATTTTAAACTATTTCGAAACAGAGCATTGCTTAAAATAAACTAACAGTTAAGATGTTGATTACATATAAATTAGATATTCATTACACTGGGGAACACTTTTTCAGTAACTTTGAGTTGCATTGGATATTTTAACATTCTGAAGGAGTTTTAGGCGCTGATTTCAAATCTGAAATTAGTTTTTCTCTACAAGCTCTAGTTTATGTGCAATTTGAGGTTAATGAAATTGTACAAATGTGAACTTGCGTAAACCATGTATAAGCATTTTCACCTCCATATATATAGATAGCTTCTAATATTTTGATCATTCTTCTTTTGTTTCAGATCAAACATGGCGTCCAAAAATAGATATCATTGCAGAAACAAGCCTGATGCCTTCTGCTACACATGTGGATGCTATACACTCAATCGTCAGAGACGTAACATATCCTCGTTCGTTAAGCGTGCCTACAAGGCATATTTTGAAGTTCATCCTGGTGATCAAGACAAGCAATGGGCTCCTCATGTTGTGTGCCACAATTGTGAGGAAATGCTTCGAGACTGGACCAAAGGAAAACGCAATGGTCTGCCTTTTGGTGTTCCAATGATTTGGCGCGAACCCACCAACCATGTAACTGACTGTTATTTCTGCATGGTAAACACAACGGGTATTGGGAATACAAACCGACATAAGATTACGTATCCGAACATTCCCTCAGCTATTCGGCCTGCTCCGCACTCTGAAGAAGTTCCTGTTCCAGTTTTCAAAGGCTTGCCTTCATTGGACGATAAAGACATTGGACATGATACAGGCGAACAAGACAGTTGTGACAGTGAATTGTCAGAAAAGTGTACACAATCGGAGAACTGTTCTTCAGACACTGAACCTTTCCCCGTCCCCAAGCCTCTTCCCCAGGCTGAACTGAATGATTTAGTGCGGGATTTAGGTCTTTCAAAGAAAGCAGCAGAGCTTTTGGCATCAAGATTACAAGGCAGAAATCTTGTTGATCACTCTGTTAAAGTATCATATTTCAGAAAGCGTGACCAGCTTTTTGTGACCTTCTTTTCAGAAGACACAGTTTGTTTACTGCCATGACATCCAAGGGCTTCTCAAAGAACTGGGTGTACCTTACTATAGTCCTGCTGAATGGAGACTCTTTTTAGACAGTTCAAAACGCAGTCTAAAGTGTGTTCTTTTACATAATGGGAATGTTTATGGAGCAGTACCTGTCAGTCACTCAGTGTATTTGCGGGAAGACTATGATGATATGAGAATGGTTATGGACTTATTAAAATATCATGAGCACAATTGGATCATTTGTGTAGACTTAAAGATGGTCAAAGTTCTTCTTGGACAACAGAAAGGTTTCACCAAGTTTCCATGTTTCCTCTGTATGTTGAACAGCCGAGCACGAGACAGACATTGGGTCCAGAAGGACTGGCCTATTCGTGACACCCTTGAAGCAGGCATGCCAAATATCATACAAGACCCAATTGTAAGCAGAGATAAGATCATCTTTCCTCCTCTTCACATCAAATTAGGTTTGATGAAGCAATTTGTCAAGGCACTGGAAACCGAAGGTGAATGTTTCCAACACATCATCACCAGGGTTATCATTTGAGAAGAGCAAAGCAGGCGTGTTTGATGGCCCACAGATTCGAACCCTAATTCGTGATGATCAGTTTGTTGCTAAGATGACCGCTTTAGAAAAGGCAGCATGGTTATCTTTTGTGGTAGTCGTTCAGAACTCCCTTGGAAACAATAAGGCGGAGAACTACAGTGAACTTGTGAACAGAATGCTCCTCGCTTTTCGTGATCTCGGGTGCAACATGAGCATTAAGCTTCATTTTTTGAATAGCCACCTTGATAAGTTCCCTGACAACCTGGGGGCTGTGAGTGACGAACAAGGAGAACGATTCCACCAAGACCTAAAGGTCATGGAAGAACGCTACCAAGGGCGCTGGGACAAAAGTATGATGGCTGACTACTGCTGGAGCATTAAACGTGATTGTCCAGATGAAGTGTGCAAACGCAAATTCCTACCTGAATAAAATACACAAACAAATTGATAAGCTATTCCTATAATTTCCTATAATAACGAAAAATTAAAAAATAAATAAAAATGTCAAATTGCATAAAATCTGTAGCTTCCAGACAAAAACCGACTTCAGATTTGAAATCAACACACTCAAATTGACTATAGAAAGGTCTTTTTTTAAATGCAACAAAATGAGTGTTCCCCAGTGTTATCAACAGTGTTTTTAGCTGTGAAGTCAAAGTACACAAATACACACACATTCAGAAATGAACCAGTACCAAGTTCCTGCAAGCATATTTTGGCTTCCGTCTTCGGCTGTCTACAGATGATTTTATTGCTTTGGTCCAAATGACCAGATAAATTTGTTACTGGCAGAAAGTTTTATGTGCATTGGCTTAAAATCGAATTATGATCGAGATCTTTTCTAGCTGGTTTAGAGCGTCATTTCTAGGATATTAATTGCTGATTATAAAAGTTACAGATAACTTTATGAATTCTATATTTACTAGAATTTGATAAGGCAAGCACATAGAGTATCACTTGATTACTTTTTGTCATGTTTATAAACCTGAGTATATGGTATACACATGAAATAAATTATAAAGTGTGTGAAGCCTTTGTTTTAACACCAGGGGCACCATTATTGTAGCTTAATAAAGTTGATAATATATATATATATATATATTATATATCGTATAATATATTATATTATATATCGTAACTCGGTAAAAACGTAATGTTTTGAAAGCTTAGAAACGTTTTTAAGAAGAAGAATGTAAATTCTACATAGATAACTAGAATATCCTACAATTTCACTAGCCTTTACTCTCTCGGTGGACTCAGCAGATACTCTGATGTAACTTTACTATAAGAAAACACACACACACAAACCTTTGTTCTAGAACAATAAAAATAAACACAGGTATATAGTTAAAGAAGAGAATTAAATCACAAGAACAATTTTCCATTAAAACAGAGTGAGAAAAACATCCATAGCAATTGTTTTTTGGTGTGTTTTTTTCACGCGTCACGCAAAAGTGTAAACAGTTCGTAATAAGTATGTTTAATAATTAATCATAATTTACGGAAACTTGCTTTGCCTTCGTTTAACCATCTTAAGCATAAAACCTTTTTAAAGAAAATGTTCATATACTGTGTGTGAAATTTTCCAAAAGATTTTCCGGTTCATAAACTGCTATCACGTATCGCATTATTTGAACATTATCATATTTATCTGCTATCGTATATCATATTGTGTGAACATTTTCATATTTATCAGCTATCACGTATCGTATTGTTTGAACATTTTCAAATTTATCTGCTATCACGTATCGTATTGTTTGAACATTTTCAAATTTATCTGCTATCACGTATCGTATTGTTTGAACATTTTCAAATTTATCTGCTATCACGTATCGTATTGTTTGAACATTTTCAAATTTATCTGCTATCACGTATCGTATTGTTTGAACATTTTCAAATTTATCTGCTGAACATGTATACACACACACATATATATATATTTGTTTGTTTTTTCTACACAGTATCTTCATAAGTTATATCAAATAAACTATTTTTATACTATTCTTGCCCTCCAGTGGCTCAGCGGTATGTCTGCGGACTTACACGCTAAAATCCGGGTTTCGATACCCGTGGTGGGCAGAGCACAGATAGCCCATTGTGTAACTTTGTGCTTAATTCAAAACAACAACAACAATATTATTCTTAATTTTTCGTATGTTGTTACAGAACCATTGCTACCAAGACAGCAATAAAAGTTTAAATGTACATATAGACTGTCATTATTACGTTGTTATTTACAAATCTACGAACTGAATAAACAAATAAATTCCATAAACTAATGGTTTAAAACGATCAAAATAACCATTTAATTCAAATGTTCCAGCAAACATTGAAAAACTGCACATCTAATTCTGTTCACATCAGTTTGATAAGAAAGACTTAACTCATGTAATATTAGTCCACTGAGACTATAATTGTTGGATTGTTGATATTTAAATTCTCCAAACCCATTAACTGTTTATTGAAACTGAGCGATGAATAATGTTTACAATAAAATAGTTTAAATTTGGTATTACGTAACTAATCAAGACTCTGTGTTCAGCTGTTTAATTATTATTGTACTGACATAAAATATGCTCCTCTTGGTGGCAATTACTTAATGTTCAAAAACCTACAGAAATCGAGCTATCTTAAAACCTCATCTAGTAAGGCGTTTTAAGTCTATCGAGTGAAGAAAGACCTAGTCGAACATCGACTTAAACCCAACAAGAAACGGTTTTTTATACTTGATATAAATTTAATACAAGATACATAAACAACATATATCTTATTTCCAGGATTAAAAGATCATTAATACTATGAAAGTACACAAAAATGGCTAAATAAAACTTATTATATTTGCCAATGATCAAGATCTTCACAAAACTGGTCCATCATTTTGTGTTTTGCCTCACACATTGTCAATAATTCAAATATCATTCTACGACTCGTCTCCATAACTACATTTCTTTTCAAATACGTCTGTGGGCTATAAAAACTCAAGAGTGTAAAATATTTTTTTTCGATATGTGATTACAGAACACAACAGTATAGTTGGAAAAAAACAACAAATGTGTTCGAAAAAAGGAAGATTCATTTGTAGTAAATCACAAAGCTGACTATGATTGTGCCCACCACGAGTACAGAAACCCGGTTTTTAACTGTATATGTTAGTAGCTTTGCCACTGTGTCACTAGGGGGACAAAAGAGAAAGATCCAAGTGAGTTAAACCACTTTATCGAAAGTAATTTCTGGTTCTGAGCTGTTTTCACTTAGAATGCAATATTCTAGACAGGTGTTTTTATTATTTCTTTATCAAATTGAACAGTTTTTTTAATATTATTGATATATCATGACCTTTATGAAGGTTAATTCCAGATTGCATTGTGAAAACTACGGCTATTTTAATATCACAGAGTTAATATTACACAATAGTCAACTATTTTCTATTAGCATTTTAAAACACACACATACTGTACAATTGGAAAACGGTAACGTTTAATTTCGTGTATTGTTATTTAGAATAGGAAAGGATATGACCTAATGGTTCGTGTGTCGGGTTGCAAATCAAAGGCTACAGGTTCGTACAGCTTGTTTGTTTGTTTTGAATTTCGCACAAAGCTACTCAAGGGGCATCTGAGCTAGCATTTACAAATTTAGCAGTGTAAGACTAGAGGGAAGACGGTCATCACCACCCACCGCCAACTCATGGGCTACTCTACTAACGAATAGTGGGAATGACCGTAACATTATAACGCCCCCACGGCTGAAAGGGTGGGCATGTTTGATGCAACGGGTATTCGAGCCCGCGACCCTCAGATTACGGGTCAAACGCCTTAACCCACCTGGCCATGTCGGGCCACGGTTCATACCGCAATTTCGCCGAAAACATGACTCACTTTCAGCCACAAGTGCAAGATAAGAGTGACAGCCAATTCCATTGTTCGATTTTCCTTCAGAATGCAGGTGCTTGTAACTGGCTACCTTCCCTTTTATCAGTAGTTGAAAACTTAGAAAAGCTACACTCTTTCTGATTGGCCTGTATATATATATATAATTTGCTATTGTGATTGAAAATACCATTACCAATGCTTTATTAAAATAAAAGGCAAGAAATAGTATCTTATCTTTACTACAGATTTTAATTTTACATGTGTAATCTAATTATAACAGGCGAATCTTAAGCTTTTTGTCTCACAAAGTTAACCCATGACTCTTTCGCAAACATGCTAGTAAAACTTAGATGTTTTAAAGATAAGATTGTACTGCAAACAGCAACTCAATTTGAGTATCGAGTATGGCATAAAATTTGATATTAGTCTGCTTCATATTAATTAACATGAAGGATAAAAATCTTAAATGATGACACCACACTCATCCATCGTTTATTTGTTTGTTTTTAGAAATGTTACGTTTTCTCTCAGTGAACAAAATGTTCTATCGATCATAAATTGGCTAAAAAAAGAGTATATTAGTTAACTTTTCTTTTGCAGCCATTTTCGATTAGAGATAGGCGAAGTTTTTGCTTATCGTTTCAAACAAAACACGTATTTGCTCAGGCTTACTATTACACACGTACACACACATACAATGAGACACTCATAAAGGAATCCATTGAAAGTGCTATCAGCTTACAGATTAAAATATCGTAATTTCATTCCATCCGTTTTTGTTTTTGTAGAAACGTTGATGTACTTTAATCACTAAGAAAACTTTCAGACATATTTCTAGTTCAATAATGACCGAGAAAGATATTATCGATAAAAATAATTACACAGTAACCTCGTGCGAAAGGCTTAACTATGAGAATTTCCTTTGTAACTTCAGTGCAAAAAACGTAAACTATGCGAAATTTCTTAGTAGCATTTAGTGCAAAAAACTAAACTATGTGCAGTCCCTTAGTAATGAAGTTCATATTTTATCTCATGATAAATAAGATAAAGTGATATTTATTAATGCTGAAATGACTTAAGACCTGACAAAAATACACTAAATTTGTTTATTTTCTAATGTTTTATACAATATTTTGATATGGAAGTAAAGTTTTGCATTTTCGACATTCATAGCAATTAACTCAACAGTGTTTAGATGTGGTCCCCTGCTATTATAGCGGTAAATCTACGGATTTACAGCACTAAAATCAGGGGTTCGATTCCCTTCGGTAAGCTCAGCAGATAGCCTGATGTGACTTTGGTATAACACACACAACAAGTTTAGATTTAAAATTGGATGAAACAAATCAAGGTGAACATTCTCTCGTGCTTTTACTAAAAATTTAAATGTTTTTCTTCAATGTGATTTGAATAATTAATTGACAATCAAAAAGACATTCGTACTATATTCAAGCTATGAAAAACGTAGATATACAGTAGTAGCGTTATTTTATTGGCAGGGATAAATGTAGGGAACCTGACGTTTCAGTGACGAAACTGACTATTGCATATGCACTTGGAAACTGCAACTGCTAAAACTGTGAAAAGAGAAAGGATGAAAAATTCAATACTACGGTGCACATAATGGAACTGATGAAAATAAGGAACTGTGTCATTGCTAGAAAAGTCAAGGACAGCTTCTAGAAATGTGCCAGTTGGAACACCCACCGATATGAACATATTCCATAACAGCTTCTGTATCTCTAATGAACCAATAATTAAATAGCTAACTGTATACATACATTTACCATATCCTGTATATATATATATATATATAACTTATAAACCGAAGGTAAGTTTTCCAAAAATATTTTGACCTACTACGTCGGCTCGGAATGTTCAGGTGGTTAATGCGCTCAACTCGTAATAATAAGGGTCCCAGATTCAAATCCCCGTAACACCAATCATGCTCGCTCTTTCAGCCATGGGAGCCTTATAATTTGACTGCCAATCCAAATATTCGTTAATAAAACAGTAACAGTGGGTGTTGATGACTAGTTGCCGTTCCTCTGGTCTTAAACTGCTAAATTAGGGACAGCTAGCTCAGATAGATTTCGTGTAGGTTTACGCGAAATTAAAAACAAACAAATACACATACTACGTTACCAAGAACTGAGAAAGCAGCATGTTTGCAGACTTACAACGCTTGAAACAGAGTTTCGATACACCTGGTTAGAAGAGAGCTGTTAGTCTGTTGTGTAGTAATAATTAACCGCTAATGGTGTGTAGTTAACACTAGTTATGTAACAGTTCAGTATATGTTATAACGATACGTTATTAGTTTGCATAAAATGTTGTGAGTTTTATATCGAATCTTATAATTAATACCGAACTTTATCCTGTTTTCGTTTGATTTTTAAATAAGACTTATTTTTACTTATTACTTACTGTTGTTTGCTTCTCTCAATGACACAGCGATACCTTTGCGAACTTATAACGCTAAAGACCACATTTCGATACCCGTGGTGGGTAGAGCACAGATATTCCATTGTGTAGCTCTTTGCTTAACTTCAAACCACGACAACGTGCTTCGTATGTGACACAGGTTAGTTAAAGTGAAATAATAGTATCTGTTAGACAGAAATCATAGCAGGTTAAACGTACTGTTTTGTGTGTACTACAGAAATGTATTTGTTATTACTTTGTATATTTATAACATTGATTTTGCCTGTACTCTAGGTAGATTTCTACCACTTAACTCAATACAAACTAAACAGAAACATGTGACTTAGTAATTTGTCTCAATATATTCTGTATTTCCAATAAAATTAATTTTAAAAGTAACTAAATCCACCAATAGCTAGCTAGAGATTATATGTTCAATAAATAAACCATACAGTTTCATGAATAGATTTATTTTAGATACTATCTATCTTGTGGACTGCAGTTACCTAAACTTATGATAAATGAAAAGTTATCTTCGGACATGAAAAGTTGCGTCCCTTATATGTAATTATATATAAAAAAAATCAACCGTTCATAAAAACTACAAAATACAAAATGAAAAATCGCAAATTTGCACGAATCTCTGCATGAACCCAACAAACTTTCAAGCTGAATTTGGTAATGATCCATCAATAGGGGGTGAAATAGTGATAAAAACACTAAAACGCAAATCGTTCATAAAAACTGCAAAACTCAAAATGCAAAGAACCTAATGAACATTCATACCAATTTTGATAACGATTCACCTATACACCCATACCCAGCAAAGGAACTACGTGGGCATACGACGGTAAGTACTATTATATTTATATATATTTTAGAAATTGTTTTAAATTACTAGTTTAACGTACGTAAAAAGTACCAGCTTAATTCTCTTAATGTGATCGAAGTTCGTGGGCTATTGTTGGAATTACGGTAAAAGTATTGTTAACAGCAAGGGATAACAAACTCATAAAACACATTTTAATATATCTAAGCTAGAACTGAAGAAAAATATTCTTAATTATTAATACTTATTTCCAGGTTGATTGTTTAAGCTTCGTTGTAAGTAGATAGGTTGCTCTGATCAGAAGTAATCATTAATAATAAAAAAAAACAATATAAAAATACACTTACAACTGGCCATAATGATAGAACAGGTCTGTTTGTCCAGGGGATAATACTTTAGGTCCATAGGACATGCTAAAACCAGCGAAATTCTGTCAAAATAAAAATGGATTCGTTAGAGTGGTAGTAAGTAAAAATTGGACATTGAGGTAGGAACACTAAATTAACATGTATTGAGTGACTATCTAAGCTACAAGTTTTTAAACTATAATGACATATGCGATAAGTACAATACAGTTGGCATTGTAAATTTAAGAAAAAAAATCGATTCATTCTCGAGTAGACGATTTCGATGTGCTACTAAGATCTTTAACTAACTGACATCGAATGATGATGATTGGTCAGATAATCTGTGAAGCATTTGAGATACTCATAACAAAGAAAATATAAGAACAAATACATTAATCGTTTGGTTGTTGTTAGTACACTTAATACAAGATCAGTTACTCTGAGTTGGAAAATGTTTAGGCTAAACATAAGGAAATACCACACTCACTATATCTGGGCGTGTATCGAGAACCATCAGTTAGTTATTAATAAAATATAACATAGTAATATATATGTTGTACAACAATATTAATAGTAGTACTTTTACAGGATTCAACCTAATTTTTATAATTTAATGATACGTAACCTACTAATGCAAGATATTTAATAAGGTATAACACTTAATTACAATTTCTCAGTAGCGTGTACATAATTTCAATCACAAACAGATTACGTGCTCATCTCTATTCTAAGAAATAGCCATCACAATTTAATGGATATAAAATTGTATTTCCTTACATCTACTGTAAATAAAAGTAAAGTTTGATATAAAATAAAATAAAATTTTAGTTCAATAAAAAAGTGACAAAAATACTTAATGGAAAATATCTCTTGTGGAAAATGTATTTTATAACTCCTTTATGAATTTTGTGTACAACAACATTACCTATTATATAATTTATTATGGATTCATTAGTATAGTATGGTAATAAATATACCAAAACTTATTAACACAAGAATACCTTATGCTGTAAAGTACTTCTCCGTTTGGGTAAATTCGAAGCAAAACATTAGGCATGATTATGTCATGAAAATGTCCTTCTTTTTCATTTGAAAAGAAGAGATCCGGTTTCCATATTTTATTCGGATCAGTTAGGGTTAAATAGGCCATCTGACCGTCCATGTCGTTAAATTGTAACCGTTCGTCTCGCCACTGTTCCCTGAATGTCAGCTGCACACTGTATTCCTGAAAAACAAAATAAAATGGGACATTAGAGGTAGGTACAGCATCTAGAAAAGACAGTAAAGTTTACACCTAAGAATAAAAAAATGCAAACGAACTGATAAATTTTACCTTGGAGCAGATCAGGTCTAATGTTTTGCATGCCAAGCTGTGGGCGCATTATGAAAGTGACAGTGAATCCCATTATTCGGTTCAGAGAGCCGAACGAAGCTCTTGTGGCGACGGGCGATTCTGGATGATTGCCTTTCTTTTGGCTAGTAGCTCAAAATTAAGAACAGCTGAACCCTAGTCGTTAAGCTCACGTGCGCATAAGGGGCTATTCAAGTTGAAAATGTCTATTCTCTCTCACGCTTACTGAATTTCTAATGCGATAGATTCACTATTATACATCTATTTTAATATCGATCTTTGTTTAAGTTAAATTACATTTAGAAATCTACATAACCCGTACTGTTAAATCTGTATTGAGAAATTCCCGCTTATTCACTATAGTTATAGAATATTCTCAAGTGTAAGAATCAACAATATACATGTGTACCTAAACACTATTGTGTCGTCAATATTGTTGTGCAGCCTGAAATTTCGAGAAACTCTCCTCACATCTATAAACGGGGCCCGGCATGGCCGAGCGCGTTAGGCATGCGCTCGTAATCTAAGGGTCGCGGGTTCGTATCCGAGTCGCGCTAAACATGTTCGCCCTTCCAGCCGTGGGGGCGTTATAATGTGACGGTCAATCCCACTTTTCGTTGGTAAAAGATTAGTCCAAGAGTTGGCGGTGGGTGGTGATGACTTCCCTCTAGTCTTACACTGCTAAATTAGGGACGGCTAGCGCAGATAGCCATCGAGTAGCTTTGTGCGAAATTAAAACAACAACAAAAAAACCCTATAAACGTAACTAACGCGACACGCTAAGAGACTGCATATATTTTTGGTTTGCTATAACTGATATACTATAAAATTTTGATGCTATAACTGTGGTTTTCATTAATCGGATTAGTTAGTTTGTTTGTTTTGGAATTTTGCACAAAGCTACTCGAGGGCTATCTGTGCTAGCCGTCCCTAATTTAGCAGTATAAGACTAGAGGGAAGTCATCACCACCCACCGTCAACTCTTAGGCTATTCTTTCACCAACGAAGAGTGGGAATGACCGTCACATAATCCCCCACGGCTGGGAGGGCAAGCATGTTTAGCGCGACGCGGGCGCGAACCCGCGACTCTCGGATTACGAGTCACACGCTCTACGCGCTTGGCCATGCCAGGCCGTATAATCGGACTAACATTAGATGTTTGTACTTTTACGAAGACATTATATAACTTCAGTGACGAAAATTTCGACGAGTGATAGCGAAGGGTGAAGAACCCATAGCCAGCTAATTCTCTGTTAAATTAACTGTACCTACACCAGTTTGAACATCGCTTGCTCATCGTGAATCCTTGATAAAACGTTAAAGAAGTTACAGACCAGAAAGAAGACTCAATATTGTTTGTACGTTTTAAGACTGTTGTACATAGATCATTATTCGTAATAACTGTTAACATAAATTATTAAAATATATCTGTATTTAAAAAAAAAACTTTTTGCATCAGTCTTGTTGACAAATATCATAAATTGGATATACATAGACATCTAATTAAATTCTCAGGTTAATTCATCATTTAGTTTAGTTTCAGTGTATTTAAAATTGTAATATGTAACACTGAACACTTCGTTAGACGAATACAGACAAATAGTATAGGCATTTACCACTGAGAGCTCCGGAATTAGACTATGAGCGTAAGATTTTTGAACAGTAGTTACAAAACTGAAGTTTAAGGTGAAGTGAGATCAGTGATTAGACATTAAAATAGACCCACGGGTTTATTTAAAACCTGTATTATCGTTCAGTTTAGCTAAATCATTAGGTTTTTTGTTTGTACTTGAATTTCATACAATGTTACATGAGGGCTATCTGAGCTAGCCAGACCTAATTTAGCACTGTAAGACTAAAGGTCATGCAGCTAGTGATCACCACCCACTGCTAACTCCTGGGGTACTCTTTTTACCAGCGAATAGAGGGACTGAGCGTCACGTTATAATGTCCTCACGGCTGAAAGGGCGATCATGTTTGGTGTGACGACAATTCGAACCCGCAACCTTCAGGTTACAAGTCGAACGCCTTAATTCACCTGCCCATGCTGTGCCATTTATGTAAACCAACTGAACTGTATTAAACACATTATCCGGTTTTTTCCCACTTTTAACAGTGGATGAACACACCAAACAGAATTTATATCCAAAGCTCATTGTTCGAAATACTTTCGGCTGCATTCTTCTATTAAATTACTATATATGTTTTTATGTTTACTAAAAAAATGAATTGACTTGTGAATAGAAATGTAGTTAAGATATTTCTTCGTGTATTATCTATAACATAACAGCATCGCATTCAATTACAATTACTATAAATAATCATGTTAACAGGCCTAATTTCATTATGAACCAATGAGAAATTCTGCACATTTCATTAAAACTCGTTTTCATATGTAGTCGCCTATTTTAAACATTTTCACAAATCGATTGCTCTTTTAATGTAGGAATCGTTAGCGCATAGATTTAAGTCGTCAGTAATGTTGAAGTACCTTTGATAATCGTGTTTATATTCTCCAAGATTGGACAGAATAGCATGAAGCAAGTTGTAGCGTGAAACATCTACAATATTAATATCATTAAAGTAGGCATCAGTATAACGTTTTCCAGTTTATGATTGTGAACAGTATACTACCAAATTACAGTGTAGTAGTGGGCCACTGATTTTTAGACTATGTATTACACACCGCATTCAAATTTTTAGAACCTAATTTAGAAATTGTAAACTTTGAGTTTCTAAGATACACTTATACCTATGACGAGAAGCTTAAAATTGTTCTAGAATTATCTGTGAAGTGAAATGAAATCTGCTCCATGATGCTACGTGTAAAAGTTGGATGACTTTTTTGTTTGGAATTAAGCACAAAACTACACAATGGGCTATCTGTACTCTGCCCATCACGAAGATCGAAACCCAGTTTCTAGCGTTTTAAGTCTGCCGAAATACTGCTCTTCCACTGTGGAGGAGGAGGATGGAAGTCTTCAAAACCCATGGAATACATTGTAAATACCCAGTATGACCATTATGACTTTCAGTAGAGTTTTGTAGTGTTATTTTGTAACTTCCCTGATTAAATGGTGTTAAATGAACGTGCTACGTAGTGCTAATAGAATGTTTTTAATTAAATCTCAGAGGCAATTCTTACGACATTAAGCTCAGAGAGTTCGATTTCTCCCAGTGAATCTAGCAGATAACCCGAAGTGGCGTTGCTATAAAAAAAACACACATAAACATTCCAAACTTCTACGATAAAAAAAATATTTTAAACTAACAATAGATCTCACAGAAACAGCAACCTTACGGATTTCTATAATAATGTTAATAAAACTGCACGTTTTTAAAATTATTATAATGCAAATAAAATAAAAATGAAGCTATCTAGATAAATCATGTTGAAATATTTTCCTGTTTGTTTGTTTTGAATTTTCGCACAAAGCTACTCGAGGGCTATCTGTGCTAGCCGTCCCTAATTTTGCGGTGTAAGACTAGAGGGAAGGCAGCTAGTCATCACCACCAACCGCCAACTCTTGGGCTACTCTTTTACCAACGAAAAGTGGGATTGACCGTCACATTATAACGCCCCCACGGCTGGGAGGGCGAGCATGTTTAGCGCGACTCGGATGCGAACCCGCGGCCCTCAGATTACGAGCGCATGCCTTAACGCGCTTGGCCATGCCGGGCCTCAAATATTTTTTAATACACTTGTGGTGGATATATACATCCTGGGTTAAAATTTGTATGCTTCTTATGAGTGAATTACCAAACATTTATCCTCTTTTTTTTTCAAATATCGTTTAAACAATGTGTGCGAACAATAGATGTTTCGTATCTTCACTCGCCAAACATGCTCGCCCTTTCAGCTGTGGGGGCGTTATAATGTGACGGGTTAATCTGTTGGTAAAAGAGTAGCCCAATAGTTGGCGGCAGGTGGTGAAGACTAACTCCCATTCCTCTACCCTTACACTGCTAAATTAGGGACGGCTAGCACAGATAGTACTCGTATAGCTTTGCTGGAAATTCAAAACAAATCAAACGAAACCAAATTTTCACTCGAAAATGTGTCATTCAGTAATATAGTGTCTGTAATAAGAGGTCAAGCATGGCCAGCTGGTTAAGGCACTCGACTCGTAGTCCGAGGGCCGCGACTTTAAATCCCTGTTACGCCAAACATGCTCGTCCTTTCAGCCGTGGAGGTGTTATTATGAGACGGTCAATCCAACTATTCGTTGGTAAACGAGTGGCCCAAGAGTTGGCGGTGGGTGGTGATGACTAGCTCTCTTCTCTCTAGTCTTACACTGGTAAATTAGGGATGACTAGCTCAGATAGCCCTCGTGTAGTTTTGCGCAAAATTCAAAACAAGCAAACATATTGTAATAAACGTCACTCTCGCAATGTGGCTCTAACTTTTATTGAAACTGGACTTATTTAAAGATATGTCGATTGCAAGTTTATTAAACATGTAGAGCAATTAAAGTGTAAATAACGTTTTCATTACCAGGTCTAGAACTGTTATTTTCAAAAACTAAAGTTATATTTTTTCTTTACACTTTTGCTCCATTATACTCCATGTAATTCTGTATGAACTGTATTTTTGATATAATAGTGGAATAAAAACTAATCAAACTAGTGTTTTGTTTTTATAATTACAGTTTGAAACTGAGATTTTCTTTCAAGCCTAAGTTTTATAAGTATATTGTAAACAAGTTAAAGCGTCTAGCAAAAATATAAAAATACGTCTAAAGTATTTGTATTGGATGGCCGCTAATTGTAATATTTCAAATCTGTACTTTTCAATAATGAGAAGAAATTAGAATACGCATCTTGGATGAAAGTTTTTCAAACAAGTAGTTTTCTTTTCGAAAATATAAATAACAAAAATTATAAATCTTTAATCTACTGCTTTAGAAAAGTCGTTAGTTTTCAAAAAAGAGCATTTAAAAATCTCCCATGTATGTGAGAGGGAGATAGTTGGATGTAACCTCTAAACATTTCCGAACACTACCAGTTTTATGAGCAACATAAAACTACAACATCATAGGGAAATAATGATAAAAATAAATTAAACCTCGCCACGTTAACTTACTAAAGAATAGAAAAAATATTGCCCTATAGTAGCGACAAAATGAAAAGTGTATTGATTAAAACCATGCAGCATCACCGTACAAACAGCTCCAGCACCACTTGCTCACTGTCTAGTTATCTGCTTTGTTTATATAGTGATAGATGTTTATATTGGCAGTGGAAATGCCTTTTATAGAAATTTCTACAGGCTAATTTTTACAATTATAATAACACAAACTTATTTCCAATATTCAAAGAAGATTTCTTCAACTCACCATAGTGACATCATCAATTTTGCTGATACTTCTTATGTAGATGTTAACGTTCACAATGGCTGGACCATCTAAAAATAAAATTAACCAGAATTAATAATATTATTAATGTTTAACCATCTCGGAGCGATCGAAAGAATTAAAGCAAGACGAATAATTTTATCGGTAATCAGTTCAAATTAAACACGATACCTTTTTATAAGACCACTATTCAGTTAACTGAAACCTACTGATGTCTTATACAAATATATAGGTTATTATTTGCAACCTTCGTTGCGGTTACGTATTTGCAGTAACAAAAATCACCGAAATCATACTACAAAAATTGTACCGTGTTGTACAAACTTTGACGCATGTATTGACTGATTATGGATTCTGCAAGTTAGCACGACAATAAAGCAACAATACCGAAAGCAAAACCTAATTATTGCTCATGTATAGTTCATGAAGTTATTTTTGAACGAATGATTCCATCAGGGTTAATATTAAATGTGTTAAAATTGCTTTACGTTGTAATAAACTTACTCCTCGTGCACAGAAATCGCTTATTTATTGTCATTACAACCACTTTCTTGTAGAAGTTTTGTCCTGTTTTGTATATTTAATAAAGTTTATCTGAAACACTCCTGGAAAATGTTTTACAATGTTCTGTGAAACCAATATGATCGTCCCATGGACCAGTCACGTTTCTCCTGTTTTTGATGATGGTCTTTTATAATTTGACGTTCTTGTTATGATTGATTGATTTCCAAAACGTAAATAATTTTTTTAAATGGATAATCTGACATTTAAAATAATGAAATCAATATCTTTCTTCTCAATAATACCCCAGCTGCTCAGCGGCAAGTCTCTTGACTTAAGATGCTTGAAGCTGAGTTTCGATACACGTGATACAAATAAACTTGATTAAGAAAAATACAAATCAAGGATTCTTTATAACGAATTCAGTGATCCATTGGGCTAAGTGAAATAAACGAGAGGCCTCTTGAATGATATCGTAAGTTTTATATATGCTAAAAAGATGCCTTTAAAAAGAGACATATCAGTTAAAAAGATCAAGATAAACTTTTAAGATCTGTCACTGTCGTATTTGTTTCATTGATATAACATACATAATTTTAATAATTTTGCTACATGCGTTAAGACGTTAATGCAGCGTATTAAACAATGGGCATCAAAGTTTTCTGTAAAAGCAACCTATTACAGAACTTAAAAAGTTCCAACGATAGAAATGATAATAATAAAAATATACCACAAAGTCATTATAATTATTTCCTATTATTTTCTTAATTAAGATTCTCCTCCTGGCAAAGTAAATGAGCCTGTAAACTAGCAAGCAAAATCCATTAAGAGGCAAATTGGCTGAACGAGCTTTACGATGTCAGAAATCGTAAAGCAAAAACCAACATCATAAAACAGATTGACTTCCAAGGTATGAAATTATCGGACAATTTATTTGTAAATGGAGGGACTTCTGCGTATTATGGCAACGAATAACATTCAGCAGAATGTTTGCGGATAAAATATAAATGCCAGAAGGAGGAGCTACCAAATTGCTCTAAATAAATTATGGATATAATATTTTAAAATATTGAAGGCTGTATGAGAAAATTCAAATTTAAATTTGGGTATTTCGTAAATTAGCATATAAAAGTGATTTTGTTATTATGTTAACATTTTCGTACAAAACTATGCAATACTTATTTGTGTTATTGTTGCTAGTTTTCAACTATTGGGCTACTCAAACGAAATAATAGAACTTGAGTGTCACTCATATAACTTATCCACAACTCCAACGCCTGGAGCATTATTTTGAGGCAGCTGGACACGGACCTTTAGATTCATAGTTCAGCACACTAGTTCCTTGAAAATTTTAAACCATAGCGCACACTTACAATCATTTGCTTTGGATTTTTTTCTTGTCATTATCCCAGAATTATTCAACAAAACAATAACAACATCAAAACAAATAGTTCCGAATAAAGAAAAAGAAATTTCACAATAAATGTTTTCAAACTGTATACAAAGCTATAAGGTGAAGTTTCGACTCTTTTTTTTTTTTTCAGTGATAAATTTGCCATTCTATCTATTCAACCGATTCCTTTTATAAACCGTTTTATGGGCTCCTGTAAAGACTTCTCAATCACGTCTTAAAGTTGCATTGCAATTGTACAGTTGTAACAAACTGCGTTTTAAAATGCTCGTCATTCTTCCTAAGTTTCGAGCTACAGTTTTCAGATCGAACAAAAAATATGATAAATATTTCAACCTTTTTTTTTATTAACGGTCTAACACCTCAAAAATGGTGCAAGCATAGTGAGACTGTTGGAGTGTGCTATGCTGAATCATTCGAAGTCACGCCTCAATACTGTAGCCATATGAAAGACTTACGATCCAAAAATAAGGAAAATAATAAGATGAGTTGACTTTCAAATCTACTCTCGAGGGAGGTTTCTTCATTGCAGTCAGTAGCTTACCCCTATGAAGGTTACTCAATCACAGCAAATCAATGAAACAACTACTAAAGAGAAATGACATCGGCTTGAGGGTTATTGTGTGTGTGTTTATAGACTAACAAGGACATGAATTCCAAGTAGAGAAGAAAGAAAAGGAGGGAATAGCATGCTGTAATAAAGTATTTCTTTGTTTACAGTTCTAATATAGGACTAGCATTTCAAGCATCTCGTTTTTGACCGTTCTAATATAGGCCTAACTTTTAAAGTATCTCGTTATTTATCATTTAACTATAGGCCTAACTTTTAAAACATCTCGTTATATACCATTTTAATACAGGTTTAATTTTTAAAGTATCTCATAACGTTCTAATACAAGTCTAACGTTTAAAGTTTCTGATTACCTGCCGTTCTAACATGGTCTAACTTTCAAAAAGTATTATATTTCTTACCGTTAAATGTAAGCCTAACATTTAAGGTATCACACTACTTGCAGACGCTTTTCTTTGTCACAAATGCTGGCTCATTGGCTTCTTATGCTTTACTAACTTTGTTACAACGTTTAAACCTTACCTTTCTTATGCTTATTTATTTTATAGTAAAGGAAGCTTTAAAGATAAGAAGTCAATATATTTAAATCAAGTTTTGTTCACTGAATTTTGGACAAGTTTACTGTGTTCACAACAAGCTTCATTATGTATGTGTGTAATATAAACAAGATGTATACAGACATTATCCACGCGAGAAGATTCAACAGAGCTTTTCATTTATTTGACCAGTTACATAAGCTTCTTAGCTATTGTTCGTTAAATGTACTAAAACCTTTCAGAATCTCATTGTACTGTTTGATAATATTCTAAGAAATTAAATAACATATTGGGTTGTTGTTGTTTGTTGTTTTGTATTACGCACAAAGCTACACAACCTGTGCTCTGCCCACCACGGGTATCGAAACCCGGATTTTAGCGTGTAAGTCCGTAGACATACCGCTGAGCCACTGGGGGCAACATATTGGGAATTCCATGTTTACCACAAGCATTAAGAAGGTAACACTATTTTTATGGTAAATGACAGAATAGGATTTGTATTGAATATCTAATAACGTAATTCAGATGAATATTGTTACAATCTGTAGAAAAATACATCTTATTCCTATACAATGAACAGAATACACTGAGATTTTTTTTTCTGAGTTTGTTATCAGGATGAGCGAGTTTTGAAAATTGTGCTGCAAAATTATATTTTCTTACTTACAAGACATACCTATTTTAAAAAAAACAACAACAACAAACAATTCACGAATTTTGTCTTTTTTACCGTTAAGTTTTTATATTTGCTGTAAACATTTATTATATATTATGGCTGTATTATTGTTTTCAAGACAAAGGAGTGAGCTAATTTGGGTGTGACGTCTCAGGCCGCGTACAGAATGGTGTTCCACTCGTTGTAGGAGTGGGAAGAGTATACCGAAAGGGGAAAGGGCCCGGCATGGTCAATCGGGTTAAGGCGTTCGACTCGTAATACAAGGGTCGCGGTTTCGAATCCCCGTCGCACCAAACATGTCCGCCCTTTCAGCCGTTGGAGCGTTGTAATGTGACAGTCAATCTCACTATTTGTTGGTAAAAGATTAGCCCAAGAGTTGACGGTGGGTGGTGATGACTAGCTGTCCTCCCTCTAGTCTCACACTGCTAAATTACGGACGACTATCGCAGATAGCCCTGGTGTACCTTTGCGCGAAATTCAAAAAACAAACCAATCCTGCTGTCAGATCATGATCACCCATTTCTTTCATACAAGAGAGTGTGAATCTTCAGGCAGAAATCTCTAAATTCTTGAATCTTTCAGCAAGCATTACAATATAGAAGTTTGTTAAACAATATAAAAAAGATGTTTTTCTTCAGGTCACTTTAGGTCTTATGTTCATAAACATATGCTAACCGTGGCAAATTCTGCTAAAAATCTTCAACGTGGTGTGGACAGGTATACTGATAGTTAAGCTACCAATTCAGTGACTCACCAGGTAGTTGGATATTTAGGTTGATGAAAAGATAAATTCTTTAAAATTTTTCATTCTTATTTATAAACATACTTTGATAAGGTCTAAAGCAAATTTCCTATAAAAAATTACAAATCGTTTGTAAACTTATGTATCGACTGAGAACAGCCAAGTTAAAATCTTTTTACGTGTCGTGATCTAATAAATATTGACGAGATGAAAAACTAAACAGTTTGGGGGAAGTTAGCTGATGTTTGTTTTTACATATTCCACTTAATTTATCTCCAAATTCAGAGGCGTTTTAAAATATCATTGCAAATCTGTTTTTGTTATTATAATACTATAATTTGAATTATATATTTTGGAGCTGCTGATTTGGCAGACGTTTGGGGTATAAAATAATAATTTTTAAAGTAGTGTACATAACCTTTTATTTTTCGTCGCACAGCAAAAATTGACGAGTTCTTGCATTGAACGAAGGACCTCCTTGGCAGTGACTTATTGGAGAGAAAAAAAGATAGTTCTGAAATGCGAATTTTATGCGCCTATAATTTTGAATCTGCTATAGATAAATTAAGAGAAATGTGAAAAGAAGTTACTGTAATTTTTATCACAGACTGAGCATATTGGTTTGTGATACTTTGCCATCTCTCAGTATTTAATACATAATAACTATGCATGTTATTAGGTTCACTGAAAAGCTCAACACAACAATGATTGATGTATAGTATGAAGTTGTGTAAAGAGCGTAACAATGATTGATGGATATTGTTAGGTTCTTTGAAGAGCAAAAAAAAAAGAATAATATTTATTACTAAGTAGTGTGAAGAGCTTAACAATGTCCAATAGATACCAGTAGTTTCTTTTAATAGTTAATATTTAATTAATTTATCATTTAATACTTAATTTAATAATTAATGATACAATACGTAGAACGTTTACCCAAAGTGCTTATGAAATTGCAAAGCTTGCAGTGGGTGATTATACTAGCTATCAAAAAACGGGTTCCTCTTGTTTTGACAATTTAAAAGAAATAACTTACTAGGTCACTAATTTATAAACTAATTATCTTACAAACGCATTTCTATTACGTTCAAAGAACAGAAATTTGTAGAACAATATGTTTATCCTATAAATATATACAATTCCATTTTCTCCAAAAATCGGCAACTTATAACCTACTAAAGTTAAGGATGCGAGTAAGATACATTCTTTTCCTTGAAATAAAATAAATTTCTACCTCTTTAGCGTGATATCTTTTGCCTACAAGATACATAACGTCGTTTGTTAGTCAATCCTAAGATGTATGTAATTATATATCATCAAGAACAAACATTAGTAGTTTAAAACGTGAGATCTCCATAAAAGAGTTATAAAAATTTACAGATTTCTGAATAATTATTGAATAACATCTCCCTTAAGCGTAATGATGTTAGATAGGTGCAAAGTTTGTCACTTGTATACGTAGATCAGAGGTACATCTGAAGGCTTAACTCTAAAGGTGGGAGTTAAGATACTTGGGGTGGCCAAGGTGCAGATAGCCCATTTTGTTAAGTTAAGATACTTGGGGTGGCCAAGGTGCAGTTAGCCCATTTTGTTAAGTTAAGATACTTGGGGTGGCCAAGGTGCAGTTAGCCCATTTTGTCGCGTTTCACTTAAAAACAAATAAAACTTTGTGCCAAAAATTTGATATTTCAAACGTATTTAGTGTACTTAAGTACAAACTCTTTTAAATTGTTTTTAGCTGTGTAAACTTCTTATTCTTAAAATCTAATCTGATGAAACGATTTTCATCTTGCAGTGTAACCCAATATGAAGCACTAGTCGAGAACTGTGAAAGGCATAAGTATTTAAATGTTATTTTCATCTATTTAACAGGTAATTTCTCGTGAAATAAATTAGTATTCGCAAAACGTTTTACTCTCTCTGAGAAGAGAAAAAAACAATTACATCAGTTGCAATATAACAATATTATTTAAGAGTTTTTGTTTTAACGAAACAAATAGATCTTTATTTTTTTTCTATTACTTGAGTTCTAAGTGTTAGAGTATGACATTGAAGGATACGAAGATCTAAACTATAATTTTTTGATGAAGGACAGAAAACAAAAACACAACCATAAGATGACAAGCGTTTTTGGAAGATGTTAAAATGCTTCTCATAAATCCTCTTGGAGCGAGTTAGTCGAATAGCCACTAAAAACAAAACAAATAAAAAACACTGTAGAAACAAAAGTTACAAAACTATCATATAAACTTGTAGTGTCAAGACAACAAGATGAATGGCACCAATAAATTATTTACAACAAAGCTACAGCTAAGCCTAATGTCCATTCGGTTTGTAATTTTACAGTTTAACTATTTGAGCCTGATGATTCCAAGATACACATGCACGGTTGTAATTTTTAAACCATTATACATTCAAAAGAAGATATTTATTCTATTCAAATTGATGTATTCACTTCGGCTTGATGACGTCTAAGGTTTAAACGCATGGATTTATTTAAGTGGATTTTTTTGCTTTTGAAATTCGCGCAAAGCTACACGAGGGCTAGTCATCACCACCCGCCGCCAACTCTTGAGCTACTATTTTACCAACGAATAGTGGGATTGACCGTAATATTACAACGCCCTCACGGCTGAAAGAGCAAGCTTGTTTGGAGTAATGGGGATTCGAACCCGCGACCCAAAGATCATGATTCGATGCCTTAATCACCTAGCCATTCCAGGCCAACTACAAAAGAAGCTTTTTTTATAACGCTTTCTCGTGGTTGTTTTTGTTTTTTGTACAATTCACAGTATATGTTTGTAGCTTTGCTACTGTGCCATTAAGGGGACAAAAGGAGAAAGTTTGTTTGTTTTTTGAATTTCGCACAAAGCTTCTCGAGGGCTATCTGCGCTAGCCGTCCCTAATTTAGCAGTGAAAGACTAGAGAAAAGGCAGCTAGCCATCACCATCCACCGCCAAGTCTTGGGCTACCCTTTTACCAACGAATAGTGAGATTAATCGTACATTATAATGCCCCCACGGCTAAAAGGGCGACTTTCAGATTACGAGTCGGACGCCTTAACCCACCTGGCCATGCCGGGACTAAGTGGATTGCATGGAGGAAACCTGTACTAACTCAAAAGGAATTTATGAAAGTTCTTTCTTTAAATTCGAGCCTTTTATTTACAGAAACTTGTACACAGAAGGTCTTGGCAAGTGAAACAGAATACATCAAGAACTATTATATTTTTCAAGGCATTCTTGTTATAAGTGTTGTTTGCTAGCTAAAGCAGTGGATTCTTCATAAAAGTAGTTCTGTTCATTTGATTTTTAAAGTATTTAGCGATTAATTAGTTCCTCATTTCTTCAGAAGAAGAACATATCGAATACAAAAGACTCGAAAGACATATATACTTTATTACACTGGAAACATATGTAAAACACTTTAGTTTATTTGTACACAATAAAAGGCATAGAACACTTTAAATTATTTATAGCGTTTTTGTATACAGGTTTTCAATAGAAAATAAAAATTTATCCGTAGGATTTACGCTTGAAATATATGGTTTTAGCATTTATACACCTAACGAGGAAACCGTCTCCTCACTGCTTTCAATATTATACCTCAAGGGATACTACATAAATACAAGAACTATCTTTTGACCTGCGGCTAATTTGTATTTATTAAAACATTTCTTAGTAAATTCATCTTTATATGATCATTGATTATTGTTATTGTATTGGTTCTAATTGTATATATCATGTAGGTTGAATTATGAGAGTGAGATTCTGGTTCATATATATATATATATATATATTGTTATCTTAAGTTGTTATATAATCTTTCTAAATTTTAAGGTAAGATAATAAATCAAAAATCACCTTTTGGAATATCTGCTCTAACATACTCCATTCGCTTTAACTCTGTTGTTAGAGTCTAAATGTTATTACTGTGATGAATCTCTAATGAAATTAAAACGGCCTACTTTAAAAATTATTTTAATACTCTGGCTGTATTAAGTAACCAAATACAAATAAGTCACAAGAATAATGACAACACCATATTACACTTTTTATATTTGTTACGTATTACAATTTAAAATAACTTAAACTGAGTTAAATTTTAATTTAGATTCAGAAGGTAATTAAATACCTGGAAACCTGGAGTTTTAGCGTTGTACGCCCGCAGACATATCGCTGAGCCACTGGGGGCAGTAAAGAAATCTTCATATTTTAAAGAATTACAAACTACCTTTGTGTACTTTCGAATGTTTTAAGCCGTTACTTATTCTGTATTAAAGAAAATGATTACTGCGCTCACTAGTTGTTCTTGTCATTAACGGCCTACCGGATAGGGCGCGCAACTCGCAATCTACGAGTCGTGGGTTTGAATTTCCGTCACCAAAAAAATGCTCGCCCCTTCAGCCCTGGGGACATAATAATGCGGCGATAAATTCCTCTATTCGTTGGTGTATTTGTTTGTTTGTTTTGGAATTTCGCACAAAGCTACTCGAGGGCTATCTGTGCTAGCCGTCCCTAATTTAGCAGTGTAAGACTAGAGGGAAGGCAGCTAGTCATCACCACCCACCGCCAACTCTTGGGCTACTCTTTTACCAACGAAAAGTGGGATTGACCGTCACATTATAACGCCCCCACGGCTGGTAGGGCTCGGATTACGAGTCGCGCGCCTTACGCGCTTGGCCATGCCGGGCCCGTTGGTGTATTACAAGCCCAACAATTGGCGTGGAGTTGTGGTGACAAGCTGTCTTTCTTCTAGTCTCTCACTTCTAAATCAAGGATAGCTAGCGCAGATAGCTCTCGTGTAGCTTTGTGTGGAATTGAAAATAAATCTTACATAACACTAAGCAAGATAATAAGTGCTCAAAATTTTCAGTTCGAAGAACAAATAAATAGGTATCATAAGATATACATTCCAAAGTGTCGTGAATGACCCCGAAAATTATCTAAGAACATCTCACATTTAACTCGCTTAATAAGCTATTACTATTTGTTACACGACGTCACAGCAGTGAGCCCGTGGGCATTTAGCCCTAGAATTCCGGGCAGATACAGTTCATTGTGTAGCTTTGCGCTAAAACATAAATATCTTTATTGTACTTTATTAATTGTACCAACAAGGTTCACTAATACTTGCTTCAATTTAGGTAAATATACTTTTAATGGTTTTCTTGTGATGTGATATTGTAATTTGTGATCTATCTCCAAGTTCAGGTTAAATAAAACACAGAATATATTGTTTAAAAACGTATTGGGTCATCAGAATTGATTCAGATAGTATAATTACTTATCAATCTTTACAATGTATAAATGTTCAGTACTTTGTAAAGGCAGTTACACGAATGTGAGCTTTATATGAATAGTTTATTGGGCGATTCAGTCGTATGGATAACTGTATTTACACTGTTAAATTTGAGACACCGTTCAGACGTCAACATGTTCTTGATATGGGTTCGTAAACACTTTCATATCGAGCATAAGGATTTGCCCGAATAAAGCATATGAGCTCTTACTGTTTTCGTACTTAATCGATACTCGTAGATCGTGACATAAGAATGAAGCAGCGGTCGTATGTTCACGGTTTTCTACACAAGCGAAAGTCCAGGCAGCCGAGCAGTAATAATGTGTCATAGCGGAAAACGACGGCATCTGGTCCTCGTCCACCCCTTCAACTCAAACACGGCATCTGCGCCACCTAGTGGAACAGATATCTGTAGATAATTATCATTTCCGCTCAAGCTTGTTAGCATAAATAATACGTACAGAAATGTGAAGCCAAAGGGTATAAATGTTGACCTCTTTATCGCTTCTGCTGTCAGCTAATTAAATTTATCTAGCGTGTATATCAATAGAAATTTCACATGTCAGTAAGAAAACCAAAATCATCTCTTCAGAAACTTCTTCGTTCCTATAAAATAAGTCTTACAAAACGCAAACTTTTATGACGAGCAGTCGCTATTTGACCGACTGTCATGTAAAATCAGTTGTTTTAGTACAGTGGCTATAAAGCACGTGAAATATCAAAACAAGTAAACGAAAATCATATCAGACAGAAGCTTTTTAGATATCGTTTCTCATTTTTACAGATTATTAAATAATACAACACAGAGTGAAAAGTAGTCACTGGACTTGGAGTGTATAAACTCCATATTCTATGCAGATAATAGCCCCGGCATGGCCAGGTGGCTAGGGCACTCGACTCGTAATTCGAGGGTCACGGGTTGGAATCCGTGTCACACCAAACATACTCGCCCTTTCAGCTGTGGGGGCATTATATTATGACAGTCAATCCCACTATTTGTTGGTAAAAGAGTAGTCCAAGAGAAGGCGGTGGGTGGTGATGACTAGCTGTCGTCACTCTAGACTTCACTGCTAAATTGAGGATAACTAACGCGGATAGCCCTTGAGTAGCTTTGGACAAAATTCAAAAACAAACAAACTATACAGATAGTATTACTGCCATGTTTACGTTTAAAGTTTATTTTTAAGCAGATATTTTTATGACTCGTTAGGCTTAGGTAGCGTTCTAAAGGAAGTTTTATGATTTAAATGAACTGGCATTTTTTCATTAGCATCCAAACACGTTAAATATTAAAATCTCAACTTTTGCTTAGTCTATCCTGTAGAACGAGCAGAGAGCCGCAAAACATTTGAGGTGAAATTAATATCTTTATTGCAACAGCATGACTTGGAATACAGGAGTCCTAGAATAACACTTAATACTTCTTATTGCAATTACCGAAGTCGACTTTTCTTAGTTTGGTTTTTGAAATTCGCGCGAAGCTACAAGAAAGCTATATGCGCTAACCGACCTTAATTTAGCATTGTTTGTTTGTTTGTTTTGGAAATTCGCACAAAGCTACTCGAGGGCTATCTGTGCTAGCCGTTCCTAATTTAGCAGCCAACTCTTGGGCTACTCTTTTATCAACGAAAAGTGGGATTGACCGTAAAATTTTAAAACGCCCCCACTGCTGGGAGGGCGAGCATGTTTGGCAAAACTCGGGCGCGAATCCGCGACCCTCAGATAACGAGGCGCATGCCTTAACGCGCTAGGCCATGCCAATCCCCTTAATTTAGCAATGTAAGACTGGACGGAAGATAGCTAGTCATCATTACCCACCGCCAACTCTTGGACTACTCTTTTACCAACGTATTGACCGTCACTTCATAATGCTTCCATGGCTGAAAGGGCGAGCATGTTTGTTGTGATGGGATTTGAGTCTGTGACCCTCGGATTACGAATCCAGTGCCTTAACTATCAGGCCATGCAGGGACAAATCTTAAGTCTTATTTGTAGGATATCAAACATGAATTTACGTTCAATGTAAAAGTGCACGCATTAATATACTCTTCAAGAAAAGAAACGTGAAAGGCAAAATATGAGACAACTTGTTAACAAGTTTATTACGGGTAATTCTGTATGACATGTGTGAAACTTTGCTGCTAGCGAAGTCCACGCTCACTAAGTGAAGTTTAACGTCACTCAACGTCAATAACGAGTATGCCCTCCGGGAGCATCAATAACTGCTTGGCATCTCCTGCCTATGGAAGTGATAAGATGGCGAATCACATCCTGTGGAATGGCTGTCCACTCAGCCTGCAAAGCTGCTGCAAGCTGAGGTAGAGTCTGCGGTTAAGGTTGTCGCCGTCGCAGACGTCGGTCCAACTCGTCCCCAAGATGCTCGATGGGGTTTAAATCTGGTGATCTGGAGGGTCAGGGAAGAACGTTGATGTTTTGGTGTCTCAAGAAGACAATGGTGAGTCTGGCTGTGTGATTACAGGCGTTGTCATGTTAAAAACTGTCTTTGAGGTTCACTATGATGGGTTGCACATAGGGGCTAAGAATCTCATCGTATCGTTAAGCCGTAAGATTCCCTCGAATGTGCAAAGGGTCTGTTCTGGCATTGTAGGCGATGGCAACCCACATCATGAGGCTGCAACCACCAAATCTGTCAACATCCTGCACACAGTTTGCTGCAAAACGTTCACCTCGGCAACGGTAAACACGGGTCCTTCCATCCTGCTTACGAAGCATAAAACGTGATTAATCGCTGAACCAAACATGCCTCCATCGTCGATGAGGCCGCACCCGATGTGCCCGAGTCCAGTGCAGTCGTGCTTGACGATGTTGCTGGGTGAGGATGACGCCTCTGCCTGGACGTCGAGGTCGGATTCTTGCATCTAGTAGACGGTTGCGTACGGTTTGATCGGAAATCCTACTCAGCCCTGGTATGGTTGAGGTAGTAGACGTCGCAGTGGTGATCCTATCCCGAAGGCCACGTAACCGGATGTAGCAATCTTGTGCGGGTGTGGTCACACAAGGTCTGCCAGATCGTGACGGTCACAAGTTGATCCATGTTGTTGGTGACGATTCCATAGCCTTGTGATGGTGCTTGGGTGGACATTCACAGCTCTGGCAACATCTGATTGAGATTCGCCTGCTTCCAATAACCAATGGCGTTGTTGCGTTGTGCTTCAGTCAGTCTTGGCGTAACTGTATTGCGTGTCGATGGCTTAACACTGACTAATGGAAACCGAAAACCCGTCACTTTTATAGGGATTTTGCACATGCTGCACTTGCAAAACATGCAGATCTCTCAAACAAATTTATTGGACACGCATGCGTTTTGGCGAAAATTCGATGTTTTCCTCCGTTTTCAAAGTGCACAACTTTTATTGTCATTTTGGTGTGACAATCAGTGCCTTAACACGTGTAACGTCAATACTCTGAGCTTGTAACGTTATTACATATATTTCTCTTAAAAATAATAAAAATATCCCTTTTACTTTTTTGTTTTGAAGAGTATATTTTCAGGACAAATAAAAACTGAAGTCCCCCAGTGGCACAGTGGCTTGTCTGTGGATTTACAACACTAAAAACTGGATTTCGATACCTATGGTGGGAAGAGCACTGATAGCCCATTATGTAGTTTTGTGTTTACATATAAACAAACAAAAACTAATAATCTCTGATGACAATAAAACCCACTCGTAGAGAAAATTATATGTTTGAAAATAGCTCGTATGGATAGAGAAAGCTCCAGTAGAGGAGCGAACAACGTTTCGACCTACTTCGGTCATCGTCCTGTTCAAAGGTGGTCGAAACGTCACTCGCTCTTCTACTAGTGCTCTCTCTATCCACACCAGCCGTTTTTAAACATTTAAAACAAAAACTAAGTGTTAGTTCAGTAGTATTTAATTTCGTTTGTATAACTCTGCGTGCAATTTCAGTTGTAAACTCCACAAGCATACACGTAAGAGTGCGTGTTTATGATAAATCGATCATTTTAAAGAAATATTTAAAAATCTATTTCTACCATTTTTGTCTAGAGAAATCTGGTCAAGGAATTGAAAGGCTTTATTTCCATATTGCAATGGTGACTATTGAAAAGGAATCTTTCCAATTATAAAGAATAACATATATGTATATTTTTCATCAAAAGCATTAAGAAAAAATAAAATTACGTTTATACGGTCAAGTTGAGATAGATTTAAGGACGACGTGAGTGCAGATTTCTACTTTGTAAGAAAATAGAAACATTTGTTATACGAAACAGCAGCCACGTTAAAATTTTAATTTAGTCGTTGTTGTTGTTGTTGTTTTGAGTTAAGCACAAAGCTACACAATGGGCTATCTGTGCTCTGCCCACCACGGGTATCGAAACCCGGATTTTAGCGTGTAAGTCCGCAGACATACCGCTGAGCCACTGGGGGGCTTTAATTTAGTCAATCCAAAAAGAAATATTTGATAGTATAAAAACCATGTTAAAAATGCATAGTTTTTTTTCACACTTCTCTTAATTTTCACATTGTGCATTTAGTTTTAGAAGCAACTGAGAAACACGAGTACATCTTTTGTCTGCAACATGTCACTAGGAGGCATTTAGTTTAATAGTAGAACTCGATATAATGGATGTCAAAAGTTTAGTGCTAAATGAAATGCCTCATTTGCAGTGATTTGTAACAAAAAATAAATTATTGGTACCATCTCACACGTATATGATTTCAAATTTGTTGTGAAATAATGACAAAATCTGCTGGGAAAACCACATCTGCTAAGTGTTGTTTGTATAACGAATATTTAGTCGATTTGTTTTTCCAATGTTTCGCCAGATTTCAGTGTCTAACGAAAGAAGTCCCCAGGATGTAAAGTCTATGTTAATAGAAGAGAAAACTTGCTATAAGACTTAGAATTAGGCCTAATACAATTTTAAACATTTCATTATTAACATAGTTCCGTAGGAAGTTTCATTTTAGAATAGCGTATAATAACAGTATTTTATGTGTGTTTTTCTTGTAGTAAAGCCACATCGGGCTCTCTGCTGAGTTCAGCGAGGGGAATCGAACCCGTGATTTTAGCGCTGTAAATCCGTAGACTTACCACTATACCAGCGGGGGCCAACAGTATTCTACCCAAACTATACGTATCGCATTTATTACCGACGCGTTGGAGTACAACAAATATGTAAGTTGTTGGCATACTATTTGTATACATAATTTGATACAATAACAGTAGTGAAAATGTGTACACCTTTTATAAGTGGGCAAAGAACGAGTACATTTATATTTCTTATAAAACGTTAGAATTAGGCTTAATATATTTTTCAACAGTTCATGATTCGATGAATGTTAAACTTTTCAGCAATATTCAAATCGTAAACATACGTATATACAAAAATCTCCAAAAATATATTGCGTGAATTGAAAATTTCATTCTCTTAATCCATCTGATCGAAATCTAATCAACAAATACACAATATTTTACTTTCGGATAATATTTCTTCGATTTAAAAATTAAATCAATGGTTCCACGTACTTCATATCTTTGCAATGTGATAACAATATGCAAATTTAATATCACCTTCTTGTTATGTACATATATCTTCAGTTTCTGTGTAATTTCAAACTAAAAGCTCTTACTACCTCACAGATGAAACGATAAAAATGTCACAAATATATGTATATAGATATACCCAGTTTCCGAAACCATAAAAAATCATATGAAAGAACCTTTTTATATTCTGAACTCAAATATCGTTTCAAAAGGTACTTTATATAATCATTTTAAAACAAGCAGATGTTTTTATTATTTTATGGTTTCATATATTACTTATGTAAACTTTTGCCTATTTTTAGTGATTTCGTAAACCTTATTTGACACAAGAGTGGAAATAAGCTTCGTAGAAAAAAAGAAAAATCCTCAAACATTTCATATTCTATTTAATGTAGTTTTAAAACTCATAGATTTTACGTTTCTGTGTAAGCTTGTGTAATATTTTCTAATTATATCTTAAAATGTTAGTGATTTGATTTCGTTTAAAAACTTTACCATATTGTTGACAGTTTATATAAGCACAGAAAGTATTTTATAACTGTTTGTTTCTTGTAAAATATTCCAGCAATATAAAGACAAAAAAAATTGTAATGTTTAGAGTATTTAAGGAATAATTAGGTAAAAAAAACTGGTTGAGTGTTTCCTTACAGATCTAGATCCTCTGTGATGTATATTTGTAAAAGTGTTAATTAGTAGGATAAGGAACAATTTGGTGCATAAACACAAACTACACTTTGCCTAGTTCTACTATCATGTGTATCGGTAAGGTTTTATTATATAATGGATTTTATATTATTCTGCTTTTATTGCACATTTCTCTAAATAATTGCACTATATTTTTGCTTGTTAAAGCGATTTTTAAATTAAAGAAAATAAAATGTAGTTTGAAACAACAGAAGGTCTGTCTGCATGGAGGAAACATGAGGATTCACAAAACTTGAGTAAAGGCAATAATTTGTGTTATTGTTTTTTGCTATATGTGTTGCAGGTGCATTTCAAAAATATGCGAGCTTTATAAAATCTTATGGGATAAATAATCCTCAGGTAAATACTAGCAGTTTATAGTTTTCCGCTAAAGACCTCTGCTTGCTTCAATTTAATATAGTACTCTCTTAAACTAATATCCACTCATTTGGTTAGCACCAAGTGTCAGAAAATAAATAGCTAACTCCGTTATTTTGCAGTTTGCAAGTATTTTGTTCAGTGTTACCATAAATTCCATTTTTCATTGGTTGGTGGTCTGTAAAAAAACAAATAAATGGTATTGGTTTTGCTTACGGTACCCCTCGATACAACGATTACGAAGATTTGAAACGCAAATTGCCCATTCTGTAGATCTGTGCTGTGAAAACAGGAACAACACCATACATGGTCATTTTTATGTAGTTCGTCTTGTGACGGATTTAATGTTGTATATATTTTTTAATGTCGATGTTTGTTTTAATTACACAATATTTATAAATATGTGCATCTTATACTGTTAAACGCGTATCGCAAAATTCTCGCATTTACCCTCAATTTGTTGCAGTAGATTCTTGAATGTGGGAACTAACAATATATGTTTTACGAAAGCACTAGCGTACTGTTCGGCCAAATGAAATTTCTAGAACTTTGCCTTAACGTTTATAAACTGAAGCGCCGATAACCAATATGTATTATTGTATTGCCACTGTTGGTACATTAGAAATCTCGGAAGCTATAACTGTGATTAACGTTTACTAATCGGTAAACAACAAATATTTGCCAAGGAACATTTATGATTTCGAATATTACAAAATGTTTAACTTCAGCAGATTCAAATCAGGCATTGTTATTTTTATGAAAACGCTATATAGTTTCAGTGATAAAAAATTCACGTGTAATCAGCGAAGAGCTATCTAGCTATCCGTTAAGTGAACTGTATCGATATCAAGTTGAAACTAATTCGATACTAGCGAACCGTCTATAAAATATTCAATTCCAGACCAGATAGAATACTCAATATTGTTAGTAAACGTTTTGTATATAAAACATTATTTATAATAAGTAATATCATAAATTATATTATTGTTTGTATATCAAAATATATTATTCTTTGCATATCAAAATATATTATTGTTTGTGTATCAAAATAAATTATTGTTTGCACATCAAAATGTATCTTTGTTAAGAAAGAAGACTTTATGTATCAGTCTTTTGCTCAAATCATAAGTTTGATACATCTTTACGTTTAATTAACTTCTGCATTTAAATTACAAGATAACTCAGTTTCAAACTTTACATCACTATTTAGTTTTGATTTAAAGCACAAGTACTTTGTCTTTGATGCTGATCTTTTCCAATGATACACCTGAATAGTCATGGTAAACCTGGTTATTACCTTTTATATCATTTTCGTATCTACAGTCTAACGGCAGTCTTCATCTTCCCTGCACAAAGTTTAGAATTTAAAATCGAATATACGGATCAGGTTTACTGATAATTTCAAAATATATGGAACCATTGGTTTGTTACTTTGATTGATATGTGTTAAATTTTCTGATTTTATGGTAAATTCCAGTTTACCTTAGAATGTTCTATTTTAGACGTTAACATTTAACAGACATAGAATAAACTCGTTACTAGTCTTTGTAGGAATCCTTCTAAGCCTGTATAACTAACTTGAATTCACATCATCCATCTCACACAAAGGATATCACGATAAAAGAAACAACACTATTTTATCTAAATTAAATTGTAGTCTATTTGTAAAGGATAAATCGATATTAGATAGGCTTGCTTGACACTCTCATGCAACTCTTTCAATAGCATTCTCATTATTCGTACATCAGTCTAAAGTTTTGCGTCAGGATACATGGCATGGTTTTAAGCAAACCCAATTCATTATCCGCGCTGTTCAAAAAAAATTAATAAAAGCAGATGGGAAAAGAAAACATTATTTGTGAGACCAGATTTTCACAACCAGAAAACGTTTCTGACACCAAGCGAAAAATGTTTTCAATGGAAATATGGATTGTCTCAAGGGTTTTGGTGGGATGAAATATCAGATATAACATCTTGCTTTGACAATAGTTGCAGCAGAGTGGGAATACTCAGTGCATCTGCCAGAAGTGCTGTGACAGTCGACGTTCGAATTTCAGGAGAAACATTCCTCACAGCAACACTTGAGGCAGATTACAAGAAAAACAGCGTCCTTTGTGTTCCGTATAACGCGTTGTAGCATATCAAATAATGTTTCTGTCGCTATTTACAGTAACTGAAAGTCAATGGTCAGTTTAACTTTAACCCATTTCTCTTTTTATGTGCAGTTAAAAATGAATCTTAGTTATCCATTTATACAGAGGTTCACTGTTAATAGTTTATTTGTCTGTAGTTAAACATAAAGCTACACAAAGGACTATTTGAGGCTCTTTCCATCACGGGTATCGAAACCCGTTTTCTTGCGTCGTGAATCCAAAAACTTACTTGGTGGCGCACTGTCGAAGGGAAAAAGCTGGACATGTTGTGTGTATAGCTAACAAGTAAGTAGGTTGCAAAAGTTAAGTATTATGTATTGGTCTATTTCAAAACGTATCTGCATATTTTCAGTTACTACATCTTTATAAAGCTTTTTGATAACTAAATAACTGACTTGGTGATACCAATAAACATATTTTATGAAATTATCGTGTAAATATTTGCACACTTACATGAAATTCAGCAGCGATCTATCAGCACTTTTAAGTAAACCACTTACTGGTATAAATTTAATTAAGGGATTCTTCACATTAGCTTTATAGTGACTATAGAAACGGTACATTAAAATGAACGACATTATGTAAATGAACTCAAAGATTTTCTTCAATAATGGTTATTAATAAGCATTTATGCCTGTAAAACTAAAAGTGTTTGGTGAATTAATTTTTCTTTCATCTCTTTTTATTAGTATAGTTTATTATATTTTAACTAAAAAAAGCTTTATTTTTGGTCACGAGTTACAGGAAATAAAACTAATATTGAGGATTTATATATCTTAGTATATCAAAATTATAGCGCCTTCAGTGACGCAGCGGAATGTGCGCGGACTCATACCTCTGGAAACTGGATTTCCAAATCTGTGATGGGCAGAGCACAGATAGCCCATTGTGTAGTTTTGTCCTCAATTTAAAACAAAATCACAGGTCCAAAATAAATATTTTCTTTTACAAGAAGTGGAGTGGGTGTGTTTTTCGTATAGTAAAGCCACAGAAGGATACCTGCTCAGCCCACCGAGTGGAATCTAACCCCTGATTTTAGCTTTGTAAATCCAAAGACATACCGCTGTACTAGCAGGGGGCACAAAAAGTAGAACTTAATTAGAATAGTTTATGGATGGTTACTTCTTGAACTTGTTTTACGAATGAAAAAACGCATCAAACTATATCTATTCTGGTTTTTTTTTAAATAATGTCTTCATATTTGTTTAACATTTTATGTAGAAGTCTATAAACTGAACTCATTTAGGTTTAGTTTTATGTGTTAGGAGTCTTCAGTCTTTATTTCCCTATCCTTCGTAGTTATAAACAAAAACAAAATTATTTAAACCTTTCCCTCATGATACATATATAAACAAATTATTGATGCTTATGAAAGAAGTTAAAAACACATTATATATATTCTTGAATAAAAGTGGGTTTTCTTGGAATATAGTCAATTAATGATATCATTCAAAAGTATATGGGAAAAGACGAAACAAACAAAATGCACAATTATTTTTAAAATTTTCGCTTCCTGAAGAGTTTTTGCTGAATGTGACAGGTACCTGGTGGGTATGCACAAATATAGTTTTGTTTTGCTTCGTCACATAGGAACTTTGAGAAATAAACAGTTAACTGTTTACCGGCAATAACGTATTTCATTGCGTTTATGCTTTTGAATCGCTATTAAGTTAAACATAATTAAAAGTGTTTTACTTCTGATTTTCGTTTGTATTCAATATCCGGTGCATAAGGTTGCAGTGTTTAACATTTGTCAGCAAACATTGACGTATTACAGTTGCCCTGATATCGTTTTTCCATTTAGCAAAACTGAAGATTTCGATGAAACGGTACGTGATGGGCAAATTTGGATGTGGTTTTCGTTATCAGTAGCCAAAAAATATATAAGGAACACCCATCAGTGTTCAAGAAGCAAAAACTTGGTTGTGCACTGTTATTTGTAACTATACAGTTTTACCTCGTACGGGCAGACATGTTGTAAAAATGTCAAAGCACCCATAATCTTAAGGTTTATGTTGAGATCAGAGTGTAGACGACACACCTTGTTCTGCAATAAACATCTGACATAAAGTGCTGTTAAAAATATTAAAAGTACTGTTCGAATTTATTTGTCCGGGATCTAAGTATATAGGTATTCAAAATTCGTGAGTTAAAATTATAGCAAGATCAATGAGCTGGTAAACTTTGCATACAGAAAAAAGAAACTTTTAATTCGTAAAGTTACGTCGTAACTCAATGAAATAAGTTCAGAATACACACCAAGTTTGTTTGTTTTTACAGTATTCTTTTTGTCGCTGTTCGTTCAATATTATTCAGCCTACAGATTGAGAGTTGCTTACACCGAACGTAATGTATACAAGTATCAGTTACATTTACTGTAATATAGTGTATTTTGGTACTTGTATAGAGGCAATGTATATTTATCTATCTAGCTTGATATTACCAGAAGGAAATTAGAAGATTCTGCTGAATTAAGTTGTTGTTTTACCATTACCATATGGCTATAGCTGAAACATAGAGTTAGCTAAGACGGTATTCTTAGTCAGGTCTAACAAAGTAACAGTTGGTGGTCCCACATGTATTGTTAAATATAAGTCTGGTATGACCAGTTGGCCAGGGAACATGACTCACAATCTGTGGGTTGCCCGTCTTTCACTAATTTAACAAGGGAAGACTGGAGGAAGCTCAACTAATCATCACCACCTACCGTCAACCCTCGGGCTATTCTTCTACTAACGAATCGTGGGATTAACTGTAAAATTGTAACGTTCCCGCTGCTGAAAGAGTGAGCATGTTTAGTGCGACTGGGATTCGATCCACAATCCTCATGTTACGAGTCGAACGCCTTAACCACCTAATGATACCGGAACCGCAAGAAGAAGATAGGCAAGGAAAGAAGTATGCGAAATAATAATAGTTATATATTATTGCTATTATGATTATTACTAATATATTAAATACTAGCAATAAGTAGCTATATTTTAATTTATTAATTACTTATACTACGTGTGTACTTCGAGATGATAAACGCAACAATTTTTGTAATAGATTAGCTTTTATTTTTATAGCTTTCCATAAATGTGTGTTATAAGTAAAATGTAAATATGACGTGTATGATTTTGGACGATTTTTATACAGGTTTTCTTTTTCTCATGATTAATAAAATGTTACAATGGAATACATGCACGTCATTGTAATCAGTTTATTTATTCATGTTTTCTTGGAAGAAGCTCTGCGATAACGATTTGATGAAGTTTATTGTACAAGATATTCTCATTTTTGTATGTCAAAACTATCAACATTTGTTATTACCCTGAGGCAAAAATAGAGCGTATAAACTTATATGTCTGTCACATTGTCAAGAGAATTTAGACACAGGGGTGTTATAAAGTAACGGTCAATTCCAAAACAGTCTTGACCTACTACGTCTGCCCGGCATGGCCAAGTGGTTAATGTGCTCAACTCGTGATTTGAGGGTCGCGGGTTCGAATCTCCGTCACACCAAACTTGCTTGCCCTTTCAAGAATGGGTTACTTATCAAGTTATGGTAAATCCCACTACTCTTTGGTGAGAGTAGCCCAAGAGCTGGCGGTTGATGGTGATGACTAGCTGTCTTTCATTTAGACTTACACTACCAAATTATGGACGGCTAGCTAGCCCTTGTGTAGCTTTGTGCGACATTCAAAACAAACCAGAAACCTTAAGAGAACGCATAGTTTTTTATTCTGATTTTTATGATTATTTTTAGTGATAAAAATTTATAAAAATTCATGTTATACAACAAACAGATTCAGTAACAGTAGGCTTATAATGGATGAGATATTTTATAATTTTATCTAACAATAGAAACATAATGATTTCTATATATTATATTTTTATTCCTCTCTATGACAGATGATGTGCGCCTCCCAGTAGCTCAGCGGTATGTCTGCGGACTTAGACGCTAAAATCCGGGTTTCGATACCCGTGGCGGGCAGAGCACAGATAGCCCATTGTGTAGCTTTTGTGCTTAATTCAAAACAACAAGAACAACGACATACGATGTTTAGAGCACTTCTATTATTTTGCAAACTTGCTTTTAGTTTCAGCCAAAGAACCAAAGTTCCTGTTGTTGTTAAAACGAATGTTCATTTCTTGATCCAGTTCAAAATCTTTGTAAGCTCGTATATTTATTTTGATATTCTGAGAAAGAAGGAACAATTGCTTCATTAGTCGATAAGCCTTTAAAATAAGAGTTTATAGCTCTTTTTCTCTGTCAGTACTCTTATTTACGGATTAGAAGACAAGATGAAACTACTTTATTCGTAAGGATAAGCAATGAAGATAAAATGTGTTTAAATTCATTGTCTTCTCTGTTTGCATACTAAATGAGAAATATTCGAAAACATCATAAAATTAATACTTAGCATAAACACTAATATAAAATTTTTGTACTATACAGCAATGTAAACAAACAGGAGAACAACTGCAACATGAATTAATTGCCTTATAATTAATATATAATATCACATCTTTACTCAGTAGTGCATTAAATACACGTTTTTTGTTGACTACACGTGGTCTAGAAAGTTGTTCACTTTGTTTTGTTTCAGGTGCTTTGTATCTTTGATCTTTAAATTCGCAAGGACGTTTCAATAATTTATTTCTAATTATGTTTTACGAGTCAGCATTGAAATATCCTTGGCTGGCTAATAATGACATCAACCGAAGGTGACAGCCAAACAATGCTGCTAGGGAAGAAAGGTCGCGAATTAGCACCATCCACGAGACAAAGAAGGCGAGTTGACATTTTAGATTCAAATTCTCTTTCTTAGTGCATTTCTAATTGGTTTTCATCGTGACTAGTTCGACAGAATCTCTTGGAGAACATAGATGAGAAAGTAATTGTTAACCTGAAGATGACCTAAAAATGTCGAAACGTTCTTCTCTGTTTTATTAGTAAATGTGTTAATACCCATGCCAGCCATTCTGATATACAGAGAGATGACGAGCTGTTTACTGATTCAGTAGAGAAGATCACAGTCCTTTAAATGTGTCCAATCTGTTTTTTTCTCATGCACTTGAAGATTCGTTTAAGTTATTAGCTACAGAACATTCCCATTTTGTGACGGAATCCTCTGTTAATGCGAATTTAACTGATATTTGTCGAAAAATCGGTTTTATCCGAAAATACAACTATTCTTTAAATTAATCCAGCGGAATATGAATAGTACAAGCAGCCATTTGGAGTCTAGGTCTCGAGGTAGATGGCAATGTACTTTGTACTTTTGTTTGATATATGTATATTTAGGCAAGAAAATTACTTTTAGCGATTGATTGATTACCTGGAATTAAGCATAGAGCTGTCCAATGGGCTATCTATGTTCTGCCCACCATGGGTATCGAAACCCGGTTTGTAACGGTATGAGTCAGCAGGCATACCACTAGGGGCTAATTTTAGCGAGCCAGTAGTTTAGAAATAAATTAGACATTTTTATATTAGGTGTCAACATATTAAAACATAACAAAATTCAAGGTTATTTCGATTACATTAAATATGGAATTGGTGATGTATATAGACGTGTATGTGAGCATGTGTTATTCTTGATAATATTAGCTATTGATTATAAGGATAGCAGTTTCAACTTTATTTTATTTTGTGAGGTTTTTAGCAGTACTTCTGTTATTGATAATCAAAGTTTTAATATTTTTTCTCTAACCATCTTGTGTTGTTTGTAGTTCTGGATCTGACTTTTCCTTTATACGAATTACTTTAACAATAATTGTTTATTTATAATTAAGTAAAAAGCTGCATATAAAACTGTCGCTGCTCTACCCTCCTCCCGCGTAGTTATTAAAACCCGGTCTCTAGCGTCCTAGGTCCGTTTACATACCGTAGTGCCACTTGGGGCTTAAACATTGTTATAAACCAAATTATAATGCGTGTTGCTCGGAAACTGCCATACTTTTCGTGTAAAATTTAAGTACTTGAGATGCCAAGTCAGATAATCTAAAATAATGGATGATTCAAAAGTAAATATCCGTAATCACAAAAAATGTTTCCGTGTGCTAGGGATAAAGAAAAACGTTTAAACAGAATGTTCCAGTGTGCTAGAGATCAAACAAGACGTTTAAACAAAATTTTCCCATGTGCTAGAGATAAAACAAACGTTGAAACAAAATGTTCTCGTGTGCTAGAGATAAAACAAAACGTTGAAACAAAATGTTCCTGTGTGCTAGAGATAAAACAAGACATTTAACAATCGCTAAGACGGACCTAAGGTATGAAATAATGTTGTAATTAAGGATAAGTGTCTGTAATCAGGTAAAGTACGCCCACATGCCTGGAAATAAGAATAATACATTTAAAGAGAACCAAGTAATACCAGTGAAATGTCAAAATAATATGAGAGAGAGAGAGAAGAATTTCGTTTTACAGCGGATAGTAACTGCTGCTGCACTATCATCTGTAACTTCGGGTGTTGACACGTCTAATATGTGTTCTTTTACTGTGAAAACTAAGGAAGTGTATACACCTTTATATGTGAACAACCACCTATGGCTAAATGGTGCATCACAACGTATCTCGGTCAGAAGCATTTCTGCTTGTTATATATACTGCTGGCCAAAATCTTAAAGCCAATGAACATTAAGAAAAAATATGAATTTTGCATTGTTAGACTCGATGACTTTTTTCAGTAGAGTTTCGAAAGATGAAAAGAGAAAATAAAAATAAAAAACTGTTTTAGTATTTAATAGGAAAAATGTGAACACGATGAAATTAGCCTAAATACTAGCTGGTCAATAGTTTAAGGCCATATCAAACAGAAGTCCTAAACAGGGTAGGAAATGCCCAACAAGAGATCTCAATAGTAAGTTGCACAGCGTCATTGCAAATAACTTCAAACATTTGCTTTGGCATGGTCGGTATAAGCGTTTGCAGAAGGCTGGCTGGAATGTTATTCCAAGTGGTGAAGATGGCTTCACGAAGATCATGAACTATTTGGAATTGACATCCATTTATATAGACTTCCCTTGCCATCCACCCTCAAACATTTTCAGTAGGGTTCAGTTCGGGTGAACACGCTGGATGGTCCAAAAGAATCATGCTATTCGCCGTGAAAAGTCCTTTGTCTTGCGGGCATTGTAGATTGCAGGATTGTCCTGCTGAAAAATCCAGTCATTTTCACACAAGCGAGGGTCTTCAGTCAATAAGGATGTTCTCTCCAACATTCCAATGCAACCAGCTGCTGTTTGATGCCCCTGCATAACCAGAAGCTCTGTTGTTCCATGGAAGGATAAAGCTACCCAGATCATGATGAAACTTTCTCCACTGTGTCGTGTAGAAAATGTCTTCAGTGGGATATCCTTATCGTGCTAGTAACTTTGGAAGCCATCTGGACCATCAAGGTTAAATTTTTATCTCATCAGAGAACAAAACTTTCTTCCACTTTTCTACGTCCTATGTTTGGTGCTTCTCAGCAAAGTTTGACCGAGCTGTGGTGTGGAAGGAGGCCGTAAAGGTGACCTTTAAAATGTTTACGGTTTTTAAAGCCTTTTTCTCGTAGATGCCGTCTTATTGTTCTTGAGCTGCATTCTGCATCCGTAAGGGTTTTAATACGGTTCGACGATCGACTGATGTCTTGCCGGACAACCCGTCAAATATTCCTGCTCAATGCCGGCGAAATTTTCTTGGGCCGGCCACTTGAAATTCTCGTTTCGTATCCCTCAGGGTCTTTTAAGACATTTGCAACAGCAGTTTTACTACACTCAATCCCGCCAACGATAGCAAGTTGAGAGGGAGACTTTACTTTTGTAGCTCGACAATTCTGTCAAAGTCTGTCAAATTTTTAGCCTTTGCCATGTTTTTACCCAATGTAACACAGGAGATGTTTACAACGCTAATGCTTGAACACTAATGACTAAATTTTGTTACGTTTTTACCAATTAGCACTTCGTTTCAGTGTGGTCTTAAATTTTTGCACCAGCTAGTATTTAGGCTAATTTCATATTGTTTAAATTTTCCCTATTAAATGCTATAAACGTTTTTTTATATTTATTTTCCCTCTTCTTATTTTCATTTTTCGAAGCTCTACTCAAATAATTGATTGAGTCTAACAACGCAAAATGCATATTTTTTGCTTATGTTCACTGGCCTTAAGATTTTGGCCAGCAGTGTATACATATAATCGGTTAGCTTCGTTAAGACAATTACGAATATGCAAGTGAGAAAGTTACGTCAGGTTACAACAGCAGCCAGTACAAAGTTGCAAGGAATGTGATGTATCAGAACTACATTTAACTTTGATTATCATTCCACAAGACATGTGTTGCTTCAGTTTTCATACTTTTCATATAACACCAATTTCGCCAAAAAAGGAAGTCAGTTATTGCACATTCGATGAACCTTTGTCCAGTGTAACTGATAAGTGGGGAGTATTCCCTGAAACCGATATAACTCAGTAACAAGTGTTTCTTTTTGTTATTTAAGTGATACTAAGTTTGTTTTAATTATAATATTCTTATTCCTGATCTCAATAAAACATTTACGAAGTATTAATAAACTAGTAAAACGTATTAGCAAAGATTTATTTCAATTACAGAATAGTTAACGATGATAATTTACTCAGAAATCATCTACCAGAAAGAGCTTTAGAGAGTCTTGTATTCCTTCTAGATTAGACAAAAGTATTAAGGGTGGTTTAGAAAATGCCATCTACTGGCTCAGCTTATTAAGGTTTCGATGCTCTAGAACACAGATATCCCACTGTGTCGCCTTGCGCTTAACAACAAGCAAATCAGGTAAAAAATGACATAAGTTCTAGTAAACTAATACAATTGATACTACTAATTGAGAAAAATATGATAATTTTAAGGGATAAATTTTGTGTAGTAAAATCTATCAAAAATTTAATCATTGGAAAGATCTTGAATGTCTTAAAAACGATGTGATATCAAAAAGAAATGACAAAAATGTCAATCGTTTTTAGTACTTTCTTTACCTTCACTTGTTCTTTGTGGGTGATTGCTTATGTTGAAGATTAGATACCCAAAAGGATCAGGTGCGTAAGACCTCTTCCTCCATCCCTAACCTTTATGTCGGCTACTACTACGTTGTTGTTATTATGCTTTTGGGCCAGAGTAACCCAAATTACTCCAACCCTTTACAGGGTGATGTCTGTTTACAGGGCAATTATTTGTTTATTTATTTTTTATTTTCTTCTTTTATATATATATATATATATATATATATATATTTCATTATTGCTTTTATTTATTTTTAACGGAAAAAGAGAAAGAAAGAAAAAGGAAGAAAGAAATAATACAAAAATAATAATGCAAAAAACATATGAATATTATACTGGTTTTAAGCGTCCAATGCATGGGGTGCACTTGATTTATATTTTTTAAATATACATTTATAGGAGAGAGGTACTTTGGGCAATGTTCAATGTGTATTCAGTATCTGTCGATTTCACACAATAAATCATTTTTATGCCATTTTTATTATAATAATTAAGTGCATTATTGAAGAGTTACAGATATTGTTTCTATGTTTACATACATGTACATGAATGTGGATGAAGTGCTATGTGGTACTTTATAGGCTGAAGTTAAGATTGAATTTTGTCTTATGTATGTTTTGTAGATTTTTATCACAGTAACAGGTGATGTGCCTTGATTTTTACCTGATAGGCTTCTTCTATAATTTGCTCTTTTCCAGATTTTAGTGAGGATATTGTAAATATGCTGTGTCCACGTTAATTTGGTATCGTAAGTTAATCCTAAAAATATAGCTGAAGTAGTAGTCTGTAAAAGTATTCCATTCATGTATAACTTTTCTTTAACTCTAAGAAGGTTTTGTCTTAAATATCGCGCAAAGGTACATGAGGCCTAGGATTATCTGCGCTAGCCGTTCCTAATTTAGCACTGTAAGACTAAAGGGAAGGCAGCTAGTCGACATCACCCACTGACTATGCTCGGGTTACTCTCTTATCAAAGAATAGTACAATTGACCGTAGCATTATAATATTCCCACGGCTGAAAGGGCAAGCACGTTTGGTGTGACGGGTATTCAAACCTGTTCCTTGTATGGTCTTTTGAAACGTATCATTGCTCTGTACGTTGTGCTTAGATTCGTGTAGAAAACGTGTGACGAATATCTTTTACAAAAGTTTGTTCGTGTACCAAGAAACGCAATTAAATGCCTAAACTTAACGATGGACATATCAAGCATTATTTTTATGTTTATACGTACAATTAACCATATGACACACTGTATATTTACGCTTCTAATTCACGATACATAAAATTGCAAGGTTTAATTTTGTGCATCTAGCAAACTGCACAACAATTTAATTCTTATGTTTGTACTTTTAACTTCAAAAATTTATATAAACAACAACACTGAAACTCAAAATTTGCTTTCATATGTTCACGATAGCGAAAAAACTAGTCACATTTATTTTCTTCCAAAACCATCTTACTCCAAACTCTGTCTTATATTACATTTGATCCAGATGTAAGTAGTTTCCATTGCAGAATACTCTGTTGTAAGAGTTCAAATCATACCCTTCCTTCTTGCAGGCTTTCCGTAATACATCTAGAGTACCAGGACGATAGTTTTTTACGTATATTACTTAATAAGTATAAATAGCATGATGATCCAGTGGTAGAATTGTCTATTATAGAGCTAAAAAAAACACATTCGATTTCGTGTTATATAACAAAATATTGTTATTGTTCCTTAAATTGTGGGCGCATTATAACAGTGATGGATAGTTCCTTAGCGTGGTAGGTGGGTGGTAGAGTACTTCTGACTGGCCATTTTTCAACTGGTCAGTAGTTCCAAACCAGGGACGGTAGCTAATAGTTTAGTAACTTTGCTGTAACTTCAGATAAAAATACTAACTAGTATAATAAAAATATACGAGAAATTGGTAACTGTTGAACAAATTTTGTCTTCTTTTGTCCTTATTTTGAAGTCTTAATAATTTATTATGTTTCAGAACATTTCCTTTAACGTTTTCATTCCACTTACATGAACATGCTGTTTCTTCATTTCCAGTAGGTCAGAGCACTGTTAGAGGACCTATAACGCTGAAATACGTAATTTCGTTTCTGAAGTAGAAAAAACAACTCAAGAATCCTAGTTTGTAGCTTAACGTTAAAAACACAGAAATATACGCTTTAACATTATATGGTGAGGAAATACACGTGTTAAATATAATCCATAACAAACAAATGATACTGATGGTTAACTGATGTCATATGTCTCAGATACAGAAGCATGAAAGATGGTAGACGTGGACTTTGGTAGAAACCATCCCATGTTTCAACAGTCAGATTTGTACCTCTGCAGGATCAAGAGTGAGGTGTCGGTAAAAAACAAAGAGAACTACGAATGTTTTTTAAATATTTTTTTCTCAAAGATTAAATATTCAACTGATTTTTTATCTCTATAGAAACCGCCCTTAAAACACATTCGTGTTTCACTATGTACAACATCTTGTAATAGTAGTAGGACTTATGTGTTTCTTAGAGATATTTTATGCTAAAAATATCGGAGCTGAATCTTTCAGGTGGGTCATGTCAAGCGACGTCAATAAAAACGTCAATAACGATTTAATTTTTATTTTTTCTGTAGGTATAAACAAAGTAATAACATATAATTTGGAATAAGGAAAACACGTTGCTGTCGTGTTTTTTTCTTGTACTTCCCTCTAGTGGGGCCCGGCATGGCCAGATGGTTAAGGCACTCGATTCGTAATCCAAGGGTTGTGGGTTCAAATCCCCGTCACATCAAACAGGCTCACCTTTTCAGTCATAGGGGCGTTATAATGCTACAGTCAATTTTACTATCCGTTGTTAAAAGAGTAGCCCAAGAATTGGCGGTGAGTGGTGATGAGTGTTTGCCTTTTCTCTAGTCTTACACTGTTAAAATAGGGACTGCTAGCGTAGATAGCTCTAGTAATTAAATTTTATGCATTAGCGCAAGGAAGAATCGGATTACATGCGTAAATGTATAGAAATATGATTGATTCCATTTCATATTGTAGAATCAAGTTCTGAATTTAAAACTGGTGAGAAAACTACGTCACAAAACCTTTTTCTATCTGAATTTTCAACGTAACTATAATTTTACGATAATGTAAAATCTTTAATACAAACACAAAAGATTGAAAGCATTATCTTTTTCTTCATTTGATAACAATGGAAAATATCCACATCTAAAGCCATATGTTTTACAGAATTTTGGTTCGCAACTTTCACCGATTTTGAGTAAGTTGATAAACAGTACACTAAAACAAGTGCAGGTAATCATAGGTTAGACAAAGAGTAGTTATTTGTTAGAAGTATATATAACTCCTAGAGGAACATAGTCATAGTTTATAAAAAAAGTATTTATTCATCTAGTTCTCTTAAGAACAAAACTACATAATGGCCTACCAAAGATATCGAATCCCAATTTTTTTAGCATTCAAACTTCAAAAGGAAATGAAAGTACATTTAATTTACTTTGGTGAAGAAGCAAGTGTAGTTAGTTCTTTAAAGAGGAAAGCTTTATCACTAACAACAAAACGCACTAAAATAAACCGAGTTTTCTGAGAAATGACATCAAAGTCAGTCTCTATGTGATAAATAAAATGACATCTGAAATTCCACGTCAAGAAAACATTCGCACCTTATTGGACAGTAACTAAGCTAACTACAGTAGCAAACTGTGAAATGTGATGAGATACGATTGCCACAAGCAGATGTCTCATGCCCAATTTTCCAAACCATCAAAATAGATAATAATAGAATTTATCTGAGACATGTTTTGTGTCTAACCATTAAAACTAAATCTAGGTTATTGAGAACTCACTGCTTAAAATTCAAAGTAATGATATAAGACGAAAAACCGCTTCAGATTGAAAAGCTAAGGTTTGTTTAATGAACAAACTCATTTTTCATTTAATTATTCTTCTTGTGTAAGTTTAGAATATGAATATTCCAACAGAAACAAATCTTCTGATGAGACAGCATTCTCAGGTAAGTTTTCGCATTCAGAGCTCTCAAATTAGGGATTCATTTCTCTCGGAAGATATAGCAGGTGTCCCAATGTGACTTTGATATGAGAAAAAAAATAAAAATAAAACGCCAAACATTTCGAAGCTGAATAACACCTATCTTTGATGTGTTTTATACATTTTGAGTCTCAAAATAATAAACAAACATGAAAATAAATGTCCATGTTATTTTTTATAATAAATATATGTTTAGAATAGTCCTACGTGGGCGGGTTGCAATTCAAAAGGTCCAAAGTTTTAGCCATGTTGTGCCGTTAATCATCATTCTGATTTTAAACTATTAGGAAATGTTTAATTCAGAGAGTCAATGTCGAATTGAATTTAAAACAGTCTTTTGGTCGCGCGCTCCTTATTAATCGTTCTCTGTTTGGTTAGCAGTTATAAATTAGGTGTCATATCTGACTGTTTAGCTTACGTGTGTGTCGCATAAAGTGCGTTCAGATTGAAAACAACAAATAAATGATTTTTTAAAGGAAACAGTGTTAAAATTGTTTCCCTTAAAAGATAATTTTATCCAATCAACGACTTTCTGCAAAATAATATGTCTGTTAAGTTTAAATAAAGTTTGAGTTTCATCTAAAGCATAAATATCTCCCAACTAGATCAAGATAAATCAACTACGAAATGCCCTTTCTAACAATTTGCCCATATAACATAAAGTAAGTTTTCAACTGCTTTAAGCATTTATTTAAATAATTGATTAACAGCTGTTGTCTAAAGACCGCAGAATTTTGAGAGAAAAAAAACGACAACAACCAGCAAACTTAATTAAAACTAAGAGGAAACGTTGCTCAGCATACAAACTGGTTCAGTCAGAGTGTAGAAAATTTATTTAATATTTGAAAGTATATTCAATGTGTGTTTGTAGTTTACACTGAAATAAAATTATTCAAGTTAATTTTATAACGTGGCACGATTGTCAGCGACATGCCCCTGACATGAGTATGATAGTTATCATCTGTATACTTGAATTTCTTCATTACTAATATTTCTATGTCCGTAGTACCTACCGCATTATCAGTGAAATATCGATCAATACTAGAAATACTTCCGCAGGAACACCGAAAATATTATATATAAGGAGTAAACAAAAGCAAAATCAAGAGTAACAAATGTAGTTATTTCTTGCTTTCAAAGTTCATATGTCATGCTGTGTTGTAGCCTACGCGGTACATAATTTTTCTCGTAATTCATGGAATGTGCACGTTTTCCCGAAGTAACGATAGTGTGGCTTGTGACCTCATTTTAGTGTCTTCTGACTGACTGACGGACAGCATGCTACTCTACTGTTGTGTGAGTGGTTACAACGTTTGATTTCTTCTGTATAGCCTTAGGCTTCTATCGTAGAAGCCTTTTGAACGATTGGTTTCAGGCTACGTGACGATTTTAAATCCAGCTTACCAACTGAAACTACATTTTTCAAACTATTCTTTAACATTTTGCCCATTAGTCATAAACCGTGTACTTTGCTGGGACAGCGGTAAGTCTACGGATTTATAACTCTAAAATCAGGGGTTCTATTCGTCTCAATGTACATAGCAGATACCTTGATGTGGTTTTCCTATAAGAAAACACACCCATATAAACCATATAGTTAATTCTTACCTTTAAGTAGGTGTTTGTGAACTAGCTATTTTTAATTAAATTTTTTTGTCTCACAAGAAAAAAAAAATTAGCATCTTACTTTCTTATTTAAAAAATCCTATTTTAATCAGGTTTTAATAATTAAATAATACTTTATTTTAAGAATAAAATGGTTAATGATCAGAAGTTAATGTGCAGCTTATTTTCAAATTGACACATTGTTTATGTAGTTTCATTAAACATTTCACCCTAATATAAAACGAAGATTATTCTGCTTCTCTGCTCATTATGATCTCAATGGTTTGACAAGACAGGTCAGAATCTCTTGATATTTAAGCGAAATTATCAGAACTGCGGGCTTGAGAGAAGATGATCTCGATGGAGATGACTGCCACGCTTTCAACGCAATACGATTCGCGTTTCATAGCATCACATTTCAAATCCTAGACAATCAGATGCACTAGCCACTTATCCAGGTCCATAAACATATATAATGAATTAGATATTGTAGAACCACTGCGCTAAAGCAAAATCTTAAATAACGTTCTTGAATTAATACGGTGATAAACAACTCCCAAATTCAAGACATACAGAACATTTTGTTTAAAGTGTATTGTGTGTTTTCTACTACGAACTATTGAAAGTTTTTACAAAGCAGGTGCGTTCGTACTTTATTCTTAATATAAATGTACATCTTTACCACCAATTAAGGTTTAAATACTCAAAATGAAAGTTCAGACTCATATATTAAATTTGTAAAATGTCGAACACTCCTTATCAGTTTTGTAGACAGTTGTGATTGTGTTGTTTTTTAAATATTTTCTTGATCAATAGTCACTTCTGAGAGTTGGAAGAATTTCGAATTCACTCAGGCCTTTCCTTTATGTTCAGCAGATAAATTATCTTCTCCTTTTTTGACGGAAAAAGCCTATCACTTCCAAGTAACACTCTATCCACACTTACAAAACCCTGTACTTTTTCTAATGCGGATGTACTAATCGCAGTGAAACCTTTTTTTATACGAATCGATTATCGTCTGCTCTTTTTTTTGTCACATCAATCATTTCCTTGTACAACCCAGGTAGTGATGTTGCTAAACTTTGAAAATTGCATCTATTTGTTCTTTTTTTTTCTAATCGTAACACTGTATATGTGATATTTATTTCTTTAGAAATATGTATTTACACACCTGTATTCTGTTATTATTTCTCCGAAATACCTATAAAATAAACTCTCACTCTAATTTATTGAGAAAAATAATGTGAACAATCTAACCACACTTGAAACTCTAGTAGAAGGATGCTAAAGCATTGCCCAAGAATGGTAAACTTATCAAAATATGTGCATATATATATATTCGTATGCGGGTTTACATATACAGTGACGGTTTCATGGAATGTATAACATAATTCTAATTCGTACACAGACTGTTAAGAAAAACAATAACAAAAATGGTGAACAATTCACATTTTATGTTTCTTTTGAAAAAAAATAGTTCATTGATACAACTGTCGTAATTTATTGTTTTACGCTAACAGTAATATAGTACAAAAATTAAAATAGCTTTTAAGCTTTTGGTAATTTTTTAAATTTAAATTTCTTTCAAATATTACCAGAAACTAAAATAGAAGCGTTTCCTTCTTGAATGTTCAACTATAAGTTTTTGTCTTGATTATTTTTTGTAAATCTTAGTGTAGTTCATACTTCAAAAATTACTTTTTATGATTAACGTCAAATGATGTATTTCATGTTAGATTCGCAAAACATCAAAAGTTTTTTTTTTTAATTTCGCGCAAAAGTAACCAGAGCTATCTACGCTAGCCGTTCCTAATTTAGCAGTGTAAGAATAGAGGGAAGACAGCTAGTCATCACTATCCACCGCCAACTCGTGGACGACTCTTTTACAAACGAATAGCGGGATTGACCGTCACATTATATAACGTCCCTACGGTTGAAAGAGCGAGCATGTTTGATGCAACGGAGATCGAATCCCTAGTCTCAGATTACGACTCGAGCGCCCTCACTGCTTAGCCATTCCGGGCCAATCCAAGTGAGTGCTTAATATAAGAAGTTTTTTAATTATAATTCACAACGATGAATCTCCATGTTTGTTTTCCTAGATCACATATGCAATAAGTATATAGTTGAAGATACTTCATTACATATATGTATTTTATACAGAAGTCACTTTGAAGCAAGCGCTTACTGTTTCTAATTACGTATCGTGAAAAATTTAACTAAAAATAAAATCATTACGTCAGATAATGAGCGGTATGGTTACGACTGTAGTATGTAGGTCCTCAAGAAATAGAAGTAAATGTGGAGATAGAGATAATAAGTAATACAAGTTTAAATGAAAAGTTTTATACAGAGAATGAAAAACCAAAGCAAACATTAAGACTTCACAGAAGAAATTGTCCAACATAATTTAGAAGTAAACATTAAGTATTCACTCGCAGACTCTAGTCATTTTATGTTCTATAACACACGTGACAGTCATAACAAATATAATATGAAAAGCAGTACAAAATATGGAACAAAATTTTAGATATTCTATAATATATAACAATGATGTCCAGATGGTTCATATAAGATTAGATACTCTATAATATATATTAATGATATCTAGATGGCTCTTGTAAGTTTTACTCTATAATCTATAACATTGATGTCCAGATGGTTCATGTAAGTTTAGATACTCTATAATTTATATCAATGATATCCAGATGGTTCATGTAAGGTTAGATAGTTTATAATCTATATCAATGACTTCCAGATGGCTCTTGCAACTTTTACTCTATAATCTATAACAGTGATGTCCAGATGGTTCATCTAAGTTTAAATACTGTAGAATCTATCCTAATGATGTCCGGATGGTTTTTGTAAGCTTAGGTACTCTATATCAGTGACATCCACATTTGTTATTCAAGGTATAAATGAAATAACAGGTAAACAGTCTTTACATGTTGTAGTAACTTGCACTTTCTTTGTGCTTTTAATTATGTTTTTTCACTCAATTTGTCACATATACCAATACTACAGATACAAATAACAAATAAGCAATCTTATCATATGTTGGTAACTTACCCTTTTTGTTTTTTGCTGTGAGTTATGTTTTTTTCTCTAAACTAGTCATAGATACAAATACTACTTTACTAAAGGAATATTTACACACAAAAGATGCATATATTACAGTTGTATATATATATATATTATTAGGTGTTCACGTGCATTTTAACTATTCCAGATCTATCGGATGCGATACACTGCCAGTAATTATTATTTCCATCAGTTACATTTATTTGTCAATAAGGAAAACAAAAGAAAAACAGGTGTTTCTCTTATACCGGGAGCTAGGCCATTCTCTATAAAGCACTAAAACTCCTTACAAGTCATTCAAAGAGAACTGTATCAAATTTCAGCGGCAACAAAGCGCCTGTCGTTTCCTTGAGAGAAGAGTTTGTGTCTTCGGATGGACGACTTTTACTGATAAATGAGCTACTTCCTCAGTCATCCCCGGATGGGGGAAACAGCCTAGTCTCGATGTCATTACGAGACTCTACATTTTCTAACGGCTTCTTATTTGAGCTACTTTCACTCGCGCGGATTTTTGTACACACACGTGAACGTTACTCTGGCTGGATCTATGTATCCTTCCAAACACATAATATTAGTTTTTTGTTTTTTTTCCTACGTGCAGGGAAATGTAACAGTAAATCCTTTTACTGGGAATTTAATCCGAGTCTCAAAATCATTTATTAATTTAGATTCTTCGATATTTTCCATATTTATTATTTTTCTTTTTATGGCTCATTATTTTAATGGTCTCGTATTGCTTTTATCAACTCACATTTTGCATGGTTATTATTTTTTCCAACGAAACCTCGTTTGTAATTATTACTGTATCGTCTTGGTTCCTAACTCTGCTGTTCTTTCATTAGTTATCACTCGATCTATACACAATTTGATACACAATTCTAATATATTGAAACGTATGTATATAAAGTGTTTTGATAAACTGTTATATGCAGTATCCACTTGAAAATATCTAAAATACGCTTTGGAAGATAGGGTATTGGATCTTTGGTACTGTTAGAGATTCCTTAGGGTTAACGTTCTTAAAAAATAAAAAACGTGTCAGCTATACGGTTAACTGTGATGATGTACTTAGAACAACATAGAAACTATCGTGTAACATTATTTTAACACTGAAAGCTTCGAAACAGACTTCTGAACTGAAGATAATCCAAGCAGTTTTATAAACACTAAGAAAAGCGAAATATGCCAATTAAAGATAAAATAACCGATATTTAACTAGATTTCTAGAACAGTCCTAAAAGTACATGCTACAAGAACTTCTCATGTCGATGTAAGTTGTTTTATGTGCTTCCATTTTTGTTTAAAAACCTATCTTTATTCCACCTCCAATTAGAAAATTTTCTTCCTTTTTAAAACTGATAAAATCCAAAATATATAAGTGTTTTAACACTTTTTTGTCAACTTGTTTGTTTTAAAATTACAAAATGATATATACATATACAGACACATATTGTACTTGTAATTTAAATTTGAAATCTTATGTCCATGTCAAATCTTTCAACATTTTAAAGCCATATCAATCTTCTCTTAGGATTAGGTTTTATATACATTCAAAGTCCTGATACATTTTTTTCATTAAGGCTGACATAATGCTCTGAATGTTTACATCGTATTAACCAGTGATGCGTATGACTTACATCATCCAACATTCCTCGTGCATTTGATCTAATGAAATGAATTATTCATTTAAATTCCCATACGCCGTTGTAAAACGTAGAGAAATCAATGTTAAGCGTAATGCATTTATTTAGAGCAGTCCTGTATATAACGAAGCACCATTGCGAAAAACGATGCAAACAGTTGTTTAGTTCGTAAGTGAATAAGTTTGGCTGTTTCAGACTCATGAGTGCGATATATCGTGTTGTACAAATGTTTATTTACTGTATATCTATCTATATTTTCTAACATAACACCACGAATTATTTGTACATTTTCGAAGACATTCGTATAATCAGGGGCGTAGATCCTGGGAGGATGGGGGTACATCCCCCTTCATTTTAGGTGGGGGGTATAGTGCATGCAATCATTACTCCCTACAGTTTGTTCTATTTGTTTTGTTGCATCACAGGCCTACAAATTGTGTGTTTGTTCTTGTGATTCTCATGTTCTTACCAATCGAATTACATAATTAGGCCTAAGATGTAGGCTTTTTCAGTAGCCGAAATGTACATCTTTAATATGGGCGTGCTTCTAAGCTTTTCGATCTAAGCGATAGTTCGTAAGTATCAGCAGTAGGCCTAAGTATACATGCAAGGCTTGCAAGCACTATCATAGAATCAACCTGCGTCTTGTACGTAGTGTAAGATTAAGTAAAATTTTATCACAACAAATTGAACAGAGCATAAAAGTCGAAAATATTATTCCCAAGCATAAATTCCTGTGATCTAGATCTGGCAGGCCATTTGTAGCTTGTAGCTGCATCAATCTTATGTGTATATTGTACGGTTTTTATACGCCATTTGTTGTTATGCATGTTTAGCCGGTTTTATTGTCGAACGCCTTATTCTCCTTAGCTGCCAAAGCTGCTGACCATAGTGTACGTTTAATGTACAATTAAAAACAGGTTTGGGGGATTTATGGCCCTCATTAGTCTATGAAATTTTAGATTATCGCCGCCCTCTAATAAAGTTATGGTGCTTTATGGTAAAATAACAATATATTCTCTTACCATAGATAGTAAAAATATTGTATACTCTTGTATAATTACAATACAAAAAGAGCGATTTCAACGACCTGAAGCCTCTACTCAAATTGTATTGCTAATTTTTGTTTAGGTGTTTTTCAATCAGTGATGTCGAGAAACCCACTTGTTGAGAACTTTTATATGCAAAAACGGCTGTTCTGGGCCCAGAAAACACTTCAAATAGAAGAGCGAACAACGTTTCGACCTTCTTCGGTCATCGTCAGGTTGCATATAAAAGTTCTTTAGGTGTTTTTATTTAATAGACGTGGTTATAAACATTATATTACAACGTGTTTGCCTTTTCATGAGCTTTAACAGGAATATAATATATTTGTGATTGTTTAAGTATTTTTCGAGAAACTTCCAATTACTTGTGTTGTAACAAGCACACATTATTGTCCCAGCGATGTCCAGGCGGTCAGTCGGCTCGGAAGTCACTGTGAGGTTCGCGCGTTCGACTTAAATACATTGTACAGTTCAGTCCTACTTCCGTTCTATTCTGTATTCGTTCGTTGTACCTTAAAGTTTTTCAATAAAGACTGTATTTTAGCCTGTTGAGCCATCTGGGAAACAGATTCCAATTATGACAATCAAGCGTCTGAAACTTTCCGATATTAGACAGTTCTACAAGCCAGTTACTAGCACTACAAGTGACAATGCAGATGTAGATAATCCAATAACCTCAATCAAAGGAATAGAAACTTGCCATATAGAGGAAACACCATGTTCATCAGAGGACGAGTCTGAAAATGCTTGTGTAACTATTGCACATCATGAGCCACCAGATAGTTGTGAAACAAGTTTGTGCAGTAATGATATATCTGACACTCCACAAATACAGTGTGGAAAGCCATATCATCCAGACCCACAACTAACACTACGATAGAAAGCAAAATATCAATTTCCAGGCCAAGTGGTTTGATGAGTTCCCATGGGTACACTTCGACAATCAGACTCAAAAAGTTATATGCTTTCAACAGATGTTTAGTGAAGTGTTTCTTCTCATGAACATTTTACTTGTATGTCCAGTATCCAGCTGCGAATGTGAACGCAGCTTTTCTGCATTAAGACGGTTGAAGACGTGGTCAAGGTCAACTATGTCTCATTGCCGCCTCAGCCATGTGGCAGTTTGTCACACTCACAAAGATGAGGTCGACAAGATAAATATAGAAGAGATTATGAAAGAATTCATAAACAGATCATCACAAAGGAGGTATACGTTTGGGAACATGCAGACTAGAGGACTAAACGAATCTTACTTCAATGAAAAGTATGAATAATTATGTGCTACATTGTATTAATGTGTAATTTTCAAGAATTCGCAAAGACATTTTAATTATTTTCATCAAACAACATGAACAGTTTTTCAGTGGATCTGTACTTATCAAGAGAAATTACTAATTTTATTCATGCAATGAAAGTTATTAGTAACCTTGTCAAGTATAATGGCCATCTTTTATACTGTGCAGTGTGCAGGAATAAATTTATGTGGCAGTTAATTTGTGACAGATTTGTCTTTATTCTATTAACATTTTGAAAACTGTTCACAACACCTCACTTATACAAACCTACATTGAAACCTTGAAGTATCGTGGCAACAAGTTTACTGTGTGATTACATGTTTATAGCTTGCAGGTTCACGTAATCAGAGATTACCAATTTGCAAATTGAACAGTCCGCATAAGTGGTTGCAAAAATCATCCCCCCCACCGGGTGTGAAAAATCTACGCTCCTGCGTATAATTGATAAATATTGGTAACAAAAACTCTATATTTTAAGCACCAAGTCTGAAAAATATGTAATAACCGACATTTGCTCATGTTTTTATCTGTCTCACGTCAGATTTCTTTGAAAGAAAATAGTTCTTAGGTCACTTGAAATACAGAAGAGTTAAGTTATAGACAATGTATAGTTTTAATGTTTAAGTTTTCAAGTAAAACATCGTGATACGCCAGAAAAAACCATGACGATGAAGCAGTTCAATAATTAAACCTTGAAAACCCAACTTCACCTAAGCCTATAACTTTGCGAAATGCTAGATATATCCATCTGTTAACATGTATGAATACTTTGATAATCATGCTTCGTATCACTTGCTTTAACATTGGAGTAACCAGGTGGCTTATGTAATTAAAAAGATCCGTGCTAGCAGTAACTATAGAGCTAATCTGTTATTTCAGGCCAGAGATTGTTTTTCCTTGTAAGTGCGATAGTTTCGATTTTCTTAATATTATTCTCTAATTTTTTGTATTTAAGGTTTAGTCTCCTGACATCATGAAACCAATAAGCAAGTAATTCTATACATTAGCATGTGGTGCCAATGACTTGTTTTCAGGGGGTGAATCTGTTTTCACATTGTTTTTGTGGTGCATCGTCATCTTAACATTTATCTTTCGTTGTTAGAAGCATGGCTGTCGTCGTTGTGGAATCAGAACTTTGTTGTTTATTGCTTCTGTAGTAAGTAGTATTGAGATTTCGTCCTCAAATCACCAGAAAATACAACAATCTCCAGTCTAAGTTAAAGCACTCGCAAAAAACTTGTAATAACCAGACAAATAAGAAAGAAATAAGTACAACACGGTGCCTTCTAGTCGATTTAACGAATTCATATTTTTATTATTGTCTTAAAATTTCCTCGATTATTTCTTTATATCATTCTTGTGCAGGAGGCCAAACCTGTGCTGCCCAGTTCAACTTTCATACGGTCACGTAACCGACATCTGCTCATGTTTTTATGTCTCACGTTAGAGTGCTACGAAAGAAAATAGTTCTTAGATCACTTGAAATACAAAAGAGTTAAGCTATAGACAATGGAGAGTTCGATGGAAAGAATATACTCTCTCTGTAAATGCTCAATGCTGTTGAAATGACTAAACAAAAGTTACCTTAACTTGCAATGTATAATGACGTGTAGCGTTCATACGTTACTATGATGACATGATGGTACTGAAATAGAATTGTACTGAATAAATAATGTTTAAAAATGTTATAAGCAATGGTTCTTGTCATAAATGTGCTTACGCTGTAAGAGCGTGTAAGAAGTTTAGTATGATTATTGAATTGTACTATAATGCCTTTAAATGTTTGTCTATTTGTATCGCACTAAAATATAAACTTACCAAAACCTATATCTAAAAAGTTACCTGGTGTATCAATGATAAGCTTCAAGGATTATAAAAATAAAAGTTGAGGTTCGATCCTCGCAGTGGATAGAAAGCAGATGGTTGACTGCGAGCCTTTGGGGTAAAACAAACATGCATTTACATGTTATACCTAAAATATTCATGACAGGTATTACCATGGCCCCCCAGCGGCTCAGCGGTATGTCTGCGGACTTACACGCTAAAATCCGGGTTTCGATACCCGTGGTGGGCAGAGCACAGATAGCCCATTGTGCAGCTTTGTGCTTAATTCTAAACGAAAAAAACAACAACAAAAGTATTACCATGTTTAAAACTTACATACAAATGCGCACAATGATTCAATAGTAAGTCTGAAGGCTTATAACACTAAAGTTTTAATGCTTGTGATGGGCACAGCACAGATAACCCATGGTGTAGTTTAATGTTTAATTGCAACAGTCTCTAACAAAATACATATATTTGTATGTGTGTGTGTGTAAATTTGTATTATACTTTAATTCTGTTTATGTGTCTTGTATTATTCGTAATTTATGACTGAAAGATAATTGTATGGATCAAAACTTATGAAAATAATAAAGGCAGTCCTGTAGAACAACATATAAGAATAGTATAGCGTATTTTTGCAGTACACAATAAAATTAATATATATATATAGCTATTAATTTGCTATCCCAACTTTTAACGATACTTTCGGCCGTAATTCTTATGCTCACAAAATTAGGTTAGATTAGGAATTTAGTTTACTGCAAAAATATGTAGAGCAATCTAACGAAACTAACATTAGTATAAAAATGAATTATATTATTTAAATTAATATCTAATAACAAATTTATTTATCATTTCTTATAAAACAGACAAGATCGGTTCTTTTCTCCTAATATGTACACATTCGTATTATAATATTAATTCAATACCTGAAGATAGTAATAGGTAAAACCTTCATGTACTTAGAGTTGTGCAGTATAAATTCAGCAACAAAATGAAGATCAAATATATAAAAAGGCAAAGAAATTACCAAGAATGAAATTAGTCGGTTATAAATAGAAAAAAAAATACTATGCTGTATTTCCAAAGCAACAACAACTGATCGATAAAAACGGGATTTCTTTTATTCTGATAGTAACTTTACTTTTGAGACAACTGTGTCGTTCATAGGGAAAGATTTATTATCTGTTACTACTAAAAGCTTAAAAATCATTTACTGTCAAATCAGTATATTTATTGTAACAGTACTTCTTTAAATACAGGATCTCCAGAATAACACAAAAACTTTTAATCGCAAACACTTAAATCTATAAAGCCTTATTGTTTTAGGCCTAACGTCAGTTAAATCTTTATTAAATATGGCCTGTATTCGATATTAATACAATAAGAATAAAGTTAAAATATTAATCTAGGATCTAACGTAGGATCTTGTTTAAAACTTTGATAAACTTTTGATGTGTTGTGGTACAAAATGTCTACTGAAGTATAACATCTGAATGTAGGCACATGCGCATTTACATTCTGAGATGCGCACGCATTTCCAGGTCAGACAATCCTAAGTATTATATATTATTATATTAATACGTTACAAAGTAAATGAATAGTAATTCACACAGATTATTTGCAACAGTAAATGTTTTTGAGGCTACACTGTAGTGTAAACTACACTTCTTAAAAATTTTAAACCTCATTTGTTTTGTTGAAAATATGAATGACATCACTTCTGTAATTATCTCAAGTCACTCGCAATGATAGCAAGCCTAAAACAGGTAACTGAATCGTTAATAGATATATCTCGCTCATTGCTAAACCAGCTTTCACCAAGGTAATAGAAGAATTAACGTTATGTTGCACTTATACCTCAGACACATAAAATATGGTAAAAAAAAAGATTTAACGTTATGTTGCACTTATACGTTTGACACATAAACCAAGGTAAAAGAAGATTAACTTTAAGTTGCATTTATACCTTAGATACATAAAACAAGGTAAAAAAAGAATTGGCGTTATGTTGCACTTATACTTTAAATGCATAAACCAAATTAAAAGAAAAATTAACTTTATGTTGCACTTATACCTTAGACACGTAAACCAAAGTTAAAAAAGCTTGAAAGTTTTGATGCACTTATAAATTAGACACATAAACCAAGGTAAAAGAAGATTTAACGTTATGTTGCATATATACGTCAGACATACAAACCAAGGTAAAAGAAGTTTTAAAGTTACGTTGCACTTTTATTATAGACATAAACGAATGTAAAATAAGATTTTACGTTATTTTGCACTTATGCTTCAGACACAGAAACTAAGGTGAAAGAAGAATTAACGTTATGTTGAAATTTTCACTTAGACCCAAAAACCAAGGTAAAACAAGAATTAAATTTATATTTCATTTATACTTTAGACACATAAACCAAGGGAAATGAGTGGTTTAAAGTTAAAGTTATGTTGCAGTTATATTTAACACACATAAACCAAGGAAAAAGGATTTAACATTATGTTGCACTTATACTTTAGACACATAAGCCAAGATAAAAGGAGATTTTACAGTTATATTGAACTTACACTTCAGACATGTAAACCAAGATAAGAGAAGAATTAACGTTATCTTGTGCTTATACTTTAGATGCACAAACCAAGGTAAAAGAAAATTTCACTTTATGTTGCACTTATATCTTTGACATATAAACCAACGTAAAAGATGAATTAACGTTATGTTGCACTTATACTTTAGACACATAAACCAAAGTAAAAGAAGCTCTAAAGTTATGATGCACTCCTACTTTATATACATAATCCAATAAAAAAAGATAAAAGAAGATTTAACGTAATGGTGCACTTGTACGTTAAACACATAAACCAAGGTAAAAGAAGGATTAACGTTGTGTTGTACTTTTCCATTAGACCCATAAACCAAGGTAAAACAAGAACTAACATTATGCTGAACGTTAGATACATAAACCAAGGGAAAAGAAAATTTAACGTTATGTTGCACTTAAACTTTAGACACATAAACCAAGGCAAAAGAAGATTTAACGTTATGTTGCACTTAAACTTTAGACACATAAACCAAAGTAAAAGAAGCTTCAAGTTATGTTGCACTTATGCTTTAGATACATAAACCAAGGTAAATGATGCTTTAAGTTTATGTATCACTGATACCTTAGACAAAAAACAAAGATATAAGGAGATTTAAAGTTATGTTGACTTACACTTTAGACACGTAAACCAGGATAAAAGAAGAATTAACGTTATCGTGTTCTTATACTTTAGATGCACAAACCAAGGTAAAAGAAGATGTCACTTTATGTTGCACTTATATTTTAGACATATAAACCAACGTAAAAGAAGAATTAATGTTGTGTTGCACTTATACTTTAGATGCATAAACTAAATAAAAGAAGCGTTCAAGTTATGTTGCACTTACGATTTAGACAAGTATACCAAGATAAAAGGAGAATTAACGTTATCTAGCACTTATTCTTTAGACACATAAACCGTTAAAAGAAGAACTAACGTCATATTGCTCTTATTCTTTAGATACATAAGCCAATTTAAAAGAAGATTTAACTTTATGTTCAACTTATATCTTAGACACATAAACCAAGGTGAAAGAAAAATTAACGTTATATTGCACTTATACCTAACTCACATAAACCAAAGTAAAAGAAGCTCTAAAGTTATGATTCACTCATATTTTATACACATAAACCAAGGTAAAAGAAGAATTAACGTTATCTTGCACTTAGACCTTAAACACATAAACCTGCAAAATAACAACTAACTTTATGTTGCACTTATAATTTAGATGCATAAACCAACTTAAAGAAGATTTAGCTTTATGTTGCACTTACACCTTAGAGACATAAACCAAACTAAAAAAATAATTAACTTTATGTTGCATTTATTCCTTCGACACATAAACCAAAGTAAAAGAAGATTTAAAGTTATGATGCACTTATAATTTAGAGACATAAACCAAGGTAAAATAATTTTTAACTTTATTTTGTTCTTCTGTAGTTTAAAATACATAAGCCAAGGTGAAAGAAGATTTAACGTTATTTTGCATTTATCCTTAGACAAATAAACCAAGGAAATAGAAGCTTTAACGTTATGTTGGAATAAAACCTTGGACACATAAACAAAGGTAAAAGAAGAATTAATATTGTGTTGCACTTATACACATAAACCAAGGTAAACGAAGAATTAATTTATGTTGCACTTGTATCTTAGATACATAAACCAAAGTAAAAGAAGCTTTAAAGTTATGATAGACTTTAGACACATACATTTTATGTTGCACTTATATTTAAGACACAGAAATTAATGTAAAAGAAGGTTTAACGTCATTTTGCACTTGTACTTTAGATACATAATCAAAGGTAAAGGAAGATTTAACGTTATGTTGCATTTATACGTTAGACACATAAATCAAGGTAAAATCGAAATTAACTTTATGTTGCACTTGCACCTTGCACGAATAAACCAAGGTAAAAGAATTTTTAACGTTATGTTGCTTTAACACTTTAAACATATAAATCAAAGTAAAAGAAGATATAAATTTATGTTGCACTTATTCTTTAGACACATAAACAAGGATAAATGAGATTTAAAGTTATGTTGCACTTATATCTAACACACCTAATCCAAGGTAAAAGACGAATTAACGTTATTTCCCACTTATACCTTAAACACATAAACCAAGGAAAACGAAGCTTGAAAGTTATGTTACAATTATATTTTAGACGCATAAACCAAGGTAAAAGAATTGTTAATGTTATGTTGCTTTTACACTTTAAACATATAAACCAAGGTAAAAACGATTTATCGTTATTTTGCACTTATATTTTAGATAAATAAAACAGGGTAAAAGAAGATTTAAAGTTATGTTTCATTTGTACTTTAGACACATAAACCAATGTAAAAGAAGTATTAACGTTATATTGCACTTATTTTCTATCACACATAAACAAAGGTAAAAGGAGGTTTAACTTTATTTTACTCTTATACTTTAGACACATAAACCAAGATAAAAGAAAATTTAAAGATATGTTGCACTTATACATTATATGCATACACCTAGGTAAAGAAAGATTTAACCCTATGTTGCACTAAAACCTTAGACATAAACCAAGGTAAAAATATTTAACATTATGTTGTATTTCTACTTTAGACACATAAATAAAGGTAAGAGAAGAATTAACTTTATGTTGCACTGACACTTTAGATACATAAAGCACAGTAAAAGAATATTTAACGTTACTTTTCATTTATACTTTAGACACATAAACCAAGGTAAAAGAAGAGTTATAGGTATGTTGCACTTAAACCTTTGACACATGATCCAAGGTAAACGAATTCTTAACATCATGTGGCTTTTACACTTGAAATATGTAAACCAAGTTAAAAGAAGATTTAAAGTTATGTTGCACTTATACTTTAGAAACAGATAGCAAGGTAAAAGAAGATTTATCGTTATGTTGCACTTATACTTTAGAAACAGATAGCAAGGTAAAAGAAGATTTAAAGTTATGTTGCACTTATACTTTAGAAACAGATAGCAAGGTAAAAGAAGATTTATCGTTATGTTGCACTTATACTTTAGAAACAGATAGCAAGGTAAAAGAAGATTTAAAGTTATGTTGCACTTATACTTTAGAAACAGATAGCAAGGTAAAAGAAGATTTATCGTTATGTTGCACTTATACTTTAGAAACAGATAGCAAGGTAAAAGAAGATTTATCGTTATGTTGCACTTATACTTTAGAAACAGATAGCAAGGTAAAAGAAGATTTATCGTTATGTTGCACTTATGCCTGATACACATAAACAAAGGTAAAAGAAGTATCAACTTTTTATATGCAAAAACGGCTTTTCTGGGCCCAGAAAACACTTCAAATAGAAGAGCGAACAACCTGACGATGACCGAAGAAGGTCGAAACGTTGTTCGCTCTTCTATTTGAAGTGTTTTCTGGGCCCAGAAAAGCCGTTTTTGCATATAAAAATTCTCAACAAGTGGGTTTCTCGACATCACTGATTGAAGTATCAACTTTATGTTGCACTTATACTTTAGATACATAAACCAAAGTAAAAGAAGCTTTAAAGTAATGATGCACTTTACTTTAGACACATAAACCTAGGTAAAAAAAGATTTAACTTTATGTTGCACTTATATTTTAAGACACGTAAATCAATTAAAAGAATAAGATTTAACGTTATTTTGCACTTATACTTTAAGACACATAAACCAATGTAAAATAAAATTTAACGTTATTTTGCACTTATACTCTAGACAGATAAACCAAGGTAAAAGAAGGTTTAACGTTATGTTGCAATAAAACCCTGGACATATAAACAAAGGTAAAAATGGAATTAATATGATGTTGCACTTGTACCTTATACACATAAACTAAGGTAAAAGAAGAATTAATTTATGTTGCTCTTATACCTTACACACATAAACGAATGTAAAAGAAGATTTGACGTTATGTTGCACTTATACGTTTGACACATAAACCAAGATAAAAGAGGAATTATTTTTATGTTGCACTTATAACTTAGATGCATAAACCAAGGTAGGATAATTTTTCTGGTTATTTTACTTTTACACTTTAAACATATAAACGAAGGTAAAAGAAGATTTAAAGTTATGTTGCACTTATACTTACACACATGAAACAAGTTAAAAGAATAATTAACGTTACGTTGCACTTCAGCTGCACAAACCAAGATAAAGAAGTTTTAACATTATTTTTCATTTATACTTTAAACGCATAAATTAAGATAAAGGAAGAAATAACAATATATTTCACTTATACTTTTAATATATAAACCATAGTAAAGGAATATTTAACGTATTTTTTATTTATACTTTAGATACATAAACTAAGGTTAAACAAGAATTAATCTTATGTTGCACTTATACTTTAGGCCTATAAACCAAGGTAAAAGGAGATTTAACTTTATGTTGCACTTTTAATTTAGACACATAAATCGAGGTAAGAGAAGAACTAGCCTTATTTTTAATTTATACTTTAGTGAGATTAAACCAAGGTAAAAGAAGCTTTAACGTTATTTTTCGTTTATACTTTAGACACATAAACCAACGTAAAAGGTGATTTGACGTTAATTTGCACTTACATCTTAGAATCATAAACGAAGGAAAAGGAAACTTTAAAGCTATGATTCACTTATATTTTAGGCACATAAACCAAGGTTAAAGAAGATTTAAGGTTATGTTGCACTTATACTTTAAGACACATAAACCAATGTAAAATAAAATTTAACGTTATTTTGCACTTATACTTTAAACAGATAAACCAAGGTAAAAGAAGGTTTAACGTTATGTTGCAATAAAACCTTGGACACATAAACAAAGGTAAAAGTCGAATTAATATGATGTTGCACTTGTACCTTATACACATAAACTAAGGTAAAAAAAAGAATTAATTTATGTTGCACTTATACCTTAGATACATAAACGAAAGTAAAAGAAGCTTTAAAGTCATAATGGACTTTATTTTAGACACATAAAGCAAGGTGAGAGAAGATTTATCTTTATGTTGCACTTATAGTTTCAGATACATAACCAATGTAAAAGAAGATTTAGCGTTATTTTGCACTTATACTTTAGACACATTATCGAAGGTAAAAGAAGATTTAACGTTATATTTCAATTATACTTAAGACATAAATTAGGATAACAGAATATTTAATGATATGATGAACTTATTCTTTAGCCACATAAAGCAAGTCAAAAGAAGATTTGGCCTTATGTCGCACTAATAGTTTAGGCCTATAAACCAAAATGAAAGAATATTTAAAGTTATGTTGCTTTTAAACTTTAAACATATAAATCATGGTAAAGGAAGATATAAAGTTATGTTGCACTTGTAATAAACCAAGGTAAAAAAAGGTTTGGGTATCATTGCTTTTAGAGATATTTTCGAGTGTAGTTTCTATAATATCTCTCATGGTACGACCTACTTTGAACTTTTAGGTTATTCCTGTATCCATATACTAACCAAAAATGCAAAATAATCCCTATAATAAGAAATAACATAAAATTATGTAACAATAACAAAACACAATAACGTGTTCTATATATTAACTTTATCTGGACCAGTAAACACGTTTTATATACTGAGTAGACATCTACATATTAAATTTCACAATGTTAAACGAGTGTAATGACATTTGAATTATGGGTTACCAAATTAATTGTCTTTCTTTAGACACTACAGTCTGTCATTTTATATCATTCCTTTAGTGTAATGCGTGTATGTTTTATAGCAAAGTCACATTTCTGTATAGTTTCGAGAAGTTTTGTCTGTAGAAAACGCACATAGTAATGATGTTTACCTATGCCAAAGTATAAGATTATATCTACTAAAAATCAGTCATCGATGTACTTACGTTATTGTATTAAGGTTTCGTTTTAGCTCTTAATTTTCTACAATTTATTTTTCTCAGTATTTACCAGTATTTTATGAAGTCACAGTACGTGATGTGAACAACCAATAATGAAGTTTTATTCTGAAAATAACTAGAGGCAATGCTTAAACATATGTGGATAGGGCAGATTAAAAACTACATATTTCAATTTAAGTAGTGATGTGTGTGTTTGTGAGAACTGTCAAGATCTTCCTAGAAAAGAAACAAAGTATTGTGGGAAAAGTTATGTATTTTATTTAGACGTTATTTCAGTCCTGAAAATGTTTGTTTTATATTAAACTGTATTCGTTCGAAATCAAAGTTTCTTCTATGACAAAACATCAGCTAAGCCTAATTAGGTTTAAAGAGAAGCTCGAATGACTGATATTTCCAACATTCAAACATGACTCACATTCTCAGTTATTGATGTTATTGTTCATTTTATCTTATTTAAACAACGAAGAAAAATAAAAATTGCTGTTATACTTTGGCAAAAATTCCATTTAAATTGTTTGTTTGTTTGTTTTGAATCTTCGCACAAAGCAACACGAGAGCTATCTGCATAAGCCGTCCCTCATTCCGAACCAGAGGGAAGGCAGCTAATCATCACCACCCACCGCCAACTCTTGGGTTACTCTTTTACCAATGGATAGCGAGAATGACCGTCACATATAACATCTCCATGACTGAAAGGGCGAGCCTATTTGACCCGATAGGGACTGAAACCCGCGACCCTAAGATTGCGAGTAAAGTGCTCCAGCCACGTACGTGGTCATACCAGACTTATGTTTAACAATACATGTGGGACCACCAACTGTTACTTTGTTAGACCTGACAAATAATACCATCTTAGCTAACTCTATATTTCAGCTTTAGCCATACGTAATGGTAAAACAACAAGTTAATTCACCCAAACCTTCTAATTTCCTTCTGGTAACATCAAGCTAGATAGATAAATATACATTGCCTCTATACAAGTACCAAAATACACTATATTACAGTAAATGTAACTGATACTTGTATACATTACGTTCGGTGTCAGCAATTCTCAATCTGTAGGCTGAGTAATATTGAATGAACAGCAACAAAAAGAATACTGTAAAAACAAACAAACTTGGTGTGTATTTCGAACTTATTTCATTGAGTTACGACGTAACTTTACGAATTAAAAGTTTTTTTTATTTGTATGCAAAGTTTACTTGCTCATCTTGAGATACTTTTAACTCGCGAGTTTTGTATACCCATATATTTAGATCGCGGACAAATATATTCGAACAGTACTTTTAATATTTTTAACAGCATTTTATGGCAGATGTTTATTGCAGAACAAGGTGTGTCGTCTACACTTTGATCTCAACATAAACCTTAAGGTTATGGGTGCTTTGTCACTTTTACAACATGTCTGCCCGTACGAGGTAAAACTTTACAGTTACAAATCATTACAGGATAACACATTTTATTTGTTTCGTCTATCGAGCTTTTCCCATATACTTTTGGAAAATATTATTATTTGACCTTATTTAAAAAAAACACACTTTATTTTTAAAAAATATGTGTAATGTGTTTTTTAACTTCTTATATAAGTTTATATGTGTATCACGAAGGAAAGGTTTAAATAATTTTGTTTTTAATTATGAAGGATAGGGAAATTAACACTGAAGTTTCCTAACACGTAAAACTAAACCTAATGAGTTTAGTTTATAAACTTCTACATAAAATGTTAAACAAATATGAACACATTATTTTAATGAAACCCAGCAAAGATATAGTTTGATGTGTTTTTTCATCCGTAAAATAAGTTCAAGAAGTAACCATCCATAAATTATTCTAATTCAGTTACTCTTTTTTATAAAACGAAAATATTTATTTTGGACCTGTGATTTTGTTTTAAATTGAGGACAAAACTACACAATGGGCTATCTGTGCTCTGCCCATCACAGATTTGGAAATCCAGTTTCCAGAGGTATGAGTCCGCGCACATTCCGCTGCGTCACTGAAGGCGCTATAATTTTGATATACTAAGATATATAAATCCTCAATATTAGTTTTATTTCCTGTAACTCGTGACCAAAAATAAAACTTTTTTTAGTTAAAATATAATAAACTGTACTAATAAAAAGAGATGAAAGAAAAATTAATTCGCCAAACACTTTTAGTTTTACAGGCATAAATGCTTATTAATAACCATTATTGAAGAAAATCTTTGAGTTCATTTACATAATGTCGTTCATTTTAATGTACCGTTTCTATAGTCACTATAAAGCTAATGTGAAGAATCCCTTAATTAAATTTATACCAGTAAGTGGTTTACTTAAAAGTGCTGATAGATCACTGCTGAATTTCATGTAAGTGTGCAAATATTTACACGATAATTTCATAAAATATGTTTATTGGTATCACCAAGTCAGTTATTTAGTTATCAAAAAGCTTTATAAAGATGTAGTAACTGAAAATATGCAGATACGTTTTGAAAAAGACCAATACATAATACTTAACTTTTGCAACCTACTTGTTAGCTATACACACAACATGTCCAGCTTTTTCCCTTCGACAGTGTGCCACCAAGTAAGTTTTTGGACTTACGACGCAAGAAAACGGGTTTTCGATACCCGTGATGGAAAGAGCCTCAAATAGTCCTTTGTGTAGCTTTATGTTTAACTACAGACAAATAAAGTATTACAGTGAACCTCTCGTATAAATGGATAATGAAGAATCAAGTTAGTTATTTAGTTATCAGAAAGCTAAACAAAGATCGCCCTAATCACCAGGCCATGCCGGGCCCTACATTTCAATGAAATAAATGGATTTTGATTAAGAATACTATTAGTAAAAGTTTTTTACCTTGCTTGACTGACACGTTATTTCACCAATAAATATTTGTCAGTTATCCCCATATTTTCACGATTTACAACCAGAAGAAGTGAATATTGCAGTGCTTAAAATAAGGTAAGAAATGAAATATCTTAATAAATATAAATCAGCATGGAGCACTTCAATAAAAAAAATGAAATTTAAAGAGAGGGAAGATGTTTGTTTTTCTTATAGCAAAGCCACATCGGGGTATTTGATGAGCCCACCTAGGGGAATCGAAACCCTGGTTTTAGCGTTGTAAATCCGTGGACTTACCGCTGTACTAGCGGGGGGCAAGACAGAGAAAGTATTTTGATTTGTTTTCCAAATGAGTGACTCTCAACAAACGTTTAGAAATAAACGTAATTGTTTTTTTACAGCCGAAACTTTATATTCCCTTCTAATGTTTAATTAGTTTTATTCAGTTACTGAGTATTTATGCTATGAAAAGTAAAGTAAAACACACAAACTTTGTGTTGAAAGCAAAGCGCAGTGCGCTTTCTGATTTCTCTTTTGCAGAGAATCGAACCACGAAGTTTAATAGTGTAAGTCGCCTGTCACTGAACCACAGATGAGCCTAAACAATATGATTAACAAAACTAGTGTTAAGGAAAGAGGATACAGGAGCATAACTTATGATATCGTATCTTCTACCTTCGGTATCATATTCTTCTGAAAGATTTTCAACCGATTTTCAAGGAACACTAATAGTGTCAAACTTTGGAAATAAAGCTTTTATGTTTTATGTTGATATTGTAGTCCTGAAAAGTTAGAATGCAATTGGTTCTTCCACATTTTATTCTAATTCCTATAGTGTAAGCAGATATTACCATGCCTTTGTAACTTATCTCTTGAAATTATAAATGAACAACGAGATTCATTTTATGAGTTCGATTTATTTTAGGGTGCAGCTGTGTTGGTCATGCTGATGGAAACGTTCTGTAGAAAACGTATATTTTTTGTCAGCAACATTATAAATTTTAAACACAGTATTTTTAGAGTACTTCTTTCTTTTTATTAGAATAGTAAATAAAAAAAAATTTTTTCTCTGTAAGAATAGCGAAAACGTATATTATAATGTTCGTTGTAGAATTGTGAATTATCCTTGAAGGAATAATAGCTGACTACTGATCAGGTTGCCTTAAATAACCATCAACATGGTGCAATATTAACCCTAAATTCTGATACTTCCTCACTTAGATTAACAACATGGTGAAATATTAACTCTGAATTGTGGCACTTCTTTATCTGGATTAACAACATGGTGAAATATTAATTCTAAATTCTAACACTCTCTCATTTTAATTAACGCTTGGCTATTAGTCAAATTTTAACAACAAGAGCTAGTGAAGGTAAAGATGGAAAACCAAGAAGGATAGTTTCCAGAATCGTATGACTAAAAGTTTGGAACATCTTCCTTCATATAGAAGATGATGATAAAATTTAATGTGGTCATAAAATGTGATGTAAAGTTAATAAAGGATTATGCCTCCTTATAAGAGATAATGATATCTGATATTGTCAGGTGCTTTTCCATTGGAAGTGGTGACTGAAAGTTGATGAATAATTCTAGTTTACTGAACCAGATAATAATATTTTATGCGACCAAATGTCTTCCCATGTGGAAGTTGATAGTTTCATACTCAGTACTTTTCGCCACTAGGTGTCAAGCACTTTACGTTAAATTGTTATAAAAGACTGGTTGATCTGCTATTCTCACATTTCCTCCACGGAATATGCCAAGCTGCATAAGCAACATCACCATTTGTTGTTACTGACCTTTTCATATCGTCCATTGTGTTCTCACCACTTCTATACTGTTACCTAGCTTAGTTCCAGACGGTCAAGAGAAATGCAGATCTTGCAATATTTATAAATTACTTCCTTCACACTCTAGTTGAAGTTGGGAACATTAAATGATTAATGAAAGCTTATTGTTTCAATGACTGAACACTTTGTAGGTTCATGAAAGCATTCGATTTCCTGCTTTGCACAGTGAAAACCTTTTGTTTGTGTATGTCAGTTTTGAATCCGGTATCTATCATGGTAATGTAGGTTTTAAACGTCGTCCTCGTCACACAAATGTTAATGCTGGTATTTTGTTTTAACGGAAACCAAAAGTAAAACATTTACAGAATAAATGCTTCCTGATAAGACACATTATGCAGATAGTACAATATCAAAACAAGCGTAAAATAGAATGAAATGCAGGTAGTACAATATGAAAAAACGTATATTGGAAAGAAATACAGATTGTACAGTATTAAAACACAAAATGGAAATAAGTAAAAATAGTAGAATTTTAAAACGTAACTTAGAAAGATATACAGATAATACAATGTTAAAACGTACATTAGAATGAAATAAAGCGGCATAGATATTTTGTATAACCGTGGGTATTGCTTTGATTTAAGACAAGCACGTTTATAAATCTACGAAGCCCTATCACATACAAGCTATCCTGTAGATCTATTAGGAATAAAGATTATGTTGGAGTCTATACAAAGGTCATACTTCTAAAGATTACCGTTAATTTTCCCAAAGGACTGCAAACTTTGTACATAAGTATCTACCCTGGCTTTCACAAACACGTGCATTGCTTCATCTTATAGCTTTCCACTGGGTTCTCTTTTTTTGTCTTTGTCGCTTTACTCTACTTATTTTAGCGCGAATAAGCCGTTGTCATGGCAACTAAAATTCGACCTTTTTCGAAACAACAAGGAGTTAAATCACACAAGATGAGTTCAGTTTTAGCAACAGTGAAGATCCAAGCTCTCAAAATAACTGAGCTGGTGTGTTTTAACCCGTAAAGGTCGACTTCTTAAGTATACTAAGTCATTAAGCGTTACTCTAAAATGTTGTAAGAATCTCACTTTGATCTCACTTTATCCGACTCTTTAGGAAGACGGTTTTAGTTAGCGCAGGTCTTTATTTTGGAAGTTGTTTTAACGTTAACGTACTCAGTTGATAAGATGATAGCTTATGAAGAGAGCTTCAAAATGAATTGCATTTCTAAAGTAAACTAGAGCTGAAGATGTTTTCATAATTTTTAAAATAATATAATATATTTTGTACTATTACAAAATATAAATGTACATTAGACGATTGTCATTATAAGAAACCATTAAAGTATTCCTAGTCTTTAGTTATAACACTAAAGTGGAACATTTCTTCTATTATTGTACAATACTGTTATAGAAATCATCTATCAGTCTAAATAACCTGTATTGTTGATTCCATGGGGGCGTATCCGACTATCGTAACGGCCAGGTCCAATAATACTATCCAGGATTCGTTTTTCAATATGGCGGTAGTTGGCTTTTGCGCTAAAGAATGAAAAAAAACGAAATATAAAAAAATTGATATTGAAGCATCAGTACCACGTGTTATTTGTATTCAACTACGATACTCATTACTTACAAAAATACAATACTTTGAGACTGAGTTTATCAGTTGTTTACATGAGATGTTACGTTTTTTTTTAACTTTAGCACAAAATATATCGTAAGTTAGTTTCATATACAAATACGATATCATTGAGTTTGACATGTCGAGCACCTATGATGTCCTTGTTCTGAACCATTTCAAGATTCCCTTAGTGTTACAATACTTCGAAAAACATTTCATCCCGGGTCGAATCCTGGTCGCAACAAACATGCTCGCCCTTTCAGCTTTGAGGACGTTATAGTGTGACAGTCAATCCCACTATTTCTTGGTAAAAAAGAAACCCCCGAGTTGGCGGTGGGTGGTGATGACTAGCTGATTTCCCTCTAGTCTTACACTGCTAAATTAGGGGCGGTTAGCGCAGATAGCCCTCGTGTAGCTTTGCGCGAAATTCCAAAACAAACAAATTTTGCCCGTGTTATTAAATAATGTATACATAGCATAGCTAATTAAGATTCAACCCATCAAATCAATGATATTAACTATGACACAGAGATGTTTTAATTTTTTTTAATGTGAAAGGTTTCTCGATGTATATTTCCTTTAAATTAATTCATAATTTACTTGTTATTTACCTTAGGTTTTCTGACCTGGATGTTTAGTTTGTACGTTGCATAATATGTCAAATAAATAGGCTTCAGTTGACGCTCGATTTTATGATGCTACCGACAATTAATATATATATATATTTATTTAATTTATTTTGGAATTTAATTTATTCTTCCAAAATAAATTAAATAGATCCAAGGATGTGCATTCTGCAGAGTTACCTGACTGAAATATCGCTGAAAGAAACAAGAACATCTGGCTGTTAGTTTTATTTTGTTTGTAGTAATCGACTTTAATACGGTCTGCCATGGTCAGGTGGTTGTTATAATGTGATAGTCAATCTCCTAAGTAGTTGGTGAAAAAGTAGCTCAAGAGTTGGTGATGATGACTAACTGACTTCCCTGTAGTTTTACATTGCTAAATGAGAGATGGCTAGCGCAGACAGCCCTCGTGTAGCTTTATGCGAAATTCCAAAATCAGACTTAAACGTATTCCACAATTGTTGGAAGGATGAACAGCAAAGGCATAATAACACTTTATTTTCTCCCTCTTTTCAATAAACTCTCAGTTAGACGATGTCCTCGGGCTTCTAGTATATTAAGGCTCAGATAAGTAAACTAAAGACATAGTTTTAGTAAATATCTGATTAAAATTTGCTCTACCTGAAATAGAAATCGACTAATATTAAGGTAATGAAGATAGATAAAGCGCTTTAAGTCTTCGATACCAATTCCTCTCCAGAAAAGCTGTCTTTCTAAGATGAATACAAATGAATCTCAGCACGCTGCTCACTAAAGTAGATCTGTTTTAGATTCCCCGCTCAGTTGGAGCACAATAAAGTTCAAGCGATAATGTAACAATCGGTTTTACGAATCTAACTTTGAAGACATAAAAAATAAGGCTACAAACTAGACACAAATACAGCTAAAAAAAAGGCAGTATTATTTGAACTGGCCTTTGGGGTGTGTGGTAAAAGGACTAAAATTGTGTGCAGTTTTACCCCACAAAACACGATTCTATTGATGATCACGATTACAACATCGTTTTCTATGTGTTAAACCCCACAAATGATGTCAATATCGTTAAAGCTTGCTTCATATTTTGAATCACAATCTTACCATTAGATATAGAGCTTTAATAAACCGTAAGCCAAAGTTTCTGATATATGTATTTTAAGTACACAAAAACAGGCATATATATATATATTTGAACACAAATATTTGATTAGAATTAAAAAGTATGTTAACCATTCATCAAGGGTTTGCAATGATTATTTTCTACACAGGGGTATTCTAAGGGGTATTTAAAATGTTAAATCAATTTGGCTGAGCTGTGTCGTCTCTTTACTATCTATAAACGGCTGCTAATTAAGATGCTTTACGGCACCAGGTTTTTGACATTTTGATAAAACGAACTATTTTTACTGAATCTGTTGTCATGCCAACTAGTCAGCGCTGCGTTATAATTGGCCAGGTGTACTGTTTGTGATACTCAGGTTATTCAATGCAATAATATGAGCTGGAATTAACAGTTGAATGGATATTAGATCGATAAAGATAGATAGTACTTAGTAAAGTAACGAGAACATTCTTTGTGCATCCTAGCACCTTGTAGACGATATCCAGAAAGCCGCCATTTTTCAAATTATTTGATATAATAAAATAAATAGCGATAAAAGTAAATGTTATATACACCATCAATTTGAGAGGAAAGAGTGATATGGAATGATTTAATTCACACACAAACAAAAGGATTTCTAAAATTTTGACTATTCTTTTTTTTTCACTAAGGAACATACACTGTTATTACTTTAACACTAGTTTATTTTCATAGTTCTTATGATTATTCAATTAAATATCACATGATAGGTTTATATACTGACAGGAGGCATCACATATTATTTTATCTATTTTGAAACGCTAAGGAAATAGCTTTCCATATCATTTTAGAGAAGCACATTCGCGCTATTACATTAAGTGATTCTCATTGGTAAACTTTCCTTTGTAGAGATAGGCCTAATAACTTCGAATGTGCTCGAGGTTTTGAAAGTGATCCACGATTGATTCCCGTTTTTCTTACACTGTTATGAAAATTGTTTAAATCGATTCTTTTATGTCACAGATTTTTATTGTATTGTTTAATACGTACACAAGTTCCTAAATTTTTGATACTAAAGTCACTACGATATTAAACATAAATGCTTTGTAGTCTTCAATTTTAACACTCCAATGTAGACCCGTTTCAAAATGGGATAACAACATAGATCATACAAAAGTATGTATTAATCGAATAATATTAAATACCGTAATAACAAGATAAATTATCGTTATGAAAGCTATGGTTTGAACTGGGATTTATAGTTCGACTGCAATGTTACACGTTATAGTTAATTATATTTCTTTTGCATCCATGATTCAAAATCTGTTAGATAAGCATGCTCTTTTAAACGCTAATGAGGATGATTCTGTAACAATAATAACAGACAAGAATAAATAATATCAAGTCACTAAATAAACTGGTTAAAACTAAAATTTAAAGAACACAACACCAGCTTCTTTGTTTAAATTGGTTCATTCTTGCCCTTTCAGCAGGTTACTCCATCTTTCGACTATTAAAATAATGTTAAGCTAATTTTACTGTGTTTAGCAACGCTTTCAAACCAAGCTTGTAAGTGTAATATGTGAGATACCAATACTATGACAACCTTAGAAGTTTTTTAAAGATATTCTGAAAGCAGGTTATATCTAAATAATATAGAATTTTCTTTTCTTTTTCTTATAATTTAGGTAGAATGTTTCGGTCAGTAAGTCAACCAATCCATCCATGGTAGTCCTCTTAATTTTTCTGGTAACTTTATAAACATAATTCTTGAGGTTAAATCCATGTCATCAATCAAGCCTTCCTAAATTCACTAATTAATGTGGCGTAAATATACGCTGTTCATTTTTTTTTATCTTTACCCAATTTCATAATAAAAGGTTTTTTCATCCTCTTCTTCACCTCATATTCTGATATTTGATATAATCTTCAATGTGGAATACAAGGATTCTTTGTTTGAAATAAAGCTATTTCCATGCCTGTTGTTTTTATGATAATACGACTTGGTTAGGAGAGAATTATTTTCAGTTCATCTCTATGGGCAAAAAACACGTACATTGCTGACAATGCACAAAAATGATTTGTTGAATGTTCCCTGCAATAATCAGGTATATGTTTCCAAGTGTATATGTGCACAACGATAAAACTACCTCAAAGACTCTACAAATGTACAGTTATCAACACAGGAATGATCAGTTTCAACAACGTTTTGTTTTTTTTCAAACTTATAGAACGCCATTCTTGACATTTGGATACTTTAATTTTCAAAAACACAAGTTCCAAAGTGAAACAATATATGTTTAGCCTTTATACGTTTTAGAATTTAGACATTTGATCATCGGCATATAAATCTTTTACGTGTTACATAAATACGTTTTATATAATATGTGTAAGACTGTTGTATATATAGTATATATATATGTAGGTGTTTTTTTATATAAGAAAATGCAGCTGCTACTAATAGAACATTTTTGTTTCAATATTTTAAATAAAACTTTGTTTCTCTGATCAGTTGAACAATAACAGTGACCAACATATGCAATTAGTTTTTATCTTAACTCGCAAATCTACATAATAAGCTTTCCTGTGCTGTGTCCATCGAGGAATCGAATCTCCGATTTTAGCGCTATAAACCCTTTAGCTTTTCAATGGTAGGGGCTATATTCAGATCGAACAATATATAATAAAAACTTTTAAACTGTTATGAGAGTAATAAGTAGTCAACCCTTCTGTCTTTAGATAATTATTAACTATTGTTTGTTTGTTTTTTAATTTCGCACAAAGCTACTCGAGGGCTATCTGTGCTAGCCGTCCCTAATTTAGCAGTGTAAGACTAGAGGGAAGGTAGCTAGTCATCACCACCCACCGCCAACTCTTGGGCTACTCTTTTACCAACGAATAGTGGGATTGACCGTCACATTATACACCCCCACGGCTGGGAGGGCGAGCATGTTTAGCGCGACGCGGGCGCGAACCCGCGACCCTCGGATTACGAGTCACACGCCTTACGCGCTCGGCCATGCCAGGCCGTTATTAACTCAACGTTTCCGATATTTGAGTAATCTAGTCTAAATTCTGTGAATGAAATCTCTGAAGTACAACTGATTACATAAAAATATTTGAGTACGTTAAGTATTTAAACTTATATTAATCAATTTATTTTACTTGAAAGATTTTTCCTTATTATTAAACGAAATGCAAAAATGTATATGAAAAAAATCATACAGACAAGCATTAAAATGGATATAAATTTAAGAAGTGACAAGTTGTTTTTAATATTAACATACCAAGCACAATCTGCAAGTAACAGTAAGAACAAACACAATCCTAAAGCACCGTCTAAACCTCTGCACCAATTCAGCTTCATCTTGAGATGGATCACTCAGTTTTGTGGAACCTGTAAAATACCAAAAACAAGAACTTATGTAGAGGTGTTATGTGTAAAATACCAAAAACAAGAATTTATGTAGAGGTGTTATCTGTAAAATACCAAAAACAAGAACCTATGTAGAGGTATTATCTGTAAAATACCAAAAACAAGAACCTATGTAGAGGTATTATCTGTAAAATACCAAAAACAAGAACTTATGTAGAGGTGTTATGTGTAAAATACCAAAAAAAGAAAACTTATGTGGAAGAGAAGTGTTGTCTGTTAAATAGAAACAGAAATCTATGAGACGGTTTTATATGCAAAAACGGCTCGTTTGGGTTGAGAAAATATTTTACATAGAAGCAAACATTTTCTCAACCCAAACGAGCCGTTTTTGCATATAAAATTCTCAACAAGTGGGTTTCTCGACATCATTAATTGACTATGAGACGGTTGTATGACGCTAGTCCTCCCTAATTTAGCAGAGTAAGACTAAAGAGAAGGCAGCTAGTCATCACCACCCATCGCCAACTCCTGAGATACTCTGTGCCAACGAATCGTGGGGTTGACCGTCACGGATGAAAGAGGGCAAGCAAACATTATTACTTCAGCTGGGATACTTGCTTGTGTCTGGATAAAACAGACTAATAGTCAGTCGAAACATATATTTGTTCCCTACAAATATAAAAAAATATAATAAAATACCTTTTTATTATTTGTACAAATTGTTCATAGCCAGCTTATTATCACTAACAAGCTACTTATCTGTGATTTTACTTCAGCGTCCAGACCACTAACAACTTACGTTACTTTTACTTTACCTTAAAGTCCAAACCACTAACAATCTACTTATCTCTGATTTTACTTCAGCATCCAGACCACTAACAACTTATGTTACTTTTACTTTACCTTAAAGTCCAAACCACTAACAATCTACTTATCTCTGATTTTACTTCAGCATCCACACCACTAACAACTTACGCTACTTTTACTTTACCTTAGACGAGTAGGAAGTTAATTAGTTTTAGTTTATTTTACTTCAGGTTCCAACCCAACAACAATTCGCTCAGATATTAATTTGGTTACGAGACTGGTAATAACTCATTCAACTTTCACTTCATTGTAAAATTCGTTTATCCTTTGCTAGTACCTTTTACTTTCTTTACAATCTTAGCTAGTTTATATCTTGTCAAAAAAGAATAATATGCTAGTTTGTAAGTTTATTTGCGAAAACTTAAGAGAAAATCAGCATTCTTTTTCTGCATAATGATCCAGTTTTTTTTTAATTCGTTAATTTAAAATTATTTTAATATAGAGCTGTTTTTTATTTTATAGAGCCTGAAATATTCATTACTTACTACTCACATATGACATAACTGCCAGTTAAAGAGAAAGAAATGTTGAAATTTCTGCTTTTTTGAAGATGGGAATTTTATATTATCACTAAAACCTGAAAAAAATTATTGTTCTTGTAATTGGATATTCCCATTTCACAAATGTTGTAAGGCCCGTCATGGCCAGGTGGATTAAGGCGTTCGATTTGGGTTTGAATCCCCGTCGCACCAAACATGCTCGTCCTTTCGGCTCTAGTGGCGTTGTAATGTGACGGCCAATCCTACTATTCGTTGGTAAAAGAGTAGCCAAAGAGTTAGCGGTGGGTAAATGATGACTAGCTGCCCTCCCTCTAGTCTTACACTGCTAAATTAGGGACAGCTAGCGCAAATAGCCCTTGAGTAGCTTTGTGCGAAATTTAAAAACAAACAAACAAACGTTTGTACTTCTTACATTATAACGACGTCATTTTAACTGAGAATAATTAAATAATGCCATATATAGTGATGTTTAAAAACGAAGTTTGAAATTATTAGTCTCAAGAAATGTATATAAAAAGGCAGCTTGTATACTTTGTATTTAATCTAAATTTGGAGAGCATATAAAACAAGCCATTCCAAGATACCACTACTCAATGACTACGTTGAACGGTATGTTTTCATTTACCGTATGCCGCATGTCTTACGCTTATCGAGGGCTATGTCCATAGCATAGCAATGTTTACGACTGTTATCTTAGTTAAAAGGTGCAGTCCCGAGCGTAATTTATGACTGAGGGCTCAACCTTGTAGGTGTAACAGTGAATTGAAGTAATGACGTCGCCACTTCTAAGATGGTAAAGAAGGATTAAGACAAACGCTTTAGCTCTATATAAAACACAGAGTGACAATTATTACACCATTAACACCCATATCAGTTACTGGGTGAAAAAAAAACAACATTTAATATCACAAAGTCGGTATTCAATATAACGATTTTATAAATACTGTAACATACGAAACGGGTTTCCTATTTCAAAAGGTTTCATTAAGCATAATTTCAACTTATTTATCAGAATACTGCAAGAAAAGAAGCAAATAAGCCACACGTACTATTATTTCCTTATTTTAACATTCCCAGGAGGCTAAACGTCAAATTCGAAAGCTTGTAACGCTAAATTTCGCCTTATAATACAAGTGGTGAGAGCAGAACAGAAAATCATTGGCAAACAAACGTTCTGAAAATATTACAAAGAAGGAAAGAGTTTCTCCCTTAAACTAGAAAACTATATAGAACTGTACAAAAAATCGTTTTACTTTGATATTTGTTTTTTTTTTAATTTCTCGCAAAGCTACCAGAGAACTGTCTGCACTAGCCGTCCCTAATTGTGCAGTGTAAGACTAAAGAGAAGGCACCTAGTCTTCATCACCCACCGCCAACTCTTGGGCTACCCTTTTACCAACGAATAGGTAAATGTATAGTGTGTTACTATATATTTACTATTATATACTATATATAAGGAAGGATTGACCATTACGTTATGACACCGCCACAGCTTAAAGTTCAATTTGTGTTTGATATGATGGTAATTCGAACCCGCGACCTTCAAATTATGAGTCAAGCGTCCAAACCACATGGTCATGCCGAACCTTGTTGTCATTGTTTAGCATTACATGGATATTGAGCGCAGATAGCTTTGCGCAAAATTCCGAACAAATATTGACTGTAATATTATAACGACCCCACGGCTGAAATGGCGAGCATGTTTAGTGCGAGGGGGATTCGAACCCGCAACCCTCAGATTACGAGTCGAACGCCTTATTCCACTTGGCCATGCCGGGCCAATTATGTATGTACGTAACTAGTTTACTCATTTTGTAGTGTCGCATTTAATTAATCACTTGTCATAACGATACAAACGTGAAGGTTCGATTGAAAAGGACGAAAACTGTATAGACAAAAGAAAAGTACAGTAGAGTAGTATATATAATATAAAACATTCATAATTCTGTTGGTGTGCTATTTAAGCAAAACAAATGGGTCTAAAGAAGAATGAACGCCGACACGTAAACAAATAAAAATATTTTATGATGATAAGATAATAACGTTAGAATTAAAAATATTTTTCCCTCTCAAAAGTCTTTTTTTTTAGTCAAATGTAACACTATCAGACTAGTTATAACTCGAAAACTATACTTAGATTAATTTTCTTCCTGAGATATGTTTTTTTATTCACGTTTTATTTTCGTAACTGATTTGTAGTATGTCGATATTTTCATAATGGAATCTCTCTCTCCTAGGACTAACGACCGTATTATCAGTAGTTCGATCGTTGAAAAGTGAGTCTTGAATCACAAAGATAATATGAATGGGTCTTTTGTTAAAGAGATTATGAATATTAAAAGAGCAAATTCAAGCTCAAATACATTCAGCAATGTAATTATAAACGTCTTCTTTTTTCATATAACTTAAAAGCTTTTGAATTCTATTTCCATCTTAAAATGTTTTTCGCGAGCTTTCATCTCTACCGTCACAGCCTTTTCGTAATCAACAACAAGGGAACAACTAACATACAATTTTAAGCCTGACAAAATACGTAGTTTTTTTTCTTGTAATTATAATCATGTTTGTTTGTTTGTTTTTTGAATTTCTCGCAAAGCTACTCGAGGGCTATCTGTGCTAGCCGTCCCTAATTTTGCAGTGTAAGACTAGAGGGAAGGCAGCTAGTCATTACCACTACCACCAACTCTTAGACTACTCTTTTACCAATGAATAGTGGGATTGACCGTTACATTATAACGCCCCCACGACTGAAAGGGCGAGATTGTTTGGTGCAACGGGGATTGGAACCGTCAACCCTCAGATTACGAGTCGACGCCTTAACCATCTATCCCTGCCAAGTCAACCCACCGAAAAGACTCATTATTGGAAGAATACAGGACAGAATTATTTCGCAAAATGTGTACATAAATATAATAATTGGCCCGCCATGACCAGGTGAGTTAAAGCGTTCGATTCGTAATCTGAGGGTCGAGGGTTTGAATCTCCCTCGCACTAAACATGCTCTCCCTTTCTGTGGTGGGGGCGTTATATTGTTGTGCTCAATCCCATTATTCGTTGGTAGAAGAATAGCCCAAGAGTTGGCTGTGGGTCACTATTACTGAAGACATTAAAGACATGATTAACGTGGAATCATTAAAAATGTATTTCATCATAATTTTATTTTTCTCTATTCAAGTTATCTGCTGACCTTGAAATTAACTTCAGCAGTAATAATTAAGATAGAAAGTATAAAAGAATCTTTAACCAACCTAAATGTAATTAATGACATGTTTATAGAATCATTCTGAAATATGAATGAAAATTATGTTATGGCACTAAACTAATGTATCTAATTTTACATTGTATGTTATGGTCAAGAAATTCAGAGAAAGTTACTTGTCAGTAAGAACACAAACATGCATTCCTTTTCATACGTGGGGGCGTTGTAATGTGACAATCAATCCAACTATTTGTTGGTAAAAGAGTAGCCCAAGAGTTGGTGGTGGGTGGTGATGACTAGCTGCTTTTTCCGCTGAATTAGGGAAGGCTAGCTCAAATAGCCCTCGAGTAGCTTTGCGCGAAATTTAAAAAAAAACCAAAAAGCAATTCATTCACTCGGTTCAGGCATAGCCAAATGGATTAGGCGCTCGACTTATAATCTGAGGGTTGCGGGTTCGAGTCCCCCTCACTTCAAACATGCTCACCCTTTCAGCCGTAAATACATTATAATTTAACGATAAATCCCACTATTCGTTAGTAAAAGAGTTGTTCAAGAGATGGTGGTGTGTGGTGACGACTAGCTGCCTTCCCTCTAGTCTTACACTGATAAATTAGGGACGGCTAGAGCAGGTGGCCCTCGTGCTGCTTTGTGCGAAATTAAAAAAAATGAGCAGTTTGAATCATTTAATCATGTATTATTGTTTACATTTTTTCGCTAGACATTAAAAATATACATGATATTTTAAGCATTTGTTTATTGTTTAAAAGTTGGATTAATAAAGTAAACGTTGAAATAATACGTGTAAGTGTGTCACGTGGCTTCTATGTCTTCAGCTTAGGGCTTTTAAAGATCTTTCATAGCAAACAAAAGGAAGTGGACATTTGAAACAACTAATAGCAAGTGAGAATTTATCGTCTCTCCAGTGGCACAATGGTATATCTGCGGATTTACCATGCTGAAAACCAGGTTTTCATACCTGTGGTAGACAAAGCACAGATAGCCCTTTGTGTAGTTTTGTGCTTAATAATAAACAACAACAACAAATTTAGTGTGTGCTCAGAGATGACTAGATATTAATGACTTATTAATTTGTGTAATTGCTAAAAGCCTGGTATTCGCAAGATGGCGTACACTTTGTTATTAAGGGTTTCTTGTGTTTGTTTCAGAAATGCTTTTCTTTCATTGACAGCTGCGTAAACCAAGAAGGTTTAAATGAGTAAGTTATTTTTTTCCCATTTTTAGAATTACTGATATCGAAGCTTATTGCTGATTGAAAAATCTACGTAATCCAAAATGTCCAGAAATACATGTATCACAAGGTGAGAATATTAGTAGTTAACATTATATGTTGAACAAAGTTGAAGATGTTATTTTGGGCCTCGCATTCCAGAGCGTTAAGGCGTGCGACTCGTAATCTGAGGGTCGCGGGTTCAAATCCCCCTCGCACCTAACATGCTCGCCCTTTCAGCCGTAGAGGAGTTATAATGTTACGGTCAATCCCACTATTCGTTAGTAAAAGAGTAGCCCAAGAGTTGGCAGTAGGTGGTGATAACTAGTTGCCTTCTCTCTAGTCTTACACTGATAAATGAGGGATGACTAACGCAGCTAACCCTTGTGTAGTTTTGCGTGGAATTATAAAAAAATAAACAAACAAATAAACAACAACAATTGTTGTTTGTAAATAAAAATAATTTTAAAATATTTCAAGCAATATGTACGTTCTATAATTTGTATACATTGTTTTTCTTAGTGATCCAGTTTATTGGAGTTTAATTTTAACTGATAAAACTGTATACGTTAACTTTAAGACATAAAGACATGTGACCTGGGAGATCGTCAATAAACTCCTTTCAGCATGTGTGTTCAAAACCGGTATTTAGGGAGCTTAAACAGGAACTGTGTTTGTCCAGATCAAAGTGACTCATGTAATCGATTCCGAGAAGACGAAAGGCTACGATCAGCTAGATCACAAAGAAACAGGAAATGTATTGTTAAGGACTTCTGGTACAGTAAAAACATTGTCGCTTTGGGAGGTAGACGAAAATGTTGTCAAATAGAGCTTATAACCTTTTTTATTTAAACTGTGGTTCTACGATAAGTAATTTCGAGTTCATAGCTAATAAGAGAGACGTTGTTTATCCTTTAATGCTGAAGTATGTCTGACAAAGTTAAACATACTTGATTAAATAAATTACATGCCCATTTAAAGCGTTCAAATTTTTTTTTTCATTGAAAGCTCTCGTGTTTTTTTTGACTAGATACTTCGTCGGTAAGATAAGATTGTTTGCTTTTTGTTTTGAATTTCGCGCAATGCTACACAAGGTCTATGTGTTCCTGATCGTCCCTAATTTAGAAAGTGTAAGACTAGAGGAAGGCAGCTAGTCATCAACATCCACCGCCAACTCTTGGGCTACATTTTACTAACAAATAGTAGGATTGACCGTAACATTATAACTCCTCTACGGCTGAAAGAGCGAGCATGTTAGGTGCAAGGGGGATTTGAAACCGCGACCCTCATATTACGAGTCGAACGCCTTAACCCACCTGGCCATGCCGGAGCCTCGTCAGTAAGAGGGAAGAAAGCACGCAGTGAAAAAAACACAACGTTAAAAATAATATTTGTGTAATTTTTCTATACCACTGATATACTAAAGAAAAAGAAGCCAATATTTAATCAAAACAAGTAGAGAGTATAAGACTGTCCAAAATCTCAATATTTAATATTTATACAGTTAACTGTCAAGTGAATTTTTTCTTGCATTTTGGGACTGTGGAAAGTTTTACTTTAAATATTTATTGTGCACTATTAAATTTTCTCTGTAATAGGCCTGTCTTGTTGGGTACATAAATTATTCAATTTTATATAAGTACCATTATCATTAGTCTTAAATAAATAAAAAAACATTGAAATACTGCGAAAAGCGATGTATATCAATAAATTAATTTTTTGCTTGCCCTCAGGACTTAGCATGGCTCGGTGGTTAGGATAGAGAGTTAGAATGTCCAAAAGACAGGAAGGCGTGATAATATTAGTGATACCAACTGCTGTGAGTACCGCTTGGATTGAGGAATGGCTTCCATCTAGCTACTCTGTCGTGGTAAGGAAATAACTTCTGATGATAATGAGGAATATTTGCACTTATCCGATGAGTTGTGTCACATGGGTCATTGTGCACAATACCTCTCACACCGTGAAGAGACTGTTGGTTTTTGATGTCAGGACTATACAACAAACTGTTGTATTCCGAATTGCATGAAACTGCATTGTCATTTTATTCACTGTAGACAGGGGTATTACCAGTGACCTGGCAATTTCTTGCTGGGTTTGACCGTCTCTCCACTGTTCAGCTACGCGACCTAACAAAAATTGAATTAATTTTCGAAATACTTTCCTTTATGAAATGGCTATTTGTATTCTGTAGTCTTCTCTCTCTTTTATTTCTTTTTGTGTGGAGAGTTTGTTGTATTGGGCCAGTGGACTCATTCACATCAGGGACTTGAAGAATCAGAAAAATCAAAATTAAATTTAATCCAATTAAAATTAAAAGTGATAAACAATAAAATATTTTTATATAAGGTCGTTGACATTCTGTAGTAACGATGCAAAGCAATATTCATCGTAACGGACCCGAACGGGTAAGAAACATTTCAACGTTACCCAGAGGACGACATAGGAAATGCTGATACATTCATTTGGACAGAAAGATGGCGTCTGTTGAAAAACTAAATTAACTCAGTTTAAACTGCTTACCCAGGAATCGATCAAGGATGAATCTAACATGTTCGATAAGAGTTCATGTTTGGCCATTAGGCCCCGGAAGAATAGTATTTTCCTGATGTCAACCTATAGTTACTAACAAAATCGTTCATTACCACAGTAATAATAAACTTCTAAATGAAAGGAATATAACTCTGAAGTCTGAGTAAATTGCATATTTTAAAGGTATAAAAAATCGCTAACGTGAAAAGTGAAAATAATTCCCAAAGCATGCCTGATAGTTTCAGAAGAGACCACTGTGATTCCAATTGTATATAAATAAGAATTAAGTCCACAAAGACCCAGATGAAGACGAGTTTACAAATCATTGAGACTACTTTGTGAGATTATTCGTTTTTTGTTGTTGTTTGGCTCGGTATGGCCAAGTGGTTAAGGCACTCGACCTGTAATACGAGGGTTGCAGGTTTGAATCTTTGTCACACCAAACATGCTCGTCCTTTGAACCGTTGTGGCGTTATAATGTGACGTTCAATCCCACTATTTGTTGGTAAAAGAATAGCCCAATAGTTGGCGGTAGGTGATGATGACTAGTTGCCTTCTCTCTAGTTTTACACTGATAAATGAGGGATGACTAACGCAGCTAACCCTTGTGTAGTTTTGCGTGAAATTATAAAAAAAGAAACAAACAAATAAACAACAACAATTGTTTGCTCGTTTTCAATTTGAATAAAAAGAGGGCTGACTAGTTTATACTATACAATTTTTAAATACGTAGCATCACCCAAAGCTAATTCTCCCCTCCCTAGTAGTACAGTGGTAAATTTGATGACACTTAACGCGAGAAAATAGTTTTGTTTGTTTGGAATTAAGCAGGAACATACACAATGGGTTATCTATGCTTTGACCACCATAGGTATCAAAACCCGATCTCTAGGGGTGTGAGTCCGCACTGTGCCCTTAGGAGGTGGACTAGAAAATAAACAAATCTAGGTTCGATAACCATTTTGCCACAGCACGCATAACTTATTGTACTGCTTTGTACTTAAATACAAACGTTCCATATTTGACAACTGCACATTATAAAAAAATAGACTAAAAGCTTTGTAGCTATTAACTTAATATTTTATCCGTAGCAAAGAAACAAACAAACAATGTGTTCAAAATTAAGATGTATCTTCCAAGAACAAATATTTGCTGTCAATTTGCTAAATTGTACTCGTCCACTCTCACCGACAGTACGTAAAAGTAAAGCTTAATGATTTATAATTAATGATTACTGATAGACAGTGCATGGCCAAATGTATGTGGACGCCCGACCATCACACCCATAAGTTCTTGTTGAGCATCTCATTCCAAAACCATGGGCATTAATATGTAGTTTTACCCCCATTAGCTGCTATATCAATCTCCACTCTTCTGAGAAGACCTTTCACTAGATTTTGGAACATAGCTCCTGGGATTCGCTCCTATTCAGTCACAAGCGCATTAGTGAGGTCGGGCACTGATGTCGGGCAAGAAGGTCTGGCTGCAGTCAGTGTTACAATTCATCCCAAAGGTGTTTGATGGGGTTAAGGCCATAGTTTTGTGCGGGGAAGTCAACTTATTCCACACCAACATCGGGAAACCATGTCTTTTTTAACCTCGCTTTGTACATGGGAGCATTGTCATGCTGAAACAAAAAAGAGCCTTCCCCAAACATTTGCCACAAAGCTGAAAGCACACAATTCTCTATAATGTCATTGTATTCTGTAGCATTAAGATTTCTCTTCATTGGAACTAAAGAGTCTAGCCAAAACCATGAAAACAGCCCCAGACCATTATTCGTCCTCCACAAACTTTACTGTTGGCACTATGCATTCAGGTAAGTAGCGTTCTTCTGGCATCTGCAAACCCAGATTCATACACCAGACTGCCAGATAGTGAAGCATGATTCATCACTCGAGAGAATGCGTTTTCACTGCTCCAGACTCCAATGGCGGTGTGCTTTATACCACTCCATCCGATGCTTCACATTGCATATCATGATCTTAGGCTTGTGTGCGGCTGCTTCGTCATTGAAACACATTTCCTGAAAGCTCACAACGAACAATTCTTGTGTTGCCGTTGCTTCCAGAGACAGTTTGGAACTTTGTAGTTAGTATTGTAACTGTAAACAGACGAGTTTTTACACGTTACGCACTTCAGCAATCGACGGTCCCATTCTGTGAGCTTGTATGGCCTACCACATCGTGGCTGAGCTGTTGTTGCTTCTAAACGTTTCCGTTTCACAATAACAACACTTACAGTTGACCGGGGAAGCTCTAGCAGGGCAGAAGTTTGACGAACTGACTTGTTGAAAAGGTTCCGTCCGATGATAGTGCCACCTTGAAAGTCACTGAGCTCTTCAGTAGACTTATTTAACTGTCAATGTTTTTCTATGGAGATTGCATGGCTGTATGCTTGATTTTATGCACCTGTTAACAATGAGTGTGACTGAAATAGGCGAACCCACTAATTAGAAGGGTTGTCCACATATTTTTGACCATGTAGTATATCTTGAATGTGAAGAAAACTTTAATTTTTCTTTATCAGATCTATTAAATATTAAAACCACTAATCTTAAATTTCCATAAGTATTAGTAAATCGGCCATATTTACATGGCGACTATTGTGCAAATTTAATTAATTAATTACTATTTTCCACTTTTTCGCTATGACGCATATTTACAAAGTTATAAACGATAATTACTAGGCCTACTTATTTATGTGCTGTTATGTAAATCAATGACAAATTTGCGGTCAGCTGTGGGGAATTCTCATAAAAATATTTTTGCGAAATATATCAGTTTCCTAAGCAGATAGGTGAAAAGTTCTGCCTTTGTGCAAACCCTGTAGGCAAAAATGTTTGAAGTTGGTGAGTCCAACAGTTTTGATGAAGGGGCTTTTGGAAAATCTCTGCATTTCCAAGGAGGGAGGTAAAAAAATTTACTTTTGTGCGAACATTGGGACCAAGACGATCCGTTTGCAACCATTTAGATTCGGTGCAACCAGTTGTTAAGGTGTGTGTGTTTGTGTGTTTTCTTACAGCAAAGCCACATCGGGCTACCTGTTGAAACCAACGAAGGTAATCGAACTCCTGATTTTAGCGTTGTAAATTTATAGACTTACTGCTGCTCAAGCGTGGAGCAGTAGTTTAGGATAAACTAAACTACATGCGTTTCCTTTCGGTCGTGGGGGTGTTATTGTTTGACGGTCAATCCCACTATTTGTTGGTAAAAGAGTAGCCCAATAGTTGGCGGTAGGTGATGATGACTAGTTGCCTTCTCTCTAGTCTTACACTGTTAAATGAGGGACGACTAACACAGATAGCCCTTGTGTAGCTTTGCGTAAAATTATGAAAAAGAAACAAATAAATAAAACATATATGCAGTGCTGTGAAATATATGAAACATTTGAATGTTTTTTTTAAATAATTGTCTTGCTTTGTTGTTAAGCACAAAGCTAAAGAATGGACGGTGGTCTAATGCGAGTATCGAAACCCTATTTTTAATGTTTTCAGATAATTTGACGGAAGCTGACATCACAATTTTTATGATTATCAAAGTTTCTTTATTTGTTGTCATTCGTTTTATCTTTACTTTGGCTTTGAAGAATGTTGTTAATGTTGTCAATCAGCATAAATAATGCTGTCATACTTATTCGAAAATAGATCATTACTAAATTACGTTATCTAAAAGTAATTTTGACCACCAGAGGTCTTTGTCATCAATTATGTTTTTATTTGTTTGTAGTTAAGCGCAAAGCTACACAGTGGGGTATCTGTACTCTGTCTATGACGGGTATCGGAACCGGATTCCAGCATTGTAACTTCGCAGACATAATGTAGCGTCACTGGTGGATTAAATCAATAAACCAAGAGTAAGACTTTAAACGTCTTGAAATTTTGTGATCGTAATTCGTTTAATAAATTTTAGTGAAACTACAACGACGTTAATTGCTTCTAAGAAAATATCGCCAAATAAATGTAAAGAGAGTCAGAATCAATGTAATCTTTTCATCATGAGGTAAAATCTTTGTCAGTTCTTAAAAATCTCAACGCCTTTTCTCAAAGACACAACCTGTTCTCCTACTTCGCTCGTGATTTTTTTTCCTACTCGACTTTTCTACATATTTTATGCCTCCATTGCCAAGCTGTGAGTCTCAAGGTCTGTAACGCTAAAATCTAGGTTTCGATTCCAGTGAATTATTTTATTATTTTAAAAATTCTATGAAGGTTACGGGTTCGCATCCCCGTCGCGCTAAACTTGCTCACCCTTTCATCTATGGGGCGTTATAATGTGACGGTCAATCCCACTATTCGTTGGTAAAAGAGTAGCTCAAGAGTTGGCGGTGGGTGGTGATGACTAGCTGCCTTCCATCTAGTCTTACACTGCTAAATTAGGGACGGCTAGCACAGATAGCCCTCGAGTACCTTTGTGCGAAATTCAAAAAAACAAACAAACAAATAACCTCTAAAATGTTATCTATCTGTAACAGAATTTATTCGGATGATTTTAATAAAAAATTTCATGGTACTTATGCTTTACTTGAAGCTCACATTTACTTGTTTTGTTATGATGAAAGACCAAAACATATAAGAAACCCTACAGGTTGAAACTCACGTGAGCTTTCTGTTCCATTACTTGTTTAAATAAAGTTAACTGAGAAATGAGAAAAATATTTGGCTTCCGTAGGACAGAAACGGTAATTAAAGCCAAGAAATGGTGTAAACTACTGAAATGGTTTGTGAAAATTTCGTGTAAAATGCATAACTTTATTATTCATCTTCTACGAATCTGTGATACACAAATTAATAACTAACTTATTCTTTACGTATAAAAGTATTTTGTTGAGATTCGTATATCTCGGTGTTACCAGATAAGATATAGCACGATCTGTCTTCTTTCAAATGTATTTTGTTACAAAAAAAAATCTCGAATAATACTACAAGACATACGATTTGATGTAAACCCGAAGTTTCGGATTTTAGCTTATCATTTCAGATAAATATATTGTATATTTAGGCTGAATTTTCTCTAGCATTCAAATTGCCTATTATTCACGAGTGGGCCTGAAGCTTCAATCTATTTTATTATTAGTTCTGCATCTTTATGATAACGCACTTCTTCATGATGTATCGGTCCAACCTCTTCCTCAATGTACTTATTCCTGTGAGATCATATATGTGTAAATCACTGAAAACCTTCATTACCACTAGAGACAACGAAATACAGGCAGTTGTTTCAAATGCTTTCATTATCCATTGACAACCGGGTTCAAGAGCGTGCCCAGATTGCTTCCGTTGTCATGGCAACTGTCTGGCGTTGGCTAAAGCTATTATTCCATAAGTATAACCTCATACTCTAGAGGTGCAGTTCACCTTCGCCCGTTATAATATACATATTAACATATAAATATAGACAGATAGTTCTTTGATTCATCTCGCCTTCCTTCAACATGTCCTAAACGATAACATTTTAAAATACTTAATGTAATATGTACGAAACACGAGAAGGTTCGCCTTTAAAATTTGGATATGAAATACTTGGTGAGAATTGTTTCAGGAACTCTGGTTAAATCAGCAAAGTATGCTTCATTGTGAATAAAATTGTGTTCTTTGCACATGAAGTTATTGTGCTATTTTTAACATCATATCAGATTGTTTCCCACATAGTTTCTTATTGTTACATAACGAATGATGTAACTAAATGTAATGCCGAACATTTTAACATAATAATAGATGATGTTCGAAAAACACGTATGTTCAAGAATTCTTGAAATAAATAAATAAAAAACTCTATAACCCGAGTCTCAAAGGGTTTTTATTCATTAACATAATGATAGTTACATTTTATCAACAATGAAATAGTAATAAGTCAAGTACGGTTTACTAAACAAACAGTCAGTATTGTATTAACTTGGTTTAAATTTCGCGCAAAGCTACACGAGGGCTATCTGCGCTAGCCGTCCCTGGTTTTGGAGCGTAAGACTAGAGGGAACTAGCACCAACTCTTGGATTACTCTTTTACCAACAAATAGTGAAAATGATCGTCAATTATAACACTCCTACGATTATGTTTGGTGTGACGGGGATTCAAAACCGCCACTCTCAGATTGCGAGTCGAGTGCCTTAACCACCTGGCCATACCGGACCGTCGGTGTCGTGATTTTATAACAACATATTTAGGTTTACTTGTTTTGTTATGGTAAGTAATTAGAAAAAAAATGTTAATTTCAAAATTCTAAATACATTTTCAGCTATAAATACGATTGCATATATATATAGCCACCAGTTTCTTAAGTACTTTAAGTTTGGTTTTTTTTTTAAACATTGAGAGTCGTAAAGACAAAAATAAATGGAAATTAAAACCCAAAACTATTATATAGTTAATGTATATAATGTATTCGTCGGACCCCCCCCCCCAAACCCTTTCAGTCGTTTTAGCGTTATAATGTAAGCTTTATAACATAGGAAGAGTAATAATTTCGTCTTTATTAATCATATTTTAATTGCTGTTCAACAGATTAATAACTCGTGTCAGGGAAATTTTGTCGTTTCCTAGCAACGGCAACATTCGTCGTCCGTATTTCTCAAATTATGTTTAATCAATACCAAACGAATAATTTTGAAAATAAGGCGCTTTTACAATTCAATATTCACAACGTTAATTATTTGAAAACCAAAAACACTTCATCCGAACCTTATTAAAGATTGTTGAAAAGCTGTAGTTGTGAAACTAAACAATTACACACGAACTTTCCATAAACCTGTTTTAGCGTTGAGATAGCGCTTGAGTTCCAACTTTAAGATTTTTATGCTTAGTTGCTATGACGACCGCGACAGTCATATCAGTCCTCGATAAAAACAGTTCTGATTCATGTTTGATAGAACACGTAAACTGCTTTTATTTCATTTCAGCTTTAGTTGACAAAGGCTTTTGCCTTGAATCTGATAGAAAATGTATAATCTCTAATTATACGACTGCTCAAAAGAACGTGAGGTATCTGAAAACGAATCTCTTCCAGCAGAAAAATACATTTTCTTATTTGTATGCACAGGAAATACAACAGCTCCGATAGATAAATTGATATTCATACTTATAGCTTAATATATCTAGGTTTTATGTTACAGTTGGTTTTAAGTTTTAGAGAGAATGGTTATTTTGGTGAGTCTTATGCACAACGATAGATGTAAATCCCCAATTATTGTGATAGGATGGTCAATACGTATATATGGAAGAAACTTAACTATTTTCATAGTAATATTTTATTTTATATTTACGTTGAAATGGCTTTTGGAGGCTCAATATTGTTGTTATATTAGTGCTAAATATTACTTACTTATTAGTCTAGTTTCTGGATAATTTTAGACTAGCTCCACTTTGTCATAATCTCTTCTCGGGATAGATTGAGATTGGAATAACTTTTAGCCAATCTTCACTTAAATTTAGTTTTTATTAATATATGATTGGAAACTTTGAAAACGGACGTGAGTTTTAATCGCTTCTGTCTGGATGAGTTTTAGAATCGTTCAATTTTGACTTCGTACCTGGATAATTTATAACAAGAATTAGTTTTTTTATAACCTTGTATCGAAGATACTTTGAAATTAACTGCTCATTCTGGACATTTTGATCACGATATAAATAAGCATGTGCAACAGTAGATTATCACTTGGCTATTTGTGTGTTGTACACCAAAACTCATTATTTTTTGCTTTGTACAGGATGTTAGATAGGATATTACTCATTAAAACGTATTAAAAGTAGAAGTTTTTATTAGAAAGAGAGCTTGCCTGACATCCTATGTTGCAAATATATGTTATATTTATAATTTCTATCGTTAACATAAGAGTCTAATAAGAAATAAAAAAAAGACATTAAAATCGATACACATGTAAAAACATTTCTAAAAGTGTGGACTCGACCTTTACTACGTCATCATGCTGTTATCGATTTTAAGGTCGCGTGTTATTTATTTATTATTTTAACATTATATAGAAGTTCTAAGGAAATTATATCTAACATGTAATTGCTTGATATAAAACTGGTCATGAATTTTGTAATTAGTTTTCATGATTAAGTAATAATGGTATCTACATTACTTACTAATCCTAGAGGAAAAATAATTGATAACAGATTTTTAAAGGTCCAAAGTTTGAGTAGCAAAATTAATTACATAAGCTCATTATCTTCATTTATGGAGACGTTATAACACTAACAATAAATCCCACTATTTAGGTAACAGCAGCTGTGTCGGTTTTTACCGGTTTCTACCCTCAAACCAGAAGCTTGAAAGTAATAATGCCTGTGACTGGATCGTGCGAACTCTGATCTGATTGTTTCTGGTTGAACATACCAAATACAAAATGGATAAAATTTAGTCCCTCTGAGTTTCTCGATTAATATGATATACATATGTTCTAGATCTTTGTTGAAAACTCTGTATTCAATTATTTTTGGCATAAAAAAAAGATGTTTTCTTTCTTTTTTTGTAACAAGTTTGGTTTGCTTTGTTTTCAATTTCACGCAAAGCCACACGAGGGCTATGTGCACCAGCCATCTCCAATTTAGCAGTATAAGAATAGAGGAAAGTCAGCTAGTCATCAACACCCTCTGCCAATTCTTGGGCTACTCTTTTATCAAAAAATTGTGGATTGATTGTAACATTATAACATCCCCACGGTTGAAAAGTCATGCATGTTTGGTATGACGGAGATTCAAACTCGCGACCCTCGAATTACGAGTTCAGTGCCTAAATCATATGGCCATGCCGGGCTCTTTTGTAACAAGTTCCCATATGAAAATTATTGAAGATGTTCTGGGAGCACTCTCTTCAGCAATACAGCTGAATATAATACAAAGAAAAGCAATGACAAACCTTAAATTTTACAAAATATTACAATATAAATACGAAAAACTGATGCTACCAAAACGTCTTCATAGCTAGAAGATATTCAAGTCCATCAATGACACAGATCAAAGATAACTTGAAGAAAAGAAAGATAATTGGTGTTGTAATCCATCAAAGAAGCTTAAAGTTTTTAATGTTATCATAATTCCAAATTATTGTACAAGCTGTTAGTGTTTGTTATTAAGCACAAAGCTACATACATGACTCTACCCATCACGGTTATCGAAATCTGGTTTCTAGTCCTACAAATCCAGAGATATACCTCTTTGCCACTAGGGGGATATTCTATAAGATAATGCAATTTAATAAGCTTACTGCTTTGAAAATCACAATTTGAAATATTTGGTTTCACTGGCGTCAAAGTGAAGATCCAAAAAAGCACTTAATTGACTCTTAAAAGTTTCATTTCACACTTATAACAAAAATCTAAGTGGCAGAAAAAATAAAAGTGGCCCATTGTGGAGAATAATGTTGAAGATCGTTATTGAGGTAATAGTTATAGTTGTAATAACAGTGTGTAAAGTAATGCTGGACATTCTTATTTAGGTAACAGGTAGATTTTTCGAATCCTCATCACACCAAATATGCTCGCCCCTTCAGCCGTAGAGGCGTTATAATGTGATGGTCAATCCTACTATTCGTTGGTAAAGGAATAGCCCAAGAGTTGGTGGTGGGTGGTGATGACTAGCTGCTTTTCCTCTAGTTGTAGAATGCTAAATTAGAAACAGCTAGCGCATACAGCCTTTGCGCGAAATTCAAAACAAACAAACTATATATAAACAGGACCTTTATTAAATACTTTAATACAAAATGATACAAACAAACAAACTTTATTGAAAATTAAAATGCAAAAAAGTTTTTGTTGCTGTCATTCAACTTCTGTGGTTTGTTTTGAATTTCCCGCAAAACTATACAACAGCTATATACGCTAACCGTCCCCAATTTAGCAATGTAAGCTAGAGGGAAGGCAACTGGACATTACCACTCACCGCCAACTCTTGGGTTACCCCTTTACCAACGAATAGTGGAATTGATCGGTTGAATGGGCGAGCATGCTTGGTGCAACACGGATTCGAACCGGCGTTCCTTGGACTACGAGTCGAGAGCCTTAATTACCTGGCCATGCCGGACCGTGTATGTGAGGGTAAACAGAGAAACTTGAAACATTCTCCTCTCAGTCTGAGTAAATGGGGTTCAAGGGTTAAATATCCCCCAACGACCAGTTTATTAACATTTAGTAACTAAATGTGAAAGGTAAACCACTTTAATTATAATAATAACAAATAGGAAATTCGAAAACGGTCCGTACTTGGGAACAAAATTTGATAAGATAAAGAATCTTCCCAACTACACTTGATTTTTTGGGGTGGTAAGGGGTAAGAACAGTTGTTTGGTTTATAATTTAGGTTGATTAGTCATAAACATAAATCACTGATTGTGATTGTGTTAGCATTAGTAAGATATAGCAACTGTTTATTAAGTGAAACGATTTAGAAAAATCAATCGTAACAAATGCATTGGCAAATTATTCAGCCATAGATCTTTCTTCAAAATATTAGGAAAGTTCTGTGATATAAAAAAAAACTATTAATTTGTTTGGAAATTCTCTTCGTGCTGATATTACTATTATTTTTATTAGATTAAAAATATATTTTATACGAAAGTTCACACTCTCGACAACAAGTGAGGTTACACGTGAATAGTAGCCAATCAAATAGTGTTATTTCGGAGAACACCGGCGCTTTGAGTAGGCATTGAATATTGGCCACGAAAACCTTTCACGTATCTGTTAATTAACGTAGTACTTGACTGTCTCAATTTGAAAGATGTAGCAGATAGTTTCCATTAGTAGAGTGTGACTCTTACTTCAACAGTTTCTGTTTATGACTGGTTTTAAACACACCAAATAGCGAGCTCACTCAACAGCCTTGTCCATTTCCTCTCGTGTAAAAAAACCAGCTGGATATTGCGTCCTATAGCTGGTATAACGTTCGAAACCTTGTACTATCAAGAATGGCGGGTGTTAAAAGCGCGTCATTTATCACTATTATAGTCATTAAAAGGTTTGCCAATCTTGTTCTATGGCCACATTGAATTTCCCTTGCTTACGTCACCCATATATTGACATTCCAAATAGTCGCAGTCTGCTTAAATTGATTTATCTTTGTTTCGTTTTTGAAGATCTAAAAAACACAAGAAAATTATATGAACTGGACTATAGGTGACATTTGCCATTTTCTTTTAAAACAATTACTTTCCATAAATTAACTACATTTACTTTTCTTTTTGCAACTTTTTTTCTTTTATCTATCAGGCTTCAGGAGTATATACAAGCACCAATGAGTTCTTGTATATCAACATGGAGCTTAAAAGAGGTGCTAACCATTTTTGTAAAATTAGTGGTAACCGGTCTAATCTATATAAAATATCTTATGAAATAATCAATAAACATTGCTCGCATTTCTACCACTCAATATGGTTTTAAACCAATATACTTAGTGAGCTCAATTATTTAACATGCTTATTACTGAAATATAATACTATTTGTAAAAACTGACAAATAAACAATAACAAGAACATTACACCCACATTTCAAGCTATTAGACTTTAAAGTTCCTAGTCAGTATGTAAATAACCTTAATTGAGCTTTTACGAGTAAAATTCTGCATTATGTCCAAAATGTTTACCAGGGAAAAAATGGTCAACTATGTTGAGAAATAACATTGTCCCTCCCTGGTACAGCGGTAAGTCTACGAGTATAGAACGCTAAAATCAGGGGTTCGATTCTCCTCGGTAGCCCGAAGTGGCTTTACTATTCGAAAAAAAAACAACGCAAACACACACATAAAATTTTCAGTGAAGATGTGTAGAGGAGACAGACAAATATGAAAATATCTACTTTACATTCTAATGAAGCAATTTAGCTATCACACAACTCACACACATATATAAATATTGAAAAGTAGTTGAATATGCTTGAATACAACAATACAATTTGATGTCTGAGACATATGAAACATCCGAAGTATACATAAACCTGTAAAACATCCTTACATTGTTATCATGTTTTCTTATCAGTTTTCATTTTGTTTTTACAGTAAAGGGTAACAAAGTAATCTGGTTAAGTAAAAGGTAAGTCATGATAATTACTTGGAGTAATTTCCAAGTTTAGCTAAGATGAAGAATAGTTCTAATTCAGCACGAGCTAATCTAAATTAGCTTCTTTGTTCTAATTTACTAGCTCAGTAAAACGTACTAATAGATACAGGACTAGACTCTAATGATTCTGAATTATTGTGTTTCGTGACCATATTTTCACTTTCATAGTCTGAACATTACATTAATTCAGGGTAATATACTTAAGTGTTGAGCTGTGAAGCCGGTTCTAAAGGGGTGCTTAGGTTAATAAATATCATTTGTTATTTTAGTAGCTTTGCACATTACAAAAAGCACAGCGTGCTGCATAGTAATCAGCTAGATACAGTTTTCTTATTAGAGGGTTTAATAAGTTTCATTTATGTGTTTTGGAGATATTACGTTGTTTTCTTTGCATGAATTGCTAACAGCATTATAACGCCACTACAGTATGTATTAACTTGAAAAAATGTTCTGATAAAAGCGTGACTAAAATAAACATCTTTCCTTCGAGTTGTCCTATAAGTATCGGAAAACATTAAGAGGTAAAGTAATTTTTCGAGTTTAATTAACAGGACCTTTTAATGATTTCGTAACCGCAGTTGTGTTTAGGAAGTAGCATGATGCTGTTATTTACAACATTTCTGTTAAAACACAGTTAATATCTTTTCATGATTTGATCAAATATAATGATAAGTAATATATATAAATACAATGAAACGGTGGAAAGTATTATTTGTAATGATAGAGTACAGTTGCCCATTCAAATTAGCTTTATATTAACCCTTAAACAGTGGAAATGTTGTAGGTAGCAGCATCAGTTGATGATAGCTGCTGTTTAAGGGTTAAAACAGCAAAACAATGCATTACCTTAGAGTGTTATGGCAGACTACACAGTGAGAGGCGAGATGGAGTTTACAACGCTTCCCGTTCTCGGTGGAATTAGCAATATATTTCCTTTTGGTATGATCGATGTCATTGAAAACACAATACGGATACCGATTTGACGAATTTAAAACAATTCGAATGGCCTAACTTAGCTGAGTTTTTCATTTAAAATTTAACCGAAAAACTACAGATATTCCATTGGCAAATGTTGTGTGATTAAATTTTATAACATCTCTTTTTGTCTCTTCCCATGAGTTCTTAGACTTAATATTCGGCAATTTAACCGAAAATTCATTCTTATTGGAAATTCTAAATAAAATTCATCCTTCAACAAGCTGATATCGAGTTTCTATAGCGTTTGTGGGCAGAGCATAGATAGCCCATTGGGTGTTTGTTTGGAACCTAAGCACAAACTATACAATGGGATATCTGTGTTCTGCCCAACACAGGTATCAAAGTCTATAGATATACCAGTGTGCCACTGTGGAAGAAGGCTATTATGAAACGTTATCTCTATGGAGAGACAAAGCTTAAATAAAACTTAGGAGAGTTTGGAAAAGTCTAATAAAAAAGTTTACCTTTAAATCACGTGTTGCTAGTTATCACATCATTTATTACACTTGCCACAGCGTGCAACGAGTGTTTTTTTATAAAAAAAACTTAACTTTTATATGATACCACCAAATGTTTATGTGATACTAATAAGTCTAATAACGTATCTACGAAGTAGAATTCTTGATAGCATCTGTTTCAAAACACTGAAGATCCTTGCATTTCTTACACAGGGGAAGGTAAGATGGTAATGAGAGCCACACCCTAATTTATCAGTGATGATAAAACACGTTGAGACGCCTCTTATGAGCACGAAAGTGGAAATTATAAAGGAGTTTCTTAATGTACGACACAATGGAGAGACATTTTCCACACAAAACTTTTGTTTTGGTTTCAAAACAAGTTAATACGTCTTGTATTTTGTTTTCTTCTTTTTTAAATCTGAAATTGGCGCAATGCTTCACAAACGCTATCTTTGTCAGCCGTCTCTAATTTTGAATTGGTTGAATAGAAGAAAAACAATTAGACAAAGCGTCAACCACCAATGTTTGGAATTGTATCTAATTTAGCAGTGTAAGACTAGAGGGAAGGCGGCTCGTCATCACCACCCACCGCCAACTCTTCGGCTACTCTTTTACCAACGAATAGTGGGATTGACCATAACAATATAACGGCCCCACGACTGAAAGGGCGAGCATGTTTGGTACGACGGGGATTCGAACTCGCGACCCTCGGATTACAAGCTGAACGCCTTAACACGCTTGGCAATGCCGGGCCCTGCTTAATTCAACACAACAACAACAGCTTTACTTTTCTATTTCTGGGGTCGTTGTTATTCTTGCAGCTTTAACTGTTTTTCATGAGCACGTTTTGCCTAATTCATATTAGTTTGCACATGTCATTTTTCGTCGTTCTATTTTTATATTACAAATGGAAAATCTTTATCACTTCGGCCTGAAATAACAAAGAGCTTTTTTTTGAGCACAAGAATAAAATTAAGAATAAATGGGCACTAATAACAATGTTTTATAGTTTCATAGAATGATTTCAGAAGCATTTTCAAACATAGAATTCAAACATTAAATTATGGGAATACTTTAATATTTGACATTTAAAAAAAAACGAAAACATTCTACTACTGCGTGTGTCTTCTTACAGCAAAGCCACATCGGGCTATCTGCTAAACCCACCGAAGGGAATCGAACGGCTGATTTTGCGTTGTAAATCCGAAGACATACCGCTGTACTAACGGGAGACGTTCTACTATTCTGTTGTTATTCTTATTCTAAAAGAGAGTGACTCAATGAATGAATGTGTCCTGTTATTTATTTCCTTAAAGAGAAAATATTTTATAATTGCTATATTTTTGTTTCTCTCTATTAAAGGGCACCTCATGCCCATTTACGGATAGTTTTAAGCACGAAGATGAATATACCGCTGACTCAATGATAACCTTGTTGGATTATAACTAAAATTCAAGGTTAGGTTTCTGCTACCTATACAGAACAGAAAGTCTCTTGTGCCACCGAAAATTGATTACTTTTAGATGGAATTATAAAAGCTACTTTCGAGATCAGAATTCATTACTTCAGATCTTAAAATATTCTCCTTGTACTTAATGTCCTTAGAAAACAAGAGAATGTGGAACAAATTATGGAACCAGAGTCATTCAGAAAAAGACTTAAAATTCGAGGTTAGGTTCCTGCTACCAATACAGAACAGAAAGCCTATTGTGCCACCGAAAATTGATTATTTTTATAATTAATATATAAAAACTTTATCCGAAGTTTGAATTCATTACTTCAGATCCTAAACGTATTCTCCTTGTACTTAATATCGTGAGAAACAAGTGAATGTGGATTAACTTGGGGTTCCAAATCCATTAAAAAAAGACTTGTAACAAAGTATTCTCCAGCCATTGTAAGCAAATTACAGCGTTTTGTAACAGGTTAAAATCAACCAACACAAAGATCAGTGAAAAATTCCTTTAACCTGCCATAGTCAACAGAACGCAACATAACTAAGAAGGATAGCTTTTTTCAAGAGGGACGCAGTTTGCTTGCACGAGAAATCAGTTAAACCATAACATATCTCAGATAGCTGGATATTCTTATTGTTCCATAAGAACACTTAATGAACAAGTGGCCCGATGAAGTGCATATAGATTTCTGCGTTTTTTATATGCAAAAACGGCTCGTTTGGGTTGAGAGAATATTTTAAATAGAAGAGCGAACAACGTTTCGACCTTCTTCGGTTATCGTCTGGTTCACAAAGAAATTTTATCTATAATATTAATATAGGTTTAATGGCGTTCCTTTATATAGATAAAATTATATATTCAAACATCTAACCCCGCCCTCTACATTGCAACACTCAGTTACACAACCCCTTCCCAACATGTGGTCAGCTTCCGGTCAGTTACCTGTTTCTTTGTGAACCTGACGATGACCGAAGAAGGTCGAAACGTTGTTCGCTCTTCTATTTAAAATATTTTCTCAACCCAAACGAGCCGTTTTTGCATATAAAATTCTCAACAAGTGGGTTTCTCGACATCACTGATTTCTGCGTTTGGTATTATCGAAATGAGCGCTGGGTAACCATGGACTTCGCAACAAGATGAATCACAAGAGACATCCAGGATGCGTTGCGTCTTTGGACACGACATTTTTACGATGAATGATTTTGTAATGGAAACTACGTTTTAGCGCTATTGTAAAGACTCACAGTTGTCAAATCAGTTGTGACCACACTCATTATAACGACGTGGTGAATCTAAAACTATTTTCGATTTAACATTATCAACTTCTCTATAACATTGCTAAGTAGAAACGACTACAATTTTTGCTTTTTGATAATCGAAAATGCGCCAGACACAAAATTGTTAATATTACTTCAAGGTACTTCTATCGGTGAATAAACTGCATATTAGCAGGTAAAAACAATAGAAACTCAACCAGAAATGTACCTTAATAACCCACGATAGCATAAAAATCCATTATTTACCAGTCCTAAAGAAACTACATCAATGGTTTAAATAAAACGTTTCTAGTTAGTTAACATTCATTAAAACAATGTGACAAAATCACACTTTGTTCGATTTAGTTTGTTTGTTTGTTTTGGAATTTCGCACAAAGTTACTCGAGGGATATCTGTGCTAGCCGTTCCTAATTTAGCAGTGTAAGACTAGAGGGAAGGCAGCTAGTCATCACTACCCACCGCCAACTCTTGGGCTACTCTTTTACCAACGAATAGGGGGATTGACCGTCACATTATAAGCCCCCCACGGCTGGGAGGGCGAGCACGTTTGGCGCGACTCGAGTGCGAACCCGCGACCCTCAAATTACGAAGCGCACGCCTTAACGCGCTAGGCCAAGCCGGGCCCTGTCCGATTTCGAATACCGTATGTGAACACTGTGTTATGAAGTAATGTGTCAGGAGTATCGTTATACACTTCTAGCCAAAATCTTAAGGCCAATGAACACAAAGACAAAATATGCATTTTGCGTTGTTAGACTCAATAACTTATTTGAGTATAGCTTCGAAAGATGAATATAAGAAAAGAAAAAACAAAAATAAAGAACTTTTTATCATTTCATAGGGAAATTGTGAATACAAGAAATTAGACTAAATACTATCTAATCAAAAGTTTAAGACTATACTGAAACGAAACGTTAATCGGTAAACACGTAACGAAATTTAGTCATTTGTGTTTAAGCATTAGTGTTGTCAACATCTCTCACGGACATCTCTTGTGTTACATAGGTAAAAACATGGCAAAGGCTAAAAAGTTCAGCGAGTTTGAACGTGGCAGAATTGTCAAGCCACAAAAGCAAGGTCTCTCTCAACATGTTATCGTTGGTTAGATTGGGCGAAGTAAAACTGCTGTTGCAATTTTTTTAAAAAACCCTGAGGGATACGGAACGAGAATTTTAAGTGGTTGGCCCAAGAAAACTTTGCCGGCGTTGAGCAGGAGGATTCGACGCATTGTCCGGTAAGACATCAGCCTATCGCCGAACCGAGTTAAGGCCTTTACGGACTCAGAATGCAGCTCAAGAACAATAAGACAGCAACTACGTTTTTAAAGGCCACTCCTCCTTCCACACCAAGAAACAGCTTGGTTAAACTTTGCTGAAAAGCACTAAACATGGGACGTAGGAAAGTGGAAAAACGTTTTGTTCTCTGATGAGAAAAAAATTTTATCTGAATGGTTGAGATGGCTTCCAACGTTACTGGCACGATAAGGATATCTCACCAGAGACATTTTCTACACGAGACAGTGGAAAAGGTTCTATCATGATCTGGGGTGCTTTATCCTTCCATGGAACAATGGAACTTTAGGTTATACAGGAGTAACATTAGCTGGCTACATTGGCATGTTGGAGAGAGTATCCTTATTGCCTGAAAACCCTCGCTTGTGTGAAAATGCCTGCATTTTTCAGCAGGACAATCTTGCAATATACAATGTCCGCAAAACAAAGGACTTTTTCATGGCGAATAACGTGATTCTTTTGGACCATACAGCATGTTCGCCCGAACTGAACCCCACTGAAAATGTTTGGGGGGGGATGGCAAGGGAAGTCTATATGAATGGATGTCAATTCCAAATAGTTCATGATCTTCGTGAAGCCATCTTCACCACTTGGAATAACATTCCAACCAGTCTTCTGCAAACGCTTATATCGACCATGCTAAAGCGAATGTTTGAAGTTATTTGCAATGACGGCTGTGCAACTTACTATTGAGATCTCTTGTTGGGCATTTCCTACCCTGTTTAGGACTTCTGTTTGGTATGGCCTTAAACTGTTGACCAGCTAGTATTTAAGCTAATTTCATCGTGTTCACATTTTTCCTATTAAATACTAAAACAATTTTTTATTTTCTCTTTTCATCTTTCGAAGCTCTACTGAAAAAAGTGATCGAGTCTAACAATGCAAAATTCATATTTTTTCTTAATGTTCATTGGCTTTAAGATTTTGGCCGGATTTGAGAAAAGAATGTAGAAGTCAGGAGCTCGAGAACAATAGAGAAAATATCGATGAATGTTGTAGAGAAAAAATAAACCGAGAGAGACGAAGGGAAAAGTTGTACGATACCAGTGAGAAATAAAACCTAATTCTAAATATTTGTATCATTAATAAACAGCAAGTTCTTATACTTACATTGGTATCCGTCAAGTCCTGACAGAAATGAGTACAACTAAAATAGAATTGGTAGACATGAAAGGAAAAATGAAAAGCCCAGTCGCAAAACGTCACTTGAGTGCCAGGCGTGACCTAGCGTTTAACGTGCCAGGACAGTTAATCCAAAAATCCAAAGCTCGTGTACCGTTACCACAATAACTGCAAAAACAGACAAACATGCTTTGTACCTTAGAGCTGTGGGTGCGTTACGAGACTGACGATTACTTCTCTCTATTCAGACAAATAATAATAATCAAAGAATTGGCTCTTTTGTATAAGTTCAAAATTATAACTGGCTATTTGCAAATAGCTCGTTCTTTAGTTTTACGACCCACTTTAATACAGTCCAGAAAACTGTTAATTTACACACAAGCGTGTTACTGAATATTATTTATTTGCAATAACAGTATTCGCTCGTATACAGTTCTGCAATTTGTAAAGAAGAGGGTCTTGTGATTTGTGAAACGTTGGGCGAGTAAATATGAGATTACACTTTCTAAACGTATTTGTGACAAAAGCAAAGCATAATGCCAGTATATTCACTTACCTGTAACTTAGATTGGGATATACATACTTACAGCAGTACAGTTATCGATTAGGACCTGATAGTAGTCTTAACATACTTCATTTGAATGTATGTATATTTTGTTATATATAATCCGTTCACTGCAAGAGACATTGTGTAATACTCATGTTGTTTGCACATGAAAAGCTACGCTGGCGTGGGTTTTTTGCCACGTGTAACATTTGAATCGCGTGTCTTAAAAGAAATTTATTTCAAGAACAAAATCGGTTGAAATATATGTGTGATCAAATCCTCGACTTAACTGTAAACAACGTTCATATCCTTTAAGTTGATTAACATCCTTAGTTTCCTAAAAAACGTAATTACCCTGTTTCCCGATATTTGTTTAAATAATTATTTTCATCATAACCTGTGTAATATAGTAGGGAAATCATTTTTTTTTTTAAGTAGATTTTTTTTGGGGTTGCTACCCAGTAAGAATTCTAAGGAATTATGTATGTCTATATGTATAAGGCAACAGAGATTTACCCTTAAAAACAACAGCAAATAATAATAATTATATACCATAATTCTGTACATAACTACTAGTTCTAAACAGGAACCGGATTACAAGAGAAATGAACGGACCGTTTTGATGAATATTCGTTATTTATTGGTTCCTTTGTTGATCTCCGGATATTCGCGTAAAATTACCCTAATTTTCAACTGACACACCAGACGGAAAGTAACCATTGTGCAACATTTATCGCCTGCTCTTGCCGGAAAGAATAGTGAAATTTGACAGTCACCTTTATAACATATCCACGGCTTTTAAATTTAGGGACAGTTGATTCAGGTAGCCCTTTGATGACAAATGAAACACATCAGGACATATTGTTCCTACAAGAGCTATCTTCTAGTGAAAATGTTCCTGTATGTTGTAGTTTCTGTAGTAATGCACACGAGATATAATGTTTCTTTTTATGATAGTCAGTGCTTTGTTATGGTATAACTTCTGCAATGGTTAGTGGAAAAGAAACTGTTGTTTTTTTAAATACAGTCTCACTTGTTTAAGGCTTAATTAACTTTTCCTACAACAAATATTCTTCTCGGAAAGTAGTTATTTTTATGCTTTTTGTTCTCGAATATCAGAAGTTTTACTGTTCCCAGAATAAACATCAACAGTATAGCTACTAGGGTGATTCCAAAGGAATCACTATAATGAGAGCCCTTAGAGAAAAAAGATCATGTGATCTGTTAGTTATAGATCTTAGGTTATTAGAGTACCACTAAGAATAACAGTTCAGTAGTATGTTACCAGGGGTCCGATAGTTCACATTTATTGAATTTACTAGAGGGTGTCATAATATAGTCGACTCGTGATGATGAGAAACCCATTTGAAATAAAAATGTATTTTCAAGAATGCTGTTACGGCTGTTAGCACTTTAATTAAAATAAAGTGCAGAACGACATTTTGACCTTCTTAGGTCATCTTCAGATTAACAAAGAGAAAGTTTGCAACTGACTGTTGCTGGAAATATGCCTTTGGGACCAGAATATAAACGGGTACTTTCTCTCGCCCCTAAGACATGAGCTCGGCAATGGTCAGTTGCAAACTCTTTCTTTGTTTACCTGAAGATGACCTAAGAAAGTTAAAACGTTGTTCTGTACTTTATTTTAATTAAAATGCTAATACCCATTCCAGAATTCCGGAGAATACGTAAATATAGCCCACTGATTACGCCGTATTGGTTGTAATGGAATGCTTATGGATTTCGATTGCATAATTAACTAATATTACCATATTTTATGTAGATATGTATATCTGAATAGGTCTTCGGATGATGTTTGAATTTTTATTTAGTATGTCAGTTGATTAAACTTGTGAATTTTTACTAAATTAATAAAATTTAGCATTCTAAGATTACATATAGTGAAATAAAAAATCAAGTTATCTTTTAACTCTTATGTCAGGAGATATATTTATAGCCAATTAATATTATTATAAAAATGTATGATTATCCATTACAACTAGCACAAAGTAACGTAGCAGTTATATTATTAAACCCTCTGTCAGATGATGTACGTGTTTTCTTATAGTAATGCCATATCGGGCTATCTGCTAAGTCCACCAAGGGAAATCGAAACCGTGGTTTTAGCGCTGTAATTGTCATATGATGGCTCTTTATAGAACTGTTCTTCGTGCTTTCACTCTAGTGGATCTAATATGAGTTTTCGCTCCTCAATAAGCATCTTATCACACTGTCCGTCCTCTGGCGGGAATCTAAGATCACATGAACCTGGCATAGTCTTGAGGCGACTGCGCTCGACTCGTAATCTGTGGGCCTCGGGTTCGAATCCTCATTGTCGATAATGCTCGCTCTTTTAGTCACGGGTACATTATAATGTTCCGGTCAATCTCACTATTCGTTATTAATAAAGTAGCTGAAGAGCTGACGGTGAATGATATTGATAAGTGGCCTTCCCTCTACTCTATCATTTTTATATTGAGGTCGACTAGCATAGATGTCTCTCGAGAAGCATTGTGCGAAATTCAAGCCAAGCCAAAGTCTTGTATCTCATTCTCTGCAGACTAAATAAGCTTCATTCTTTAATTTTTATTCTCCGACATCTCCCCCTGCTGTCAAATGGGATATATACAAGTCGATATACTATTAAAATATTTAAAGGAAATACAAGTATCTATTTATCAATTCTTAGTTTTCACTTCTGGCATTTTCAACACAGAAGGTAATGTTTTTACAACAACCAACGAATGGGAAAAAAGGGATATTTTTATTACTTTTGTTTTCTGGCAAAAGGTCACTATTGCAATGTCCAGTACAACAGACATCTTTCAAGAACAAAATGGCATTTTTATCAGTACTTTTGGTTTTCAATTGAGTGTCACTTCTACGATACCAAGTAAAGGATACATTGTTCTTACAACAAACATCCTTGAGGAAGTAACGATTATTTTTTATGGTTTCTTGAGTTCTATTAGAGATTGATTTCTGTAATACTTAGTATATTTTTCATAGTAAATAGCCTCTAGGAAAGAAAAACAAATGTCTTTTTAATCCTTCGCCCCCAATTCCGTGTTGATTTTGCAAAGCTATTTACAGGAAGCATTATTTATACAGCAAACATCCTCCAAGGTGGTAGAGTATTTTCAGCAACGCCTTGCATTTCCATAGAGAGTCGCTTATATAATGTTCAGTACATTGTTTTTGCAACAAAAAAGTCTTTTAATGCAAAAACAATAAAATATTTCATGACTTTTTGTGTCGTTTCTATACTGCTCAGTATAGGTGTCGCTCTTTTACAAAATGCAGCTTTTAGGGAAGTTTCCCTTTGTTTTCTTGACAAAGTTTAAATTACTTGCAGTACTTTCATCAAATCCTAGACATTATATATTTTTATGTTAGGTTTAAAGTTTCAAAGTAGTTTTTTAAGTGTTTTATAATGTACATAACGTTGAGAAACAATGAATGATTGTGTGAATTGTAACATAAGTTAAGGAATTGTTCTGTGAAAACAAGTAATATTAATTTTACAATGTCAATAATAATCGTGAAACCACGTGGATTTTATTATTTCAAATCTTTAAAACTGTAATTTGGAACTAAGAAAATAGATATTACAAATTCAAGTGTTGTTGTGTTATAACAATGAACCTAGGAAAATTCTATCTCTTCATTCAACACATTAGCAGTATCATTTGAGACAGCCAGTTTCTCAATCTAACTGTTATGACAATTCACCGAAACAATATTTTTTGTGTATATTTGGGCATTTCCTGTAAATGTTCTTCACTGGAATTTTAATACATATATATTATTATGTTTAGTCTAAGCCTACTTCTTGATAAGGTCTTATAGATTGAACCATGCAAACAATATATTTCTTGAAGGCATATATGATTAAATATCTGACTTTGTGATTGGTTAATCGTGATGGCAAAGGCAACCCATTTGATGGTGAAGGACAAATTGACGAAGATAAAACTTTTCACACAAACATACTTACAATTTGTTTTCACTAAATTTTTACAAATATTTTATTCAACGTAAAAAACAACAACAAAAAATCAATAATAACGTATTGTATAGCTATCTATTGGGTTAAAAATATATAAGTTGTTTCTGAAACATAGAGACACCAGTGTTTATATATATAATACTATGTTTTATCACACTTAATTTATAATATGTTGTTATTTTTTTCTGAAGAGGTTGCGGTAATTATGATACTAAATATATAAAACAAGAAATATAATAAAAAGAAAATTAATGAAATTTCTACTCGACTGGAATTTGAACTTGAAACTTTAGACAAACCATCAAGCCAATTTCAGGGTTAAGAAAAAGAGCGTGTCTTTTTACAGTATATTTTACTCGTTCATAAGTTGCGTTAGAACAATAGGAGGATTTACGTCTACCATTAAACAGTTGTCACTTGTGGCGAATACATCGTTTCATGCATAGAAATCAGATTTAAATGAATTTAACATTCCATTTTAAAAACAAAAACAAACACAAGATAACAGCACCTGGTGCTGGCAACATTAACTATACATCATGAACATTGTTGAAAGTTCTTTCAGAAATGTGATAAGCTGCCTCGTGAACTTTGGATAAGACGACGTTTGATCCATTACGTTTAGTGGAATCAAACCTTTCTTAGTTACCAGTTCAAAAGCAGGCTGCTTGTTTCATCAACGTTAAACTATCTCCGCCTCCCAGCTATGTCGTTTAGAAAAACAGTAGAAACGTCTTATTTATCGAAAGTTTGTATCACCACTTGTGTTTGTAGAAAATTTCTCTCTCATTAACACTATAGAAAGCCTCATACCAACATTTTCAACAATAATGAAGAGAAAAAAACAACTGGAAAAAATTATTTTAAGTATATCCAATATTTTCTCGTTGAAACAGCAATACGTTTATAGACTCTCGAATCTAAAGTTTTTGTTCGATTCCACATGGCAGACACATAAAATGAACACTTGACCAAATAAATTTTCTATATAAAAAATGGTTTGCCTTCCAGTGGCACAGCAGTACGACTGTGGACTTACAACACTAGAAACCTGGTTTCGTCACTCCTGGTGGGCAGAGCACAGATAGCCCATTGTCTATTTTTGTGCTTTACTACAAGCAAACATCTTTACATAAGATAAAAGAGTGATAGAAATATAAATCGTTTTTTTTTCATACTTCTACCAGATAACAGTTTTCTTACTGGTCTTTCATTTCAAAAGGAATCATTTTTATTTTTTACTTATAAAGCTATACTTTTTTCAGTCGTCTATAATTAAAATAATGTATATCAAACTAATAAGCTTTAAATGAATTTTACTTCTAGCTTGCTCTTTTATTTCATTAAAAACTTTAAAATCACAAAACATTTCCATATTTGACAGGCAACTTTAATTGAAACTTTTAATATTACACGATAGTTGCCATTTTGGTATAAAATTTTTCTTTATCAGTGACTTGAATCGCTTCTACAGCTAATATTTAAGATTTATATTTTTCTTAATCGCTAATGAGCAGATAACTGCTTTATTAGATATGTTGCTAACTTAACAAGAACTAATAAGTTTGAAATACAAAGCGAAATATGGAAATAATCACACATTTTGCAGTGAGCTTTCTTTTAATATTCTTGGTGCGCAAGACAATAGAAGAAGACGATCTCTTCAAAACCAATCAATTCATCATCCGTCTTTCGGTAGACAGTTTAATTTAAAGCAATCAATAGAGTTGACATTTCCATATTATTTGATCCGGGGATTTATGGTGCGGGGCATTATATTGTGGAATGCGGTCTGTCAGATCACAAAGACAGCCTGTAACTGAAGGCCTTAATCACATCTGTCTGTCTCCTCCCCAACTTACCGTTTGTATTTTAATCAATGATAGCAATACTGCAGTTTCTTGTCTTCATTCTGACCAAGAAATGATAAAAGAAGTTTAGGTCACAACCTTTACAGTCATAGAGACATTTTAAAAATAGTAATTGTGTTGTGGTGTTTGTGTTTGTTTTTTAAACTCACGTGTTTATTATTAATATGGTTTTCAAATGTTTACTGAAAGGTATTGTGAAGTGTAGAGTTTAAATGTACTGAGTTTTATCATGTACTACGAACTTCAGATGAATGCTGAACGATATGATGAAACGTAATATTGAAATGTATGATGAACTTCAAGTTTTACTGAAAGGTATGATGAAGTGTCGATGTTCAATTGTACGCTAAACGACGTGGTTAAGTTTTAGGTACCTATTTTAAGTTTAAACCAAACTATATATACATGAATATTGCGACAAAAAATATGAAACTTACCATGTCACGTCTTTTACTTCGTCTTCTCGATGTTTTTATGTACAAGCATACGACCTAAATATCTCTGAAAAGGGTAAATCGATAACAACTGGAAAAATTATAGTTTGGAATTTGTATTTTACAATGACTTTAACGATACTCTAATCTGGTGCCAGTATGTCAAACAGAAAAGGAATTGAAGTTCGCACAAACTATGGGAGAGATACCTATACTAGCCATCCCTAATTTAACAGTTACTATAAGACTAGGGGTAAAGCGCCCACTGTAAACTTTTGGACTGCTATTTTTACCAGAGACTAGTGTTATTAATTGTAACGCCTCCTTGGTTGAAAAGGAAAGCATGTCAGTAAAGAGGAGGATTCGAACTCGCGACTTTCGGATTAGAAGTCAGGTGTCCTGACTACCTGACCATGCTGTGCTAAGAAGAAAGAAAATCACTAATAAATTTGATCTACAGCACTGATAATGCTAACATAATGTTACAGTGGGAATTAAATCTTGAAAATGTGAAGGAATTCTGATCAACGTGGGACCAGCTTGTTGCTAGACATATTTGCATTTTTCTAGCAGAAGGAAACAGAATCCCCGAAGATGGATGCAGTAACACACAGTAGGCCGCCGACTTAGTGATACTCATCTATTGTTACAAATGAAAATATAAATTCCATAAATGAGAGAGCGTATTGACACATAGTATGCCAGTCTGAAGCCAAATGTGTTTTCTGTAGAGCCCGACATGTCCAGGTGTGTTAAGGAGTCCGACTCGTAATCTGAGGGTCGCGGGTTCGAATCCCCGTCGCACCAAACATGCTCGCCCTTTCAGCCGTGAGGGCGTTATAATGTGACGGTCAATCCCACTATTCATTGGTAAAAGAATAACCTAAGAGTTAACGGTGAGTGATGATAGCTAGCTGCCCTCTAGTCTTACACTACAAAATTAGGGACGGCTAGCGCATTAGCTCTCGAGTAGCTTTGCGCAAAATTCAAAAATCAAACCAAACCTTTTCCGTGGATTAAAGAATCATATCTACTGCTAAATAGACTAATTTGTCTCTCTGATTGCATATTCATTGCTGACAAGATATTGGTAAACTGAAACTCTGAAGTGCTTTTAATCATTTTTTTCTGTTGGATTTCATTGGAATAGAAAAGAAAAAAACGAAATATAACGAATATAAGAAAATACCATTAAGAGTTCACTATAAAATTTCATTTAATAATTTTATCACAATTTAAAAGTTTAGCAATACCCGAAATCTACGTACCTTTTTTACTTTATTAAGCCTTTCTTGTAAAATGGTGTCTCTCATAACAACAACAACAACAATGAAATAAAGATACTGAATTTGCACAGGTTCTGCAAATGAGTAAGTAACTTTATAGTATTAGTTTTAAGAAACCCTGTGGAAAAAATACTGTATTTCTGTTTGTTTTTGAATTTTACCCAAAGTTACACAAGGACTATCTGTGCTAGCCGTCCCTAATTTAGCAGTGTAAGAAAAGAGGAAAGGCAGTTAGTCATCACCACCGCCAACTCTTGGGCTACTCTTTTACCAAAGAATAGTGGGATTGACCTTTACATTATAAGTTAAACATACTTGATTAATTTGTTTTTCATTGAGAGCTCTCGGTTATTTTTACTAGATACTTCATCGGTAAGATAAGATTGTTTACTTTTTGTTTTGAATTTCGCGCAAAGCTGCACAAGGTCTATGTGTTTCTGATCGTCCCTAATTTAGAAAGTGTAAGACTAGAGGAAGGCAGCTAGTCATCAACATCCACCGCCAACTCATGAGCTACTTTTTACTAACAAATAGTAGGATTGACCGTCACATTATAACTCCTCTACGGCTGAAAGGGCAAGCATGTTTGGTGTAACGGGATTGGAACCCTCGACCCTCAGATTACGAGTCGAACGCCTTAACCCACCTGGCCATGCCGGGCCTGTATTTCTGAATTGGCGAACTAGGTTTGATTCCGCGTGAAACAACAAAATATTTTGTGTCTCGTTACCAGAAAAATAAGTTCAATACTTTGTGGTTGTAAGTGAGGTATAAGACTGACTGTCAGATTTCTCTATTTGGACAGAAAAGAACGGACCCTGAGTATGCGGTGGGTGCTGTTGGTTAGCTTCCCTGCTAGTAGTCTTTCAGTTCGAAATAAGTTTTTATTATTGTTTTGAGTTAAGCACAAAGCTACACAATAGGCTATCTGTGTTTTGTGTATCGAAACCCGGTTTTTAGCGTTGTAAGTCCGCAGACATACCGCTGAACCACTGGGGGGCTCAAAATAAGTAAGACACACAGATAACTCTTTGAAATAAACAAGCAAGGAGGAAGAAAATGAGAAGCGATTAGTTCTCTTTTAAAACTTAGTTACTCTGTTAATTATTAATAACTTCTGATCGAAGCATGTAATTTTAATAACAGCCTCTTGAAATATTATATGTGTTCTATTGGTTCCATAGTTCAATATCTACATCTAAATGTGCGTTTCGAAATTTTGTTTCAAATTTGTTTCTTTTGGTTTACGAAGATTTTAGATGATCAATAAATATTTTTGTAATATCTTAAAGGGATTAATTGCATTTGGTTTAGCACTATTGTTGGGCTTGTGTTTTGCTGAATTTTAACATTTATATCATATGATGTGTACAATAGCTAGATAGGAGTTAAATATTAACGTAAAACTACCTCTGAGTAACAAACAAAACTCGTCCCAGTTAAGACTGAAACTTTAAGTCTAATAAGACATAAGTGTGTCTTAAACGTCATTGTATGGTGTACATACAGAGAATAACAGAACCAGTAGAAAAATTCTCAACCATGGAAATCTAAGTAGCAGGAAATTGTGCAAGCAGTTTGTTTAATTTTTGTGTTGAATAGACAATCATCGTTTTTACAATTACTGTCCGTGAAATATAATTTATATTCAATTTTGTTCAGGCTTGTTCTTTGGGAGTTCCTATCTCTGATCACAAATTCATAAAACAATAAAAAAACAACACAAATACAATAATTTTGAGTAAACGTTTTACAGTAAAAAAAATCAAAACAGAAACACTACTGGGGGCTCACCTGTAAACTACTCAACACAGGAATACTATTGTTAATCTAAGTTATACATATAAGTAAATTTTCAACTAAAATAATTATTTAGAATATTCAGAATATACAGATAGAGTAACGCGATTTGCGGATTCCTGAGAAATTTTACAATAAAACACGTATGGAAAGATGTGTAATGACTATCACTCAGACTTTTTAGTTACTGTATCTGTCTGTTTGTCCGTTATCTAACTACTCTTAGGTCACTGGACCAATCCCAATCAAACCTCGTGGGATAAGAGTTTAGAACAAAGGAAATGCTATTGACAGATTAACAACCCCTTCTTCCCCATTATTGGTATTAATGAGTATTTATTATATTTGATATAGGTTAATGCTCACTACACTCATAGATCGCGCCACGCCGTCAAACACATATACAGGCAATTATGAAAATGTCTATAAAACAACATATAGAGAATGTGGAGAGGAGCACAGACTTCTTATATATATCTCAGAGAGTGCTCTAGCACTCTATATGAAAGAATACATTGAAAAAATCGCCATCACTATTGTAATAATACATAATTTAAGAAGAAGTTTCTACTCTAATATAAGGTTGATATGAAGAGTCATTTCTTGAGTTATAACCACTTCCTCCTTTGTCCCAGCATGACTAAGTGGTTAGGGCGCTCGACTTACAATCTGAGGTTCGCAGGTCTGAATCCCAGTCACATTACACATCCTCGATCGTACTCTTAATTGGTAGAAATATAACTAGCCCCATAGTTGGCCGTAGATGGTAACAACTAGTTGTCTTCTCTCTAGTTTTACATTACTGAATTAGTGACGGCTAGCGTAAGTATCCCTTGTTTAGCTTTGTGCAAATTTAAAAACAAACAAATAAACTGTGTGAAAGTTAGATTTTTCTGTTATTTATCATTTAATCCACTAATAATTTATTTTAGTTCATAATCCGGTCAAAGGATGGGTGCCTCAACTTGTAACTTATAATTTCTTTATCTGTAACTGAAGGTTCAGATAATTAGAATAGTGTTGCAAGCTATGGCCTTTTCTTGCACGGATAGATTATCATCTCTACCTTTAGTAGAATCTATAGCTTGTTCAACTGTCTGTGGTAGAAATATTTATTCTTCTTTTACCGTATATTTCTTGCTGCAAAGGTTTAGTGTATGCTATAGACAATATCCATAAAACAAATAGGTGCTGTCTTCTGTTTTCTACTAACTGTTTCCTACTATATCACAGTTTTCGATGAAATATTTTCACCCTCTGTTGAACTTTTTATAATCATAATTTTTGTGTGAATTTTTGTGTATATTATTTCTGAAAATACTTACAAAAATGAACTAAGTTTGGTATTCAGAAAGTAACAGTAGAGCTCAAAATGTACGATTTGTTTAGTCTGAGGAGAGTTTTTTGTCATATTAAATGTACTTAAATATCTTACGTAAAAGATAAAAAATGAACATTAATAAAATAAGACTGAATAGACTGATATATATTCACAAATCTTATAATTTTAACAATTAAATGACTTATACTTTTATAATTCAAAATAAAAACAAGTATAAGGTTTATTTGTAGACAGTCATGCGTCTTACTAGTCAGTGCTTGAACTTTCAATAGCTGCTGGATATTACGATTTTACAACGGTAATAAGAATACTATTGTTTCTTCAGGTTTGACCAAATACAAAACAACTCATGAAGCTCAAAACCCTAATCTGGCGTAGCTTTCTGACTGGTGCGTTCATCTTGCATCCTGCAAGTCATAAAGAGCGTAATAATGTTACAGTCAATTCTACTATTTCTTGTTAAATAGTAAGTAGCTCAAGAGTTGGCCAACTTCCCTCTAGTCTATCACTCAGAAATGTAATTGTTGTTTGTAATTAAGCACAAAGCTGCTTAATGGGTTATTTGCAATTTGTGCTCTGCCCACCAGAGTATCGAAACCTAGTTTCTAGCCTTGTAATCCCTAAACATACCGCTGTGACACTGGATGGCTCAAAATTTGAAGATTCAACTGACACTTTAATCATTCGAACCAAGCCTAATTTCATCATAAAATATGTAAGCTAACCCCCAAGAGTTACATAAACATGATAAAAAAAAGTTATTTACGTACCGCAAACTCTGACATTTTGTGTATTATACATTCACATCACCCGGCAGGAATAGAACATTGGTCGAAATGTGATGTCTGCTTGTGTATTATACATTCACATCACCCGGCAGGAATAGAACATTGGTCGAAATGTGATGTCTGCTTGTGTATTATACATTCACATCACCCGGCAGGAATAGAACACTGGTCGAAATGTGATGTCTCCTTTGACTGGATCCCTCCTTGATAAGCACACTGTTACCGTTTTAAGGTTGATTATAAAAAATATATATCTAGAGAAAATGTTAGATATACATTTCCAAGATTTTGTAGAAGATATATTGAAATCCCTCTCCCAAAATAAAATGTTGCTTCAGATTAAAGTGTGACACGCTTTCCCCTTTGATTAAAGTACTCAACTGAATGAGAAGAGCTCTTTTCAGACCATCAAAATTATACAAAGTGCAAAGAAAACAAACTTTATATATCCACGTTAATTATACATCATATCGACAAAACAAACTTTATATACGTGTTTGATCTTCCTATACGAAGAGAGTTATGATGGGTAAGAGACGTTGAAAGTAAGTTTTCTGTATAAATGAATATAAAATACGAACATTATAATAATACAACAGAGAGTTTTGTGGTACAGAGCTAACAGCAGACTGAGCACAAGGAAGTAAATATAAGTTGAAAGTAACACAGGTCATAGGTAAATATCTAAATACATATATTGTCTATTGTGAATACGTCCCAGTCATAGAGATGACCTGATGAATTAGTATGGACTTTATTTCCAGAATCCATCATGATGTGTAACTGAGAGAAGACAAAATATTGGTATTCTCTGATCGACAGATTCTGAATGACTAAGAGCTAGTTATCTTCACGTGCCTTATAATGCATACATAGCAGTACTTTCATTTAGAAATTAAGTATATTTTAACAGCAAATTTTACATTACCAACCAAAATGTGAAAATGTCGATACTTCTTGACCATGCCTTTGTATTGGATGTTCGTTCGTTTATTGGATTTCATGCAAAATTATCAGTCTCTACTGCGCTAGCCGCCTCTAATTGTGACGTAATAGAGTAGTGGGTAGGCAACCAGTCAACACTAAACACCGTTGGTGGTGGATTGCTCTCGACTAATCAAAAACTAAAATTCGCCATTTAATTCCAAACTGTGGGTCCAGCATGGCCAGTAGGTTAAGGCGCTCGATTTCTAACGTGAGGATAGCGGGTTCAAATCCAAGTCACAACAAACAGGTTTACAATTTCAGCTATGATGATGTTATAATGTGACGATCAATCCCACTATTCGTTGGTAAAACAGTACCCCAAAAGATGGAGGTGGATGATGATGACTAGCTACCTTCCCTCTAACCTAACACTGCTGAAGTATGGACGGTTAGCGCAAATAATCCTTGTGTAGCTTTGAGTTAAATTCTAAGCCGAAATAAAACTACAGTTTTCTGTTAAACTCAACAATATTATAATTTATATCTATTTTAGCCTTTGAGGCGTTTATTCCCACCAGAAGGCTTTGCTTCACCTTCTGACATAGATAACCTTGATAAATAGACATATTTTTATAATGTATCACACTACTAACTGGCAAATTATAATATGCTTTAAAAAAAGACCAAAAAACGTTTGCTCAAAATAATACTTAGCGTTCCTTGATGGAGACTGTAATGAATTAGTGTCTTCATTAACTTAAAATCTTCGCTTCACTCGATCGACTCGATAATAAGCTACACACTATTTGTTCATAATAATTTGAGAAGCCTCATTATCATTAACACAAAACCAATCAGGCTTAGTAAAGTAAGGTACAGCTATACTAAAGTCATCTAGGGCTGACGTGGTAGATAAGAAAATATATGTGCTCTTACTAGACAAAATTCAACTAATTAACAACTGAGCATTAAGCTATGATAGATGGTCAAGTTATTGAGTATTTTCTACAAACTTTCATAACACTCCGTCAGAATCGATAGGAATATATATAGGTAAATGAGTTGTACTGCCAAAAGAATGAGGTTTGTCGTTATGGGAGGTAATTGCACCATTATGTAAGAAGCTTGAGTGACCTCATTTAGGTAACAACAAGATACACGGCGTACTGAAAGAGATCGTTAACGTAATAACTAACTTTAGCTGTAAAAAGGCTTAAAGTTATGATGTGGTGCGTAATATTAAAGTACGCCTGATGGTGTGGTGTGTAGTATTAAAGTGCGCCTGATGATGGTGTGTTATATTAAAGTGCGCCTGATAATGTGGTGTGTTGCATTAAAGTGGACATGATGATGTGGTGCGTAATATTAAAGTACGCCTGATGGTGTGGTGTGTAGTATTAAAGTGCGCCTGATGATGGAGTGTAATATTAAAGTGCGTCTCATGAGGTGCTGTGTAGTGTTAAAGTGTTTTTAATGATGTGGTGTTTAACATTAAAGTGCGCCTGATGATGATATTAAAGTTTCCAGAGTTACATTTAGACACACCTAGACAAAAAGTAAAATCAACTAACAAAATTAAATATATCCCACGATTTAAAAATACTGCTGCACACCACATATTCTCGACATCAGCAGAAAAATAACCAACATTTGGCAAAAACTAATGAAAAATATTAAATTACAATTAATACTAAATTTATTCAAAAACCAGGCACAAAACTGACGTCTATACTATGTAAAAACTACACTGACAAACACCACACCAACATTATTTATAAAATACAATGTGATAACTGCCACGACTTCTATATTGGAGAAACTAGTAGAAAAATGGAAAACAGATTCAAAGAAAACAAAAAGTCACCTTCACACGTTTTCAAACACTGCAAGTCAAATAAACATAACATAACCATAGAAAACACCCAAATACTAAATAAAGAAACGCAAAATTAAAGAAGTCTTATTTATACAACAACCCAAGCCCAAAATAAACCAATACAAAGGGAACATCTTTATTCCTTTGTTAATAATATAATACAATCAAACATTTAAGCACGCCCTCTACATTTCTATACTCAGTTTCAAAATCCTCTTCAAACACTTGGTCATCTATCGGTCAGCTACCTCTTTCTTTCTTTGTGAACCTAATGATGACCGAATAAGGTCGAAACGTTGTTCGTTTCTCCACATAAAAAAATTCTCAACTTAAAACAACTGATTTTATATACATATTTCTCTACAAGTGTTTTTTTTTTCGTCACCACTGATTAAAGTCGAACAAACCAAAATAAGCTAAAAGAAAATGAGTGAGAGGAGACAACATACTTATTTCGGGACTTCGAACAGACACTTATGTGGAGTTTTCTAACTTGATTTAATAATGAAGACATAAACTGGCAGCAGACTCAATTTACGAATGAATTGAATTATAAAGAAATTTCCAAAGTACGATTTGAATTTTTTTTTCTTATTAGACACATTATTTATAAAAGAATTCAGTTCTACTTTTAAGGAATATTTTTATATGATTCTCTTTTCTTAGTTAGATGGTATTTTGAACAAAAAAGCATTATAGTTACGAAATATCATTAAGTTGTTATCAATAATTGTTTCAATTTTTTTCTAGATATATTGTCTATATTACTAAAAAGTTATTTGAAAAGGTAAGTCTAACAAACTATAATTGCACACGGCTTAAATGCTTGAAGCATTTTGCATATTTTCACTTAAGGTTTAATATTTAAAAATGCAACTCTGACAGTATTTAAGAAATCTGGCGTCCCCCGCTGGTACAGCGGTAAGTCTACGGATTTACAATATTAAAATCAGTGGTGCGGTTCTTCTTGCTTCTTGGTATACACAGTAGATAGTCCCATGTGGCTTTACTGAAATAAAAACACAAACTCAAACACACAGAAATTTGACTAGAAGTGTGTAACATTAGACAGAAACTCCTAGGCCCAGCATGGCCAAGTGGTTAGGACTTAATTTGAAAGTCCCGGGCTGGAATCCCCTTCACACCAAATATGTTCACTCTTTGGGGGCGTCATAATGTAACGGTCACTCTCATTATTTATTCTTAACAAAGTAGCCCAAGAGAATTTGATGGTGGGTGATGGTAGCTAGCTGGCTTCCCTTTAGTCTTACACTGTTAAATTAGGGACAACTAGCGCAGTTAACCCTTATGTGGCTTTACTCAAAATTCAAAACGAAAAACATAAACTTCGTGGATATTTCAATAAATATGTAATTTCACGTATTTTGTAAGGGATGTGATACCTGAAACATGTTTAACGTGCCACTGTATTAACTGATATCAATATGTGGTCTAAAGATCCTTAAATTAACACTACTTTTACATTCCATTCCTTGAAAAGGTGATGTATTTTACAAACCTAAGGGTCTTCAGTTTTACTAAAATGCACATAAAGGAGCTTTATGGATAAGACGTCTGATTCACAAGGAACGCAAGCTAAGCTAAGAGCAGCAACATTTCAATTTCGTATGACAATAATAACGATTTCGTATTGAAGCCAGCTTGCCTTAGAAAGTTTATCCACAGTAGTATGTTTGGATTACGACAAGAAAGCTGACTGCTAAGGGGTGGGTGGTAGGTTAGGTTACAACGGAAGCTTGTCTTATCACACTGCTTATGAATAATGCAATCGAACCTCCGGGTACCGTTGTGATTGAAGTCAAATACGCTCGACAAGAGCGCGACTTGAATGTTACTGGAGCTGTTCGATGTGGACAGAGATGATTGCTTGTCTTGAGGATAGCTCAAATGCAAGAACTAGTAAATTGCATCTACGTACAGTCAGATGCTTTCTTGAGGGCCACTTACACATGCAACAAAGGACGCTCAAGAGGAAATTAACATATTTGTGAAAACCCTTTGTTGACATGCACACACTGCAATGTTATATACCTCCTTGTCAAAGGAAACTACATGAAGAAACTAGCTCATATGAGAAGGTCGTTATTATTCTCTTAAGTGAAGAGATAATTAGAAAAAATTCAGTATTTACATGAACTACTTCTTTTGTTGGTTGATTATTCACCGAATTCTAGAGTAAGTAAGAAGGTTACAATAAATTATCACTTTTTCTTTTGTTACGTATTACGATTTCAAATAGCCTGAAATTTAATGTTTGTTTGTTTTTGAATTACGCGCAAAGTTAAACGAAGGCTGTCTGCACTAGCCGTCCCTCATTTAGTAGTGTAAGACTAGAGAGAAGGCATCTAGTCATCACCACTCACTGCCAACTCTTGAGCTACTCTTTTACTAACGAATAGTGAGATTGAACGTCCCATTATAAATCCCTCACAGCTTAAAGGGCGAGCATATTTGGTGAGAAAGGATCTAAAATTTGTGACTTTCAAATTATGAGTCGAGCGCCTTAACCATCTGGCCATGTTGGGCCCCTTAAATATGAATTTTAATTTAGAAGTTAATTGAATGCTGATATGTATTAAACTAATATTTGCCAACAAGATTGATACACATAAATTTATTTTTTAATTCAAATGTTCTTCATTTGGACAGCGGTATGTCTTCGGATTTACAACGTTAAAATCAGGGATTTGATTTCTCTTGATAGACATTGCAAATAACCCGACGTGACTTTTCTATAAAAACACACACACATTTGAAATCCATTTTGCTTTAGCTTTTATCATCTATTTAAAATCAAACCGTTCAATAGGACTCACCTCTATTAATTTTATTTCTTGGATATAGATGATCGAGTGATGAAAGAAATGACTATATAATATACAAACAACAGTACAATATATAATAACGGTTATTACAATGGTTATTACAAATAATAATTTATGTACAAAAATTTTACAAATTTTTAACAATACTAAGTCTTGTATCTAGCGTGAAACTGAATATTTTATCGATGGTTTACGATGAAAGAATTAATTCTATATTTATGCACAGATACAATTCACTGCACGGGAAGCTAGGTAGCTCTTTTCTTGACTAGCCTCACACGATTTAAAGACTACATTTTAACCGAGGAAGATGTGTGTGTGTGTCTTTCTCTTACAGCAGAGCCACATGGAACTATCAGCTGTATCTACCGAGGAGAAGCGAACCTCTGATTTTCGCATTGTAAATCTGTAGACTTACCGCTGACCCAGCGGGAGACCTGAGTAAGATATTGAGAGAAGTAGTAACATCTGAAGTTAATTCTCTGAAGTTGAACGGTTTGTAATGTTTGAAATCAATATACATTCCTTGTCAAGTATTTATAATTCTCTGAGTAATAAGCTTTTATCACAGTTATAGTTTCCTAGGCATTATATAGTAGACTAGCTGTAGCAGGCCCGGCATGGCGAAGTAGGTCAAGGCGTTCGACTCGTAATCCGAGGGTCGCGGATTCGAATCCCGTCGCACCAAACATGCTTGCCCTTTCAGCCGTGTGGGCGTTATAATGTGACGGTCAATCCCACTATTAGTTGGTGAAAGAGTAGCCCAAGAGTTGGCGGTGGATGATAATGACTAGCTCCCTTCCCTCTAGTTTTACACTGCTAAATTTGGGACAGCTAGCGCAGGTAGCCCTGGAGTAGCTTTGCGCGAAATTCACAAATAAACAAGAAATAAACTAACTGTAGCAAATTAACAATATTCTAACAATTGGCTCTTTGCGAGTCGATTTATAAACTAGAATGTTTCGTACACACATAATTCATTCTTGATTTTCACGCTCGAGATTCTTCTACAAACTGAGAACGGGCGAGTCTTTCGCAATGCACATTTAGCAATAAAAGTTACGTGAATTTTTAAATACATATTAAACTGAAACAAACTTGGATATTAACATAAATATGTAATAGTAAAGCCGTTTTATTTCATTTCTTTATTTTAACTTACAACATAACAACATTGTAGTACAGAATTCTACACTAACTTATTGATGTAGAAAGTAATACTTCAATTAATGTAATAACTTTTTTTAGAATTAGTGTAAACGATTTTTTCCAACCATTTTGATCTAATTATATATTTTAATGGTGTGAGATACCTTAATTTCCGTATGTATATACCATGTACGAATAAAGCGTAGCACAGTTATAACTTTCCGCTTGAACTAAGTTACAAACACTATTAGTTGAAATAATACATTCCAATACAGCAAAAACTTGATAAAAGCACTGTTTAAAAATGTAATAATGTGTGTTAGAAATAAATAATCGCATGAAATTAGTGTCTCATCCAACATAACAGAATACCATCATTCCTGATAACAAGAAACCCAATTGAAGTAAAAATGTATCTCAGGACGGCTGGTATGGGCATATACACTTTCACCAAATTAAAGCAGAGATTAAAGTTTCGACCTTCTTCGGTCATCTTCAGGTTAACAGACAGCTTTGTGTAGCTTTGTGCTTAACTCCAAACAAAAATTGATCATCGTGAACCTTTGATAAGATATCAAGAAAGTTTCAGACCAAAAACTATAATTGTTATTGTTTGTACGTTTGTAAAACTGTTGTATATAAATCATTATTCGTAAGAACCGTTATTATAAATTGTGTTACTATTTGTATAGTATATTTCATTAAACTGAAGATGACCTAAGAAGGTCGAAACATTGTTCCCTGCTTTATTTTGGTAAAAGTGTTAATACTTATACCAGCCGTCATGATATACACGAATACCATCATATTTGAGGCTGTTTGTTTCAGAATTGTTCAACGCAATACAAGAACTATTTGCGCAGAACAATTCCCAATTGTGATAAACAAGAAGAAATGTAGCTTTTTACAAGCACATACCGCCACCTGTAAAGCTACTCTTGCTTTATAAGATAAAGAATTATGAAAATAATTTCAAGAGATCCAACGCTTTAACATTAATACGGTATAATTTAAAAAAAGATTGAACTTGGTGTTACTGCATTCAGATTTTTATAAATTAATTGTTTTTATTCTTAAGTATGTTATTTACGACATACAACTCCCCCATTGGCACGTCAGTAAGTCTGAAGACTTATTACGCATAGTCCATTGTGTATCTTTGCGCTTAACTACAAATAACGACACCTAAGATATACAAAATCGTAATTATATCACCTGTGTGCATTTTTGTAAATTTGATATTAGGTTTTAATATTAATTTAAAAAAAACTCAATAACAGCTTAATGACACAAAGATTGTGTTTTTCAGTTATCATTTCCAAGCTTAAAATAAAATACAAATATTCAAAATCTCGTCTCTCTTATCTGAATATGTTTTTGTCTTTCTGTCAAAAGAGTAGTTAAAACATTTACAGATACTCTGAATTCAACAGTTTAAAATATGCGGATCAATCAGTATTTATTTTCTGTAGAAAGAAACAACCATTATTCGATTCATGCCCAGTAAATGTTTCTATTCGGTAAGGTTTGTTTTGAATTTCGCGCAAAGGGACACGAGGGCTATCTGCACTAGCCGTCCCTAATTTAACACTGTAAAACTAGAGGGAAAGCAGCAAGTCATCATCACCTACCGCCGACGCTTGGGTTACTTTTTTACCAACGAATAGTAGGATTGACCTACGTTATAACGCCTGCACTACTGAAAGGGCGAAAAGGTTAGTAGGATGTGGATTCGATCTCACGATAATCAGAGTACTAGTCGAGCGCCTTAACCGCCTGACCACGGCGGACACTTTTGTTAGACAGACGGATTTAATATCTTTAACAGGCTTAGTCTCTCTTTTAGTGGATCATCTAAAATTCAGGGTTTCATTCCCGACATTGAAAAAAGCGTAGCTAGGCATTTTTGTAGCTTTGGAACAGTAATAAATGTGCGTTAGTTTAAGGACAAGGAAATGAAAGTCTGTGATATATAGCATTTAGATGATATGTTAAGGGTGGATGACAAAGGTCTTGTTAAAATGATATAGTGAGAGTTGTTAACTCCACAATATTTTACTGGTAGTCCATGAAGAGACAGGTAAACACGATATAAAGAGCTCCACTGTTTAGGTAATGTCTTAAGGGTAAAGAACATTTTGTAAGAATCTATATTTTTGTAACATATTACTCGCATGACTATATTTCAAACTTTAAAAATCTATCATATACAACTAATGGTCCTTTTATTCTCTCTAAAAGTAAGACTAATAAAGTAATAACACAATCGTTAAGTAATTATAGCCCATGTAGTGAGAGTGATAGTAGAGGTTAAGGTTTTGGCTTTGGTTAATCTTAGCTGTAGTTTGGAGTACAAATTTTTCTATATTAGTATATGAAAATCAATCCTGAAATTTCTGTTTAGCTGCTCCAAAATATAGCCCTTCATAGCTATTCCGCTCCACCATAAAGATAGGTGGAAATTAAGCCTACTGTTTATTTTTCATAAAATCATCGATTTTCTAATTAAATTTTTGAAAGGATTTTATTTCCACTACTGTTGACGTCAGCTTATTTAATAACTTAGTAACGACCATGTTAGAAAAATAAAACTTTCTTAGCTAGAACCCATCGAGTACCAATTCGTGAAGGCGTTATAAGTTACTGTCAATCCCACTATTCGTTATTAAAAGAGTAGCCCAAGAGTTGGCGATGAGTGGTGATGAATAGCTCCTATTCCTCTAGTCTTACACTGCTAAATTAGGGACGGCTAGTGCAGATATCCCTCGAGTAGCTTTGCGCGAAATTTAAAAACAAAAAAACGTAATGCGTTTTTCTTTATTAAAATAACACATGGAATAATAAAAGACGCTTAATAGACTGGCCACTAGATAATTATACTGCATGTATTCTTTGATCCAAGGGATTGGGTTCACTGCATATTCGGTATTTATTCATCACTATTTTTATAAAATTTACCATTTAATTGTTTCAACTGGCATACACTAGTATATCTTTAAAAATCTTGCTACCAACAAGAGAATACTGACTCGATGGCTGTCAGTGTTTTATTCACTGTATATAATTATAATTGTTTCATTCATGTTATTCAATGGACTTCTATTTACATTTCAGAGGTATTAATCAAATCATCACACCTTAGCGCATTTCCATATCTTTTATTCTAGGTGGTCAATAATTCGATCAACTGAGTAACTGATACACGTTATTCTGCACTAATTAAAAATCCTCAATAAGGGTAAACATTCCAAAGAGTTTAATATTGTCACTAAAATTTACTGGTTTACGATTACTGCCAGTATAAATGTCATTAACGTAAGTAGGAAAAAAATAAAAGTCCAATCAAGTGCGGACATCTGCGTAGCAAAAGTCACGTTTGACTTACAGAGAGCCCGTTAATAACAGTCCTTTTTCTTTACCAAACCACTCTTCAATTCTATTAACTTGTCTTTTACCCCACCACGTTGTGATTTCCTTATTAATTTCTTCATGTGTGTGTGACACATTCTAGACATCATCTCAATGCAGAAACAAGACTAATTGGTTTATAATTTGTAAGGCATAGTTTGTTGTTAAAAAAAAATGACGGCGAGAGGTTTGCGTATCTGACCTTTGACCTTCTTTAAACTAATCCCTTCGCTCAAATAATCTATGATACTGGAAACTTCTCAGTATGTTGTAAAAACTTGGCCATTTAATTTTTTTTTAAAGAAACTTGCTATAAGCATCCCATATGGACTCAATTCCCATATCCAGATTTATTTAACTCTAAATTAATTTTAAAAAATCCTTGCTAATAAATTTATCAATCAATCAGTTCTTTCTCGTAAGGTTTTTTTCTATTTCACAATTTTTTTAAAGTTTGTTTGCTTTTTATCACAAAACTACACAATGGGCTATCTGTTCTGTGCCCACTAAAAGTATCTAAACCCAATTTATAGGGTTTAAGCTCTAAGACTTATCGTGAAACAGCCGTCGCTTCTTTTCTTCAAACCCAATACGTTTTTCTCAATAACATTTCTTCATTTTTATTTTCATAATTATATGTTTCTTCCATTTCAGCTTAAGTAACGTCAGTTTTTAAATATTTTTAGGCTGACCCCAGCTAGTGATATATCTAATCTGTTTAAAATGACAGTTCTCTGTAAAATATAATGCACGATACAAATTCAAACTGGATTGAAAATTTATTGTGTACTTAGCGCCAGCTAAGTTTTAGTCATAGGCTAACAAAGAATAGATATACGGTTATTTATAATGATAAATATAAACTATCGTTTTCGTTGGATCTAAATAGAAAAGATAAGTGGTTGTAAAAATGATTCACTTGTGAAAAGAAAACGTAAAGCAAACGGATATAAGAAAACTGTGAAGAAATCCGTAATTAGTAAGTACTGTACAAGGTGCTTTATGTGCACACTGTTTCGAATGTTATTTCTGTACTTGAAATAAAAAGGCTGATATGGCTTTATTAGTTAATATGTCTGGGCTGGGAATTCAAAGATTCACAGGTCGCGATTCGTTACTGTAAAAATGCGTTATAAGAATGGTTTAGTTATAAGAGTGACAGTCAAACAAAGAGTGTGTAAAGAGTAGACAGCGGGTGATGTTGACAAAGAGCTTTTCATCTCGTTTACCAGGTCAAAATTACAGACTGCTATAAGCGGATAGGTATTGGGTATCTTTATGCAAAATTACAAATATCTAAAAGAAGTAAACGAAAAAGTAAAAATTACTGATTAAGATGGTGAATTATGAAATAATTGCCTCAAGAAAGCGTTTATTCGAAAAGAAGCCGAGATTGTAAAAAATGTTAATGGTTATGGGTTCTTTTAATGAAGATATAATAATAAAACATTTAAGTTTCCGTAAAAAAATCTATAAAAACTGAACAACGTCCTTTTTTTACAATCATAGAATGTCTTAAATGGTTCCATGTCTTTTAAATATTCACTGCAGTAAAATATCCCTATTCTTCAAAAAAATAGAATTTTTTCTTTTCTTTTGCTTTTAAGAATAAAGAAATAGCTAGGACTGTGGCACGCTTGGTCTACTGGTCAATGTTCCAGGCTGTGGAGCCCCCAGTGGCTTAGCGGTATGTCTGCGGACTTACACGCTAAAATCCGGATTTCGATGCCCGTGGTGGGCAGAGCACAGATAGCCCATTGTGTAGCTTTGTGCTTAATTCAAAAACAACAACAAAATCCAGGCTGTGGACCGTAGATTCAAGGTTTGAAACGTAATGCCTTTGAACACTTTCCGAACTTTCTGCTGTGGACGTGTTATATAATAAGAGTTAATTCTTTTAATCAGATCATATCACGGTGGGTGTTGCAAGTGATTGGGCGCTGTCTCTCTTGTAATCTGTTCAAAATCAATGGCAGCTACATTTCTATCCTATAAATAATCTCTACCTGCCGTTTAGCCTATTTCTCACGTAAGTTCTGTTTCCAGTAGAATGTACCAAATACCACCAATAATTAGTCTATATTTCGTGTAAGATCCTGGTTCTATTAATTATAATAAATAGCAGTTTTACACAAATATACTTTTCTAGTCAATATGATCAACGTTTTGTGTAAGGTTCTGTTTCGTTTGAATACAGCAAATACCAATTTTACACCGATATTTGTTCTAGTCAAGATGCTCAATGAGTTTGAAATTATTACATATTTTTAAAACACTAATTAAGCAACACAGAAACAAGAAAGTCAGCACAATATACAAACACAGAAATCAATGCATATCTTAACGGATTTACTGTTATACGTTTATTTTATTAGCTACACGTGTTTCAGTTTGATGCATGTGACATATATTGTTCGATGTGTATTCCGCAAGTCCCGCCTGTTCTCTAAGTATGTAGAATATTCTTAAGAGTAAGCATTAATAATATTTGTTTTATGAAATAACTAGCATGTTTTCGAACATTGTTGAAGTTTGAGAGTCTCAGGTGATTGGTATATAAAACCGATGTACCATAAGAGAAGAATATTATCAAAACATTATCAGAAGCTATAATTGCCATTACCGCTTATTACTCAAAAATACTACAGAATATGGCCAGGAATTGTTATGGATGTTGAACGTTATAAACCGTTTAACTTCAGTTAATTAATTTCGGACCTTAATATTTGTATCAGAACATTAGATATTGTCGTCGGTGAAAACTTGTAGGTGCTTCAAGCTAGCTCGCCGTCAGGAGTAGTGTACAAGTGTATCAACAAAAAATTAATTTTGTTCTCCGTGAACATCGGTAAAAAATTCAGTTGCAGACCAGATATAAGACTCAGTATTGTTATGTGTTAAAACTTTTATACAATATTTTAATAATGTAATAACCTTTGCTATAAATTGTATAATTATTTATATTTTAAAATATATTTATGTTAGGAATGAAAATTGTGTGTATTAATCTTGTTAGCAAATATAATAAATTAGGTACATATTAACATTTAATTAAATTCTAAATTATCATTAAAGTTTACAGCTATTTGAATTCGTAATATGTGGCACGAGTAATATAATAAATCGGAGACTCGTCCGGGATAAATTATGATACGTAACAGTCATCAAGATAATGTTTTAGTTTTACGAAACCTTTTCGTGCTAGAGATTTGTTTTGTGGCACTAATTTCAACCAAGATTGAAAACAGATTTCTGTTGCTGAAATAATATTCAATGTTTGGATATATTGTAAGTGATAATACGAGTGTTGGAATTTCTAATAACTAAAGTGTTAAAAATAACTAATTATTAGTTAGTAACATACATTTTATCTAGAACTTACTAAAAGATCTACGATAAAACATTAACTTTTACAGTTTAATAGTTAGTTGTTGTAAAAAACAAAGTACTTGTATAAAACGGTTGTATTATGTTAAGACACATATGGAAGTTATTTAATTAATAACGTATTTCATTTTAAAATGAAAACCACCTATGTGTAACTAGCAATACCATTCTATTTTCCAAGATATTAAATTATACGAAGTTCAAAGGTAGTATCAAAGGAAGCTTTAAAGCATATAATAAATTGATTTTTGTATGACAACAACATTAGGTTTTTATTTCTGAGCTATTACTTTCAATACTGCATGACAGTATTGTGACAGCCATGAACCGCACGTATGGATTACGTTCGTGAAATGGACACAGTTTTGGAAAGGAATAATTTAACTTGCAACTAAGAGAAAATAACATCAACTTCAAGGTGAGATCTACAGTAACGCCCTCCATTCATCGCCATTGCTCGACTTGCAACACTATGAGAGATTGTTGTTGTTGTTTTGAGTTAAGCACAAAGCTACTCAATGAGTTATCTGTGCTCTGCCCATCACGGGTATCGAAACCCGGTTTTTAGCGTTGTAAGTCCGTAGACATACCGCTGAGCCACTGGGGGGGCACTATGAGAGATTGTTTGAAATTTCGATTTTCGTTTAAAGAAACTCAACAGTTTGTGTGTGTGTATATATATATATATATGTGCCCCCCAGTGGCTCAGCGGTATGTCTGCGGACTTACACGCTAAAATCCGGGTTTCGATACCCGTGGTGGGCAGAGCACAGATAGCCCATTGTGTAGCTTTGTGCTTAATTCAAACAACAACAACAACATATATATATATATATTGTTGCACACATGAAACATTTAAAAAAAGGTTAAAATTGAGCCACTGTGGGCCTAACATGGGCTGGTAGTTATGACACTCCGTTTGCAATTTGTAGATCGTAGGTTTGACTCTCTTGAAGCTGAACTCATTCGCCCTTTCAGAGAAAGGAAAAAAATGTTCATGAAGAAATGTACTGCTAATATCAAATGGAGTGTGTATGTAGTGAGTGTTTAATACTTGGGTCAATGGAATTGATTAATTGTAAAAATTGCGGTCATTAAAAATCTGTTAACTTTCCGGTCTGTAGGATAGGTGTGCATAGTTAAACTTGTCACAGTTTTTTTTCACACTTTTGTATTCATATATTACCAATACATATATATGTTTAAAACTCTCATTGTAAAGGTAAGTTGACACAGGCCTGGCCTGTTTAAGGCGCTCGACTAGTAATTTGAGGGTCGCAAGTTCGAATCATCGTCACACGAAACATGCTCGCCCTTTCAGCCGTGATGGCGTTATTATGTGACGGTCACTCCCACTATTCGTTGGTAAAAGAGTAGCCCCAGAGTTGGTGGTGGGTGGTGATTCATAGCTAACTCTCCTCTAGTTTTACACTGTTAAGTGATTAACGGGTAACGCAAATAGCCCTCCTGTAGCTTTTCGCACAATTCAAAAACAAAATGAACAAATCTTCTGATATATATACAACACGGCTTATAACTTTTCAAAACGAAACAAAGTGAAATGAGATACTTGTGGAGAAGCGTGATCAAATGAATTGAGAAAACTTTTAAACTACTTAACATTATGTGTGCTCACTCAATCAAATTTCGAAGAACAAATAACATAATGTTTAGGGACAACATGAAACCTACTGGTCCATCGAAACTGTCTCATTCCCTAAACTACACTAGAAGTATTATAAAAAAAAACCCTTCTAAATCTAGCCCTTACCGTTTATATATATATATATATATCGAGCTTTCTTTCAAACTCACTTAATTGTACATCCGACTGTCTTTGCTGACCTGAAGATGACCTAAGTAGGTCGAAAAGTTGTTCTTGTATATTATTACAGTTAAAGTTTTTTATCACTCATATTACCCGTCTCTCCAATACATTTTTACTTCAACTGAGTTTCTCGTTAATTTTAAAGAATTCGCCCAACTGGAACACATCTTGAAGTCTTTTGGACTTCACAATCTTATCCAATCATCTCTTTCCTTGGTGTAACACCAGTAGTCCGAGATCAAGTTGGAAAACTTAAGAATATATTCCCTTTCTTTGTGAAGGTGCACAGATAATGAGAGATATCGCCAAGCAGCTAATAAACGTATATTTACGTTACTCCTGTTGAATGGTTACTCATTATCATGTTCCGAATGTCAGAGAGATCCATGCTTCAACCCACTGTTCTGCTGACAAACCATGATATTATTACATTCTCAAACTGATACAACGGTGGAGGTAAAGTAATTATAACACTACCAGATCAGTTTACATTTTGTGCAGAAGTAAAAGAAGTATTCTACTTATAATTATGGAGGGTGCTAATACCTACCAATAACGTATGTGTTGTAATCTATATTACGTGCTAGGCCATGCGAGGCCTAATAGTTACCTCATACTTTAGCCTCCGATATAAGTCTTAAGTAATATATGTTTTGTAATTTGCCTCTACTGTTTGTGTCTAGGTATTTGGACTTATATTTTATCTGGACTTGTCTTTCAAACATGAATAGGAGACTTTGGGACCTTTGTTATGATCGATTCATACTTCGCGTGCTATTACCACTAACGTACAATATTATCAAAACTCGAGGATACTGTTAAAGAAACTGATACGTAATGAAAATTCGGACACTAGAACTGGAAACCATGATTGAACACGTGGATTATTACCAGAAGAAAACGTCATAAAACGAGACAAACATAGACTGCAACTATTTCCAGACGCAATTTTCCGCATTTGATGATCTCTTGTTGTTGCAGGTCAGGAACTGGTTAAATAATGGCACTACTGTTTCATTTTAAAGACTCTTTAATGAAATAGAAAACAAATATTTTTAGTTAATCTGTAAACTTGACATATGTATAAGTTATAGTATTGATATAATACGATGGTGTGTCTTTAACCGTTGTTTTCGTACTACTCCACATATTACATCATATTTAATCATTTGATGTTTTTGTCTGTTACAAAATGCACTGAAAATAACTTAATAAAATGACCGAAACGATACAGTTATTTTTTGTGTGAAACAGGCGTTAGAATGTGATTGATTAGTAATAAACTCAGGAGAAGCATGGCCCCGTGGTAAGAGCACTCGTCTCGTAACCTGAAGGAGCCGGCTCGAATCCACGTCACATTAAAAATAAAGCAACTGCATGTTTATAGAAAAAAAAATCAGTGAACTTTGAACCGTCTTCTGCTGACAATAAAAATTATGTCTAATTTGCATAGATAGTAGTACGTCATAATTGATGATACACCTGGTGGTCTTACTTCGTTTTACAGATATTGTTAAGGAAGCATTTTCAACAAACTCGTGAGGTCACAAGCAGTTTGGTCTAATGATAATTGAGAAAAATTATTATTAAAAGGTCGATAAGTCCAAAGTCCATTGGTAATTTCAGGGTTAACTTTAAAAGAAATATCAAAATCAAAGTATCAGATTGGTTATTTACGGTGCATTTATTAATAAGGACGTTATTTTTATGTTTTAGTTAAATAAAATAATAAAGCAAAGTGGGTTACATTTACTTCTACCAGACATCTTAACTTCTTAGAAAATTCTTGAATCTAGAGGCTTATTTATATGATGAATATTGTTTTTATCTATTTATAATGCTACTGTCTTTCATATAAATGAGACATTTGTCCAGGATACTTTGTCTGCTAAATATTACAGAGAGTCCAGAATAAAAAAAGATTTATTATAACCACTAAAGAAAAGATGAAAATTTTATTTTTAAACAGTAATAAATTGCGAAGTTTTTTTCCAGTTTTTAACTAAAACGCAGAACCGTACGAGAAAGAGCGCCATCTTCAGACGTAGAATGAACCATATTCTATCTGATAAGCTTTTTGGGCAATTTGGGTTATTGAAGTCGCGTTAAGTAGGCTATTGAGAGAACACTTTCCACGAGATTCAAATCGATTATTATGTACGGATAAACAGAATATGCCCATTAAAATATTAAGATTTGTAACATAAAATGAAGAACTGCTATTATTATGTTCTAGTGAAACATAAAACACCCATTAACGAGAAGTGTTTCATCCACATGATGCCGTAGTTATTCAAGCACGAGTCTATTAACCATTTAAAACAAAACGTAACATGGTATGAAATAATTCTGTTTATTTTGTTCATCGAAACGAGAAAACGACTGTACTGTTCGATATAATATTTCTTTCAAATATTCAGCCATTATTTCTATTAACAAAAATTACATTAAACATTGTAGTAACTCTCTCTGAATACGTTCTTATTTTATTTCTTGTCACTGTTCTCTTTATTTTATTCTATTAAGTGAGCCTGTTTATTAATTGTATTTGTAATTAAGCACAAAGCTCCACAAACAGCCATTTGGGTTCTGCCCACCACGGTTATCGAAACCCGGTTTCTAGTATTCTAAGTTCGCAGACATACTGCTGTGCTATTGGGGAGTTATTCTATTAATAAGAATTTTTTTCTTGATATAAGTTTATTAGAGTAATAAACCGGTTTCTGGAATAGTATCACAGCCGCATCGGTTTCAGGCTAATAAAGTAAAATTTGGTACTGTAGTTATGCTAAACCTTTGTGTTTTTCTTAGCTGTTTACCACTAAGCTACACTATGGGCTCTCTGTGATATGTCTACTTCAGATGTTGAACCCCGATTTTTAACATTATATATCTTTATACTTGTAGCTGCGTATGTTTGGAATGACACATAATGAAAATTGTTAATTTTTGCGATAACCATACGCTATAACTAAATTTGTCATTTTGTGAAGGTTGTAAAACATTGTTCTGTTCGAGGATTATCTGAAGTAACAATTATCTAGTAGTAAATACAGCGGAAAAGTCAATCAGTCTCTAATATATGTAGCTCACAGAGCTGTTCTAAAGCAAAGAGACCAGTTTTGTTGCAAAATTATTTCAAAATGGTATCTCATCATTGGTTAGTATTGCCTTCTTGTTAGACATTATGAATAACACGTTTTATCACATTCTGAAAACAAGCACTGTACAGGCGAGTAAGGATGTTAAATAACTCGGCCAGACTTACAAGATGTTTATTATTTGATTCTTAACACAACATATTTGAAGTGAAACGTATGGTGAGTAGTACCTATGTGTGTTTAGAAAACTACATTTGATATATGTGTATATATATATATGTACATATACATACACGAAATATACTTCTATAGGAAGCCCGTTATGGCCAGGTGGTTAAGGCACTGGACTCCTAATTTGAGTGTCGCGGTTTCGAATTTCCGTCATACCAAACATGCTCGCCCTTTCAGCCGTGAGCGCGTTATAATGTGATGGTGAATCCCACTATTCGTTAGTAAAAGGGTAGCCCAAGAGTTGTCTGTGGGTGGTGATGACTAGCTGCCTGCCATCTAGTCTTACACTGCTAAATTAGGGACGGCTAGCACAGATAACCCTCGTGTAGCGATATGCAAAATTTCCCATGTGGTCTAGTGGCTAAAATGCCTGGCTTTCACCCAGGAGGCCCGGGTTCGATTCCCGGCATGGGAAGTTCTCGTTTTTGGCCCAGCATGGCCAAGCGTGTTAATGCGTACGACTCATAATCTGAGGATCGCGGGTTCGCATCCCTTCGCGCCAAACATGATCGCCCTTTTAGCCGTGGGGACGTTATAAAGTTACAGTCGATCCCACTATTCGTTGGTAAAAGAGAAGCCCCAGAGTTGGCGGTGGATGATGATGACTAGCTGCCTTCCCTCTAGTCTTACACTGCTAAATTAGGGACGGCTGGCACACATAGCCCTCGAGTAGTTTTGTGCGAAATTGAAAAAACAAACAAATTACACGAAAACACAAACTTCCATAGGGTCACCGAAAGCATACTGTTTTAGTTAAGGGTAACAAATATATTTATTTTTTTTAATTTTGAAGTTAATATGTTATGCTGTGTTGTAACTTACGTAGTGCACAATTATTCTCATGTGCACGTTTTACTGACATCAGGACAGTACAAATTGGTACGTTAAGCATTTCTTATATGATGTCATCTTAATGTCGATTGACTGACAGACAGACAACATACTGTTGTGTAATGTTGCGTGTGGCTTTCGGCCTCTTTTCGGTAATAGCCATATAAATGAGTGGATCAAAAACAGTGCGTTCGTTAAACAACATAAATTATATTTTCAAATTATTCTTACATGTGAAATATTTCTTTTTGTGTATAATAGGAGTGACCATTAAAGATCAGTTGTTTTTCGGCTGCTAGAAATTTCTGTTAGTGGCTGAATGTGTTTAATTATATGTTGCCATTTTGAACAAAGGTTTAAAATATAAAACTTTTTTAGATATCCTTACATGTACTAAATACACTGTAGGTTTTCTTTTTAAACATAAATAAGTCATCTATGGCAATGTACTGTAGTAATTCTGGAATATCCTTACATAAAAATGCATCTGTTTTGCAAAGTTACTTATTACCTGGCATTCAATAAAAAAATAAACTGCGTATCAATCGTGATTTATGTAGATAAAAACTTTATTTTTCCTGTTACTAGGTTTTCTCTAGTTTACCTTTTTAAATTGGAAGAAGTCGTATATCAGAATTTCAAAGATTTGTTTTCCAGTGGAACACATCGCTCTACATTTCTTGCGATTTATTTCAGAAAAATAAACATAATATCCATATTTTTAAAAACTTTTTCATAAAGATTATTATCCTGTGATTTGAAATCTCAGGTAGCTTCTTCTAAAGTTAAAAGAATATTTAAGAAATAACATATTTTGTATTACACTATTCCAAAGACCGTTCGAGTAATATCATTCCACAAAGAGTACCTTGGTTACACTAAAGTCAGACTTTAATATAATCTTTAAAGCAATATTAGTCCGCAAAACAAAGTTTTGGCGTAATCTCAGAAGTGAAATCTGCCATCAAAGTATGCACGGCTCTAATATAATTTATCAAATATGTTTTTTTTCCCTAATGTATACAGAGAACGAGAGTATTAAATTAAAGTGTCTTTGGACACTTACCACATCACTAGAGTCAGCGCTTACGCATCAGCTCATGGTCTATCCCACGAGTGTGCATCTTGGTAAAAGATCTGAAGCACAGTTTCTATATTACAAAGGGCTTCGTCGTAAGGTTGTCATATCCAAAGTTTACCATCCCTCTCTACAGGCGCTCAATAAACCATTCATTATACGAGGATGTCGGTCTATCAGTGCTCTTAGTTCTGTCTGATCACACAGAAATGTATAGAATGGCATATGACAATTTTACCGGCATGTTTTCCTGTGTAATAACAAGAATACTCGTTTCATTTTCCAGCTGTTTCAAGCATGGGACAGACGAAAAGATATGTCCTAACAACAACTTGTCAGCACACTATTTGTGTTGCGTTTTTAAAAGATTTTCTATGGGAGATTATATTTGATGGATATAATTATGTAAGTACGTCCTGGCAATGCCCGGCATCTCCAGATGATTAAGGCAATCGACTCGTAATCTGAGGGCCGCAGGTTGGAATTACTATAACTCCAAACATGCTCGCCCTTTCAGCCGTGGGGGCGTTATAATGTGACAGTCATCCAGCTATTCGTTGGTAAAAGAGTAGCCCAAGAGTTGGCGGTAGGTAGTGATGACTAGCTGTCTTCCCTCTAGTCTTGCATTGCAAAATTACGGACGGTTAGAGCAGATACTCCACGAGAAGCTTTGCGCGAAATTCAAAAACAAAAAAAACAAACACAAATATGAACGCCTTGGTAAAAAACAAACACAATTATAAACGCCCTGGTAAATATGCAGGAACGTGTGGGCATTGTTTCTTTAAGGTTAGATTAACATCGTGTGGAGGGTTATAGCATTACCATCGTTATTTAAATCGTATTCTTTATTAGAGAAAACTGATTCAAAAGTATTTTAATTTATTTCATTAAGAGAGAACTTCACTTACCATAAAGTATTACATACATATATATTTCAAAAGCAAGTGTCCGAGTTCTTTAGCTCAGTGTTTCCCAAAACGGGAGATACAGTTCCCTTAGAGTCTATAAAGTCTTTTCTGGATAACCGCTAAAAATGGGCCGAAAAGAAAAATACTTCATTAATTTTAATTCTAATTAAACAATAAGTCGTCAGAAATTATGTTCAATAAATTAACTGGTACAATATGTCGACAGATATTATTGTTTTAACTATGGCACTGTTTTTCAATCATCATGTTAAAGTAGGCATGATTTTAAAGCATTTTTATGAGTTGAGAGACCCAGACCTTTATTCAGGAAGTCTCATATCAAAAGAATTTAGGTAATTTATTAATAAACAGCCATAATGGTTCTTTTATTTTTATTATCAACATTTTATAGCATTTCCTTTACGATAGGGTCCAGCATGGCCAGGTGGGTTAAGGTGTTCGACTCGTAATATGAGGGTCTGAGTTCAAATCCCCGTCGCTCCAAACATACTCTCCCTTTCAGTCGTGGAGGCGTTATAATGTGACAGTCAATCCCACTGTTCGTTGGTAAAAGCAAAGCCCAAGAGTTGGAAGTTGGTGGTGATGACCAGCTGCCTTCCCTCTAGTCTCACACTGCTAAATTCTGGACGGCTAGCGTAGATAGCCCTCGAGTAGCTTTGCGCGAAATTTAAAGAACAAACAAACCCCCTACAAGGAATGGTTAATATATACTAAGATAGTTTTATTGTTTTTTTTCTCAAAACGTTAAGTGTAGTTTCAATAGAAGTTCTAAAACTGTGCATCAAACTTTCTGTTGTATTTACTACCAGTCATGATTGAATAGTTTTACAATAAGTTTCATCAATCCGCAAGACCCGTACTCGATTTCCTATCTTTCACATTTAGTTATTTATATGCTATAGCATTCGATCTCAGGAACTAGCAACTCACAAAAAATTAGTGAAATCACTCAGTAAAACTCAAAGGCAAATCTTAGACTAGTTATAGAGATTAGCAACAAAATTAATGATTGTTTTTTGTAATGGACCGACAAGCTATTTGATGCATAAATAGCTCAGAAACACGTTATTTATAAAACGGCTGGGAGTCCATATGTAATTTTTGATTAAACAGCATACATCTGACGGTGTCATTCAAATAAGTAAGACATTTTTAATCCTTTCAAAATCATTCCATCGTACACATAAAGGTTTTAAGGTACTTTTATGTATTATGATTATGATAACTCAGCTGGTTATCTCATGCTGTCCTCTTTGTATCGGTACTCAAATCATTTCCCTTGTTATAAAACATAAAGTTCCAGTCGTCATCTTTCCGAGCATTATGGTGTTACCTTACTTTCTTTACCGATATCTTCTACAGAATTACAATGCTATGTAAAAGAGTGTTAGAACAAGAGAATATTTTGTCATTCGATCTCTTTTATGGGACTAAATTGATAGAATGATAAAATATACTTTATTACCACTGCAGAATGTAAATTTCAACACTGTGGTAATGTTTCACTGATCAATATTGACTATTAAATGAACTAGGGTGAGAATACTTGTCGTTTTTTATATTTTTTTATACTTGTATTAAGGGTATGTCATAAGTATTCTGTTTGAATGGACATATTGATCAAATGTAGGTTCAAAAAACCTACCGTAGTACTCCGTCCAGTCTTAACTATAAAGAAAGAACCTAACAAGGAACTAGCATATGGTACAGATATATGCTATGATAAATCAGTTTAATAGCATTCCACAACTAATCTTTATTAAAAACATTATTGAACACTATATCTTAGAACTACTGATATGAGAATTAACACTTTTATTCGTAAAGCAGAGAACAACGTTTTGACCTTTCTAGGTCATCTTCAGAAGGTTAACCTGAAGATGATCCAGGAAGGTCAAAACGTTGTTCTCTACTTTATTAGTAAAAGTGTTAATATCTGTTCAAGTCGTTCTGAGATACATTTCTACCTCAAGTGGGTTTCTCATCATCAGGAAGTAGTTAACACTATATATTATGATTTGTTGTTGTCACGGCCCATAAGTGTGGAGACTTGTCAATAGAGAAAGTTCGTGATGCGGGTTGGATTCTCTTACAAATGTTTGAAGAGTTAAAATGCTTCCCACACACTATCAAGTACACTGAAGATCATCAGAGAGAGGCAGATAAATCTGAAAAATAGGAAAGGAAGAGGTAAAACACAATAATACTGTTGTTAAATATCTTCGTTATGCAGCACTTGGAACAGAAGGAGGAGTGCTATTGATCTCAGATACGACATAAACGACAAGTTATCAAATGGCAGAGCCACTGATCTCAGATCCGACGTAAACGACAAGTTATCAAATGGCAGAGCTACTGATCTCAGATACGACATAAACGACAAGTTATCAAATGGCAGAGCTACTGATCTCAGATACGACGTAAACGACAAGTTATCAAATGGCAGAATTGTGTCCAGATGCTCAATACCAACTTCAACGAGAATGGAATATTTGGTCGTTAAACAGTTAAGCCTTTATCTCGGTCTCCAAATGTCACCGAGAAACTGAAGTTCACTAAAAACTACAAAAACTGGATTGTTGATGACTGGAAAAGGGTGTTATGAACTGATGAGTCAAAGTTCGAAATATTTAGTTTTGCATTCGGAAGAGGAGAGATGAAAGATGTTAACTTCGTTGCACAGAACCTACCGTAAGGCGTGTAATTGGTTGAAAATGATTTTCTACGGAAGCAACGGAAGATATTTCCAAAGTAAACAAATAATGAACCAGTGCAAGTACCATTAGAAACAGATTTCATCATGGTATTCCAAGTGATTTGCATATCATTGGGAAAGAATTCCACTACTAAGAAGATAATGATCTCAAACACTAATACGTCTTATGTAGAAATTACTTAACTAAGAAAGAAGCTGTTGGAGTCATTCAGATGATCACTGAGCTCCGATCGTCAACCCAAAAGATCAGATCTGAGATTTGATAGTAAAACGTTACAATTTAAAAGTTAGTTTCAATGAAACATTATTAGAGTGTATAAGAGACATTTTGAATAAAATTTCAAAGGACTCTTTGGTTAAATATGTAATAAAAATGCCAGAAAACTGTCTGCACTAATAAATACAAAATATTAACCGTTTGTTTAACTCAAGCTGAGTTTCTTTTGTACTAAATATAAATATTAATAAAATATTGATGTTTCATCTGTAAGTTACTCTAAATGTAGCCTAAAATTAAATTTTTGACTTTGTTTTAACACTTTTGCACATTACCGTTTGTCTTATAATTTGAAGAATAATGATTAGATATAACGGTATGAACAAAAAGGTTCATGACTCTTCTAGTTTACTTCTACTGTTCATCATAAGGAGTATTAATGATGATAGTTTCAGTTCATAGAAACTTCATCGAAAAATATTTACTCAGTTTAACTTAAGTTTCCAAGCAACTACACAGAGATTGTTTATTTGGTTTAAAGTTTTCGCTTCCTCAAAAACAACCTGCATGTAATCATTCCCAATTTTAAACTGATAGACCAAAGAGAAGTCAACAGAGCCCCCGCTTCAACCCCACATTTTTGGGATTATTCTTATTTAATCAAATAATGGGATTAGACCGTCACTTTTGAAGTACACTCACAGCTCCAGCTTGCAGAGTTTGTTTTTGCAGTAACGAGACGTGAACCACAATTCTTCATACACACAGACGGGTACTCAATACACTAGGCCACGCCTAATTCATTTCTCCTGACGGGGTAAAAGTAATTAGTTTAGAATATGTTCGCTATCACTGAATTTTTCTTTCTAATTTGTTTTACTGATGTCAAAATCTCCGAGCTCGTAGAGTGAATTATCTTGTCGTTGTTACTTTAGCGCAATGCCACACAATGAACTATGTGTGCTCTATCCACCACAAGGAATTACAGCCACGACTATACGTAATTAAAACACCAGACAGACACAGTACGTTCATGAATTTCCATAACGAACAACAGATCACTCACAGCAACATTACATAATGTTTATGCTTAACAAACCTCATTTAGAATAGTAAATGAACTGGAAATTGTAAGGATTATCCCATGGGCGCAGCTTGAAATTTACGTCGCAGATAAAGTTCAAGTGTGCAAACAATAATACGAACAGTTTATGTATGTGTACTTAATTACATTCATCTGAAACAAAACTGTGAAAATTGATTCACTCAAACAACGTCATTGTTAGAAATTACTCTCAGTGTATTTCATTGGCTAATTAGCTGAAAATCATTGAACGATTCTGGAGTTTTTGAAAATTTAAAAGTTAAAAATTTACTTTTCATGATAGTGTTTTATTCAAGTCATGAAAAATTCCTAAGCTGGCTAAGCAATGACGTTTTTTTTTTCTAAATCTAACAAAAACGACTAAACCTGTACTTAGTTTAGTTGGTATACTTATTTGTATTGAATAAAAAGTAAACAAAAATATTGACATTTAATCACGACATTAATAGTATTTTTGGCATATATCAGTATTTTTCGGGAGTTACCCTAAATTTGGTGTTTTATTTTAAAAGTATACAATTAGAAGGCGGGTTCTTTGTCATAAAATCCAAATATTATTACAAAAACAGCTTGCAACGAGTTATTCAGTAATTTATATTACATCGCATTGAGTTTTTGCACAACTTCAGCATGCTAGAATTTTAGCATCATACAATTTACATCCCAAATTCATGTTTGTTTTCATGATAAAGCTTCAAGACTTAAACATGATTCTTTAGATTATTCTGTGCATGTTACACAATGCATAAGCACAATTCAGTTATACTGCTTGGTTTTACTAAACAAAAAACGTAAAATATGTTAATGCTATGATGCAGCCAATTCCAAACATAACTTTGTGCGTAATCCTAAATTTTAGGAAACTATTTACTTTAAATAAGTGGACCAACGTTGGCTGTTCTAGGCATGTTTTTTTCTTAAGAGACTTGTATTACTAGTATTACGAATATAGGTGCAGAGAGACACACTAATAACAGAATATCTGAAGTTTTCAGTAGTTTAGAACATCGATTTGTTTATCGTGTGTTTAAAATTAGGCACAAAACTACACAATGGACTATCTGTGCTCTGCCCACCGCGGATATCGAAATCCGGTTTTTTGAGACGTGAGTGCTCCCGCTAGTACAGCGGTATGTCTCCGGATTTACGACGCTAAAATCAGGGGTTCGATTTCCCTCCGTGGGCTGAGCAGATAGGCCTATGTGGCTTTGCTATAAGAAAAAAACACACACACATACAGAGACGTGAATCCGCATACATACCGCTGTGCCATTGGGGTCTAGAATATTGAAGAAACTACACTAACTTCACAGTGTAAACAAACATTTTATAGAATGTCGACTGTTAACCAGACGTTAAAATGGCGAAAACTAACAGAACTTAAAGTTGTTATAACTAACTAAACTGGGGGTGGAATAAAACAAAATTGGGTCAAAATGAGTTCGAATAAGAAAACACATCAGAAACTTTATAAAATCTCAGCTGGCTCTCGCGAAAATGATATCACTAGACAAGTTTTCAATAAAAATCGTTCAACGCCAGTTCTAGAGACAAAGTGAGACGGAATAAAAAAACTCTCTTCAAGAAAAATAATCACCTAAAATATAACCAATAATAATCGTGAAATCCTTATAAGCAGCTGTACAGGTAACCTCGAACTAAGACACCACCGATTTCCATATACATCAACTACAAGTAGATTTGTTTATTTGTTTCTTTCTTTTTAATTTCGCACAAAGCTACACGAGTGCTATCCGCGACAGCCATCCCTAATTTACCAATGTAAAACTAGAAGGAAAGGCAATTATTCATCATCACCCACTTTTGGGCTACTCTCTTACCAGCAAATAGTGGGAGTGACCGTCACATTATAACGCTCCCACAGCTGAAAGAGCGAGCATATTTGGTGCGACGGGGATTTGAACCCGCGATCCTCGGATTACAAGTCGAGTGCTTTAACCACCTGGCCATGTATGGGCCAATCATAATGCTCCAATAGTTAAATATTATTTAAGGTTTCTGAAAGTAATTTTTAACGGATTTCTTTCTATTAGGCACAATAAGGTATCCAAATGCCTCATAATCTGATTAGTAGCTCGCATAAATGGATTAACAAAATCTCCACTGTCCCTATCTACTATCTAGCGAAACCACAGCCAATGGAACCGGCTTGGAGAAATTAGGAAAATTTCACTTAGAATAGTTAGATTTTCTAGTTCTGAGGTTGAACTTAGAGCTGTAGCTTAGAAACTAACATTTACACTCCCTATTTCAATAGCGTAATTGTAGTTGTGCGTAATATTTACCGAGTGTAAACATCAAGCCTTTATTATAGTAAAATCTTGCCTCGTTGCTCAATGGATTTTGTTTAAACCTTAATGAGCCTTGTTCTTGTATTTCTTTTAACTGAGTTAAATCCTATGTCAACCCCATGCTTCATGGATTCAAAAGATAAGCGATAAGACAGCTACACTCAAATCCTCAATACTCAGGTAATATCACAGTCCAAAACGTTTCTTCGCCACCTTCTAATGATGACTCGGCATGACCACATGGTTGGGGCGTTTAACTCGCAGTAAGAGAATCCTACGTTTCAATCCCCGTCCAACCAAACATGTTCGCTCCTTTCAGACTGGGTGACGTTGTAATTCGAACATTTATACCACTATTCGTTTGTAAGAAAGTAGCCCCAGAGGCGGAAGGTGATGACTAGTTAGTTGCCTTCCCTCTAGTCTTACACCGCTAAATTAGGGACGACTAATATAGGTAGCTCTCGAGGAGATTCACGCGAAATTTAAAGACAAACAAAGAAACCTTTTAGTGAAGCATATGATAGGGTATGTATTTAAAGAGTAGATGAAGTACAACCTCATGTGATTAAAAATATCAACATTCTTTTGCAGTGTTAACAATGTCTGTATGTCACGTACCACGCTGGGACGGTGATAAAACTACGGATTTAGAGCACTAAAATCAAGGGTTCAAATCCGCTCGGTCGACAAAGCAGATATCCCGAATGGGCTTTGCTGTAAGAAACACACACATTGTACGCCCCCACTAAACAAGCTGGTGTCATTTTCATCGTGCACACAAATATTTTCACTTAGAATATTAATGATTATGTAGAACGTAAGTTAGCTTTAAAAAAATCATAGATAAACTAAACAATGGAATGAAAGAGTAAAATGTTAAAAAGCTATTCATTATTTGTGGAACAAATAATATATCATTCTGAATGTGATGATAAATACGGATTTCAGTATTCACTGTTTGAATATATATATATATATATATATTGAAAAATTACAGAACAATAAAAGTTCAACAGCAAATGAACTAAGCTTAATTTAGCTGTTAACGTGCCAGTCTGTGGATCGAATGGTACAAGGTTCGAGACACTATGCAGTTGAACACTTTTTGCGCTTTCAAACTGTAAACACGTTACTGAAAAGGTAATAATTTCCTCCTTTTACTTCAAAGATCGAAAGAAGTTTTTCTTTTGTTTGTTTTGAATTTCACGCAAAGCTACACCAGGGCTATCTTCACTAGCCGTCCCTAATTTAGCAGTCTAAAACTAGAGGGAAGGCAGCTAGTCATCACCACTATTCGCCAACTCTTGGTCTGCTCTTTTACCAACGAATAATGGGATTGACTGTCACATTATAAAGCCCACACGGTTGAAAGGACGAGCATGTTTGGTGTGATGGGGTTTCGAACTCGCGTCCCTCATATTACGAGTCGAACACTTTAACCCACTTGGCCATGCCGAGCCTCGGAAGAAGTTAATGGCTGTCATCCATCTAGTTAGTGGTTCAAAATTAGGGATGGTTATAACGAAACTAGAGACCTCTAAGCTTGTAAATTAGTCAATCTGTAAAAGCCCGTTTGAATTCATTTATTTGTTCGAATCGAAGTTAAGTACAAAGCTACACAATGGGCTATTTGTCCTTTGCCTACCACATGTTTCAAGACCCGGTTTCTAGCGTTATAAGTCCGCAGACACGTCGCTGTGCCACTGGGTGGGGAACTCACATTAAAGTTAAACATTTCAAATTTTCACAATGTAATATTTAGTTTAATACAATATTTCACACTTGAAACATAATTATGACAATGATTAACACTGAAAATAATAGAATAAGTAAATTTTGTAATGGATACTTAGACATTTATTCACCAAAAACATAAAATTATTTCTTTTACCGACGTCAGAATTATGTCCACAGAACCTCAATTTTAACATTGCAAGTCCATAGACTCATAATTATTCCACTGGGAGACAATAATATAAACTGTAATAAAATTGAAGATTAGTTACATTTGTCTCATTTTTATAAAAATAAATACTAAAATCATATATTCAGGTTTATTGCATTGACAAATTAATGTAAAAATAATTCTTTGTAAAACAATGTAGGCCCGGCATGGCCAGGTGGTTAAGACACTCAACTCGTAGTCTAAGGGTCGCGGGTTCGAATTCTCGTCACACCAAACATGCTAGCCCTTTAAGCCGTGGGGACGTTATAATGTGATTGTCAATCCCACTATTCTTTCGCTCGTAAAAGAGTAGCCCAAGAGTTGGCGGTGGGTGCTGATGACTAGCTACCTTCTCTCTTGTTTTACACTACTAAATTAGGGGCGCCTAGCGCAGGCAGCCCTCGTGTAGCTTTGGGCGAAATTCAAACAGGAAAAAAAATTTGATCGGGTTTTAGAACCTGTTACTTTCCACTGTTTATGTAATTATGATTATCGGTGGTTCTAAGAAGTCTTCTGAAATAGGAAAAAAATTACAAAGATATTTATCACTGACAATCTTACTGCTTCTTTATACCAAAAATGCATAGAGAACTTTCTGATAATTTAATAAAAAAGAGAATGAATAAATCATACTTTTAAATTAGTGTTCCTAACGTTCTTAGATTCACTAACTGTCATTACCATCTCTTTCCTGTCTTTGTCAACTCTGTTAAGAAGTTGATTGTTCATACTCTTATGTCGTACTGCTTTATTTTTAAAAGTTGACTGTTCATACTCTTATGTCGAACTGCTTTATTGTTTAGAAGTTGATTGTTCCTACTCTTATGTCGTACTGCTTTATTGTTGAGATGTTGATTGTTCCTACTCTTATGTCGTACTGCTTTATTGTTAGGATGTTTATTGTTCCTACTCTTATGTCGTACTGCTTTATTACTGAGAAATTGATTGTGCCCAATCTAATGTCATGTTGCTTTATTGTTGAGAAGTTTATTGTTCCTACTCTTATGTCGTACTGCTTTATTACTGAGAAATTGGTTGTGCCCAATCTAATGTCATGTTGCTTTATTGTTGAGAAGTTCATTTTGTTTACTCTGATATTATACTACTTTATAGTGCTAAAATAACTAATAATTGTAAACAATAAACGTCTATTATTTGTCTCTGCATTTACTAAGGAATTAAAATTACAGTCCCAAGTGCTTTAATTTCAGTTTTACTTTGCACCGAATAAGGTGTATTATATATTTACAGTAAGAAACTTCAGTAATACAACGTTAAAATCTTACACAATAAATAATGATTAATATCTGAAATTTTACGTATCTTTGGGTATGAAAACGACGCTGTGTAGCTTTTTTTAAATTATTGAAGGTGAATAACTAGTTATCGCTTCGCCTTTTAAAACAACAAGGTAGTATATTCTCAACCCTAATGGCCTCCAACTACTTCTTATCTATAAGATTATAAAATAATGCTTTTTGTTAGAACTAAATTCCATTTCCCATCATTTCATTTAATAAGTTACTGATGGTTACAATAAAACAGACTTAGAGCTTTTTAAATAAGTTATCGACAGATCTGCTTTGGAGTTAATATCTGTAACATAGTTTGAAATGTGGTTATATAATATAAATAATTTGTTCCTACGCAACCAAGAACAATATTAGTAATGTAATTTATCAAACGATACAAATAAATCAATAATCAATTTTTCGTTTTGATACCTGGATTTCTTCACATTAACTAAACCATTTAGATTTTAATACATTGTATTCTTGCTTTCATGTTGTATATAAATCCAGTACAGATATGTGTCCTAGTACAAGTGATGGATCTTATGAAACTGATGCCTATATCAGTGGTCCAGGGGATCCTTCCAGGTGGGTCGTGAGAAGTAAGTACAGAGAAGAAGCGACAGCATAAGTGATCAGTTGGATTTGTTTTCCTTTTCGTTGTTTTTTTTTTCTCGCAAATCTCATCAATAAGTTATAATCGCTCGCTCTGACTACCGCGGTGAATCGAACATCGGATTTTAGTGTTATAAGGCCGTAAACTTACCGCTGACCCAGTGTGGAACACTAATAAACAATACAAATAGATGCACGTCTTAAGTATATCGTGAATTATTATCTGCTGTTCTATAAAACAATTAATCGTCGTCAAGAACAGTCATATTAGATATATATATATATATATACAACTAAGCAGTTATGGATATACAAATTAAAAAAAATAATGCAACGGATATTTGAGCTTTAAATTTATTTCACATCATAGTCTGACTTCAGGAAGCGTAAAAACTTGGATGCTGATTTTACACTCGTTAGGTTTGTTATTAAATGATTTTTCTACACACTTTGGTATTATTTATAAAAAAAATAGTACATTACAACATCAGTTTTCTACTTTAAGTTACTCAAGACAAAATTTTTGGTACGTAGGATATAATTTAAAGAAATAAATTTGGCTGAGAGAAACTTAAAACTGAAAGTAGTTTCATAATCAAGGAATATGAGGAATACACTCGTTTCGAGATGAAATGTTAATAAAATAATCTGAAGTTTTTTGTGTATATGTGTTAGTTTCATTGTCCTTAAAACAATAAAAACAAAAAAAATGTTTTGATAATTGTGTTTAAGTCAATGTATTGTTTAACAGAAAACTATTCTATCTATAAAGAACGTACTAAATAAGTTTATACTAGACACATTATCTACCAAACATAACCAGAATTAATTAAGATCTATTGATAGATGCTGTTGGCTGGTTTATCAGTTTAAAATTAACAATAACGATTGCAGATAGCCCTTGTATAGCTCTGCACCAAGTTCTGAAGTAAACTTAAAAAAAAATGAAAGTGACCCTTGACCCATATTTTTGGTAATGTTATGAAATGATTGTAGGCGCCATCGTTTCACTGTTTGGTAATTTTGTACAATGATTGTAGGCGTTCATAGTTTCACTTTTTGTAATGTTGTACAATGATTGTAGGCGTTCATCGTTTCACTTCTTGTAATGTTGTACAATGACTGCAGGCATCCATTGCTTTACTTTTTGGCAATGTTGTACCCCATAAGGTCAAAGCATATAATAAACAGAGATCACATTTATCTGGCGTTCAAGCTAATTAAAATAATGAACATATATATATATATATATATATACATGAGTATATTTTTGTTTACATTATTTAGATGTTCTTCACTTACGAGAATGACTCTTATTTTTCTGTACTGTTCTCATGACTTTACTGTAACGGAGTAAACATACCGCTCTTAACGTTTCTACAATTATGACAGTTAATAAATGTTTATGAAAATTCTCAAATGAGCATGAAGATAAGATAAGCTCACTTACAACTCAATAACTTGTAACTTACAAACAAGCACATTAAAGGGATTTATAAAAAATATGTGCATTGGTTGAAATACATTTGTTCCTATTACCTTATTTAATAATCAATTAAAATGCTTACCTATTGTCATGGAAACAAATAATCGACGACGAATCATGAACGGTTTCCATTTCTTTTGATGATGTATTCGTAAGAGCTGTAGAGTCCTTCACAGTGTCGAGAGTTTAGAATATATGAATTTATTTCGCCGAGCAACGACAGCGGTAAACAGCTGGCGAGCCACAAGAAATGGCACAGTGGCCGATTACTTCTGTCGACATTCATCGGCTAAATGCCGGAACTGGCCTTTCTGTCGGTAAGCTTATCGGCTAGGCTGTGAAACCTAGGAGCAAGCGAGGTCTTGAATCTTCGAAATGCTAGTTACTGCCGGATTCGTGGTTAACTAAATCGTATAAGTTTCAGAATGCTTCTACGTTCAGAAGATTTTTCCGAGTTTTTTTGTTGTAACTGTTCACTTAGAACTGTTTTAAATTTAACAAAATGCTCAAGAATTCCTTGAATAACAGTTAAGGTGTATTCACTGCAATACTTAGAAGTACAAAGGAGGAGTGAACACTGATTTTTTTTTTGTGTTTTGTTTTTTTGTGTGTGCAATGCCACAAGTTCTTATTAATTGGGGTTTAACTATCTGACGTTGTAAATCTAAAGACGCTTATTTGAAGAGTTAAAACTAGTTTTCTCAATACCTTCCCACAATCTGCTTAGTGGCCGACTCATCTCTTAGGGCCAACCGTTTTATTGAAACATCCGGGGTCTTTTGACCCAGTAGTAAACGATCGTGAGCAACCAATCAGAAACAAAGTTTCATCGCGTTTTCCGTCAAACTTCGAGTTGTGATCAATAGCTAAGAAAAAGTTAATATAGGCGTGCATGGGACGCACGTGGTGTCGCGAGGTCTAAATGAAATGTTTTGATGCTCTTCGTTTCATTCTATGTGTTGTAAATGTACATCGCTTTGTAATGATCGTTTATCTAATAATAACTATAGAGTTGATTAGATTTCGATACAGTGAAAAGCTATATTACATCACGTTATTTCATCTTAATTATTTAATTAAAAATTTTTTTCAAAAATTCTGATACTAATTTTCTTTTTATTTTGTAATAGAATTTATTCAAAGTAGGTATGTTTTGTACTTAAAGCTGCGATTTCTCGTACCTAATTCTTTCTGTTTTAAATATTTTCTTAACATTGTCACGTATTTTGTAAAGTACTGTCATTTCGTACCTTTCTTGTAGTTAAATGTATTGTACTGACTGTTGTTTCTATGCTAACATAACTTTTATACGGTTTTGAAAAATTATTTCATAAAATTCCTTATCAACAGTATACGGTTGTAGACTTAAGTTTTCTGTGTCTTAACGGTTTAAATGGGTTACGAGGTCTAATTGTTCAGCATCAAATCATTAAATATGAATGGAAAAGAAGAGAAAAATCTCACTAAAACATGCCAAACGATGTATGTTCAGCTTTCCATAAGCAAGGAGAAGAACATTACATGTTTAAAACTATGTTCATATCAAAAGCAACAATGAATTTGTAGCAGTGCTTCAGAAATAATTTATTGTTTGTGAAAATATGAAGTTCTGGTGGGTATAGAAAGTAATTCAGAGTGGCAAACGTATCTTTTTCGACGCTAACGTTTTAATTTTGTTTCAGAAGTTAAGGTAGTAAAATAGATAGATTTATGGGTAAAAGTAAATGTATGTAGGACAGTAAAACGTATTTTGCTGTATTGAGTGGTCATTTCTTTTGTTAAAATAATTCACTTTAAGTATACTTAGCTGAACTAAAAGTGAAGACTGAAAGTTCTTAGTTTGATTTGGTTTGTTTTGAATTTCGCACTAAGCTACTCGAGGGCTATCTGCGCTAACCGTCCCTAATTTAGCAGTGTAAGACTAGAGGGAAGGCAGCTAGTCATCATCACCCACCGCCAACTCTTGGGCTACTATTTTATCACCGAATAGTGGGATTGACCGTCACATTATAGCATTTTCACGGCTAAAAGGATGAGCATGTTTGTCGTAACGGTGATAAAACCCGCCGACCTTCGGATTACGAGTCGAGTGCCTTAACCACCTGGCCATGCCGGGCAAGAGAAATCTAAGAGGGTTAAAAAATGTGAATTTTACATAAAATAATAACTGGATCAAATTCTTGTATAACTAGGCTTCATTTATTAATAAACCTGCCAACATAAGCACTATAGTTTAATGTAAAGAATTCCTTAAGAATAAACCTGCCAACATAAGCACTATAGTTTAATGTAAAGAATTCCTTAAGAATAAACCTGCCAACATATGCACTATAGTTAAATGTAAAGAATTCCTTAAGAATAACATTTCTCATATTCATTCATACTATCACAAAGTTTACACAACAATATATGAAAACAAATATTATTCTATTATATTAAAATAATAAGAACTTTCAGTTCACCATAATACAAAATGATTTTTGTCAAATAATTAAAGTAAATATCTACCCATAATACCTCAAGCTAACAGAATGTCTAGCAGTTTACTTTACGATAGGTAGATAGTATGGAGCTTTATAGTCAATTATATATAAATTAATAATAATTATTGCTGACAGACAAAGATGAGTGTTATTTTAACAGGTTCTTATTTCTCTCGATTCACTCGAATTTGGTGATTGTCTGCAGTTCATTAAAATAATTTAAAATGTTCTTTTTCTCTATATTTTCAAGATAGTCTAAAATATAATAAGACGATGCATTGCATGTTTCTTTAGATGTTTAATAGGGCTAACATGCTGTGGAATTGCACGTCCAAAGCTAAGGAAATAATTTCTTTACAAATAATGTAAATTCACAAAGACAAATCCTTAGTAGCTTTTTCAATTATTCTGATTTTAATCTCCTCCTCAAAAATTCAGGGTTTTTTTTGTCTCCCGAAAAATCACTGACAGATTGTACTTTGTTAAAATTTCTCACACCACACGTATAACAAAATTCTGGCCTTTAATATTTTGACAGTTTCAAACAGGACATTGTTGTATTATATTCAGCATGGTTTAGAAAACCACACACGTTTCTGAAGCAACAAAAACATATTAGTCCTACAGATCACACGCTAAGTACATTCTGTTTCCACATATAACTTCTGTGCTGTATTTTAATCATTCACCACAAGCTTTCGCTAGAAATCAAAGAATATTGATTTATTTGGCTGCCCTAGTATACGTGCATGTGTACATTCCTGTTCCAGACCAACGCTTCTATTCTCTCTTGATTTTTTCTCTTCGAAATTTGAATATTCATTTAATTTGTTATGAAAAATTTGATTTGATATACACACAAGCACATTCTCACTTCTATCCTACTCACGTATATTGATTCATTTCCCTTCGTTTCTTTATACATTTGTATTGTACAGCAGTTAAAAAAGTCTCTGTTGGTTGGTGTTTCACGTTACATGACAGTTGATGGTCTTGTGAATATTTCACTGGTTTACTTACCTACAAAACGAAGAGAATAATTTGGTAAGACCATTTTCCTGACAAGCTTTTGACGAGATTATACATCCAGTTCATTGGTGTTTATCCTGGAATCAAATTAATTCGAAACCTTCAGCAAAATAAATTTGCACAACTGAAATGTTATATTGCTAATTTACAATTAAGATGAATTTAGAGCTAGCATTATCTAGATTAGAACTCATTGAAATGTCTCTTACTTGGTTATATAAATAAACATATTTCTTCTTAATTTGCATAAGGATTGAAACAAATGTCACTTTCAAGTATAACTTACACCTGGTAGATTTTTCCACATACCTGCGCTGAACACGTTTATTTAGCAAAATATACGTTAAATCATTCGAAATGTATTGGTTTCTTCTTTTGTGTTTACAAATCCAATTTTAAGAAGATTATCTAACCAAGTTCTTCAAACATCAGTCATGAGATTTTGTAACTATTTTCCAATTATTTCAGGAAGATAATAATATTACATGTATATAATAAAATGACTAATAACCGGCACCGGCTGATGAGTTTAGGCAGTTCTATGTTTGTTTAAGTACTGATCAATACACAAGACAATCGTGCTGTTTCTTCACTCTTCACACCAAATGAATTCCAACATTGAAGGATTGTAATCTTGGCACAAACTGGTGAAGTCTACTGGTGTTATAGAGTATTTATTCCCTTACATTCTGACAGGCTATGAAAAAATTACTTATGTGTGAGGTCAGTATGAGTGAGAGTCAAGGTCAACCCAGTCTGCTGGAATCTTCGCTAAAAAGATAGGAGTTATCATAATTTCGCAAAAATGCCCAAACAATGAAGCATGTTCCTTTGGTATCACAGGTTCCAAGTAATTAGTATCAGAGTAAAGAATCTTTGAATATTCTATTTCAGAAGGGTTAATAAACATAGTAACATGTTCTTTAGATAATTCAGAAAAAAAAACAAAAAAACTGTTGAATGGAAAAAAATTTAATTCTTTAACTTTCACGTGCATATGCTATACATCACTCAAATGGACATAAAGCAGATAAGTAATAGCTAGTCCTCCACGGTAAATCTATGGACTTACATCTTTAAAATCATGGGTTCGATTTCCCTCGGTGGACTCGGCAGTTAGTCAGATGTAGCTTAGCCATAAGAAAACACACACATAAGTGATGGCTATTCATCGAGGATTATTAGTTGTAAGTTTCCAATAAAACATGGCAGTGAGACAAGTATCCTCCCAATAGCTTGTTTTGTTGTTGTTGTTGTTTTTTTTGGGGGGGAGGTTGGTTATACCAATTAAATATTTGTTTCTGATACTAAAATTTCAACGGTTGCTTAAGATCGGTTGAGAACAGTTAAATTACACTGGGGAACACTCATTTTGTTGCATTTAAAAAAAGACCTTTCTACAGTCAATTTGAGTGTGTTGATTTCAAATCTGAAGTCGGGTTTTGTCTGCGAGCTACAGATTTTATGCAATTTGACATTTTTATTTATTTTTTAATTTTTCGTTATTATAGGAAATTATAGGAATAGCTTATCAATTTGTTTGTGTATTTTATTCAGGTAGGAATTTGCGTTTGTACACTTCATCTGGACAATCTCGTTTAATGCTCCAGCAGTAGTCAGCCATAATACTTTTGTCCCAGCGCCCTTGGTAGCGTTCTTCCATGACCTTTAGGTCTTGGTGGAATCGTTCTCCTTGTTCGTCACTCACAGCCCCCAGGTTGTCAGGGAACTTATCAAGGTGTCTGTTCAAAAAATGAAGCTTGATGCTCATGTTGCACCCGAGATCACGAAAAGCGAGGAGCATTCTGTTTACAAGTTCACTGTAGTTCTCCGCCTTATTGTTTCCAAGGAAGTTCTGAACGACTGCCACAAAGGATAACCATGCTGCCTTTTCTAAAGCGGTCATCTTAGCAACAAACTGATCATCACGAATTAGGGTTCGAATCTGTGGGCCATCAAACACGCCTGCTTTGATCTTCTCAAATGATAACCCTGGTAAAGTTGTGATAATGTGTTGGAAACATTCACTTTCAGTTTCCAGTGCCTTGACAAATTGCTTCATCAAACCTAATTTGATGTGAAGAGGAGGAAAGATGATCTTATCTCTGCTTACAATTGGGTCTTGTATGATATTTGGCATGCCTGCTTCAAGGGTGTCACGAATAGGCCAGTCCTTCTGGACCCAATGTCTGTCTCGTGCTCGGCTGTCCCACATACAGAGGAAACATGGAAAGTTGACCATCTTTAAGTCTACACAAATGATCTAATTGTGCTCATGATATTTTAATAAGTCCATGAATATTCTTATATCATCATAGTCTTCCCGCAAATGCACTGAGTGACCGACAGGTACTACTCCATAAACATTCCCATTATGTAAAAGAACACACTTTAGACCGCGTTTTGAACTGTCTAAAAAGATTCTCCATTCAGCAGGACTACAGTAAGGTACACCCAGTTCTTCGAGAAGCCCTTGGATGTCATGGCAGTAAACAAACTGTCTGTCTTCTTAAAAGAAGGTCACAAAAAGCTGGTCACGCTTTCTGAAATATGATACTTTAACAGAGTGATCAACAAGATTTCTGCCTTGTAATCTTGATGCTAAAAGCTCTGGTGCTTTCTTTGAAAGACCTAAATCCCACACTAAATCATTCAGTTCAGCCTGGGTAAGAGGCTTGGGGACGGGGAAAGGTTCAGTGTCTGAAGAACAGTTCTCCGATTGTGTACACTCTTCTGAAAATTCACTGTCACAACTGTCTTGTTCGCTTGTATCGTGTCCAATGTCTTTATCGTCCAATGAAGGCAAGCCTTTGAAAACTGGAACAGGAACTTCTTCAGAGTGCGGAGCAGGCCGAATAGCTGAGGGAATGTTCGGATACGTAATCTTATGTCGGTTTTTCTTCCCAACATCCGTTGTGTTTACCATGCAGAAATAACAGTCAGTTACATGGTTGGTGGGTTCACGCCAAATCATTGGAACACCAAAAGGCAGACCATTGCGTTTTCCTTTGGTCCAGTCTCGAAGCATTTCCTCACAATTGTGGCACACAACATGAGGAGCCCATTGCTTGTCTTGATCACCAAGATGAACTTCAAAATATGCCTTGTAGGCACGCTTGACAAACGAGGATATGTTACGTCTCTGACGATTGAGTGTGTAGCATCCACATCTGTAGCAGAAGGCATCAGGCTTATTTCTGCAATGATATCTATTTTTAGAAGCCATGTTTGATCTGAAACAAAATAAGAATGATCAAAATATTAGAAGCTATCTATATATATGGACGTGAAAATGCTTATACATGGTTGACGCAAGTTCACATTTGTACAATTTCATTAATCTCAAATTATATACAAACTAGAGCTCGTAGAGAAAAACTAATTTCAGATTTGAAATCAGTGCCTGAAACGCCTTCAGAATCAGTTAAAATATCCAATGCAACTCAAAGTTACTGAAAAAGTGTTCCCCAGTGTTATCTGTAATCTGGTGTTTGTGAAAAGGGAGTCTGTGTAATCACAGAAACACGTGAAACGTTTGTAATGTTCCCACTTGTGTTGCCTTGGATTCTTCCTCCACGAGACATCAGCAACCTGTGTAAGTTTTAGTCGATTCCTATAACGCTGTACATAATGTACACTTTCTCAAGTAACCAAGTAAACTAAATGCTATGGTGCTAATACAACTTCAATAACCCATTACCCTCCAAGTTTTTGTCTAACATTTATCGGTAGATTAGTAAATAATATTTGACGTCATAGTGAAAACTGTTATAATAGTTTGCACATTTCAACAAGTTCTGCTACCGACAACTAGTAACTAAGTCTCAGCCAATCATGAAATGGAAGCTGGTTAATGTTCTATTTTGTATTTTGCTGAGCAATATAGCAAGTCGGTGCAGTCAGCTAACAACATACTCACTTAAAAACCTGTTAAAGAATCCGCAATTGATTGCGGCCCTATGTTCCTTGATGGAATCTAGTGGTGAATGAATGAATATAGCAAGGGCTATCAAAATAAGCTCTATTTTAAATATGTTTGTTGAGCAACAATCTAATAGGATTTTCCTGGAGGTGTGCCTTAAAAGCATTATAACCTTTGACCAGTAAACTATACAGAAAACCCATCTAAGTGAGTAGAATAATTATTGGATAACTTTCCTTTCAAATAATTTACTTATTGTTTCCATTGAACCTGATAATACTTGTACCAAGGTGTAGCAGTACATACAAGTTTTTATATATCATAGATGAGACTGCGAAACGATAGAGCATAAACACCATATTAAAGATAAATAATTTATACTGTCATTATAAAAGGACAGAATTATGAAACTTAGTAATAAAGTACTGTATATATTGTCTGATACTTAACACAAGTAACCTAGTTGACGTTTCTAAGCCTTGACAAACTAGGTACTGAATGTAATGAAGCACTGGAAACTGTAGTAACTGAATTAATGAATAGCAGTATTGATTACTTGCTGTAATAATTCATCAAGTTTAAGTGACAATATACTGGAGTTGAATTTAAATATCAACAGTGCAAAGTTAGAGAACGTCTGTATCAAGTTGCTTTTCACAAACCTTGTACTGATTCATCTCTTTAGGGTGTGTACTGGAATGGATCTCATTGGACTGGAAAATATTTTAGTAAATGAAGATATCAAAAGCTTACTCTGTGAAATTTTACTGTGACGTACACATGTGTATGACTATCATTTGTTGACTGAAGATGTGAACTGAACAAGTCATTTTTAAACGATCATCAAGTAAGCACAGCGGTATATCTTGGGACTTACAACACTAGACGAAACCGGGTTTTAATGCCCGCAGTGGGCATAGTACAGATAGCCCATTGAGTAGCTTTATGTTTAATTTCATACAAAAACAAACAAACAAAGAAATATCAAAGATGCAACAGGCATGGCTGCTGTGGAACATTGAGTACAAGTGCAACTGTGTGCGAATTAATAAAATGGGCATAGCAGAAATGAAGAAGGCTGAAAATACAGATATCAGGAAAATCAAACAAATGGAATGCTTAGCACTGATAATAATTATCAGCAATTACTATTGTCTTAAAGCCAATTAACGTTGTGTAGAAACCCAGACCAAAATAAATATCGAATATTAACAACGTTGTAAACGTCTGTGGGTTTGTTTGAAACACTTATACCGACAATAACGTCTAGTTAGAGAGTTTTGCTGACTCTGGCTGTGTTCAGTGTAAATAACAATAACGAATACCATTGGAGAAGGTAGTAAAAGTGCAGATGAATGGAGAAGCTTTGTTTGTGCTGTAAACATTTGTAAATAGTAGGTGGCGTTCCTAGTTTAAAAACAATAAAAATTAAAATTACTTTAGAACTTACTTTTACCTGGCATTCCTGACTGAATCGCCATGATGGACCAAAACAACGAACTTTAGTTGAAAATTTACAACGCATCTTGAATCCATACATATTTATTGTATATTTCACTCAGATAATACGAATAAAAATACAATAGCAGGCCCCAAATAATAGAAATTTAGCCCTTGGTTATGTGCACATGCACCTCTTTCAGAATCCCATTCTTTGTTTATGAGCTAGTAGTCCCAAAGTTGGCGGTAGGTGGCGTTAACTAGTTTTTGTTTATCTGGTCTTTTACGTTAGCTTTACAGGAAATTTCAAAAAACAAATAAACAAACTACATATTAATATATTTTATTTTGTTTATCTCAATATAATTTACACAGATTTAAGAGCTATAAAAGGAAATGTGAAACTCAGAAACAGTTTCTTTTAAAGGTGATATCATCATTAAGGCATGTGGTTTATTAAGGACAGAAGTTTTAATACTCAAATGGACTTGAGACCCTTTTATAAGAAATGTGTTCAGGTCCCCTGAGTGGAATGTTTCAAAGTCTAGGTGTACAGGACAATCCAAAACGACTGGTATATTAAACCACTTTCTTATCTGATCAAGCTCATTAACAGGTTATCAGAAACGTATTCTGGTGAAATAAGGATAAAACAGTGAGATACTTCTGATAAGTTTGATGGCGAACCAAATATGGACTACTGATACGAACTCATTTTTACTGAATATAAATATCCACCTCTAAGACAATGTTCATCTGCTAGACAATAGTGACCACACAACATCATCTTGTGGTGAGACGGCTGTTGTGACCACACATCATCATTTTGTGGTGAGCCTGTTGTTATCACACATCATAATGTGGTGAGTCTCTTGTTATCACACATATTGTTGTGGTGAGCCTGTTGTTATCACACATCATAATGTGGTGAGTCTCTTGTTATCACAAATATTGTTGCGGTGAGCCTGTTGTTGTCACACATCATAATGTGGTGAGAGTCAAATATGCATTCACAGCTTGCGGGGTTCATTTCAACACCACCAGTAAACCAAAATATATTCAGTGAATAAATTAATTAAACGACTTAATAGAAATACGTTTTTCATTATATAACTTGCCTCCCTCCTGTAGAATAGCGATGTATCTGCGAACTCACACCGCTAGAAACCGGGTTTTGACACCCGAGGTGGGGTAGCAAAGATAGCCCATTGTGCAGTTTTGTGCTTTATTCTAAACAATCAATTACTCATTATATAATTTAATATATAAAAGTTATTTCATTTCATGTTCTGAATATTAGTTTATTTTTTATCACAACTATATAGTCCGTCCTAATTTGGTTTAAAATTTTTATCCGTTTTAGTTTTTATTATATATTGCCAAATTGTATCAATATTTCGCTAATAATGAAGAGCCGGGCGTGTTTTACAGCTTAGTGTGTCAAGCCTGTAAATGAATCTCTTCCGTGGCTGTAAAAACGCATTCCGTACTCTGGAATTTTTGATGTGCTATAAGAGTGGCTGTCAAATCCCTCTAATAACGTCAGCCAGAGCTATTCTAAAAGTAGGCGGTGAGTTCTATTGAATAGCTGACTCTGATCCAATCTATCAGTCTAAAACTAAGAATAACTAGGAGCAGACAGTTCTTATGAAGATTTTTACTAAAATTTAAAGTGCAACAACAGTTAATAATGATATATTTATAAAACTGGTGAACTTGTATTACCCGTTTTGTTCTTGTATTCCGAATAAACTAATTTGACTGAAAACGTATTTCACGACACTTATAGATAATAATGATATATTCTATTATTTGTATGTTTTGACTTTCGCGTAAAGTTACACGAGGGCTATTTACGCTCGGCGTACCTAAATTAGTAATGCAAGACTAGAGTAAAGGTAGACTGCCATCACTACCCGCCGCCAACTCTTGAGCTACTCTCTTACCAACGAACGATAGGATCTAGAACAACATTATAACGTCCACACCAAAAGAGGTCAAACACTATCAATTGATATATCTTATCACTTTCAAGATATCATACTTAAAATCACTCTAATCCTGTCGTTAAATTTTCAGATGTCGTGACGTTGAGGATTTTCTCTTGTTACACTACTTGGTGCACACTGAAAACACGCTTAGAAAGTATTTTTGAGTTTTATGTAGAATACGATATGAAAGTTACTGATGTGTTTTTTGAGGCAAAGCTACATAAAAACCCAATTGTGCATAAACTTTCCAATTTTGAAATCATACATTGAAAAACACCCACTGTAAATTTCTGGACACACATCTTGTTAAGTGTAAATGAAGAACGGGGTTTAAATGATACTTACTATTCTAGTAATCCACTGCCCCAAAGACCCGGCATGGTCATGTTGTTAGGGTGCTCGACTCGTAATCTGAGGGTCGCGAGTTCAAATCACTGTCACTTCAAACATGCTTGCCCCTTTGGCTATGAGAGCGTTATGATTTTCGGCCAATCTTACTATTCGTTGGTAATAGAGTAGGTGTGAATACTAATGACTAACTGCCTTCCCTCTTTATAGTCTTACACTGCTATATTTGGGATGTCTACCGCAAATAGACCTCGTGTATTTTTTGCCCGAAATTAAGAAAAAAACAAAAATAACCCATTAGGTCACATTCGGGCACCTTGTTAGAAAAAAAAAGTTTCTTAAATTCCATTTCTGGTTAGCGAGTTATTCGGAGGGATTTAATAAAATTTTAGGTTTTAAAAAAGTATTGAATGCCGTTTGTGGCATTTTTTGTGAAGAAAAATGGCAAAAAAATGAGAAGTTGTAATAAGGTATGAATAGGTTTGTAGTTTGATTGTTTTTTTCTCACGTTAATATTTTAAAACAACCTGTTATTTGGAGAAGAAAACAGCTAACTAACTAACTGACCAATTCTGGAGATTTATTGCCTGGTTATTATTTCCGTCATTAGCTCAATCTTCGGAGCGAAGCTAATTTCCTGAAAAAAGGAGTGAGTATAAGAAGAAATCTGTATGAAACAAAATCGATTTGGTTTGGAGTTATGTGCAATTTATACGACAGAACTAGCTTAGGCGACTTTAGAAACACTAACTGTCCTAAGAAATGTTGAATGTAATAGAGCTATGAGAGAAATGTATTATCTTAAAATGTAGGTATTTTCTCTTTTTCTTGTACCAAAAATTTCAGAAAATATTAAATGTTCTTTTTCTTTCAAAACACAAAGTCGGTGATTATAAAATCTTTTAAAATACGATAAGAATTAATACTTTCTATAAAGACAGGATTCCTTGATATCGTAGTCCTTTAAATTCTTACTAAACAAACATGGAGCTTTAGGTTACATTAATAATAACGTAACCAAGCCAAAGGGCTCTGAATGACTCGGTTCATTGATTCATTGACTTTATAATTGTTTATTACAATAATTTTGTTGCTACGACCAGGTGTCTGATTCAAAATATGGTGATTTTAATCCATTATTCTTACCACTAGTTTGCGTTTTAATGGTTTGGAAACGGCTTTCGAACAGACTTTTTCCCAAACAATTGTCTCAAGGTTTATCATATAATAATACCTTTTTCTAAACCTGAAAATAATCTTTACAGATATTTTGCCGAAATATTCTAATAACATGTATTTTTAGCACTTTTCATTTCAGTGCACGTGCCTTTCGTTGTCCTACACTTATGTTCTTCCATATCGAAAACATTTTGAGGATGTACAGTTTTCCAACTAGTCATAACACTGTAGTTCTTGTTAGTTGTGTTCATATTATTGTAAGCTAATGTATTTTTAGTGCATCATACATTGCTACGAAGTGACGACATGTGATTGTTTGATACGGAATGTCAGATGTAAACACACGCATAGAGGAACGCTACAAAGCGACATGTTCCATCATAAAATAACACCAAACTTTTTTAAGTATTACACTTTATACTTTTACCAGATGGACAAATGTCGAAGTCTGCAGCCATTCAAAGTATGTTTTTTTGCTGTATCATACAGTTATTTGGTTGAAGAAAAGTGAAATAATTTAGGCCTAGTTCTACGGAAGTCTTAAATTCCCTTGCAGAAAGAAACGCAGGAAAGAATTACATGTGAATATGTATATAGAGGGCAGGACGTGAATTAGTGGTTAGCAAGCTCAAAATGCGTATCCAAGTTTTCACGGATCGCAAAACATTGCCGCAGAAACGCGATCCATACTTTGGGGTTGTGGTTGGTTTCGAATTTCGTGCAAAGCTACACTAGAGGTATCTATGTTAGCAGGGAGGCGGATAGTCATCACTACCCATCGAATAGTGGGACTAACTTTAACATAATAGCGTCCCATGGCTGAAACGACGAGCATGTTAGGTGCAATGTGGATTCAAACCCGCGAATTCCATATTACTAGTCGAGCGTCCTAAACAACTGGCTATGCCGGACCTACCTAGTGGGTAGCATGGCCGAACTATGAATGAAATGGTTCATGGTTCTGCCATCCGTTGCTGCAGGAATGTATTTCACCCATTGTTGCTGTTGTTGTGTTACAAAGTGACAGTTAAATCCCATTTTTTTTCAAACAAGAATATCTCAAGTGTTTGCGGTGGGTGTTGTTTCAACAACATAAAAAAATGGTCACGTGCAGAGAGACAACTCTTTTCGTGTTTCGTACAAATATTTGAAACACACTTAGCAGACTAAATAACGTACGGAATAAGAAATAAAATATTAACAAATAGAAAGATAATTGACATTTAGCAATTTTAAATAAATATGACTCAAACACAAATCTTCAAAATTCTTTGCTCTCTGGCGTCTCGGCTAAAACTTATGTTTAGATATCCGTGACGGAAAGAACACGGATAACTCATGGTGTGGCTTTGCGCTTATGAACAAAGTAAGAAATAACAAACAAAATAATTTAGTATTTCTGGTTACCAAACGAGAAAAATGTAAAATAAACGCTTCCAATTAAAATAGTAAACACAGCTAGCCTTGTTATGCAGGTCCTAACTAGATGACTATGACATCTAATGATAATAACAACTTGTGTGCTAAAGGTAAATTACACGATGTTTTTACTGGCCGAATAAGGTTTCCAATAACAAATACGTACAATAGCATCTCCGCCACATATACATATAATGTTGTACGCCGTTTCCACCGAAGCCTTTCTCCTAGTGTCACCAAGGTCCTCAGGCCAGCTTAGTTACAACTTTAAGAAAGTCTTTGTTCATATTCTGTTTTTTATCTTTTTTACTGGAACTCGTTTTGTCTTAGTGAAAAAAAACACGCTAATAGTGTGCTTTTGTTATTATTATTAAAAATGCGCTAATGACACTGCTAATTTAGTACACCTTACTCAGATATGTACATTTTAAGCCCCCTTTTCCTCAACAATCCAGCGGAAAGTCTGTGGGCTTATAACATTAAAACTTAGCAATAAAAGAAACATTTTCAGAGTTATAGTAATACGCAGAATACGAAAATGCGAGACGTTCGTAATCGGTTATATTCATGAGAAAAAAAAAGTTTAAAAAACAAGCAGTAAAGACGTTTATTTGTAATATTCTAGAAATTTTGAAGGTAATATTTATCTATAAATAATTAATTGTATATTTATCAAAAAGATGTTTATCTGGCATCGTCTGCGGACTTACACGCTAAAATCCGGGTTTCGATACCCGTGGTGGGCAGAGCACAGATAGCCCATTGTGTAGCTTTGTGCTTAATTCAAAACAACAACAACGTCTTTCGTATGGTGATTTTGAAATAACGAAAGAGTGTTTATCATTTGTTAGTTTGTTTCATATCTTCTAATCTCATGCTCTATCTGACAATCGTGAATTTCTGGCAAGCCTTGCGGCCTAGTTTCCATTGCACATTTTACTTATTTTACTTCTTTCACTACTAATCCAAAATTATCTTAAGCTTTGACATAACAAATCTTGAAATACTTTTCTGCTACCGTTGGGACTCATATGCTTCGTCCTTTTGCTTTATAAACACCAACTAACACTATCACACTTTGGAAAGTTCAAGCTATAGTTAAAATATTGCTCATGTTATATTTAACACAATAATGGTACTGGTAAATGAATCGCTTGGGTTGAATAATGTTAAGTAACATATTTTGTATTTTAACTAGCTCTGAAGCAATTGTTCAGTTAAATAGCTCACCACAGCTACATTTACATAATACTAGTTTTCACTTCTTTACTTAATTCATGTAACTTGTTTATCTGATTAATTTATACATTTGTTCTTTTTCTCCTGAATCTTTCTCAAAAGCTTATCTTAAACATGGACTCCATTTGTTTGTAGTTCATTTCTAGTTATTCTATTCTCTCATAATGTTTTTCATTTATGTATAACACCATTCGCGGCATGGCCAGCTGATTGAGGCACTCGACTCGTAATCCGAGAGTCATGGATTCGAATCCCTATCACACAAAATATGCTCGCCCTTTCAGCCGTGGGGACATTATAATGTTACTGTCAATTCCATTATTCGTTCATAAAAGAATAGTCCAAGAGATAACGGTGGGTGGTGATGACTAGTTGCCTTTCCTATAGTCTTATTACTGCTAAATTAGGGACGGCTAACCCTTGTGTAGCTTTGCGCGAAATTCTAAACAAAGCAAGCACCATTCACATAAACTGCAAACGAATATACAGAGAGGTGTGATTTTGTTTTCTCGCGTACGACAGGCGTAACTCAGTATAAGATTTATTTGATTGGCTTGTACTATTTCAAGTAAAATCCATTATTGATAAACTCTCTAGCCACGAACTGGACTAGAAAACTTCACGAAGGATGTTTTTGTGTTTTGCTAAAGGCGTTAAAGGCTCTTCAAACAAATATTTTTGTAATATGTATTATTAGACATGACGAAACTTTCCTCTACAATGGGCCCGGCATGGCCAAGCGTGTTAAGGCGTGCAACTCGTAATCTGAGGGTTGCGGGTTCGCATCCCTGTCGCACCAAACATGCTCGCCCTTCCAGCCGTGGGAGCATTATAATGTGACGGTCAATACCACTATTCGTTGGTAAAAGAGTAGCCCAAGAGTTGGCGGTGGGTGATGATGACTAGCTGCCTTCTCTCTAGTCTTACACTGCGAAATTACGGACGGCTAGCATAGATAGCCCTTAGGTCGCTTTGTGCAAAATTCAAAAAACAAAACAAACAAACATCCTCTACAATAATGTAAAATGAAGTTCCGAAAGAAACGCACGCCAATTTTATACTAGATATATAATTGCTTTGCTCTTCAAATTTTATTTAGATAATTATCAGTATGTTTAAAAAAACTTGCCTATTATCTGATGACGTATTAAAACAGATCATGCTTGGCTTTTTACGCTGTTTATTAGAAAACGTTCAATAAATAAATATTTTAGTTTGTACTGGCCTGTTAATATGTGATAATATGGTAGAATATTACTATAATTTTCTAATTATCATCCACAGTTACATTTTCTTTCTCCATAATCATGATATCAGTGTTGTATTGGATAAATAGTTTACATTAGAGTACTTGAATCATTTATTATTATTTCTACATAATAAATATATTTTGCTCTCGAATAATTTCTTGACTAACGAGTAAACCACATTTTAGATATTATATATATATATATAATTTATTATAAACAAAAAACCCCAAATGGTAAACCAATCGAAAAAATCTTCAGGGTACAGGCTATAATGTGGAGTGTAAAATGTACCTACGTACTGATAGACGGTATATCCTCACCGCAATATGGGTCCTATTTCCGTTAACACCTTCCAAACCTAGGGTAACACTATGTAACAAAATTTTAATTTTTTTCTTGTCCCTGGGCAGAAAGTGTTATTTCCCAATTTATTATGCCTAAAATAAATGGAAGAAACATATTTTTCTCTTCAAACTTTGCTTTTGTGATCTGAGTAATGAAACCTACAAATTTAGCCATTTTTCAGAACATTCCAAGTAGATTCAGTGATGAGTAGTTGATAGAGAATTTTCTCGAACTTACAATAACTTTCTAGAATTTGTAGAACTTACGAGAATTTTCAAGAACCTTTTAGAACTTTCTATAGTAATATATATATACAGGGGCTCACTACTCACCACTTTAGTTTAATTCTAGCTGCCTAGATGATTTTATCAGAGATAGCATCAAAAAGCTGCAAGGTTTATCCAGACAAATTCTGCTATGTATGTGGCCAATTTATCAAGACAAGAGCGAGAAAGTATTCTGTGACAGCATCTGTTAAAATGTATGAAACCTACAAGGTACATTTTGACATGCCTGTCGGGGATCAAGACAAACCCTGGGCACCTAGTTTTACCTGCGAGCACTGCAAAAAAAACTCGAGAAGGTAAGACAGACATTTTTTGTTGTTTGAATAGTAAGATTTTATATTATACAAATTTTAGACCTTTTAAAATTTAAATATCTTTTGGTGCACCTTAAAGAGGAAGACAACAAGACCTTGCTAGAAGCCTTGAAGTATGATGAGTATGGCTGGGAGGTTATCGGAGACTTCAAAATAGTGGCATTCCTGATGGGTCTCTAAGGAGGCTTTATCAAGTTTCCCTGTTTTCTTTACTTGGGACAGTAGGGACACCGCTGCACACTACAACAAGAAGCACTAGCCATAACGGACCGAGTTCTCTGTGGGAAGGCACAATTTCAAGTGTGAGTCGCTAGTGGACCTCCAGAAGGTGTTGTTCCCACTATTACACATAAAACTGAGTTTTATGAAATGATTTGTCACAGCTCTTGATAAGGAATCTGCAGCCTTCAAGTACCTACGAGACTTCTTCCCTAAGCTGTTTGAGGCAAAGGTCAAAGCTGGTGTCTTACCACAAATAAAGAAGATCCTGGAGTGCACAGTGCCCTAAGGAGGTCAGTAGGAAGGAAAATAAAGCTTGGGACAATTTTGTTGCAGTGGTTCGGGGCTTCTTGGGAAATTAAAAGGCTAAAAATTATGTGGAACTGGTTGAGGCTCTGATGAAGAACTACGGCAAAATGGGCTGCAGGATGTCTGTCTTCAAAGTCCGTATTCTTGACGCTCATCTTGATAAATTCAAGGAGAGCATGAGAGCTCAGAGAAGCAAGGCGAACACTTTCACCAAGATATACTGTACTTTGAACGTCGATACCAAGGAACGCATAACAAAATACACGATGAGAGACTGTATTTGGGAGCTGATATGTGAAAGCGATTTACATTACAGTCTTAAATCTCGAAAAACTACTCCTAAAAATTTTCGTATAACTTTAGTATAAATACATGTAAATCTTGATTCGAATGTGGTTTTATTCACACCTTATGTAAATGGAAATGTACAAATTTGCCTGTTTTTGCATAGAAAATAAGTTAATTTCTAAATTTCATTATCCAGGTCACAAAAGCAAAGTATTACAGGAATAATGGACATTTTCTGTAGTTTTAGAACAAAAGCAATTGAGAAGTAACACATACTATCTAGGAATAAAATTTGTGTTACGTATTGTATAATTTTGTTTGTTAGAAAATATCGTTGGATAAAGGTTTAGTTTTGGTGTTTTTAACGTAGTCAGCCCCCAAGTGGCTCAGCGATATGCTTGTAGACTTATAACGCTAAAAACCGGGTTTTGATACCCGTGGTGGGCAGAGCACAGATAGTCCATTGTGTAGCTTTATTCTCAATTCAAAACAAAATATATTTTAACGCAGTCCTTCCTTTTTTGTTTTATTTTACTTGAATGTTCAGTATTGGCGTTTTTATATATATATATTTTATATACACAGAAAATGTGTTCGATTTCTTCTTGGTTCGTTTAGAAGTCGTGATTTATGTCAGACAGTAAAGACAGATCATCTAAGCGGATTTTACTTGACGAAAAGACGAATAGCATATCGAGTGCCTTGTTGATTTTTGTAACCAATTAATCTATTTTTAGACACAAACTTAGCGATTTGTTAACTGCTTAAAGTTTGCTTTCTGTAGACAGGCAAGTGAAGATATTGCAAACGCGTGTGTGTGTGTTTTTCTTATAGCAAAGCCACATCGGGCTATCTGCTGAGCCCACCAAAGGGAATCGAACCCCTGATTTTAGCGTTGTAAATCCGGAGACATACCGCTGTACTAGCGGAGGGCATTGCAAACGCAAACAAACGTGGCAGGGGTTTAGTTTAGAGAGAGAGAAATCAGAAGAATTATCTCTCTAAATGGGGTGATCAGGAACATTGTGGTTCTTCTTCGTCCCCTCACGTGAGAAATTGTTAAAATATCCATGGGTTTTTTTCTTCATTTTAATTTTCACATTTTTAAGGTGGAGTGGGGTAATTGAGAGTGATAAGAAAGTCAGGAGAGCTGGACAAAGGCGGCGTAAGTGAAGTGAGCCAGACCTAGGACGGAGTACAAGATATTGCAAACTTTTGTTTGGCGTTATAAACCCCCCCAGTTACCGTGAAGCCAAAAGAGGGGGCATACTGAGGAAACGAAAGCTTATTTCATTCACACAACAACAACAAAAAAGTTAACGTTGTTTGGATCCTCACACCTTCAACTACTTGTTGGTATATTCAGTCCCTTGAGTTCAACGTTAAATTTGAAATTTTGTAACTCCGAAATACGTGGTTTGATCCCTACGGATGATACATTGTGAGACTTTGCATTTAACAAAAATGAACATTTTTGCAGGTATTATATAATACAAAAATCGATGTTTTTCGCTATTAAAATGCTAATTAGCTGGCAAATGTTAAAAACGTACATACAAAATTTGTAAACAAAATCTTTCAAAGTAACTTTTTTTTTGCCCTGCTATGACTTCCACTTATTCAGGAAGTTAATATTTTCTTTTAATTCTGTAGTAATAAGCGATATTTCATCCTTGTAGTTAAAAAGTAAAAGAAAATTTCAAGTTCACATCGCTATGATAAATGTGCGCTTTCACTGAAATAGATTACTTAACATTTTGCATAAGTGCATTATTTGTTGTTCGTTTCTGTTTGTAAAACTTTTTTGTGTCGTTACACATGCTTATTTTGCAAACATGTGTTTCTTTGTTACACAATAAATCAAGAATCTGAAAATCCGTAATTTCGTATAGTATAAAACGTTACCTACGTGCTGTAAACTGCAGTATGTAGAAAACGAAATAAATTACTCGTCTAGAGTTGTAATTCCAAAACTTTTTTTTTCAAATTATATTTATTTACAATTAATCACAAAACTTGCTTGTTTTTGAATTTCGCGCCATCCAGCAATATAATTCGAGATCACATTTTTTTTAATTTCTTGGTATTCTGGATGGTCAGTGATAAAGAATACTTTTTGGTCAAAAAAACAACAATGCAAGTTATTCTGACGTGACGAATTCTATAGAAAAAAAAAGAATATCATTTATTGCTACCAGAGGGCTAAGCGATAAGTCTGAGGGCTTATAGCTTTGTAAACCAAATTTCCATGCCCATTGTGAGTACTGTAGAGATAGCCTATTTCGTATCATTGTGCTTAACAGAAAAAAATTACCCTCTTTGATCCTTTTTGTGTTTATTATAATGTATATTTCTTCTTATGACAGAACTTGGTACGTTTTCCATACTCTCTACTAATTACAACCTCGATTATACGAAAGAGTTTATCATATTAAATCAGTCTACGCTTTTTCACGTTCTTCTTTTGCTAACTTGTGTTCCATTATGCTAATGAAGTTCCTGTAATTAATACATTCTTTGTTACGTGAAAGGAGTTTAATACTTACTGCATTATATTAATGAAGTTTGATATTGTAATGTTCTTACTATAAATCAGTTAATAAACACGTAGAGAAAGAAAACGTTGCAAGAAACTGTAGTATGGATAAATCAGTGGAAAAAAAGTAAAGATTTTGAACGCTTTAGAAAAACTAGCACCATTACTTTTACCTATAATATAATCAATCGAAACTTTTTTACATAACGTTCACAGATCATGTGTTTTAAATGACAAGCACTCTACCACTCTAAATATGATAATGTGTCATAGCCTTGTGTTAAGAATAAATACTTAACTAACATTTCCGTAGCTCTCGCATCAAAGTAAATCGTAAGATTTGAAGACGAACAGGCTGGGATTGAAAAGTTAGCGAGCCTTCCTTCCCCCAGTGGATCAGCGGTATGTCTGCTGACTTAAAACGCTAAAACCCAGGTTTTGATACCCGTGGTGGGCAGAGCACAGATAGCCCGTTGTGTAGCTTTGTGTTTAATTCAAAACAACAAAAGTCAGCGAAACTAAAAGTTTACTGTGAGGAAACATAAGATTCATGTAAAAAAGTTACGATTTAAGAGAAGTCCGAACAGAAAGAGACTATGTCACAACTGTGCAAAAGTTAACTCTAACATGAGTACTAAAAACAGTAATGGTACATGTGATCTATATAAAATAGTTTGGAAGAGGTATCTAAGGTTTACCACTTATTTTGTACTTCCCATTTAGTACGTCTGTATATTCTGAGTATTTTGGGCTGAATATAGAAAGTTGGTCAATGGAACCATTCAAATTTTACTTGTTCTAATTACTTACAGAACTAGGTCAGTCAACAAAGTCATCACACGCGCTGCTTATTATAAATAATTACTGTATCATGATACATACTACAAAGAGAAACAGTAATAATGTTTACTGGCAAGTCAGGTGACGCCATATGAATAGGATATCCTTTGCTTGATAGTAAAAGTGACCAAAGGTCCACGTGGGTAGTGACTACTAATATTGTTTTTCTCATATAACGCCATGTTTTCTCAGTGTAATGGTCAATGAATAAAGCATCGTTATGATGATAGTAGCTATTTATTCATTTTGAAGATTGAAAGGTTTAAGAATTCGCTTGTCATTCAAAGCCATGATTACTGTCGTGATATTTATTGGGTATAAAGATTGTTTTATTCTCATAAAATAGATTTCTTTAACTTACACTCATTCAAAATTTTTTTAAAAAATCAGATTTTGTTTCGTAGCACATTTTTTGGCAAATCTCAGATTATATTGCAACTCCTACCCGAATACGCAAAAGTAAATCAGTGAACGTGAGAATAACACACTCTGAATGAATTATAAAATAGGTTAGTTTAAAACTCGTAAACAGAACAGCCAAAGGAAAACATGACCTTTCTTCTGTTTTTTTAGAGCTAATTATTTCATTTCTGTTGGTTGGTTGGTTCATTGATTAGTTGATTAGTGTACTTTCTCTAGTTTTATTGGTGGCAAATAATTCTTTCTGTCCTTATGCAATGCGTTTATTAATCGCTACTAACGAAACACGCGTTTCGGACACATGGAATAAACAAGTCCAATTACATTTTTTTTACACGATAACTCTGAACAAACACGATGAAAAAAAAGATCTCTGCAATCAGTCCCTGCTTGCTCCAAGGAATGTTTGGATATTCAACTATCCCATTGTTATCCGGAAGAAAATAAAACAATAATGAATACCTTGAGGTCTATAGCTTGAATAAACATTTTTTGTGTCAAATACATTATATTATTTTTCTGGTATTGGTTATTAAATGTCAAATATTACCACAAAATAAATTTCAATCATTTATTCTTTAGACATGACATAATCACAGAGAAGCCTAAAAAGTTAAATTGAGTTTCATTTGTTCGCCGTTTCTTTACAGTAAGGCCCGGCATGGAGAGGTTTATAAAGCGCTTGACTCGTAATCTGAGAGTCGTGGGTTCGAATACCCGTCGCACCAAACATGCTCGCCCTTTCAGCCGTGGGAGCGTTATAATATTACGGTCAATCCCATTATTATTTGGTAAAAGAGTAGACTAAGAACTGGTGGTGGATAGTGATGACTAGCTGCCTTCCCCTTATTCTTACACTGCTAAATTAGGGACGGCTAGCACAGATAGCCTTCGTATAGCTTTCCTCGAAATTCGAAACAAAACAAATTATTTACAGTAAAACTACCGATACTATCATTTACATTAACATTTACATGACTGGAATTTCTTTGTCTGTCACCAATTCTTTAGCAGTCTTCTTCAGAGATACATTCTCTCTGAATCTCCTAAACGTGTCGCCATAAAATAAAAGATTTAACGTTAGCCAACCCTATCTCCCACTTCAGATACGCTTAACAACAAGGAGGAGATAATCAACAATGTTAAGTTTCAAGAGTCACAACCGAATTTCCTTATTTTTATGTACAACATAAACTTAACACGTCGGTAAGAGATAACAAACAAGGGAAAGAAGTCTTTAGAACATAACATTTAATGTTAGCGAGTTCGGTACATGAAACAAATCACTATTAACTTTACGTGCTATATGAGGTTTACTTCCAATAAAACGTTATTAAACGGAGGTAATTGTAATATTGTAAAATATTTCCTTCTCTTATCACTATTGTTCGTATTATTTCATTCCATAACTTTCCCGTTCACTTAAACTGTAGAATTTAAGAAACAATATTCTATTGTGAACTGTTTGTTGTTGAATTTCAGTCAAACGTTTTTTTGTTTATTTTTGAATTTCGAGCAAAGCTAAACGAGGGTTATCTCCGCTAGCCGTCCCTAATTTAGCAGTGTAAGACTAGAGGGGAAGCAGCTAGTCATCATCACCCACCGCCAACTCTTGAGATACTTTTTTACCAACGAATACTCACATTATAACGTTACAACGATTGAAATGGTCAGCAATGTTAAGTAGAACGGCGACTCGAACCCGCGACCCATACTTTGGAAATCGAGGGACCCTAACCACCTGGCTATGCTTTAATGTATCATAATGTGTTGATATTTTAAGCTGTTTCAAAGGAACCCTGAATACTTGATTTGTGTTGGAACACATTTTGTTTGGTGTGATAAATAAATATGATTTTTATTGTGTTATTAATAATATCAAGAATGTTAGATTTTTAAAAGATTTATCTAATACCCAAAGTACGAATAGAAATAGTTATACACAACTTAGAGATTTTCTATTAATTCTTAGAGACCACGTTAGATTTTTTATTTCGCATTATGTACATGTTTTTAGGCTTAACAATTCGTTCCGTAATAATGTTCCAAACTATAATGTGCACTAGCTTTCAGAACAGTTCATGACCCAAATTATAATGCTTCTTTTATGTCTACTAACTTTCAGAACAGTTCCTAACCCAAATGAAAATAATTCTTTTACTTTTAGGACATTCTTCGCCCCAAAATAAAATATCCTTGACTTGTAGGACATCTCATGTAGAAAATTAAAATGTCCACCAACATCCAGAAGAATGATACTCTATACCATATGAACCGTATCAGATGTTTATGTTTTAAATTCATTCAAACTATTCTAAAACAAAAATAAACATGCATTAGAGAAAGATAGAAACGTTATTAAATTTTATCGTTTTGTTCCCTAGACTTAATTTTTTTTCCGCAATAATGTTTTTCCGGTTGATGGCGTAATATTAACCGGATATTATTATGAGCAAAGTAAAGTGAAATCCATAGGAAGTAACTTGTAAGACGGCTTAGGAAATGATAAAGACAGTTTGACCTTTGGAAAAGCAAATAGCTCGTTTTAGTGAGGAAGTTTGTTCAAATCGATTGTTCTTAGTTTTATATTTGTTTTAAAAGAGAATATGTTCATTCTTAAGAAAACAGTCTCTGGCCTTTGTAGTCGCCTGTGGAAGTATCTGTCCTCTTCTAGAATTGAATAAAGTTCCATAAATCACACGACTTTCTCTTCAAGACAAAACTGATTTATTCTTTTATACTGGGGTAATTTTCGAAGGACATTACTCGTAAGATTTCTTTTTATATATATATGATCGAACTCAGTGCAGTTTAACTTGTTTTACTTCATCAAACCAATACCAGTGTTTTCATCATTGCTTGTTGTGTATAAAAAATAACAGGTGTCCAGAAGCTATGGATTCTGTTAAAATTATATTTAATAAATCTCGTATCTTATTCGTTATTCTTCGTATAAAGAGAAATAATTCGAAGTCTTTGGTGTTATAGTACCTGAAACATTACATATTTCAATAATTAATATAGGTAGAATACCTAACAGGCTCACGAACTTTGCTGTTACTGAGAATTATTCAATAAAAACGACGACAATTATTACGTTATAAAATATTCAATTAGGTCTCAGAGATAATAATTATACGTTTTGAATAAGTAGCAGACAACTAGTTTAAATTATTAAAAAATGTCCTTCATTCTGTTTGCGAACAAAGAAAAGTGGTACTTGTGAAGCAAAAAGAGTTAATATGGTAAGGCTCAAGAGCTTTGTATGTTTCATAACGCTTTGTGTATCTCTTCTTGTGGTGGCGAACCGGGTTTTATATTGAGTTTAACTTGGGCTTTTTTATTTAATATTTTCGCCTGATAGTCTTGAAATTACTAAAAAATACCAATATTAAGTAAAATTATTGTTATTTGCATTTTCTCTTAAAATTTACGTGAAAACTTTCTCTTCTTCCCATCAGTTGCTGCCACAAGTATGTGATAGCTAAGCCTATCATTTGTGAACACTATGAAATTAGCCTACATACTAGCTGGTGAAAAAGTTTAAAACCACACTGAAACGAAGCGCTAATTGGTAAAAACGTAACGAAATTTAGTCATTTGTGTTCAAGCATTAGCGTTGTCAACATCTCCCACTGACATGTCCTGTGTTACATTGGACAAAAACATGGCAAAGACTAAAACGTTAACAGGTTTGTGGCAGAATTGTCGAGCTGCAAAAGCAATGTGTCTCTCAACGTACCATTGGGCGTAGTAAAACTGCTGTTGCAAATTTCTTAAGAGACTCTGAGGGATAAGGAACGAGAATTTTAAGTGCAGAATACAGCTCAAGAACAATAAGATGCCATCTACGAGAGAAAGGCTTTAAAATCGGAAACGTCTTCAAAGGCCACGCCTCCTCCACACCACGAAACAGCTCGGTTAAACTTTGCTGAAAAGTACCAAACATGGGTCGTAGAAATGAGTAAGAAGGTTTTGTTCTCTGATGAGAAAAAATTTAACCTGGATGGTCCAGGTGGTTTCCAACGTTACTGGCACGATAAAGATATCCCACCAGAGACATTTTCTACACGACACAATGGAAGAGGTTCCATCATGATCTGGGGTGCTTTCTCCTTCCAAGGAACAATGGAGCTTCAGGTTATACAGGTGCGTCAAACAGCAGCTGGCTACATTTGCATATTGGACAGAGCATCCTTATTGACTGAAGGCCTTCGCTTGTGTGGAAATGACTGGATCTTTCAGCAGGACAACGCTACAATCCACAATGTCCGCAGAACAAAGGATTTTTTCATGGCGAATAACGTAATTCTTTTGGACTATCCAGAGTGTTCGCTTGAACTGAATCCCATTGAAAATGTTTGAAGTTGGTGGCAATTTAAGTTTATAGAAATAGCCGTCAATTCCAAACAATGCATGGTCTACGTGAAGTCATCTTCACTACTTGGAATACCATTCCAGCCAGCCTACAGTAAACACTTATATCGACCATGCCAAAGCAAATGTTTGCAGTTGTTCGCAATGACGGCCGTGCAGCTCATTACTGAAATCTCTTTCTGGGCATTTCCTACCCTGTTTAGGACTTCTTTTTGGTATGATCTTAAACTTTTGACCAGCTAGTATTTATATTAATTATATAATGTTCGCATTTTCCCTATTAAATGCTAAGAAGTTTTTTATTTTTGTTTTCCCTTTTCTTACTTTCATCTTTCGAAGCTGTACTGAAATAAATGGTTGAGTCTAACAACGCAAAATGCATATTTTTCTTTATGTTCATTGGCCTTAAGATTTTGGCCAGCAGAGTATCTTTCTGACGTAAACTTTTGTCTCCGAATGTTTGTACGACTCCGTACTTGCATTTCATCATGAACTAGAAGTAGAAGACAGTGTGTCGTTATGTCACAAAACAAGTGTACGGAGTTGGCAAAATTATGATATAAAGACTGACAAAGTTTCTTTCTGGAAGAAGGCGGAATTTAGCCAATGTAGTCTTGACAAAAACCGCATTTCTTCGCAGCTAATACCGAGTTCCCTAAGACAGTCATATATTGTGATAATATATACTTTTATGTTTAATTCAAAAATCCCAGTCAACTGAAAACGGTTGGTCATTAGTTTCTGTTTTTAAAAATGTCATGAGGAACCAAATTTTACCCATTTGGACTAAACTAACATTCATAATGTAGTAGAGAATAAAGAAACAAGTGTGGAAATACAAATAGAGACGCCATTTACAGCTTCTACAAGATAAGTAGTGTTTTAATCTGGTCTCAAGACACTCTCACCATGACAACATTATTGATCTATAAAATATTTACGTAAATCATATTATTTTCTTTATTTTGAAGTCTCATTCTATTAATTATCAGATTAATAATATGTAAACAAACTTTAGTTTTAAAGTGGGGAAATTTTTGAAGTAATAGCGTTATAATATTTAATTTTCGCTGGCAAACAAGATGTTAAATATTAATCTTTGAACAAACTAGAAATCTCTAAATAACAGAACAGATATATGGTTCTCCAAGGGTGTATTTAAACTGAAGTATTTTATTAATGGTGGTTTGTTTAAAACGGAGATAGGATTTAAAATATTAGATATTAACTGCAATAACTCTGAAGTGAAAGTAAATTGAAAATAATATTAAATACGAATTAACAAACGGATGCAAAATCAGATATCACAATGTATAAGAAACTGATTTACAAAGCAAAAACAAATCAAGCAATAAAATTATTTTCATTGTGAAAAATAGTTACCTTAAATACTTGGAAAATACACAGGGCCGTGAAACTTACTGAATCCCTGTTTAAAAAAGTAAATTAATCTGAGCTTGGGAGACAGGTAAATAATAACGTTATTTTTCCATAAAGACGTAATTTTATAACACTCTGTGTTATAGATATGGAGTTTATAAGTAAAAAGTTGACGTATCTGCCAGCCTCTTCTAAAAGTTAAAAGGAAATGATTATTGGAAGTGATGGAAACCTAATAAGTTCTATAAATTTAGCAACATGTGTTTAATAAGAGATGAAAAATATGCTTGTGTTTACAGATCATTGGAAGTAATGTAAAACCTGCTAATATTAACATAAAGTTATACAATTTGTTTGTTTTGGAATTTCGCACAAAGCTACTCGAGGGCTATATGTGCTAGCCGTTCCTAATTTAGCAGTGTAAGACTAGAGGGAAGGCAGCTAGTCTTCACCACCCACCGCCAACTCGTGGGCTGCTCTTTTACCAACGAAAAGTGGGATTGACCGTACCATTATAACACCCCCACGGCTGGAAGGGCGGGCATGTTTGGCGCTACGCGGGCGCGAACCCGCGACCCTCGGATTACGAGTCGCGCGCCTTACGCGCTTGGTCGTGCCGGGCCAAGTTATACAAACATAACAAGATGTGATTATCATACAAACGTAACAAGAGGTGATCAGTGGAAGTGATGGAAACCTGGTTATATATGTGTGTATTTAAAGATGTCAATGATGGACAATAAATGATTGCTATATCTCCTATTGATGTCAACAAATTCCATCGTTTATTTGTATCTAATAGCTGTAAACACAAATCGGGCTCGTGTTTATGTTTTAAAGAAAATTAATTGATTTTGGAGATCATTAAGAAAGCTTTGTGTTTGTGGAACTTTAAGGAATTTTGTTTTTTTTTCAACTACCGAGACGTCTTTGTTTTGTTATTGAGGGAAAACTGCAACACTGGGCTACCAACGCTTTGACTACCACAGAAATCGATCTTTCAGTCTTAACATTATAAGTTTTCAAGCTTAGCACTGGCTTATCTGGGGGCATCCTTGGGACTAATGTAGTGCCTGGAAAGAGTTGCTACCGCTCATAACACTCTAATTGTGGCTCATCTTGTAACTAAATGTGTATGAGAAGTTTGGGGACTGGTTTTGTCTTCGAAAAGTGTAACTCACACATTAACGGTTTGCAACGCTAAAACCTAGTATAAAATAATTTTAAATGTTAAGTAGTGAGGTTTCTTTAACAAAAAAAGATATTAAAACTATTTTTAATCCAAAGATTCTACGATTTTATATTTCAATGTCAAAAACTCGGATCATAGGAAAGAACGGGTAAATAAGTTATCAGTTTGATTGTCGCTGTCAAGCATTAAGTTTCACACAGAAAGAACTGAACAGTATGAAAACTGAGATAATGATAAATATTCACAAATCAAGAAAATGTGTTGGATTTTATCGTTCGTAATAAAATATTGCATTATTGTTGGCGAAAATTACATTCAGAAATATACTGATTAAAAACAAGAGTTACCATTTGTAAAGATAACCTAAGTAGTTTCGATAGAAAAGAAAGAACATACTCATAAAACTTGTTTTTTTTTTCAGATTTAATTCGGTTATGGTTAAATCGAAGCTGTACAGTGGGGATATCTGTGCTCTACACTCCACGGGTGCTGAAACTCGAATTTTAGTGTCATATGTCTGCATTTTCCCAATGAGCCAGCCACTTGGAGGATTTTTATTTTTCGAAGATATTAGAAAAAAACTTTGAAATTATTTTATCTTGTTAGAAATACATTATTATTTATATAATTAATTATAAATAGCAGAACAGAGTTTGATATTTAGTAAAATTACTGTATCGTACTTAAATGCTTGTATATCTAAGTGTAATGGCCTATTTGTACTATGCCCGTAGTAGATTATAAGGCTGCAGTTAACTGCTTAGCCAAGTAGGGCGTTAAAAATGTATGTTTGATTTTATTTAAAATATTTATATATACAAACAATATCTGTTTATCACGGTGTTTATAAAGCAGTGTATGTCAGCTACACTGAAAGTTTCAGGTTTAGAGTAAATTTAAGTCAATCTTCTGTTGGATGCATTTAAAATAAACTTTTACACAGCATTATAGACTCTCACCCAAAAAAGGTACTCCAAAATAAAAATATAAGACTCATGTGTAAAAATTGTTTAACTGATGTAAGACTTTTATACCAAAACAACAACAGGAATGTTTCAAAATGTTCAACTTTGATATGGTACAAGAACGCTTTAGCAAACACGTTTTAATAAAATAATAGTATATGTGTACATTTTATAGAACAATTAGTGTTTAGATATTGTAAGCAAGGTTTACTCTTGTACTTGGTATTAATAAGGTTTAGGTGTTGACTTTAGTGTTATCTCACCTAAGTTTGTAAAGATGTATTTTAGGTAAATATTATTCTTGGTCGATCATTTTATTTAAAGAACTTTTATATGAATTTAGTGTGTACTATGAAACAACAGACTGGCTAGCATGATCAGCAGATTATTTAGTCGTCAAAAACAAAATATTCGAAACGTGTTTCTCACTTTCTGGAAATGAAGTGAGTACAAAAAGCAAAACACAATGTCTTGAGACGGTTAGAAATGTATACGTTCCGATCATTTACTGTTTGTAAAGTATAGTCAGTGTGTTATTGATGTGGGTTTTCATGGGATAGACCAACTTCTTTCATCCAATTCTTTTTACTTTGTAAGCCAAAGACTCGATTGTAGCCGCAGCACAACACACATGCGTGTAAACGCGTCACTGCGCCATCAAAGAATCGATGAGGGTTAAGCTTCTATTCAATAACGGATTAAAATCCAGGGATAACAGCTCTATAGAGCTGCTGGACTCCTTCCTGGTTGGCAGAACACAGTTCGAACTTCTTGCTAGTTGTGTAAACACTTCCAGGACTAGGAACGTCGTGTTAGTTTGCCTGTTTTGTGTTTGTTTCTGTGAAAGAAAAATGGCCTAAAGGGAATTGAAAAGCCGAGCATGCTAGCAGTTGAAACTCAAATTGAATGGCTTTCACGACGTTCTGAAAATGGAAGATTCGTCTCAAAATTTCAACATTCTAAGAAAAGTCTCGAGCATTTTTCCCATCTTTCACACACACACAAATGCCTGTTATTGTTTATATTGAATAAAACATTACCTGTGTGAAGTATTTTCATAATTTTATATATTTAATTATACGACTTTCATGTTACGAGATACACAAAAGACCCTATAAGAGATGTCTGAATTTAAATCAATTTCCATATGAGAATTTGATAATTTGACGCTCACAACAGTACATATGAAACAGGTTTCAATAGTATATTGTTTTAGTAAACTTTTTCTTAGATATACCGACAGACAGACATAAATTAAGTTCCAAAAATTACTCTGCAGACTGCTCTAACTAGAAGTACAGAAAAACTCTAATATTGTAATAGTTTTCTTTGCAACTTAGGTACTATATATAATTTGATGAAAGTGCTCATATGACAATGAGTAAAACTGTGTTTTTAGTATGGCTTTACCAAGACTTATGTATTTTTATTGTAATATTTCTTAAGAACAAACTTTTTAAAATTTTACTCATTATAATTGGCTATATTAAAAGAGCACTGTTTTAAGGTTCCATCTGTTGATATTAATAGCCATTAAATAGATAAGACTTTTCAAATATCTTGATTATATTTCAAATATTTCATCTGTGTAACAAGTCTATCTCTATCGGTTCTACTTTTTTCTTCGTACTGTTTTATAATTCTTTCTAAATATGAAATTACAATCACGACAAAATTCTTCATTAAAAGTTTAAGTTATATTTTAATCAATTATTTTTTTCTTACAAAAAGATAGGACCGAAAGTCGTTTAGTGGTTAGCATGTTGGTTTGTGAATCCAAGAGTCCATGGCTCGCGTCCAGTTGTCATAAAATCATACTTAGATACCACAAGAGAGTTATAAGATTGACACTCAGATCCCACTATTCAATTATAGAAGCTCGGGAACTTACTTTAGATGCTGTTCATAATCTTCTCTTCTTCTGGATTAGTAGTTTTCAAAGGTACCAGGTTTGAGTATCAGTTATTGTTTGATTTCAGAATACGATTGTTTTTTTCTGACATGAATGAATAATCTGTGGTACCATTTATGTCAATTTGAAGAGTGTATGCAGATAGAAGGGAGGGGAGTCTATAAGTGAGAACAGTTGTTCTTGGTAAGCTGATAAAGAGGTTATTATAAATTTTATTATTCTTATATTAAATGTGTATCACCAACATTAGCTTCGTGTACAACAGTTTTAGATCACTGCTCTAGTCAATCATTTAAAAACTAGAGACGGCTGTGTGCAGGCCCTTGCGTACCATTGTCCGAATAACACAAACAAAATACGATGAAATTTCTGAAAACAATAAAAATGTGATAGGTATTGTGTTTGTGATCGACTTTCTATCTGTTCGTACTCTTATAATTCCAAATTTATTACGTTAAAATGTTTACGAATTATCACGTGTACTGTTAGGTTTTTCAAAAGCACTAGCCTTCAGATCTTTTATTAACTTTTAAATTTGAAGATACGATCGTTAAATGTTTTGAGATAATTGACTCGTTTTACTTCCTTTCTATCACCACATGACAGAGAGGTAAACTTTAAAACTCATCATTGTAAAATTCATGGTTCAATTCTCTATTGTGTGTACACTTTACGCAAATCACTTTAGCATGAATACGAGCGCTTTTAGAAGGTTTGTTTTGTAATTTCGCACAAAGCTACTCGAGGGCTATCTGTGCTAGCCGTCCCTAATTTTGGAGTGTAAGACTAGAGGGAAGGCAGCTAGTCATCACCACCCACCGCCAACTCTTGGGCTACTCTTTTACCAACGAATAGTGGGATTGACCGTCACATTATACACCCCCACGGCTGGGAGGGCGAGCATGTTTAGCGCGACGCGGGCGCGAACCCGCGAAGTACGAGTGCACGCCTTAACGCGCTCGGCCATGCCAGGCCACTCTTTTAGAAGGTAATTTCACAAATTAAACAAAAAGGAGGAAGAAAAGAAACGATAAATAATAAAAAAACGAACATTATTTTTTATTTTACCACTTTCTCTTGCAATTCGTGTTCATTGATATACGAAAAGAAAATACGTCAAAGATAACAAAAAACAAAATATTTTGTTTTAAAGCGAAAAACTTGTCAATGGTTTATCTGTGTCGTTGTAAATATAGGGTTATCGAGTCTCAAAATTTAACATTATGAGCCTTAATCTTACCGCTGAGCTATTACAAAAGAGTTAGTGAAGTTCCTAGCTTTAAAACTCAGTAATCGAGTAAATATTTTATTGCTCTCTTCAAACACAAGGCCACTGTGGTCGAACAAACCTAATAGTAAAATTGAAAGTTCTTAAATATTGTATTGTAAAAAAATAAAACGTAGAAAATTAAATATGATAAAAGATGAGAAATTTATTACAAAAAAAACGGACGCATTTTTTCGTGCAAACATTTTAAGAAATTTTATAAGTTTGGGATATTCACTCAAAGTTACACTAGGCTATCTAGTTGACAGAGTAAAAAGAGATTTAATCAACAGCGCTCTCTACCAACTATCAAACTACTCTTATCTGATCGGATAGTGGGAATTAACGATCACTCGCGCCCCGTGTATGAAGTGCGATTTTTGCCACAGTTGACTGCGAAGCATGAGCATCGGGGTTCATACTCTTAGCACGTTAATAACTGGGTAAAGCTTGTTCTTTATTGAAATCGGTTGAATATTAGTAAAATGTTTTATTGTATCTTATTTCAGTTCGTAATAATTTCTTTGTAAAGATGAATGGTGATACTTATTCTGAACGGAACTGTTTTGTATCTGAGAGGAAGTAATGTGTGAGACATAACAATATTGTATGCGTTCGTTCGTATAAACTCGCTTTATATCCCACAAAACTCACACTTACTTTAAATGTATTCTGATGGACTGTGCAACAATTCGTGGAGCAGCTAGAAAAACAAACGTGAGAGAGCTCTAATTACTTAGACTGTGGTAACGTTTTCATCTGCTCCAGAGTTACTCATGAAGAAACAAAAAGCCCTTACTTAAAGGAATCTTCCAATGGAAACTCACAGTATTTTAGTAAAAATACTTGGCTTGATTGTTTTTAAGCTCAAAGCTCACAGTGGGCTATCTGTGCTATGTCCACCATGGATATTGAAACATGATGTTTTGCGCTCTAAGTCTGAACCACAAGATGGCTGGTAGAGAGGCTTGGTTTTAAGCACAAAAACATAGAATGGGTTACATGTTCCATGTTCATCGTGGGTATCGAAACCTGCTGTTTAGTACTCTAGGTATGAATCACTGTAAGGCTAGTAAAAAGGCTAGTGTTGGTTGTTTTTAAGCACAAAGTTACACACTGGTCTGTCACTGCTCTACCCACTACAGGTATCGATACCTGGTTTTTAGCGATTGAAGTTTGCAGATTTACTGATGAACCATTATGGTGCGAGTAAAAAGACTGGTCAGAGATAAGAAAAGTAAAAAAAAACAACAACAAATACATCACAAAATGAAAAATGAACCATATTTTTACTAACGTTAAAACGTATATATAACAGTTCAACTTAGCTGATTTCTTTAGGCTCTCTAGATCAGAAAGAAAATCTAAGAAAATCCTTTCACAGAGTACCTAGTCTCGTGCTTTTATTGAAACAAGTCGTTATATGTCGTTTTCTGTTTTTCTCAACACCTAGTTCTTTTCAGCTCACAAGCTGAGCAAGAAAATTGGTTATGTATGGATTATGTATCGAGGAGTGAAATGTTCAAACATGATTTTGCACTTTTAATAGGGGGCGCGTTATGGAAGTGACAGTAAAGACGTTATTCGCTTCAAGTAGCTGAGCAAAGCGGTGGGTGTTGTTGGCAGAATGTTTTGTCTTTTGATCAGTAGCTCAAATTCAGTTTTACCTGAATGTCTCTCACCTGATCGTTTAGCCCATGTGTCATATCAGCTGTCGCCATATTGAAAGTTACATTTCTCTTTAAAAACTAATTTCACGATTTAATTTAATTTATATATAAATAAAGTATGGTAAAACAGAAGTCTGAGTTTGTGCAAATGTTCCCCAATTACATAATACTTGCAGAAATTCAAAGATAAAGGGGATTTATATGTTTTTTATTCAAAATTAAAAAGAAAAAAACACAGAAATAAAGTTACGTTGAATACTAACGAAACTTGTTTATGATAAATATCACAAGAGGACAGTAACCAATAAGTCAATAGAATCATTTACAAGCAATAAAAAACGCAAAATTAATAAAAGTTCTAATATTTTACTTCAAAGATATCAAAGATGAACAAACTTAACAAGATATGTCTTTAATAGCTGGTATATCATTCTATGTTATTTATGACATCTCTTACCTGTTCCTCGTACTTCTGATGACATTTCGGATGACTTGATGGGCAGCACAGGTATCTACTGGATGATGGTAGCTATACACTCAGCATGGCTAAGCGTGTTGAGGCATGCGACTCGTAATCTGCGGGTCGCGGGTTCGCATCCCCGTCCCGCCAAACATGCTCGCCCTTTCAGCTGTAGGGGCTTTATAATGTGACGGTCAATCCCACTATACGTTGGTAAAAGAGTAGCACAAGATTTGGCGGTGGGTGGTGATGACTAGCTGCCTTCCCTTTAGTCTTACACTTCTGAATTAGGGAAGGCTAGCACAGATAGTCTTTGAGTAGCTTTGTGTGAAATTCAAAAACAAACAAAGAAAACAAGCTTTACACTTCATAGCAGCTGTTGGAGCAGATTATCTATTTTGAAGTGTTCTCGCTAGCAACTTTCGCGCTTGCTTAATTGGATTTTGGTCTAGTGGCCTTAACAGACCTGTCCAATTCCTTCATCACGAACTCATTGCTGCGTTATCCTGCTGGTACACGAAGTTATCTTCCATAGCGCTAGCACGAGTGTTCCTGACTAGTAAACACAATACATTCATACCAGTGGTTTACTGAAGTTTGCTCTAAAACGCAAACGAACTTGGTAGGGGTTCAGTTTAGAGAGAGAGAGAAGTCTCTCCCCAACTGGGGTAATCAGGAACGTTGTGGTTCCTCTTCGTCTCCTCACGTAAAAATTATTTAACTGTGCTTGAAACTTTGCCTGTACTTGTTTTTTACTTGTTTAAGGTTGATGAAATGCGATGGGGGCAAAATTAACGGGTGAAAAAGAGCGAAACAAGATGGTACCGGAGAAGTGAACTGGGCCAGAGCCCGACAAGCATATATCAACGTAAAACAACCCGATTCAAGACTGGGCAATAGCGCTGCCTTAAGTTGGATCTAAAGATCTAATGCCTAAGGTTTGAATGTTGGGGGATACGGGAGCGACCCGAGAAAACCCATTTTCACAGAACAGGCGCCGAAAAAGCTTGTTATTGAAGCCCCTAGCAGTTTTAAAGGACTAGACGCGACAAATATTGGGTTGTCTACTGCACCTGTAACCCTTCAGCGACCCTAGCTTGACTTTTTGCCACATTTACCAGTGGCCTGGTAGATGTGTCAGAATCTTCTTATCACAGATTGTAACACCACACTGCGCCCCAGTCTTTCTGAAAATTTTGCTTCCTTAAAAGTTTTTGTTGATAGTGACAGGTAACCGGTAGGCATGCATAAATATAGTTTTGATTTTGTTTCATCACGTAGGAATTCTGAGAAATAGATAATTAACTGTTTACCGACAATAACGTATTTAATTGCGTTTATGTTTCTAATACGCTATTAAGTTCAACATAAGTAAAAGTGTTTTGCTCTTGATTTTCGTTTGTATTTAATGTCCGGTGCATCACATTGCAGTGTCCGACAGTAGTCAGCAAGCATTGATGGATTACAGTTGACCTAATATAGTTTTCCATTGTAGCAAAACTGAAGATTTCGATAAAACGGTACGTGATGGGCAAATTTGCGTGTGATTTTTATGATCAGCAGACAAAAAACTATAAGTAACACCCAACAGTGTTCAAGAAGCAAAGCTCTGTTGTGCAGTGTTATCTCAGTCTGGTTACGGTCCTTGTGAAGCAATGTGATGTATGCAAACTACATTTTCAGTTAATTGGGTTTCAGCAGCTTCCCAACGATAATATAGCAAAAATACCTATAAACTTAGTGTTACATCAACAGCAAATATATTTTGCAATCAATACAAACTAGACTTTTCCTTTGAAGAAGTTGGGTCTTTTCTCATAAATGCCTGATACGTATGGAATAACTGATGTATAAACTTGTAAAACCTAGACAGAATTTAAGCAATCCTTTAAATTTGGAAATAAAACAATGACACCCTAAGTTATATTAATTTCAACAAACTATCATTATCGTTTCTTCTTTTTTAATGTAGTAAAGTAAATAAAAATGTGTTTCAAGTTAATACGCGAAGTTACACAATGGGCTATCTGTACCTTGCCCACCATGCATGTCGAAACTCGAAAATTGGCCTGGCATGGCTGAGCGCGTAAGGCGTGTGGCTCGTAATCCGAGGGTCGCGGATTCGCGCCCGCTTCGAGCTAAACATGCTCGCCCTCCCAGCCGTGGGGGTGTATAATGTGACGGTCAATCCCACTATTCGTTGGTAAAAGAGTAGCCCAAGAGTTGGCGTTGGGTGGTGGTGACTAGCTGCCTTCCCTCTAGTCTTACACTGCTAAATTAGTGACGACTAGCACAGATAGCCCTCGAGTAGCTTTGTGCGAAATTCCAAAACAAACAAAAATCGAAACTCGATCTTTAAGCACAGACATACCTCTATGTCATCGCGGATATGAAAACCATTAAAGGCGAATGTAAACCAATAAGGCAAACTAAAAATAGTCAAATGCATTATTTTTAATGACGAAAAGCTTGGAATACAAATAATTAAAAATAAACATATTAAACAACCAGCACATCGGTCGTAATGCCATCTAGTAGAAGATTTTGTTTTTGATCTGCACACACGTGGACGTCCCCTTCGCAGCAGAGCGAGTATTACAAGTTCTGACTTCACTTCCTACACAGGTTCTTTCGAGAAGAACAGGTGTGTTATACTTTCAATCTTATTGTGAAATTATCACTTAGTAAGAACACTGAAGTGAGCGTTACTATTCTGTATTGAGTGTTTACACTGCCCAGCTACACAACTGTGGCATCTCTAAATCATATACACCTCAAGAGCAAAACGCATGAGTGAGTGTATTACCTACAAGGTAAGAGAATTATGACGACTATTTTAGAAACAGAACATTTGAATTTGTATGGGTATTGAAGTACAGTGAGAACGAGGATATGAGTGCTTAACGAATAAAATACAGTATATGACATTTCTGAATACATGGTGAAGATGTATATAAGATTGTTATAACTACGGAGTCAAAGTGTGTATAGGAGTGTTCTAACTGAGATTGGAAACTTATATACGAGTATTTTAACTACGGAATGAAGATGTTTATATGATTGTTTTAGCTACAGAGTAAGGTATTATAATAAATCTAACAGTAACTGTTGACAATTTAATTTGGACATCATAGAAATAAATCGTTATTTATAAGTTCGAAAGACATCCTACCATTTTATATGCTTGTTTGTTTGAATTTCGCGCAAAGCTACTAGAGGACTATCTGCGCTAGCCGTTCCTAATTTTACAGTGTAAGGCAAGAGGGAAGGCAGCTAGTCATCACCACACACCGCCAACTCTTGGGCTACTCTTATTACCAATGAATAGTGGGAGTGACCGTCACAATATAACGCCCCGATGGCTGAAAGGGTGATCATATTTGGTGCGACCAGGATTCAAACCCGTGACCCTCGGATTACGAGTCGAACGCCTTAACAAACTAAGCCATGCCGGGCCACAGTTTATATGTACGTCGACATATGCTTATGGTTTGTTTACATTGTATTTATTCAGTTGTATACCACCAGCAGGATGGAACTGTTTAACAAAAAAACCACCATGAGTTTAAGGCAGCATTTACAGTACAGAGTGCATTATAGCAGTAGAAACTCTGACGTTTCGGTAAATATTCCAGAAGTTCCACAAATTAATGGTACAGATGAGGTATGGGAAAACACAGGAACTTGAGAAGAATATCTAAGGAAAGTGTGCTTAAGTCCTTATGTGTAGATACGGTTGAAAAGTAAGCTTATGCTTAAGAAACGTGTCTTTATGGTAACGACCTCCTGCTAGTACAGCAGTATGTCTCTGGATTTACCACGCTAAAATCAGGGGTTTGATTTCACTCGGTAAGCTCAGCAGATAGCCCGATCTGGCTTTGCTATAAGAAAACACAAACACACTTTATGATAACGAAAAATACACACCGATCAAAGCGCGTTTTCCCGTCTTCCGACGACACCTTTGGTAATTCCCTGGCGTGATGGCCATTAAAACTAAAAAACGAAACTCTTGCCTAAATATGACCTTGGTCTGTTTCTTTTGGACTTATTTGCTCAAACCTAAGTAAAGATTATCAACATATTACCGTTACTAATTGGAAACCGATAAAATAAGCATGTGGGTAGCGAGTCAATACTATTCACTGCCAACTCTTGGACACTTATATCACACTCATAGCAGTAAGGGACCCAGCAGGTCGCGGGTTTGAAGTTCCCTCACACCAAACACCTCACACCCTTTTTAGCCGGAGGAGCGTTGTAAAGTTACGGTCAATCCCAGTATTCGTTGGTAAAAGATTTTGGTTTGTTTAAAATTAAACACAAGCTGCATAATGTTATCTGTGCTCTGCCCATCACGGGTATCGAACCTGGTTTTTAGTGGTGTGAATCCACAGATATACCGCTGTACCCCTGGGGAGAGCAGTAAAAGTGTGACCCAAGAATTGGCAATGGATGGTGATGACTAGCTGCCTTCTCTCTAAGTTTACATGCTAAATTGGAGAAGGCTAGCGCAGATAGCCCTCGTGTAGCTTTATGCGAAATATAAAATAAACAAACAAACAAACACAGCACTAAAATCGAATCCCTGTTTATGTGTGTTTGAGGCAAAGGTACACGAACTAATAACCCTAAGATACACAATCCAAGCAAGGTAACCATTAGTTAGTGCCTAGGTACTCATATTACAAAAATATACCCATATACACACATACAACAAATTTGTAACGCTTGTCTTCTATTCCCAAAGACATAAGAAAGTTTCGGGGGTTGAAACGCTCAGAGGAAACCGCCTTCGGGAGTACTTCCTTACTTCACCACACAAAATAATGCATTACTGTGTTGTTGTGTGCTTCTATCTAAATGTTCATTATAGTCTGAGATTAATAACTGACGTCTATGATTAATTCATTGCGCAGTATTCGTTGTTGAAATTAGTACCGGAAAGAAACCATTGTGCATGAAATAGTTTTCAAGATTGAAAAAAAAACTTAACCCAAGCGTATGTTATCGTTTACAAATATTACACACACTTTTTAAGGTTTTATTTTTTGACCTTGGAAAAAGAACAGCATTAACCTTAGATAAAGTTAGATTAAATGTTTACCTGTTTCTGCCGAAGCTTTGATGAGCTATTAGTTAATCTATATAATTTTTCTTTTTTTTCCATGACTTTTATCATATTACAACAAAACTTTTAATAATCCTGGAGCTGGGCGTGGTTTACTGGTTATCGTGCCCAAAATATGAATTTCGGAGTACGATTTGCTTCTCACTGTCGCCTAAACACTCTCCGCACTTTGAGGCCATGGATAAGCCACAAAGGTAAAATAAAAACTATTCGGTCAGACTGTTAGACAAGAGTAGCCCAAGATTTGATGTAAAGACATATTTTACAAGCTGTCATTTTTCAATGTGTTGAAGCAAGTGTATAGTATACACAGGGATTTGTTTTTAAAACCTTCACATCTTAATATAAATGTGATGAAAGACACCGTTTAGTTATTTTACTTTGTATAAATGTGTAGCGTATCACAGTAATACAAATGTTATTAAAAATCTTGTTAATTTTTTTCATTTGTCATTGTTTTTTGAAACATTCACTTAAATTTCTTTAAGACTAATGCTCACTATTACAATACCAAAACTATTTTCAGAAATATTATTTCATAAAAGTATCCAATTTTTAATTGTATTTAAATGGATAAACTTAAAATCTTCAGTGGAATGCTAAATCCACCACTGTTGTTGTTTATATATGTAAAAACAATTGGTTTGGGTTGAGAAAAATTTTTTGTGTAGAGGAGCGAACAACGTTTTGACCTTCTTCAGTCATTGTCAGGTTCACAAAGAAAGAAAGAAAGAAGTAGTCAGCTATCGGTCAGTTACCTCTTCCTTTCTTTGTGAACCTGACAATGACCGAAGAAGGTCGAAACATTGTTCGCTCCTCTACATAAAAAAATTTTCTCAACCAAAATCAGCCGTTTTTACATACATATTTTTCTCTACAAGTGGGTTTTCTCTTCATCGCTGATTGTTGTTTTTTCTACCACCAGACTGAGTCTTATTGCTATTCATATTTATAGATTTAACGCGACAACGCCACCTTAATCCTGCAAATTTCAAAACATGTGAAAGCTGGAAATCTTGTTATTTATACAGACAATATTATTTGGTAGTTATTTTACCTCTGGTGGATCGGTGGTAAGTTTTCGGACTTATAATGATAAAACTAGAAGTTCGATTTCACTGGATGGATAGTGTAGATAACCCACTGTGTAGCTTGGTTCTGAAAATGATAAATAATTGTATATTTTCGGGTAATTAGGAACGAAACGTATCAAAACGAAATTACCAATCACAAGATCATTTAATTGTGATTGGACACTTGACAACCGTTGCTTAGCTACAGACTATTAAATTATGCTACTTACTTTATTAATTTAAGCTGTTCCCGTCATTTTTGTTTACATTCTACAGGTCATTTCTTAAATTTTTTTCTCTGCAAATGAAAAAAAAACATACCTTTTTAATCTATGCCCTATTATTACTCTTGCATAATTGGTCCATAAATATAGCACAATTAGTATTAGAGTATGACACAAGTCAGACTCAAAATTAGTTTGATTATCAATCAAACGATAAAATTAAGAAACGTTCTCCCGAAACTTAAAATAGTCAGAAACGAATAATAGAGTTCGATATTTGTATATCAGTTCTGAAAAGAGAGGTTCCTCAACCAATCTGAGGCAACTACCACCACTCAACATTCTAATAAAAAAGACAGAAAACTTGAGAAACTCAGACACTGATGACGTTGGGCATTCTTTGCACAGGTAACACAAGAAGTCCATCGTGAGAAGTCGAATTTGATTCTAAAGGAAACTACACAGAAAAATCAACCGAAGGGATTTTGGTTAAACTAAAATAGTCATTGCAATTTTAATTAAGGTATTTGCTGGATAACTAGAACTCTGTAAATCGAAAGTTAAAATATGGTGGACAAATGATTAAGGGAAAACAAAATCTGTGAAAGTGACACATTCTTTCGAACAAACAACAATTTGAAAAATAGTCGGTGAAGCAATAATATGGCTGGTGAATAAAAATACACAGATAATAGAAATATTCAAGCAGTAAAAACACCGTAATTACGCATTTAATTGACGGACTTGGTGGACAGTAATAACAAAAAAGCAAAATACAAATAAACTTTTAACTCCAGAAATCACTACAGAAAGGAACTAAGCGTGGAAAAATATTTGACAACTAATCACTAAACAATAATATATTTACACTAATATAGAAGGGGAGACGTTAATGGATGAAGAACAAAATTACTTTCATAAAGTCTGGTTAAAAAAATCGATATATCAAAACAATTCGAAATATTCATTGAAAGTAGTCGGAAATTGGGTAAAAATATAGGAAGGAAAAATGTCGTTGAAATAGTTAGAAAAGCGAATGTTCATTTAACAAATCAAAACTTGAAGGAAAAAAATGTTTAAATATTCAGTAGACAATTACATAAATAACCAAAGAGGTACTCAGTAGAGCCTCATACATCCACCAGGCAGCATTACTATGTATGTCCGTAATTACCAACGGACATGAACCATGTTTGGCGTTATGAACAGTATTTTACCTAAATTCAACAAGTTTTATCAAAACCAGATTATTTTTGACTGATTTATAAAGCAAAATTAGTGTGTAAAATTGGTTCCTTGTTAACTGATAGAGATTTTTTTAGGATTTTCGTGACCTTGTTGTGATCTTAAACTTTGATCTTTATTTTCCGAAAACTATCACTTATAAGCTGGATCATATTCTAAACATAAACTAACTTTCATGTGAATCCATTCAGCCATTTTGAAGAAACATTGCTAAGAAGCCCACAAACAGGAGTGAAAATGTAACCTCTGTCCAGCTTCGGTGAAAGAGATAGAAACCACACAGAAAAAGTGCACGTTTACAGTAACTGATCATTCGCAATGTAAAACTTGCTAGTGGACAAAGTTACTCCGAGAGAGAGAAATATAAACATTTAAAGAAATTATAAATAAAAATTTTCCTGCGTGTTTATTGGTGAATGATAAAAAGTATTAAATTTTAAAATAAATAATTACTAAAAAAAAATACCATTACGAGAGACAAAAAGTTAGCCCACAAATTTATGAAGTTGAAAAATTTACTAAATTAAACCATTGAATAATTACTTGGATAAAAATCACAAGTTGAAATACGTTAAAGCTTAGATAGATAAATATTTATTACAATAACTAAATGGTTTCAGTTTTGTTTTAAATTTGCTCAAAGTTACACAAAGGCCATCTGAGCTAGCCGTTTCTAATTTAGCAGTATAAGACCAGAGGGAAGGCAGCTAGTCATCACCACCCACCGCCAACTCTTGGGATACTCTTTTACCAACGAATAGTGGGATTGACCATTACATTATAACACCTCCACGGCTGAAAGGGCGAGCATATTTGGTGCGACCATGCCGAACCCTCTTTTAGTTTATCCTGTATATATATATTATTATAGACACATTATATTCTGTGAATACCCGTTTTATCTATTAATTCTCTTTTATCTTCAGCATTCGCGTTCATGTCTTTTATCTTATTGATTGGTTTGAAGATATGATAAAAGCTCTGATGCATTTTAAATATTTTATATAATTAAATTGTTAAACGTGAAAGGTAAAGTAATATTGAAGTTTTTAGTTTCTTTGTTTTTATAAATATATCTCAATTTGGTATTTTTAACTGTATTTGGACCTTTATAAAATTTATTAAGTGCTTTGTCTACTGCACTTGGTTGAAATCCTCTTCAACAGCTACATATTTAAACAATACGTTACTTTAACATGCCTTTCACAAACATATACTACAGGCGTTATAATGTGACGGTCAATTCCACTATTTGTTGGTAAAAGAGTAGCCCAAGAGTTGGCGGTGGATGGTGATTACTAGCTGCCTTCCCTCTAGTCTTTCACTGCTAAGTTAGGGACGGCTAGCACAGATAGCCCTCGAGTAGCTTTGTGCGAAATTCAAAAACAAACAAAACATATACTACATGGCCAAAAGTATGTGGACACCCCTTATAATTAGTGTTTTCAGTTATTACTGCCACACACAATGCTAACAGGTGCATAATATCAAGCATACAGCCATGCAATCTCCATGGACAAATGCTGGCAGTAGAGTGGGTTGTACTGAAGAGCTTAGTTACTTTCAACGTGGCATTGTCATAAGATGCTACTTTTTGAACACGTCAGCTTGTCAAATTTCTGCCCTGCTAGATCTGTTTCGGTACCTGTAAGTGTTGTTATTGTAAAGTGGAAAAGGAAACGTTTAGGAGCAACAAAAGCTCAGCCACGAAGCGGTAGGCCACACAAGCTTACAGAACGGGACCACCGAGTGCTGAGGCGCGCAACGTATAAAAAAACGTCTGTCCACAGTTACGAAAGTCACCACCGAGTTCCAAACTACCTCTTGGAGGAACGTCAGCACACAAACTGTTCGTCGGAGGCTTCATGAAATGGGTTTCCATGGCCGAGCATCCGCATACAAGCCGAAGATTTTCATGCGCAATGCCAAGCGTCGGCTGGAGTGGTGTAAAGCACACCGCCATTGGACTCTGGAGCAGTATAAACATGTTCTATAGAGTGATTAATCACGCTTCACTATCTGGCAGTCTGATGGACGAATCTGGGTTTGGCAGGTGTCAGGAGGACACTACCTGTCTGAATGCATACTACCAGCTGAAAAGTTTTGTAAAAGAGGAATAATGGTCTGTGGCTGTTTTTCATGATTTGGATTAGGCTCTTTAGTTCCAGTGAAGGGAAATCTTAATGCTATAGTATACAGTGACATTCTAGAGAATTGTTTGCTTCCAACATTGTGGCAACAGTTTGAGGAAGGCCCTTTTTTGTTTCAGCATGACAATTAAAGACATGGTTTGCCGAGGTTGTTGTGTAAGAACTTGACTGACCTCATCGAACTCCTTTGGGATGAATTGGAACATCGACTGTGAGCCAGGCATTTTGGCTCAACATCAGTATCAATCTTCACTTATGCTTTTGTGGCTGAATAGGAGCGAATACCCGCAGCCGTGATCCAAAATCTAGTGAAAAGCCTTCCCAGAAGAGTGGAGGCTGTTATAATAGTAAAGAAGGGAACCAACTCCATATTAATGCTCATATGGGTGTGATGGTCGGGTGTCCACATGCTTTTGACCATGTAAGATGCAGAAATTATTTGTGTTTTTATATGATAATGGGAAACGCTTTAAATTATTTATCATAATTTTGAACAGTTCTATCTTTTGTCTTCTGTAAGTCATGCTTTAGTCATAATTCATCTCCATTGGCTCAGCTTTACGTCTACGGACTCATAATGCTAAAAAAAAGACTTCAATATTCGTAGTGATCAGAACACTTATAGACCATTGTGTAGCTTTGTGCTTAACTACAAACAAATAGTCGTAACTAAGAGATACCTTAAAACATGGCACTTTCATTGGAAGGAGTGTCATGGAAAATTACAAGAATACAATGATTGAAGTATAACAAATGTAGGAGTTTAAATATTTTGTGTTAGAAACAATAAAGTGTTAAAAATATTGTGTCCTAAAGAATTAACTTAGAGCCGTTAAAGAACGTACAAGGAAATAAATTTAATTTTGTTTAAGAGAAACCTGATGAGTTTACAAATGATGAGAGCTGTCTTATTTATTTATTTATTTTAATTTAATTTAGAGGATGGAACAGCCAAGATGGACCAATAGATTCTATGCTGTCTCAAAACATAATGTTTTTTTTTACAAATCAGTAAAAAAATCGGCCTTTTTAAAAACTTAAAACGGTTTTTGAAACATACAAGTTTTCATGAAGAAACGTGGTTGGCGAAAACGGTTAAGTACTTGGTAATCGCTAGTTCGTGAAGAATAAAACGCTTAAAAGGATAAACTTCTAGTGGGTGAAAAGAAAAGAATTCATGAAGAAGTAACACAACACGTAAAGTAGGTAATGCTGCTAAGAAAATGTAAGGTGTTGAAAGTGTGCTCAAATGTGACGAACAATTGTGAAAATTCTCAGCTGATGTCTAAAACGTTGAAAACTACTAAATATAAAGAAATGTCTGAAAACCAAAAATAAATGTTTCCAAAATTTTAAAACGTATGAGTTTAGAAATGATTTGAAAAAAAAAAAACATAACACGTACATAACTAAATTTCATTCATCTAACGCAACGTTGTCCTCGAGTAAGTCCGGAAGTTTTTCTCTTAACAACAAACAATCAATAATATAATGTGTGCAGCAGGGAACCAACACCGCTTTTCAGCGTTTAATAATTTAAATAACATATGTATCGATGAACTTAAATTAATGTGCACTAATTTGATATTGTTATTATGTTCGTTTGTTCAGAATTAAACACAAAACTACGCAATCTGTGCTCTGCTCACCAGGGGTATCGAAACCCGGTTTTTAGCAGTGTGAGTCCGCAGACATACCGCTGTAACACTGGGGGACAACATTATTAAGATCGAATAATGTTTGTCATAGTAATATCGAATTAGTGCATCTTATGACAAACAGATCAAGAAATTAGTTTTCAATACGTGTCTACAATATAAGATAAACATGCTTGATTATAACTTGGAATATGAAATTATCTATGATAATTGTTAACTAAATTCATCATGCTATTTTGCCTGTAACAGGACACTTTTTAGAGAAGGTAAAATGTACTTCACAGTCACTGCGTTCAAGTAAGTTCGTTAGATCCCAGCAAAAGGTAACAACCTGAACATCTTCATATTAAATATCTACACACAAACCATTCACATAAAAGATTAAACAGCGGAATTTTTTTTTAATAAGGAACGATTAGAAATATGACAACGTTATTTCATCAATCTTTTCTTTGTGTAGCAAGTGAAATTATGAATTTTAATGGGGAGATATTGATAAATTAGGAAATGCTTGGAACACCTATAAACAAAAACCATCCAATGGACTATACATGCGTTGTGCCTATCATAGAATCTATCTTCAAAATTTAGAGTTATAAGCCTATCACTAAATTAAAAAATATGACTAAAATTGTTGCTGAAAATATGTTCGATTTAGAATTATCATTTCCTTAATTTGATTTAGCTTATAATAGAGCAATTTAAAGATTGTATGCATACATTCTTTCAATACTGTAACATGCCAACGATAGCTTTTTAATAATAAAACCGTTATATTATCAATAACAGATTTTTCCCTTTTCGCTCTCTCATAATGGAGTGTCAGAAGAAATAACTTAAAAATATAATATACGTTTTTTTTGTTTTCCTACCTTTTGATTTTTGCACATAAAAACTGGACAGCTATCTGCTCTAACTATCCCTAATTCTGAGGTAATAGAGAAAATAGCTAGTCAATACACCCCAGGGGAAATTCTTGAAATTTTCCTGTCAGACCGAATAGAGATTTGACTGTCACTCTTATAATGCACCCATGGTTTCAAAATGACGAGCACGATTATTTTCTACAGGACCTTCTTAACCATAGTAATACACGTTTTTAACTCTTACGTAGCTATAAGTATTGGTTTTCCTTTAATACTTGTTTAACCTCTGTTTCTGTACATTTTGATCCTTAGTAATATTTCTTATTATATCTATTTAATCTTTAATCATCTTTATTCTTTAATACTTAACTTTTACTACACTTTGTTTTTGAATGCTTATTTATTGCTACTGTGTATTATTTAACACTGACTTAGCCCTTCTTACTACGTGTGTTTTTAATGTCTAAGTAAACTTAACTATTCCTTCCAGTGGCTCAGAGGTATGTATGCAGACTTATACTGCCATAACTCATGTTTCTATACCAGTACTGAGCAGAGCTTTGATAGCCCATTGTGTGGCGTTGTAGATAAGAAAACAAACAAATTCAATTATATATATCCTAATTAGTGCCTACTTATTCTTTAAAAAATATTTTGTTCTGTTCGAAAGTAAATGATATTTTACTTTTATTGCTTTCGCGGGTATATACTTATTTAGTTTGTCTGAACTCTATAGATAATTGAGTTCCTATCAGTGTGTAGCTGCAAAGCAGTATCAAAAGGGTTATGAACATGCTTTCTAATTATCATTTTAATGGTTTAATAGTAACATACTGTCATTATGAGAAAAGATTCCTACGCACGGATACGGAAAATGATTTATTAAATTGTACCTAATGCAACTTTCAAATAGCTTTCCAGTGGCACCATTGGTATGTCTTCGAATTTACAAAGTTATAAACAGGGTTTCAATACCCGTCATTGGCAGAGTAAATCAACTCATCTTGTAGCTTTGTTCTTACTTACAAAGAACAAAAACTCTTGGATCTGCAATGTTTTAAAGGTATTTCTATGAATGATTTGTTTAATAATGACTTACGAACGTGATGTGTCTTATACCTGTTGAATGTATAAATAATCGTTCAAATATTTCACAAAATGAAAAAAGTTAAAAAGCTTGAGCTTTTACAATGGTTCCGCATTTATTTCAACCTTTGTTCTCTCAAAAAGACTTTTCCAATTGCTAATTAGAATTCATTGCAGTATTTTATGTAGTTCTGCAACTTCCACCGCTCTCTATTGTTCTCTTTCAGAAACACGAATGAAGCACATCCATCTGTACTTTGCCAGTTTTGTGTTTACCTCACCAATTTACAGTGAACTAGTTGCCTTCCCTCTAGTTTTACGCTCATAAATTAGGGACGGCTAGCGTAGATTTGCTAGTAGCTTTGCGCGTAATTCAAAACAAATCAACCCAAACATTGCAAAAACTCAGTTTCGAGGATAATTGAAGTAGATTGGGTGAAAGCATCAGGTCAGTAAATGTGACCCGTTTCTCTGCTATAGCAATTACATTTCACTTGAGCAATCAAATACCATAACTCGGTTAGTCACATGAGGTAAACTTCAGTAGCCGCTGTGAGTTAACTTTAACCTGATGCAAGAAACAATTATGGTCTCCTACTTAAAAAAGGAGATAATTCTGTATTCTATACTACAGTTAGTGAATGATTATGGAAAAGTTGATTAAATATACAACCAAACCCTGACTACTACGAGACGGATTTAATTAAAACGCCTTAGATATAAAAATAAAATACTACGACAAAAAATGATAGAGTGTTGAACTTAAAGGAATGAAATCAAAATACATTATAGAACCAGTTAGCGAGACCAGTTTTTTTGTTCATCATTGGACATAATGGTGGATAAAACAAAATACGCAGCCTAGCTAACTTTTTGTATGAAATCTTCATTTGTTTGCGTATTCAATAAAAATATACACAGTATATAATGAATGTTTTTTTTCAAAAATAAACAACTTAATGCAAAAAGAATGAAAGCTTAGATTTGTTTTGAATTTCGCGCAAAGCTACACGAGAGCTATCTGCTCTATGCATCCCTAATTTAGCAGTGTAAGACTAGAGGGATGGCAGATAGTCATTACCACTCACCGCCAACTCTTGGGCTACTTTTTTACCAACAAATAGTGGGATTGACAGGTCACATTATAACACTCCCACGGCTGAAAGAGCGATCATGTTTGGTGTGACGGGGATTCGAACCAGCGACCCTTGGATTACCAGTCGAGTGCCTTAACCACCTGGTAGGGCCTGAAACAATGAAGGCAAAAGCGCAAAAACTTTGTATGGTAACTAATAAGTTCTTCACTAGGTGGCAGGTTAGGTGTTCAAAAAGAGGAAATGCATGACCCTCGTTGTAAAGTTTGAATGTGTGATGTATTCCATGTTCCAATCAGAGCAAACTTCGTACTTTGATTAATAACAAATAAACCTTAAGCCAGTAATTAGTATAGATAATTAAAATTACTTTCTCTACGTTCTTACTTGTAAAAATTGAAATGTAATATTTCATCACCACGGCATCTACTACATGGTATGGGTATAGATGTGAATGAGTAAGTGTATGAACGATAACAAATTACTGTTAGTTATCGTACTGCATCATTTTGGTTCCATTACGTTCCCTAGGGGCACAGTAGTGTGACTCGGACTTAAAACGCTAAAACCTGGCTATCGATACCTGTGGTAGGCAGACCTTCGTGCTTAACTACAAATAAACAAATGTGCACCATTATTCTCAATCTTGGTGCATCATGACCAGGTGGTAAGGGCAATCTACTCGTAGTATGAAGGTCGCTTGTTCAAATTCCCGTCACACCAAACAGTCTCATAATTTCAGCCGTAGGGATTTTATATTGATAGGTTCAATCCCACTATTCGTCTGTGAAAAAGTAGCCCAAGAGTTGGAGGCAGGTGGTGATGACTTGCTGCCATCCCTCTAGTCTTACACTGTTAAAATAGGGACATTAGCGCAGACAGCCCTCGTGTAGCGAAATTAAGCGAAATTCAAACAAAACCAAAGCTTCTGATTTTTGTTTTGTATTAGAAAGGATAACTGTTGTAGTTGTTGTATATTTTTTAGAGGATAGAACTTTAAAGGTTTACTGACTAGCAATGGTAAACAGCGCTCTTGTGCACAAAGGAATTTCGACGGGATGAAAAAGTAAAAATTAGAAAATAAGGACCTCTCAGCATTACAAAATTAGAAAAGTGCTGTTTAGATATTATACACTTTATATAATTCTGGTCAGGCATGACCTGGTGTTTAAGGCGCCTGACTCGCAGTGTGTGTGTGAATGCTGTAATGTGACGCTCACTCCCACTTTTTTTGCTGGCAATAGAATAGTCCAGGAGTTAGCGATGATTGATGTTTATTAGCTGCTCTCCTTCTAGTCTATTACTGCAAACTTATGGTCGGTTGACGCGGATAGTTCACGAGTAGTTTTTGAAGGTCTCTGTATAGTCTTAAGAAATATAAATTTTCTAACTGCCGACCATGTACATAATTATATCGCTTTATATATAAAAAGTAATTCCACACCAAACCATCAATTTGTTGTGGCTTGTCAGAACAGCCGTTTCGATATTTTTGTCAAATTGTTTATATAAAAAAAAATATTTTATATCAATAAGCATCTAATGATTGGTTTATTTCTAATAATTACGCTAGCACTGTGACAATTAAAATCAAATTTTCTTCTAGGAAACATTATTAATTTTAATTAGTTGGTCAGTTGAGATTACTTTGGTAATAATAGTGTATAGAATATGCGTAATTTTGCATCATATAAACATTATCACAATAGATTATTCTGGATCAATATTATAATTTCACTTGAATAAACATTTAAAAAGAAGTACTCTTTAAAAACGAAACCTATACAAATAACATTCTCTTTATCACGTTAACTTAATGCAACTTTTGCTTCAAAATTTAGCTCGAAGTTACATGATTTTAAAATTTCCTCCCCAACTCTACGGTTTAACTGGACTTTATTAGCTGCAAATATGTCTTCCTAACGAATATCAAAATAACATATATCAAACTAATAGCACGTCTTCTATAGTTATAACTAATTAGATTTATTATAAGAGGCACTTTAGTGTGGTTCTTATAGCTTTCCAAGTTTACATTCCGACTTTGTAACATTCCAATGGTACAATTAACCACTGTCATTATGTCGTCAACAGTGAAGGCTGAGTGGTGTAAATATATATAAATCTATTCATTTCACTCTTGACTTCAGAAAGGATCTCTCTCTCTCTTGTACTTAACCCTAGTTCTGCCTGACCTATAAAGTATTCACGAGCAGTTCTCTCGAGATTTCACGAAATTAGTTTATACGAGCTAGTACACGCTTACAACCAAATGATGTACCGTTCGCATTTCTGTGAACTCTCATTCAAGTTATCACTTTTCATTTAATACCAAGAAATTGTATTAAAAATTTCAAATAAATAAACATAATTAATTAATCAGGTTATTATTTTTAAATGGCTTACATACTTAGCTGTTTGTGTAGGATCAGAACCAATTAATTGTGGTCTAAACATATTGTTTTAATAGATATTTGTGAAACTCAATGAAACCGATAAATAGCTTTAATACTTCAACATGCGCTCACTTTGTTTTTGTTTGTTTGAGGTGGTTTATCATTATTGTGTGTCCCTAATTTAGGACTTTAAGACTAAGGGAAGACAGATAGTCATCAAAATGAACTGCCAGTTATTGGGCTGCTCTTATCAACGAATAGCGGGATTGCCTGTTACACTATAACGTTCTCATGGATGAAATGCCGAATATGTTTGATGTGACGGGATTCAAACCCGCAATGTTCAAATTAAGAGTTGAGCGACCATGCTGGGCCGACTGAGTACAACCTTATTTAACCTGATCAAAATGAACAGAGATCGCGCAACGATATGTGAAATGCGAGCATTTGATGACCTCTCAGTTGGAAAATCATATATAGTTGTTCATATAGGTGAAGATAACCAAGTTGCTCTGTCTCCATAAAAATATACAGGCGAGTACAAAAAAGCAAAAACTAAACTGATATATATATACTCTGAATAAAGTCTCAAGTTTTAGCCTTAAAAATATTATGCATGTTGTAACCCTCCTAAAGAAAACAAAATATTTTTTGTACGATCTTAAATTTCTTGTTTGTTTTCTTGTAATTAAGCAAAATAATAATACACAACGGACTGTTTATACTGTGCTCACAATAAGTATCAAAATTATGTTTTTAACGTCATAATAGTGAAGGCTTAACTTTGTATTACTGGGGAACAAACGAATTTCATAAATGTTTCAAACACCAAATTCACCAGCGTCTGATTTTTAGGAAGAGCTACTGTTGTTTTAGTTTCACTAGCGTGTATGTAAAAAAACGTTTGAGTTCTTAAGTGAACTGGATCTAGATTTTCCATGTTTGTAATTCAGAATTTTTAACCTTGTAAAGTTAGGTATTTTTACTCCATCAAATTGTTTATATTTCATCTTTCACAGAACTAAATATTACAATTTAGAGCTTCTAAAATGTAAAATGTGGCATTTATAGAGAAATGATAAAATGTGTTCCAAAAGTGGAAGAAGCATTCTTATACTTTTAGTCACAAAGCACTTTGCATTTCTTTTCAAAGTGACGCTAAACAGCCTCCCAGTGGTTCAGCTGTATGTCTGCGGACTTACACGCGAAAATACAGGTTTCGATACCCGTGGTATGCAGAACACAGGTAGTCCATTGTGTAGCTTTGTGCTTAATTCAAAACAACGATACTATACATTTAAGAGCTGTTTTATGTGTGAAAATGGAAGGTTATTCACAAAATTAATTTACGAACATAATTGAGTACAATTACTTGAGTTTTTTATCTTTATTTTTATTACTTTCAAGTATATAAGTCATTAAATATTATCAATAACGCTGAATATTTTAATCGGAATTTTAATCTATTTTAAATGTAAGTATTATTAAAATAACAAAACTTCACAAAGTATTTTTTATATCTTCTGTATCTGTATCGGCTTTAAAAACTCGTGTTTTATTATTATTAGAAACAATTTAGAAATTGAGAAATGTTACCATGTTATCTATTGCAGTAAATTAGTAAAACAAAAATGTTCGATACTTTTCCATTTAGCCATAGTGCGTATTTTCCATGTCATGTTATCCAATCTCTATCCTTATAAGGCACCGCATTGGCAAACGTGTTAAGGTGTTCGACTCGTAGTTCGAGAGTCGCGGGTTCGAATCCACGTCACACCAAACATGCTCTCCCTTTCAGCCGTGGGGGTGTTATTATGTTACGGCCAATTCAACTATTCGTTGATAGAAAAGTAGCCCAAGAGTAGGCGGTGGGTGGTGATGACTAGCGCAGATAGTTCTCATGTATCTCTGCGCGAAATCCAAACCATACTTTTCCTGTATAAAGAAATAAAACTACACTAGCTGCACATTGAAAGCTAAAAACTCTTGTTGGGACAGCTTAGTCATGACAAAGGACAGTTCGAAAATTTACAGGTGTTTAAATTTTCTTGCCATTGTTCCTAATCAGTAGATAAAGACTATTTCTTAGTGAAACTAAGGGCTGCTCTAGACAATGCTCACTGCTCATCAAAAACATATATTCTGCACAATGATATACACAACTTATTGAAATAACCAATATTATATCGTTGCAGGAGATGGGATGAAGAACAGTGAGATAAGACGTGCGCAGTATAGACACCTTATACAGTGTCCAAAGTTTTCTAAATAGAAGTCATGACCAGTAACTTACTCTGATAACATTTTGTTACCATGAAAAAGTATGTTGTATAATAAAAGCTTTTTGAATATGGATTTTGTTTTATAGTCACCCAGTCTTAGTTTCAGAACAAGAATATATTATGATGTAACGCATACTAAATTAGTCTTATCAGCTCCGTGACTTTGATGCGTCGCTTCGTATGAAATGATGTATAATTTCATTTAGAAAACTAATTGATGAATAGCTCCGATAAGTTAGTTTTGTTATAACAATATAATTTAGTGTACATTTACTGCTACTGTGTAGATTTTTTGAAGTCTGGATTCTTGACACGTGTAAGATGTTAAGGTGATATTTTAAAATAAAAGTTCAATAGCGTTTTGATAAAGTAGATCCAAGAAACTAAGTAAAACCCTCTCAAGATCAATATGAGATTTCAACATGAATAACTACACCATACTATGTTTCTTCCATAGCCTCATTTATTGTCCCCTTCCGACCTAGAAAATAGCACGTGTCATAAATGATAAATTGATACGGGCACTTGCGCCGTAATTCTGGGACATCACTAATGTTTTATCTCTCTAACAGCTCAACGTACGGACATAACGAGCTATTTTCCATAACGACTCAAAGTTGGTTTATTACAAGTGGTAGATAAGAATCAAACTTGTTGTTTTTAGGAAATGGCAGAAGCAAAAATAATAAGAGCTTTTTTTCTAGCAGTAATGTTGAAATGATACATATCTCAGTAGCTCATAAAAGACAAAGCCGAATCTCATATGTTTTGCATTATCATTTATACTTCTTCTGGCTCCTTCATTCATCATTTTTGTTTTTTGATGAAAAAAATACTTGATTTTAAATGTTATTCTTTTCTTCGAAGCAGACCATTCATCAACGTACTCACCATCAGTCGAGAATTTAAGAACTTAATTTTTATATTTCTTATGTGTACTTCGAAAAAAAATATTTGTAAACTTTATAGAAAAATGTGAGTCTCAAAAACTCTAGTCCATCAAAGTACCAGAGGCGCTCTTTAATTGAGTTTATAAACATGATTTGCATGAAATAACGACTTTAAAACTTAGAAGCACAGTAGTGACTTAGTCACTTAATTTGATTTCTTTTGTTTTTTAATTTTCGTGCAAAGCTACAGGAGGGCTTTCTATAGTAACCTTTCCTCATGTAGCAGTGTAATCCTAGATGGAAGGCAGCTAGTCATCACAACCCATCGCCAACTCTAATGTTTTACTAACGAATAATGGGATTGATCGTTACATTATAACGCCCCCACGGCTGAAAGGGTAATCATGTTTGGTTTGACGGGAATTCGAACTCCCGGCCCTCAGATTACGAGTAAAGCACCCTAACCACGTGGCCGTAACACTGTCGTAACTCAATGCAAGTTCGTACTTTGGACCAAATTTAGGGTATTGTCCAACTTGGTAGGGGATTCTTTCTGCTGAACACGTCCTCTCTCTCTGATCATCAGTTCTAAGTTATGGATGGCTACTTTCTATGGTCAGCGGTTCAAAGCTATGAATGGCCACTCTCTCTCTGCTTAGAAGTTCAAGGATAGGAATGGATATGCCTGAACCATGTGGTTCTCATTTGTTTGTTTAGCCTTCATTTCACAAAAGGATCTCTTCGTTGAAGACATCAAACACTGAAATGCCAGGCACAAAAACTTATGAGAAACGTAACTAAACCTTAGTTGTATGCACTGTATAACTGGAAACATATCTTTTCTGCTTCTAAAGAATTTAAAGTGTATCGTCATGAATAACGAGCACGTTATAATTGCTTGTTCAATATGTTTCCCGATTATAAATCCCAACTTACTATTATCCGTAGAACAATCGCTAATTGTCGTAACATCATTATTATCAGTTTCTGGCTATTCTTGTCATCAGATATTAACCATAATCTACATTCTTAATATATTCCTCTAGAGATATACAATAATTAAAAGAATGATATTGATAATGTTCCAACCAGACTATATTTGTCATACACATTACAGATCATACGTTTCGTTCAATCCAATGTTATTCAGTCCGGCTGAGATACAACAAACATGGCAGTGGTCAGAACACTTTATATAAGCTATATTATACGACAAAAGTTCGCTAACTTAGTTTAAACCCATAAATTTTCCCTTGGCTCCCAGTGAGTAAACGGTAAATTTTAGGATCTATAAAGGTAAATCGCGGGATTTGATTTTCCGTGGTGGACAGAACTCAAATAGCCAATGGTGCAGCTTTGAGCTTATAACACGAAGAAACACGTTTCAATCTCCTCTGGAAATTCGTGACGAACAGACGAAACATAAACATTAAAACAACGGTTTAAAATGCATAGAAACAGAAAAATATGTATCTCACTTTCTTAAGTCATCTTCAGGTTAACCTGAATAAGGTTTTGTTTTTATTTTGGTTTTATTGCAACCTAAAGCAAAATGAAATTTGTTAAATAGTGTTTCAGCTAAGCCTCACGTTACGATTTTGTATTAGGCCTAATACTCATATGAGATTAAAAATAGACCTACTATCAATAACGTTATGGAGTCGATGTTGAAAAAAAATTAAATTGTGAATAAATGTTAATTAATAAATATTATTTTGGTATTTTAAGACATATATTACCTACTTGATCTTAAAATATAATGAAAAAATAAACGTTTATTAGCACCAACTATCTTTTATCCTTTGTTCAGTCGAAAAGACTGAAAATTTGTGTCGGAATTTTCGCACGTTTTTTTCTACTTTCTGACCTGGAATACAAAGAATTGAAAAGACTCAAGAGTATTAAGTCTCTTTCATAATACACGCGTACTTTTGTTTACAGTGACGTTTTATTTTTATGTATATTTTGTACTAAAAATATGTGCTTAAAGAAGTACTTCGAGACTGATGAGACAAATGAGGAGTAGATACATTATGAAGATACAAAAATTCGTTTTCTTTAATAATTCAACAATGGTTTCCCATAATTTTTGACGAGCTCCAATGCAAGTTACTTATAAACTCCATCGGCTCAGCAAAAGAAACAATCTGTTTGTCTTTTCGCTATTGTCATTTTCTTCTGTTTTAGCCATAAACAACTGTCTGACATCGACTTCTTATTATGTTGTTAACGGATAATATCCAAAGTAAAACATACACCGAATATAGTTCATGAAAACGACAGGACTTGAATACATCAAGGACTTCTGATAAGGAAGTTCACGTTGTGACGTAAATAAGATTTACAGTTAGATACTGTCAAACAAACGTTATACTATTCACCAATGAACAATGACTTTCAAGGAAGTCAAAAATATTATGCGTTTTGAGCTTAAAAACACATATCGATGACCTGACTTAACTGCTTTTGGATTTAATAAATCTTCCCTTTAAAAGGTATTTAAAAAAACTCTGTACATTTGAAACAATAGTCTTATACATTATTACACAAATACATATGTATTAAACCCATATTTTTTCACGTGCCCCGTATTTTGACGAGCAATAAAATGAAACTAGGATAAGCTTTCTTATTGGCTTCGTCAAGAGAATGAATTTATGTTTTTGCGTAAAGCGTTGAATTCTGAATGTTTCTTTTCCTTGTAAGGTATCACTTCACCTATCTTTTAAAGTCGAAACGTAAACTAAAAATGGAGAGAAGTCATCTGATGTAATGTTTTGGTACATCAAGCAGAAGGATAATGATATACATTTATAGATCTAAGTCATGCACATGTCGTTTTCTAAGATTCTCCATTTTTCAAAATGCTAACGCAGACGGTTTGAAAGTAAATTACCGTCTATATCTGCATTCCAATGAAAACGTATGATATTATATTCCGCAAACAAGATAAAAAGAAAGAAAATATATGTTGCTTTTATTTTTCTGTGCCTTTCTAAGAGTACTTATCGAAACTTTTTAGCGACCTCTTTATTATTGATGGGTAACTAGAGAAATAGGAAAGATCTATATTTAATTGCTTGCTTTAATTACTACCATGTGATCAGACAAATAGAAATGATTTGTATTTAATGGCTTGTTGTACTTAGTGCTGATTAACAAGGAGGATAGTGACAACCATTTTTAATGGTTAATTTTACTTGCAGCAAAGTAACCAGAGGGGTAAGAATGACCTTTATTCTACATAAGTTTTTATTTTCTACTACTGGTGAACATACATTATTAACCAGAGACTATATAATATCGTGATAACACTGATATAACAGAAAAGCGGTTTTTCAAATACTCAAGTCAGCAATACTTTTTCCATTTACCAAATGTTCTTCTCTGGGTCATGGGTAGGTTTACGGGCTTTCAACGCCAATATGCGAGGTTTGATTTCGCGCTCAGAAAGCTCATTTTATGGCTTTGAGCTAATATAAATATTACGTAACCAGAAAATATTGATCGAAATTGATTTAGTGTTAACTAGTTTAAGCTTTTGTTTTCCATGCAATTAAAAAAAAAAAACCAAAAGCTGCTGATGGCTATATCGTGAAGTTTGGCCAATTAGATATCAGAACAGAAAGATCACTTTTTCCTAAATCGTACATCTGGAAAAGTTTTAAATAACTTCTGATTTTTTTAAAATAATTAGTAGTGTTTCTAAATATACCAAAATGTCTTACAACCTAGTTTACTTTTCACATTAGAGCACATTAATTCGAGTTCAAACATATATCCGTTAGAACTGTCACGTTTGAATATTTATCATAGCGAATAAAACCAATTAGCAATTTCGTCTGAAACTTCGGAACGTTGTAGAAAATAAGCTAATATGACGTTTCTAGACAGAGCTTGAACGTAGTGCAAAAAAGTCTGACAGAGAGCGTCAAAATAACAAAATGTTGACAGCTCAAAATGCATAAAGTTTGGCATATATTAATATTTTGAGAAAAATTAGAACTTAAAAATACTAGAAACTAGAAAGACTACTGTTAAATATCCAGCTGGCTCAGAGTACCTCTGGGGTCTTATAACGCTAAACACGCTGTGGGCTCTATTCAGAAAGCCCATTATGTAGTTTTATGTTTAATAGCAAATAAACTACTATTAAAACTTTAATAAGCTTCAGTCGAGTCAGTATTTTAAACACATTAATTAGGCCTAATTTATGTCAAAAAATTTACAAAATGAAACTAGTTGGTGCTATGAATAACAACACATTATTTGAATCAAGTAAAAACGATTGGAATGTTTAAAGAATAAAGGATCAATAATTTTACACGAGTACCAATAGTTATTGTAATATTTAGCCCATTCATGTACAATATTAGTGGTATCGAAATAAATTATGTTTCATAAACATAAACACAAATTTCTTTTCCCTTCAAAATCGATCGTAGAGAAACTAAGGTGCTTTCAAGAAACCAGCATCAGCTTAAGAAACGTTACATGATCTTACGGCTTATTCGAAATAACACAATACAACTTTTAAATTGTTGTTTTCGTATTGATTAGAAGCCTTTCAAAACAAGATTACTTCGGCTTAAGACCACTCTATGTTGAGTTTGATTTGCATAGAAAGAATTGTTTTGAAAATTTTCTTGACTCTATGTGACACTTTGTACACTTACAATGAACAAGATTAATTTTTTCGACTGTTTCTTATGAGTTTTCCAAACAGTCATACATAAGTATATTCGTGTATATGAATATTACAGTACTGTGTGTTGTATGTCTATGTAATAGTTTCTCAGGTATGAACGGACTTTCGCTAAAAATGTTATGGAGACTCATTAAGTCCATGCCAATGGTACCTCCCTCACTATTTCGGCCACTCTTTATTTTCCATGAAACTGTTAGGTCCATGTATAGCTACAGGCAGATGCGCGGTGTTACATTTTGTTTTTGACAGTATTTAAGGGTAATTTTGTGTGTGTTTTTTTAATTAATTATAAATAAAGCAACGTTTCATGAATTTGTATAGCTTCTGTTCAGGAAATGGGTGCTTGAGCTAGTCATTAAATCATCTAATATAATTTTCTTTTCCTCATTTGGTTGAATTTTTAGCATTTATTGGAGAAATTTCTTTTTTGTCGTCTTATTTCAACAGGATCTCGCGCACTTATGGCCGAGTCTTTTTAGATATCTCCCATTGTATGTATATTCACTAGTCTAGTGTAATTGACCCCACATTATAACGACCCACGGCTGTAAGATTCAGCAGGTTTAGTGCGACGTGGATTCGAACCCGCGCCCCTCAGATTTCGAGTCGAATGTCCTAACCACTTAGCCATGCCTGGCCCAAACAATCTGATGAAGAAGTTTATATAAGCTATCACAAGAATCAATAGGAGGCCCGGCATGGCCAAGCTCGTAAGGCGTGCGACTCGTAATCCCGCGTCGCGCCAAACATGCTCGCCCTCCCTGCCGTGGGTGGCGTTATAATGTGACGGTCAATCCCACTTTTCTTTGGTAAAAGAGTAGCTCAAGAGTTGGCGGTGGGTGGTGATGACTAGCTGCCTTCCCTCTAGTCTTACACTGCTAAATTAGGTACGGCTAGCACAGATAGCCCTCGAGCAGCTTTGTGCGAAATTCAAAAAAACAACAACAAACAAACAAAAAGAATCAATAGGCATGTATTAATTCTTATGGTGGCTAATGTGAATGTTTAATTACATTTGAAGATATTAAACATTTTTTCCATCTGAGTTTGTTTTCATCTACATAGTTTGGTGTTTCTTATTACACATCGTGTTTACTAAAAATGATACACATCACACAATATGACAATATTCCGAATAGCGTGTTTCCTTTGAAACGACTCCGAACGGCACGGGCCCGCAAGGCCAAGCGTGTTAAGACGTTCGACTCGTAATCCGAGGGTCACTGGTTCTCATCCCTGTCGCGCCAAACATGCTCGCCCTTTCAGCCGTGTGGCGTTATAATGTGACGGTCAATCTCACTGTTCGTTGGTAAAAAAGTAGTCTTCCCTCTAGTCTTACACTGCTAAATTAAGGACGGCAGATAGCCCGCGAGTAGCTTTGCGCAAAACTCTCAACAAACAAATAAACCGAATGGTACACCTGCATGTCTACAGACTTACTAGCAAACGGTTTTCGGTACCCATAGTGGACAGAGCACGGATGACCCATTGGGCAGTTTTGTGCTTAATTACAAAAAATAAAGAATCCCTTGTATTAATTTTCTTTTTAGTTGGTCGTTGGCATTCCAATGACCATGATTAAACGCATAATTACTGTTTCTTTGGATTTTGCATACTGTATTTCTTGATTAAGGTCATTTTTCTAAACCTATCCTGTAGAATGTCAATACGAAATCTGTATTTTAGTTTTCTACGATCTGTTCGAATTCTTTTTCACGATATGAAGTTGTTATCATGAAATAATGTATGATGTTGCGAAACAAACTCACAGTCAGCGGTGACAAGTGCTGTGTTTACGGTTGAATGCGTGTAATTCGTTAATAGTGAGTATTTTACTTATATACACGAGCTTGAGTCGTGATTTATATTACGCCTTTTACCAGGAATATTGAAATGAAAACATTCGCCATAATAAAATATCCTTCTTTACGCCGTGTAATTATACAAAGAGGAAACAGAAAATAAGAGGGCGCAACTAACATCATGCTTCAGATTTTAACTGCGGGATTGTATCCCTTGTGCTACCTAGTACCTTGTTTCAGCGAGCACGTTTCATTTGCAATGAAAGCATCACTTGCCTTTCCTTCTGCTCTGAATGTCACGAGGGATTCATTGGTGTAAATCCAATCAACTATTTGAAAAGGTAACGATCTAACATGTATCGCATATGCTGTGTCGTTACACTTTGTAAGCTATCCTCGCACGTGCTGTGTCGTTACACTTTGTAAGCTTTCATTTTGACATTTATTACACCTTTCTTCCTCTTGAATGTTGAGCCTCAATGATAATACTGTGGTTCTATTCGAACAGTCATAAAAGACGGTTAAGCATAATAATACGCGTTATAGATCTTGTCTATTCGAAACGGGGTCTCTATGGGACTATACTGTTGTCAGTATTTTGGTCTATCGTAGAATAATAACAGAATACTCTTTAAACCAACCTGACGGGAAATTTTAAAAGGACGCGAATAACACGGCCGGCTAAACGTGATTACGCATGTTTTATTCGTTTGGTAAACACACAGTATAAACAACGTTACGTATTTTCAGTTTTCTTACAGTACACTAATTACTCTTTGGTAAAGTTATTGTTTAAAATAAACAAGTTTGTCTACGAGAAGTGGAATCTCATATGAATCCTGGTCGATTTCCGAGTCAGCCCTGTCATGCGTTACTTTATACAATTAGGACGTAAAAGGTCTACTTTCACTTGCTCACGTTCCATTAATTAGTTTAACGTGCCCCGTTTTAAAGTGGCAATTAAATGATAAATATAATATTTAAAGACTATAATGGCTATTCATACATACAGCCATCTACAACTGTTTGAGAAATTCGATAATTTCGAAATATCCTTCACTCCATGACAAAATACCCAGACGTGCAACGTACATAAGATTTTGTTTCTTTTGAATTTTGCTCAAAACTACACGAGGGCCATCTGTGCCGTCACATCATAACACCCACACGGCTGACAGGGCGAGCTTGTTTGGAGTAATGGGGATTCGAACCCGCGACCCAAAGATCATGATTCGATGCCTTAATCACCTAGCCATTCCAGGCCAACTACAAAAGAAGCTTTTTTTATAACGCTTTCTCGTGGTTGTTTTCGTTCTTTGTACCATTCATAGTAATTGTTTATTTTCTGAGTTTTTGAGCTATTAATGGAATTATGACCGAAGATATCGCTCGCAGCGAGGATATCCGTATAATAAGATAACAAATTTTAATTTCTATAAGTCATAACAGTACATTTAATTAGTTCTATTTACTACTGGATTTAGTTTTAGTTCTAATACATGTAGGTAGTTGACTTTCATCAGAAGTAAGTGTTAATCACAGGAAGTAGCTAGATATTTATATATAGAGAGAATGAGTAAGCCTAACTATTCAAAGTTTATTTCGTACAACCAGATTGTGCCTATTACGTATACAACTGAGTGAAAAGGGGTGGTATAAAATATCTAGCTTACATTACGTAAACTAAATGAAAGCACGATAGAAACCCAGAACTTAGAACTTTCACAAAAGCCAAAAAAGAAGCAAGAAAGAAAAGCGTACAGTGAATTGACTTCTGTGAAGTACAAAGTAAATACAAAGTTGAATCTAGTGAAATGATTTGAATAGGACTAGAGTTAGGAAACTTATACCACATGTAAATAAAGGAGAAAAACCGTAGTACACGGAGAACTGTATGAAAGACCACATATATATGATTTCAGGCACGTAGTCTAGAAGTGTCTGAATGTGAAACACGCTCAGAAGTTTGTGTTAAAGAACATTTGATAGGATTTTATCTAATTGTTTGTAACTTTATATAAATAAGTACCTTTTTTTTTTACTTCACAGTAAAGTGAGTTGAAATAATTTCAAAGAATTAATGCAACTATTTTCTAATTGTTGTTTCAACCTGATTTGTATACCGTTCAACACCTGGGCTAAGATATTTTTATAAATGTTGATCAGTGAAACGACAACCAATCAACAGTGCTTCCCGCCAAGACGATTACTCTGAGTCGAATTACAGGACTGGTTCCTTCAGTTATAACTCTTCTACAGCAAAAAATGTGGAGCGTGTTTAATGGCACATCCAGGCTCGAACTATTGACATATGGATCAGCAAACATTAACCCTTGTCGGATTATCAGTGGAGGCATAACCGAGTCTAAAAGGAAATATCAAAGTATAAATGTAACCTTTTATACCACATGAGTGTTGTTCTACAGAAAACCTTCGTCACTTATAAAGACAGTTTAACCTTAGACATGGTGTCTTCATACAAAACTATTTGTTCTCTCAGCCTTGACACTTTTATTACGATGTTACGTGATCAACAGCCGAGCTACGAGCTTGTATAATAAGCTCTTTTCTAATTAAGTGTTTCGTTTTAAAATAAATTTACAATTTCAGTGGTGCTTATCTCTACTTTCATGTTTCATTTACTTTTGCTGTAACGTATGATTTAAACTTGTGCTAATGCAACGTAGCAAAGAAGTAAGCCGGAAATCTTTAGGGTCCTTTATATATAATTGAGAGCCAATAATAAGAATTTCTAAATAATTTCATGTATTGGGCTCGAAAATTCAAGCTCTCGGTTAGACACCTTAATTACCACGATCATCAGGCAAAACTCGTATTTAAGGAGTTAGTTATAAAACGTGATGATAACAAACGTGTTTCCCAATGAATATATATATGTATGTACATTTAATAAATGGAAGGAGGTATTTGTGCACGTTAATAGTAGTTTATCCTATAGTTTATCATTAAATAAGACGCGAAGAATTTGTTGTTAAAAATTAAAATAAAGCTTAGTTACTTGTCATTTCTATTATCCACGATGAAAACGAAACTTGTGTTAATTTCATTTTTTTAAAATCTTGCTTAAACAGGAAATAATTTTGATATAATTTCACATAAAAAATAAACAGCTTACTCGTTTACCATAAGGATGTGTTTTTTCACGCATTGTTCAGAATAGTTAATTTCAGAGGAGACACAGTTTGCTTACTAATACCTTAATATTTAGTGAACCAAACAAACAGCGTAATCCAAAGCACCACGAACAAAAACAGAACCCTGATGCATCTTTATAACATAACAGTTGTAATATTAGTTTATTTTGCTAAATAATGCTTTTGTTGTTGTTTTCTTCGGGGTCTCTTTAGAAAGTAAAAATTGTTGAATGTATATATATACACAGAGGTTGAGTATGTTACATTAAAGTCCAGAAGCCCACCACGTCGTTGCAGTCCATATCGCTACAGCTCTATATGAAAACCGTGCACATTGACAATATCCCTTCCGTATAGTTTTAATTGCATTATAATTCAATCATAAGGCTGTCATGTCAAAAGCACAAAACTCATCCCTGTTTACTTTCATAGTCCATCTAATGTACGAATACAACGATTTTCCCAGCACCATTTCCACAATCCGATTGCACAGAATTCCATAAGCCAATTTATCGCAATATTTTTGTATGGAATAACATGAATATCCATTTCATTCTGCAGCTGTTTGATGTAAGCGACAGTTGAACGGTCGTGTAAGTGTCTTGTGTACAAGTTACTCGAGTCGCTTTTCAAGGCAGATATCCTTATTGATTATGTCGGGTACAGCTGTTATTGGGGAGCTTAGTATTTGGTCTTTGTATTCGTCCATATCCACCAATTTGTTTATTACATATAGGGTACGTGTTATTGCTGGTATCTTTCTGGATAACCCTGATACGTCAATATGATCCATATTTTTTAATATCATTAATAAGTAGAAGATATACTCCTGTTATAAGAAATTCGAAAGTTGCGATCTGAATAGATCTTTTTATAATCTGAGAATGTAAATATCTTGTTGGAAAGGATTATTACAGTCCTTGTCAAAAAGCTACCAGTTCTGGTGGCATCTCGCTACCTACCTCATTCTATATAATATAAAAATGCTATTAATATACATTCCATCATGACAATGGAGCAGTACTGGTGGTTGTTACTTACTTACATATGGAAAAAAAATCGTTATAATATAAATAACCTATCATGCTTCACTATAGCACAGTGTTTTTCTTTTGTTTTTACTTTTCGCGATTTTTCGTCACAGACTGACAGAACCACTTTCGATTAGGTATGTAGATATATGGTTCCAAACTGTTTTAGTCTGGGACTAGCTTGAAGTGAATAAAAAATTGTGAACTCCTCTTTTCGACTGGGATAGTAGAAAAGTCTAAAAGTTTACAACACTAAAATCAGTGGTTCGATTACCCTCGAGGTGGTTTTGCTATAAGAAAAATACATTCATTCAACATATTATATGATTCAATAAATTCAATATAGTATTTATCGGCTTATTATTTATTTAGGATCAAAATCAATTCAGCATCTTTGTTTACGACCCATTGTGATGACCCCCAAAAGCTTTACGTTACCCAGAGGGACCTCAACTTCCACTTCTGGGAAACATTGAGGGGGAACTGAAGTTGCCTCTTACGTACCAAGTTTCAATCGATCGAGCGTTTCGAGTTTGACTACCATTCTAAATTTTACCACGAATGAAAAATGATTCTTTTATAAGTATAAAAAATAGTTATAAGTTTTATAGACATCAAAAATAAGTTAGTAACCAAAGTGGAAGTACTATTTTTTATAGTCTTTACATCTCGTTTTCGAGGATCGTTAGACGATTGTATATGGATAAAATAATCAAAATAAATACTTTTGGTGTATGCTAACTACAATTCATACAATAAAATTGGCAGATTCCTAAATACGCTTGTTGTAAATAATGGATCCCAGAAAACTACATCATTCTTGTTCAATTTGTAAAAATAAAATTATCCTTTTTACAATGTCGTCATGTTCGTACACAATCCATTGATCACTCAAAGAGATTGAAGTGATTTCCGCTATTCTGTAGTAAAGGTATTGGTCCACTCTCTACTTCATTTCTGTTAGCTTCGATTTTAGGAACACAATGTCAATACATTGAATTAGGAAACATGTGATTTTATAAATAAAAAGTTCTGATTCCCGTTCCGTTCGATACAGTGCTTTTATTGGCAATTTTGAAAGACATCAGACACGAAAAGAAAAACAGCTTTCCAGTGCGAGTGTTTCCTATTAATAAAAGAGTATATATATAAGTGAAAATAAATATATTTTAATGAAGTTAAATAGTTTTGTTTTGAATTTCGCGCAAAGCTATACAAGGGATACTAGCGCAAGCTATCCGTCACTAATTTAGCAGTGCAATACTAGAGGGAAGACAGCTGTTTATCGCCACCCACCGCCAACTCTCGGGCTACTCTCTCAACAACGAAAGATAGGACTGAGCATAACATTATAACGCCCCCACCACTAAAAGAACTAATATATTTGGTGTGATGGGGATTCGAAACTGCAATTCTCAAATAACGAGTCAGGTGTCTTAACTACTTGGCCATGCTGGGATAGTTGAATAGCAAAATAAGTAAAATCACAAGAAATAACTGCATTACAAACAACAAATCTAAACCTTTGATTAATTATATTGGTATACTAGTCTAAAGTAATTACACTAATATGTATAACGTTTTTTTTTTAAAGCATGTTGGTTTATACGATTTATATATTCATTTGGGAAACCACTGCCAAATTTTGAGGAAGAACAAATGTTAATGCTGTTTTTCATTATTTTAAGGTCAGCTTCTTAAATCATTTCCATTACCTGTTCTATTGGTAAAAGGATTACTCCACGTTATATTCGTAGATCACTTCCCTTAACTGTTTTATTATTACGAGAACTACTCCACATTGTTTACGTGGATTATTTCCTTTAACTGTTTAGTTATCACAAAGATTACTCAACATTCTGTTTTCATATTACTTCCTGTAACTCTTTTATTATTACGAGCATTACTCATGGTTATGTTCTAATATCACTTCTTTTAAGTGTATTTAATTTTATAAAATATTTCTGCTAATGTAATTTATCTGTATACATAAATATTATCGAAGCAAATCGTATAAAGACTTAAAAGAGACCGAAGAAAAATTACTGGATAACTTCTATTAACCTTTAATTTTTGTTATAAACTTTCAGGTTTAGAATAAATTCCATATTCACAGGAAAGTGCATCGGGATAGTTTGAAAACAGGAAATGAATCTGGTGTAAAAGTAAAACTACATTTTAAAATTAATTAAATACTGCTTACGCTTTTTACTGTGTGACAAACAATAAAACTTTATTTATTCATTATATGTTCCGAAATATATTTTTACAAAAAACGAAAGAATAATTTCACTTAGATTGAGAGACAGATAAAATATTTTTTATATGAATAATTTCATATAAAGAATAATTAGTGAATAATTAAAGAATAATAAATGAAAGAATAATTTCACTTAGATTGAGAGACAGACGATCCCCAGTGGCTCAGCGGTATGTCTGCGGACTTACATGCTAAAATCCGGGTTTCGATATCCGTGGTGGGCAGAGCACAGATAGCCCATTGTGTAGCTTTGTGCTTAATTCCAAACAACAACAATGAGAGACAGATAAAATATTTTTAAAAAGTATCGAGGAATATTAATTTGTGTAAAAAATATTTTAAAAGTAAATGATTTTATGTGAACCGTTAAATTCTATAACATACGGAAAATTACCGGAGATCAATACCAACCTTAGAATTATTATTTGTATATAATTATTGTACCAGGAAGAAACAAAAGGTAAACCTCATTAGCCGCTCCACTTGAAATTCCTTTAGACAGTACTGAATGAACGAATAATATTTTACTGTTAACCCTTCCTGTTGATACGATGTGTAAACGGCCCATGAAGTTCATATAAAAAAAAATAAAACACCATGTATTGTGACAACATCAGTAGCATCTCAGTTACTACTATGCCTTTCGCATCTTAGCCGGCCTTATTAGCCCTGGTATCAAGCAAAAGAGCTAGACGGCACTGAATATTACAGGTGTAGTGTGTTTAAGCATAAAGCTGTATGAAGGCGATCAGCCATCATGTGTATCGATATCCGATTTCTAGCAGTAATAAGCCTGCAGACATACCACTGTGCCAACTACTGTACGTTTTATATATGTTAGTTTATCATAAAAATAATATTCACCTTTTAAATTATAATGAACATACTTTATACATTATCATAAAGATAATTTACATCTTTTAAATTATCATAAACGTACTTTATACATTATCATAAAGATAATATACTTCTTTTAAATTATCATAAACGTACTTTATATATTGTCATAAAGACGTTTTGTGTCTTTTACATTTCCTTCAATCCTAGATTTACTGATAAGATATCCATATTTTTAGCCAATTTCAAACGTACTTATTTATATCTTTATGCCTCATGATTTTAACGGTAACAAAGTACCTTATAAAATATGATAGCGCGAGACAATTTTGTAACCTTAAGGCTCAAGGTTGTCATTAAAAATTATTGAAAACGTATTATAGCTGAGTAGAAATACGGTCGGCCCGTATCACCTGATTCTGCGTCTCATTTACATTCCAACATGTTGTATCCAACTTTTATCTGCAGTGACTTTGTACAGGGTGCTTCCCATCAGACTCGTTTAGGTTGGACTTCGATTCGTCTGATGATCCGTTGCCTCAGTCTAGTCATCATGCTCTTTGGTACAGTTGATGAGAAGAGGGATTCTTTATTGGTCGCCTTGCTGAACACTCGTGAAATATGACGGTGCTTTGGTTACAGTGACCCCAGAGGTTTCATACCGTGTACTCTCATCAGACATGTACACGAAATTCGATAGTTCAGCAAAGTGGTGAGCTTCACAACACTGTCATTAACTGTTGTGAAAGCTTTCTTTCAACTACAGAAATGCAAAAAAAAATTGGATGGTGAGATAAATTATTTCCATCACTGCAGGAACTATAAAAGAAAGAGAGAGAATATTTCACAACTTTATTTTCCTAAAGAAGAATAGTGAACTATTACAATTTTTTTTGTGTTAACTTCAGTACAACGGTAAGTCTACGGACTTACAACGCTAAAATCAGGGGTTCGATTTCCCTCCGTGAACTCAGAAGATAGCCGATGTGTCTTTGCTATAAGAAAAACACGCACATTCTTAAAGTTCGTAATATTAAATTGGTTTCCCTTTGTAAAGCTAAACAAACCTTAAATCTGTCACGAAGAACACGTACCTGCTAAGGGAAACAATTTTAGATTCCACTTGATTGGTATTTTTCATTTTAACTTTATACTTAATTGTGAACCAACAATTTTATTTGTATTTCAATATGTCCAATGTGTGATAAACAGAATAAATTGTAATATTAAATGAAAAATTAATTGTAAATAAGAATCATCTTCGAAAACCTACTTGTAGTCATTTTCACAATTGTGTTCAAACATGCTCGTTATTTCAGCCGTGGGGGTGTTATAAATTTTCGGTCAATCCCACTATTCGTTGATAAAAGAATAGCCCAAAAGTTGGCGGTGGGTAATGATGACTAGATGCTCTCTTTCTAGTCTTAGACTACGGAGGGCTAGCGTAGACAGCCCTCGTTTAGCTTTGTGGGAAATAAAAACAAATCAAGCAACAGTTATGTTTTAGAAATAAACAAAGATAAATGAACCTCTTCCAAGTGGAACATAAATAACAATATATTAAAATAATAAAATAACAAAAAAGTTTAGGATTTTATTAAACACATTATATAAAAGGGCTAATCTTTAAATGAACTAAAAAGAGAAACACATTAAGAAAACTCACACTTTTCATTTGTTTTTTAACGTATCAAATAAGGTTATATCTCCCGAAGTGAAGATTAGTCACGTATATTCTACCTTTTAATACATGTTTACTGTTAATGTATGAGACTTATGACAATGAATAAATTCTAAACATTAAATTTCATTTTTAATTAGAAGGGTCAATTGTTGTAAAATTACGAAGTTCGAATCATCCATTCCATTGATGTTAAAAAGCACACCATAAAATATATATGCTCGAAGGAAACAGAAACTTTTATTATTATTATTTATATAATGGCATTCGTTTCTTAAATCAACTTCCAAATCTCAGTTGAAGAACTGTTATTCAAACAATCAAAGAAAAATTATAGAAAAGAAATTAGGCCTAAACATTTAAGCCTACAATATTCAAAGTTGACGTTCTGATTACAGTCATAGTAATAAATCGATGATACCAATTACAAAGCAAGAAACACAACAAATATAATATAAACCTCAAATTTTGACCACCCTTATAATTCAAATTAGGTAATAAACCCAATTACCTTCAGAAGACAAAATATAAATTACGTAATAATATAATGGAAGTATATTACACACTTCACACTTAATTCCATAACAAGTATTACAGTTTTATTCGAGTGTCCTTTCCACAGCTATCTTCCTCCAACTTTATGCCTTTTACCATTGCTTTTAAATGTTCCTATTCTTTTTCCGTTTATTTTCTAAAAGACGTCAACTCATTTGAGACCTAGTAATAACAGTGTAGATTAACACACATATATAAATACATATTTATTTATCTCACAAAATATTTAATAATGAGGCTCATAAGATAACTCATTGTTTCCATTTTGAACCCCAGCTTTGATTCCTTTCAATTAGATCTTCCGAACGAAAGAAACTAGCCTTTCGCCGCTATCACTTGATCTATCCTTGTCTAAACGAATAGTGGGTTCCTCTACCCACGGTGTAAAATAAGATCCATAAATCTTTGGAATCACAATCCTGGAGGTAATCATTACGTGCGCCTTGCCAGAGTCCAAACCTACTCTTTATACCTATTGAAAAATTACTATCTGAACTGTAAGTTAAATGTACACATTTCATTTAGACATAAAAGATCATTTTAAAAATGTTTAAAATTATCTCATGATTGCATCAAATTCATCATTGATTTATGCAAAGTTACGTAAAACATTTATGCTACCACATTAAGTACACCATAATCTCTGTTACTTCGAGAGTTTTAATACCAGAAAATCCCACTTTGGAACATTGTTGTTGTTGTTTTGAATTAAGCACAAAGCTACACAATGGGCTATCTGTGCTCTGCCCACTATGGGTATCGAAACCCGGTTTTTAGTGTGTGAGTCCGCAGACATACCGCTGAGCCATTGAGGGGCCACTTTGGAACAAAGGTTTTTATCAGCTGTGTTCATTAAAGTTTACGTTACATTTGCTGAAGAAATTAAGAAATTAAGAAATTAATATATTAAAAGTAGGATTTGTAATATCTTGGTTTAAGCAAATTTCTGTTCATCCTCGAGGGCCCGGCATGGCCAAGCGCGTTAAGGCGAGCAACTCGTAATCTGAGGGTCGTGGGTTCGCATCCGCGTTGCTCCGAACATGCTCGCCCTCCCAGCCGTGGGGGCGTTATAATGTAACGGTCAATTTCACTATTCGTTGGTAAAAGACTAGCCCAAGGGTTGGCGGTGGGTGGTGTTGACGAGCTGCCTTCACTCTAGTCTTACACTGCTAAATTAGGGACGGCTAGCACAGATAGCCCTCGAGTAGCTTTGTGCGAAATTAACACTTAACTATGACACTGACAAGTCAATAAAAATTTAAGAGCGTCTCTGAAAACTATAAGTTTTTATCTATCAGAAGCAACTACTGAAACAGATCAAATAAATAAATGCACTCGAGTATAATAATATTATCTATATTAATATGTTTCTTGTTTGTTTGTAACTCAGAACAAAGCCACATAATGGGATATTTATGGCCTGCGCAACAAGAGTATCGAAACTCGAGTTCTAGCGTTGGAAGTCCGCAGACATTGTTGTTACACTAATGAAAGTATTGTTTCAACATAAATTTGAATGTAACTATATTTCAGGAATTTTTGTTCACTGTTTTTAAATATAAAAATAAACTGAAACGAACAGTATTTTCTCATTAAAATTATATTTCTGACTTAATTTCAAATTTAATGAATTCGTCGAATTTAAATATCCGCGCGCTGTTTCGCTCACTTTTTCCCCATCTGGGCAAGTCACAATTCGTAATTCTTATCCAAATCCTTCAGTGGGACAGAAGTAAGTTTACGAACTTAGTGCTAAAATTCGAGATTCAATTTTCTCCGCTGTGAACATAGCTGTGTGGTTTTCCTTTGAAACAAGCAAACAAATCTTTATGTGAAATAAATACTAATATTTGACTAAAATCGTTCACACAGTTTGTTTGCTACCTCAGTAACTACAAAAGCAGTTTCGTTATCTAAACAACTTGCATTGATTCATAACGCCACTAACAAATGTTTGAAGCTAATTGGTTACTGAGGGAAAAAAAGAGATAGATTAGAGCTATGCTCATGTTAGATCTTAGATTTCTATTTTGCTAAAAAATTTTGTCAGTTTTATTAGTAAATTGTCTTCACTATATGAAAAAGCTGTTTATTAATGTTAACTAAACACAATAACACATTTGTTGCCTATTGCAATACATGTTACTGTAATGTACAGTTTATGACAAAATAGAACCAAAGTAGTTCTGAGATAAATCTTTAGGGACATCACGCTAAAAATTGGGTTTTAACACTTGTATTGAGCACATCAAAAATAGCCCACTGCGTAGCTTTGCTTTTAACAACTAACAAATAAATCCGGCAAAACAACAAACTGTGCATCAAAATAAGATTATCATTAAAAGTGGAAAACATGTGGAACTAATTCTTATCTTTTATTAAACAACAGGCTTTCAACTACACAGAGATCCATAGCGTCCATTTCTCTTTACTAGTGTATAATTAAAACTAAGCATTCTTGTTCTCTAATCAAATTAGATTTATTCTACATAAATCTCACACGACGTCGTGAATATACAGAAACAATTGTGGGAACTTTAATCTCAGCCATGCATGAAAATCGTCTTCAACTTGACTTGGCTCAAAAGAATCACATTAATTACTGTACAAAAGTTTTAACTTGTTTCAGCGTTGCTTAGTGGAAACGAATCAATTAATCTCTCTGTCGCCTTAATGTGTAATAAAGTGAGCTATACTTTCACATGGACATGATATCATACGAGAATTCGTACTATAATGTTAACAGATACACAATAAGTTGTATGGCTTTACAATGGCGGTGACTAGCATTTCGAGACTACAATACGTATATACATAGGTATTTGAAGTCATTGGATTCGTTTTTCTTTTAATACATTATTCTATAGATTCTACAGTTTCTAGTATAAAAATTGGAATAGTTTTGCTCGCCATTAACTTCTCTGTTGCCAAACTCACGACTAGCATGCCATTTTAGATAAATTAGTTTGTTTGTTTTTTGAATTTCGTTCAAAGCTACTCGGAGGCTATCTGCGCTAGCTGTCCCTAATTTAGCAGTGTAAGACAACTAGGGAAGGCAACTAGTCATCACCACCCACCGCTGACTCTTGGGCTACTCTTTTACCGACGAATAGTGGGATTGACCGTCAAATTATAAAAACCCCACGGCTGAAAAGGCGAACATGTTTGGTGCGAACGGGATTCGAACCCGCGACCCTCGGTTTACCTGTCGAACGCCTTAACACGCTGGGCCATGCCGGGCCTTGATAAATTCCATCGGGATAACAAATGTTTTAAAAACAAGTGAACTTGATTAGAAAGAAATATTGTGGTCATCGATTGACATTCATGAACAGTATAACTGATCCTTTTACACGAAGTCTGCAGTGAGTCTAAAAGATAATTAATCAAAGAAACAGTTGCATAATAACATCTATATTTTAAGGATTAAAATTTTTGTTATTTTTTTGAGGGAAAATACGTTGGATAACTTGTGAAACTGTGAATATCTTTTGGCTTTTAGTGCAAAGCATAAGTCACAAAGATATAGTTTTATAAGTTTAGGTCTAATTTACTCTACTTTTTCTCAATACCGATGGGTGAAACTTTTATTTCATATATTTATAGACATTTAAATGGTGAACGAGCCGTAAATTGGTTTGTTTGTTTTGAATCTAAACACAAAGCTAGAGAATGGGCTATTTTTGCTCTGTCCACCACGAGTATCGAAACTAGATTCCTAACGTTGCAAATGCACGAACAGCTGCTGCGCCACTGAGAGGGAATGTCAAATTAGACTTATTCACATTAAGAAAGGTCTCGTGTGTTTCTTTTATAGCAAAACCATATCGAGCTGTCTGTGGTGTTCACCCAGGGAACTCATCCTCCTCATTTTAGTGTGGCAAATCCATGGACTTACAGCGGGTAACAGAAAGGTGTTGTACTTATGCACTTTACAGAAGCTTGTTATAGTGGAAACTGTGGTAATAGTAATTATCCACAGATTTCTCTGTGTTGGTGTTTGGGTTATTATATGAAATACCCTGGAGGATCAGGTGCACTAGATCTCTTCCTCCATCCCGTACTTTGATAGCGTCTATAGTTAGGGTGTGGTATTTGGGATAACTTTGGGCCATAGTATGACACCGTATTCAGGCCTGTTTTAGGGCAATGTTCATGTATAGTCGTGAAAAGGTTTGTTTTTCCCTTTTTTGTTTTGTTTTATTTTATTTTATTTCTTTCTTATTTATTTTATTGTTTTCCTTTCTTTTTCCATATATATAAAATACTACTAATAATAATAAGAAAAATAATGATAAAAATAAAACTAGTACTAAGTGTCTAGTGCGCGGTGGGCAGCTTGTTTCATATTTCTTAAATATATATTTATAGGAGAGAGGTACTTGGGACTACTTTTATCATGTACGTGATATCTGTCGAGATCACACGTTAAGTCATTTTTATGCCAGTTCTCATTATAATAATTTAGTGCATTATGCAAGAGTTTTACAGATATTGTTTCTCTGTTCGCATATTGTACATGAATGTGGATGAAGTGCTACGTGGTACTTTATCGGCTAAGTTGAAACTGCATTTTGTATTCTTTGTAGTTTCTGTAGTTGTTTGGGTGATATGTTTATCCAGGCAGGAGATGCGTAGTCGATTATGGGTCTAATGTATGTTTTGTAGATATTTATTATATTGTCTGGTGATGTTCCTTGGTTTTTATCTGAAAGACTTCTTGTATAATTTGCTCTTTTCCAGATTCGTATCAGGTTATTGTTTGTATGCTGTATCCACGTTAATTTTGTATCATAAGTTAAACCTAGACCTTTGCAGAAGTCGCAGTCAGTACAAATGATCCATTCATGTGTAGCTTGGGTGGATCTTTTTTTCATTTTATTTAATCTGCTGAATAATATTACTTGGGTTTTCGGAATGTTAATTTTTATTCTTTATTTCTGACTGTATTATTCAATACTATTCAGAACTAGTTGAAGGTTTGTTGCTGCTATTGTAGGAGTAGGGGCACTTTTCCAGACTGCTACATCGTCAGAAAATTGTGATGCAAAACCTAAGTTTTGGTTCGACATATTACTCACATACATGATAAATAATATAGGGCTCACTACCTCTCCCGTTAGGACTCCTGTCTCGGATAAAAAGGACCTTCAGTGGGCCCCATTCACATCCACTTTGCACGTTCTATTGTCCAGGAAGTAGGATAGCCAGCGAATAATTCCCTGGAGTAAAGCCATTTCTTTTAACTGATGACGTAATCCATTATGCCACACTGTGTCAAATGCTCTCTTAATGTCGAGAAAACAAGCTACACTGCATTTGTTTTTGTTAAAGCTATCTGTATTTGATTCTGTTAGTCTAATTCGGTAGTCTGTAGTTTGTTCTAAATTTGTTTTGAATTTCGGGTAATTTTGATCTTACTTCTAAGTATATAGATAAACGATTACTAATTATTCTCTCTAATATTTTGCCAATACAACTGGTTAAGCTAATCGGGCGGTAGTTGTTTGGTTTATTCGCAGGCTTTCCTTCTTTCTGGAACATTAATATTATTACTTCCTTCCAAGAAACAGGGATATATCCTACTGATAATGATAGGTTAAATAAGACTGTTAGGTGTTCATATAATCTCTGAGTGCCGTGTTTTAGGGGGATCGCTTGGATACCATCTTCTCCAGGAGCTTTGATTTTTTGTGTTTTTGATAGCAGTTGCTACTTCCGTTACTGTTATATCTTTTATTAGTTGATGAGTGCTCCAGTCTATTGTTTTCTCTGGTTTTAATAATGTGTTTAATTGGAATATGGGTGTGTATACGCTTTTGTTGTGATCTGTGTATCTGTTCATGTCTGGTTCATGATGTGTTTTCTAAAGATCTCAGTTCTTTCTATGTTAGTGTACGTTATTTGTCCATCTAGTTCGAGTGGTGGGTATTCTTTGTTTGTTGTTCCTGTATTCGTAATAGTCCACAGTCGTGGCTATCAGTTGTTTTAGAATTTCGCGCAAAGCTACTCCAGGGCTATCTGCGTTAGAGGGCAACTCTAATTTAGCAGATTAGAGGGAAGGCAACTAGTCATTACCATCTACCGCCAATTCTTGGTCTACTCTTTTACCAACGAATAGTGGTATTGACCATTGCATTATAATGCCCCTACGACTAAAAGAGTGAGCATGTTTGGTGCGACGGGGATTCGAACCCGCGACCTTCATATTACACGTCAAGTACCTTACCCACCTGGCCATGCGAGCCCGTACCTATCAAACCACAATGGATAATAAAAAAAATAGCAATCCCAAAGTTAGCATGAGATCATGAGTGTTTTTCTTATGGGAATACTTAATTTCCTCAAAATGTGTATTTGTTAAATTTATCAGATAATATTATGAAGCATGTAAATATTACTTTATTTCGGTTCGTATGTTGAAAATTATTATCTTGATAAATTCTCGGAAGAGCAGCTGATACTTTCATTGTGTTAATTTTCTCTCCTATTTTGGTATTTAATTGATAAATTTATTAATACACTTGTGATAAACTGTTCACTTGTGCTACAATGAGATGACTTACATTCGCTAATTTTCGTTGTATTCGCTAATTTTATTACACAGTCCTGTTGCTAATTATTTTAGAAAAATCACTGTATATGTTACTTACTCATTACAACCTCTCATAATGTCTCAGTGGTGAATCGTTGGGCTTATGACACTAAAAATAGGGTTTTGACACTTGTAGTGGGCAGACCACAGATAGGCTTTTGTGTAGCCTTTAACTTACCAACGACCAATATTAGTATATTTTACATATGGCCAAGTGGTTAATATGCTCGACTCCTAATCTGAGGGTCCCGAGTTCGAATCTCCTTCACATGAAAAATGCTCACTCTTTCAGCAGTGGGGGCGTAATAATATAATGGTGAATCCCACTACTCGTTGGTAAAAGTAGCCTAAATATAGGGATGTCTAGCTGCCGTCCCTCTAGTCCTACACTGCCAAATTATGGATGGTTTGCGCAGATAGCCCTCGTGTAGCATTTTACGAAATTTAAAAATAAAAAATATTTACATGTTCTCGCAAATTGTACACTTTTGCGAATTTTTTATGATTTCTTGGCAAGAAGTTAAAAAACACTAACACTTAATACAACAATAACGTATTAGGTGTATATATATATTTAAAATATGCTAATAAATCAAGAAATATCTACCAAATTCAAAATCTTTTTTTTTCTTGTATGAAAATAATATGAAAAAGTAATGCAGTTTTATCAGTCAGTATCAGTATTTTCGCAGGTTTCATATCTCTATTTCCATAATCATGCAAGAAGCTACATGAACTAAATTAGTCAACTTTCTTTCAAAACTACAAGTATGCAGGTTGGTGTAACTGGTTTGTAATTTTGCGCAAAGCTACACGAGGGCTATCTGTGCCACCTGTACCTAACATAGTAATGTAAGGCAAGACGGAATGCAGCTAGTCATCAACACCCACCGCTACCTCTTAGGCTACTCTTCAACAATGAACAGTGGGATTGGCCGAACATTAAAAGACCCCTACTACTGAAAGGGCGAGCATGTTTCGTGTGACGGGGATTCGAAACCGCGACCCTCACATTACGTGTCGAGCGCCCTAACACCTTGGTTTGCTTAGCCAAGATGGTGTAAAAATAACAACAAAATGTCTCCTACTAAAGAATGTCGCCACCTTCGTGTACCACCTCCTATCATATTAACCTGACTCAACTGTGTGTGTTACAAGTTTTCACTCAGCAAGATCAGATGTCATTCATATCAACAGTAATGAAACATTCACATGTGACTACACACTCGAATGGAAGGATTTTATTTCTGCTCTTTTAATTCATCTTTATATTCAGATATACGTTGCTTCCCTCGTAGCAGGCAAGTATCGTATTTTTTATTTTATAATAAAAACACTAGACTGTCTGAAACGTTGAAGGAACACTGTCTTTTGGCTAAAGTTACTTTGCTATCCAATATCAATAACTTCCCGGTGGCTCAACAGTAAGTCAGAAGAATTATAAAGTAACAAAATCGGATTTAGATATTCGTGGTGGGCAGAGTTCGGAAAACTCACTGTATAAATTTGTCCTTAAGAACAAGTAAACATTTGTCCCTCCCTCAGCTCATACGTCTGAGAACTCACACCACTAAGCACCGGGCTTCTATAATCGTGTCGGCCACTTCACAGATAGCACGTTTTAAATATGTATTAATAATAAAGTCTCCCTATATAAATAGATTTGTTTGTTTTGGAATTTTGCACAAAGCTACTCGAGGGCTATCTGTGCTAGCCGTCCCTAATTTAGCAGTGTAAGACTAGAGAGAAGGCAGCTATTCATCACCACCCACAGCCAACTCTTAGGCTACTCTTTTACCAACGAATAGTGGGATTGATCGTTACGTTATAATGCCCCCACGGCTGGGAGGGCGAGCATGTTTGGCGCGACTAGGGCGCAAACTTGCGACCCCCAGATCACGAAGCGCACGCACTAGGCCATGCCAGGCCTAAAGAAAAGAAAAGGGCTCGTCCGGGATTTGAACCCATACAAATAGAATAAAATGTTTTTTGTACATCTGTGTATCATATCGCAAAGTAAACAAAAAATTGACATTTATTTCTTAATGAGAGTTCAATGGAGTGCAGATAAACAAAATTTACACCAAATTTTCTTTTACCCTTTAACCCATAAAAAAGTTTACGTGAATAACAATTACCATTGTGGGTCCAGATAAACTTGAAAATGTAGTTCACAATTGGTTAGGATGTGCTGTTGTTTCCTATTTTAAAACATATTAGAATTACACGATACAATAATTTTAGAACCGTTTTATAACATAACAGATTTCTCATACTCTTCATGTCCGAAAACAAAAGATATAAGAGTTATACTGACATATGTTAACGGTCTTTGAATTCTAATATTTTATAAAATTCTGTGTGTGTGCGTGTGTGTGTTTTTTATATCAAAGCCACATCGGTCTATTTGCTGAGCCCACCGAAGAAAATCGAATCCCTGATTTTAGAATTTTAAATCCGTAGACTTACCGATGTACTAGCGGGATACCAAAATTCTGTTAAAATGAAATCAAGGAAAAAGTTGAGTAAAACATGCATGTTGTACTTCAAACTGATAAAAAGTATATAATTATCCTACTGCATCGCAAAAGGCAGAGGTGACACCTAACGTAAACTACGAAATATCACTAATAAACAAAAGAAAAAAATAATTTTTAATGTAAGAGTTCTTTTTAATTTATTTTCTGCCATAAAAAGATATTTTTATGATTGTAGTTACATTTTGGAAGACAAAAATATTTGGACTAAAAGATACAAATAAAAATGTTTTAAAAAATTCACAATACTTTTTTATGTTCAATTTACATCACTTTTGGTTTTACGTACTACTGGCTAAAAATAATATTATATCACCAAATAAACAGTGATTTTCTAGACTCATATATCTATAGAGTTACGCCCTGAAATCCGTAAAAGAAAAGGAACTACCTGTGTACCATAATTTTAAGACCCACCAAGACGCCCAAAGAAAATTAATGGTTGTCGAAATAACCTGATTCAATTTTTTCTCTACTTGAAAACATTTACATTCCCTTTTCAAGTTTTCTTTCAAAGAAAAACATATTTACTTTATGTTAAGTCAAGAGCGTTCTTTGTAGATTTTATCGCAATCAGCTTTTATAAAAATAAAATCAATAGTAATTTTTTTAACTTCTCGGTCTCTCTTATTGACTTAGTTTAACTACGCAATGAGAAACATAGTTTACAAAAAGAAAACAGAATTTAATGAAACTTGTTCACCAGGCAAGCAGAGTCATACGTGTAAGGTTTTTAAGTTAGAAAACATTTAGTAGATGGCGGTTTTTTTCTTGGTTTAGTTTGTTCAGTTTTGAATTTCGCGAAAAGCTACATGAGGGCTATCTACGTTAGTCGTCCTTAATTTTGTAGCGTAAGATTAGAAGTAAGGCAGCTAGTCATTACCACCCACCGCCAATTCTTGTGCTACTCTTTTACCAACGAATAGTGAGATGAACCGTCACAGTATAATGCCCCCACGGCTAATAGGACAAGCATGTTTGGTGAGACATGGATTTTAACCTGCGACCCTTAAATTACGAGTCAAGCGCCTTAACCACCTGGCCATACCAGGCCTGATCATTATGTACTTCTGTGTATCAGACACCAAGTGTTACTATATTCACGAAATATTTGTGAGCACACCATTTTATATTATTTCACGATTTGTTATATTCGGGTTTAAACTATAAGACGATTTTTTTATTTTTAACATTCTTTTCTTAAAAATAAAACATTATTGACAAAGACAACAGAGGTTGGGTTTCCCTCGATGGACTCAACAATTAACCTGATGTAGTTTTCCTATAAGAAAACACATTCACACAAAGACAATGAAATAAAATGATCCAACGTCTTATATCATTAGTTTTTCTCCAATAGAATATAACAATAACAATTCATTTTAGTATTGATATCTTTTTAGCTGTTTTATTTTATATTTTGGATAACAGGGATATTAAAAACGGCTTGTCACTTTGTCGAGAACTGTGAAAGAAGCTCTAAAGAAACCTATTAATTTTTATTACATAATTTAGAATTACCATAGCGATTGTTTTTACACATTTGATTTGAATCAATGTTAATTTCATAAAGGGTTTTAACAAATTAAAAACTATTGGTAATCAATCATTTAAATCCACCAAGGAAGAAGCAGATTTGAAGACATCACTCTAAGAGTTGCTGAGCAATTTAATAAGATAATTCGATTCATTACGCACAAAACATGTTTTCGTGTTGAGACAAGGGGTTTAAGACGGAAGGAAAAATAAAATGGAGTGATGGTTTTATCCACCAGTTGAATTTTAAAAGTATTTCTATGAAAATATATCAACTCGTGACATTTATATAAACAAGTAATAAACATTTCCCCAAGTCATGTTGTTTTGAGCTCCCTCTGTTTTCTTATAATCTGGGCATGTTTATTTGCTAATGCTGGCTCATTCTCATCTGTCTACTATAACAACTTCAAACCTTTCATACGTTTAAGTATTCTGCCCATTTTTGCAGCTCACAGAATTAGTACCATGTTATTACAGTTAACTACTATTCCATTCGAAACACTATACATTCACATTAATCTCTATAATTTATCATTCTGTAAAATTATTATCATTATTCCCAAGCGCATATTTCTCTGTTTTCAAGTTTTACGCTAAGAATAACGTGCGCAAATAGGTAAGCAGACTTATTGGAGGTTAATTTGCAAATTCTCTGATGCACCTGCGTCCCTCGCTTGCAATGTGTAGAAAGAAGCTTTAAGCAATATTACTTGCAAAATATATACAATCAACAAACATGACCATATAAATATATTATTATTACTGTGCTTTCTTGTGTTAGAGACATTTGTGTGAAATTCAGAGGGAGATTATAGCCAAAAAGTTGGTAAGAAAGCATTTGTAAAGTAATAGTAACAAGCATTTGTAAAGAAACGTTACAGTTACACAGGATGTATAAGAATTTTGGAAACACTTTTGAAAATTCTTACTGGAGAAACCGTTTAACACAGAGATTCGTGGTTTGTTGCACATGCAAAAAGTATGACTTAAAGTTGATGTTTTTAATAGATCTGATTATTAGCATGCTATTGCAGCAGGATGGGTGCCTCTCCACACTGGAGCCTTCATGAATGTAACACATCTGATGAAACAGTCCCCAATAGGTAGACTAAAAGGGAAGGGCCGATCAGTTGGATCACGCCTTCTCCAGACAAAATGAATTTCTATATGGGGTTGTATAAAGGACATGGTTTGCAATATCAAAGTGCAGACAAGAATGAATGATGTCAGTGTATCAAAGAACTCTTCACGAAGTTTATTCCTGCAATGATGTAAAATACTAAGTCAGAGATTGGATTCGTATGGACATTTTGCGCGTAATTCACGGAACATACACATGTAAATAAAAGAATAATGTGTTCAGTCAGTCTGTACGTGTATGCATGCTTGCTCATAAAAAACCTAGCATTCTTATCAACTAATTGTACGTTGGAACTTTTACGTTTACACGAGCGCAAGAATACGACGTCTATAACGTTAACTTTGAAGACATAGAAAACACGCAAAGAAGCACATTAAGCTAATTCATTGCCTTTCCGAGTTCTATAAATAAGACAGTACCATCACTTCTCAAACAAAGTTCCAAAAGGTATCTGAAACTCGACAATTAGCCCAAAGGCCTAAATAAACTTCATACGCGAAGAACGAATTTACCAGATAGAGGAATAAAATATTAATTCATTTACTGTTATATTAGTTTAGGAGAAAAAAAATGATGTCATTACGAAAAAAAGTGAAACAAAAATACGAAGTCAGTCAACTTCCACATATCTTGATAATAATAATTTTGAAAACGTCACTATTTTATGACATCGCTTTGTTAATGGCTCGATAAGAAAAATCTCATGATCTTACTTAAACATGACAATTATTTAGGATTGATTTGTTTTGAATTTCGCGCAAAGCTACTCGAGGGCTATCTGCGCTAGCCATCCCTAATTTAGTAGTGTAAAACTAGAGGGAAGCCAGCTAGTCAACACCATTCACCGCCAACTCTCGAGCTACTTTTTTGCGAACGAATAGTGAGATCCACCATGACATTATAGCGTCCCCATAGCTGAAAGGGCGAGCATGTTTGGCGTAACAGAGATGCGAACCCGTAACTCTCAAATTACGAGTTGAGTGTATTAATCGGGCAACTGTTTAGGTAAAGAAGGTTTTTATGCAGAACATGTGTACGAAATATATTTCATTTAAAGTTATTCTTTGTTTTAAGATTACTTTAAATCTAGATACAACAGCTCCATATTATGTTTAGTAGGTTTTTGTTTCATTCATATCGAACAATATAATTACAAGATGAGTATCAGTTAAAGAATTCATCTATTTAAAATCCATACCCATCTCTTAAGTATTTTACTTAATAATGTGTTAGTATAGTATTTTACTTAATAATGTGTTAGTATAGTATTTTACTTAATAATGTGTTAGTATAGTATTTTACTTAATAATGTGTTAGTATAGTATTTTACTTAATAATGTGTTAACTAAAATCTTTGAGTTTTGACTCGTAAGGCACAGCACACAGTTTGTAGGTCAAGGATTTAATGTCGTCTTTATCTGATTTTTTCTACTGAACAATTTGTCAGTAGTCAGATACGTTTAGTGTAAACACCGTACACGTACCATAAAGTTATCCCCTAGTGTTGAATAGTTGTAATTATATACTGAACCAAAACATCAATTATTCCTCTTGAACGTGCAACAAACCTTGTTCTCCACATCAAACTGTTTTTAAGATATGATTTTTTTCAAACGTTTGTTTTTGTATTCAAGGACAAAGCTACACAATAAGCTATTTGTGCTCTGTCCACCATGGGTATGAAAACCGTGTTTCTAGCCCTCCAAGTCCGCAGACATACTGCTGTGTCACCGGGAGGCTTTTCCAAAACATATGAATATCTCGTTGTAATCCATATCACAAATTATATTTTTTTTATATTGATCAATTTTAAATTTTATTTGTTATTGTTTTCTTCGTGCAAAGTTACTAAAGAGACTATCTCCAACTCAGTGAGGAACTGAACCTAAGATTTCATAGTTGTAAATCTATAAACTTACCATTGACATACCAGAAGGACAAGCTTCAGTCAGCTGCTAGGTTTTAAAACTTGAGTCACGTTATGTTCACTTCTCGTTTGTTGTAAATGTTGCTATTATGAACTGCAGCGTAACTTGTTTTTTGATCTATAGGCTTTATTCGATTTGGGATTTTTTTTCTCCTTCGTATTAAATATTTCTTGTGTTAAATTATTAGGGTTAAAACCTGTTACTTCATCGCCCATCAATCGAGGACCAACATGTCCAGGTGGTTAAGGCACTTGACTCGTAATTCGATAGTTGCGGGTTCAATTCCCGTTACACTACACATGTTCGCCCTTTAGCTGTGGAAGGCGTTATATATGACGATCAGTCCCATTATTCGTTGATAAAAGAGAAGCCCAAGAGCTGGCGGTGGGTAGTGATGACTAGCTGCTTTCCCTCTAGTCTTACACTGATAAATTAGGGTCGGCTAGCGTAGATAGCTCTCGAGTAGCTGCGCGCGAAATTCAAAAACAGCCCATCAATCGATAAGGGTTTTTATAGTTAATACATTTTTTGTTTTGTGTTTTACATTGTGTTTAAAAATAACTGATTTATTTTAGCAAGACGCTCTTATGTGCTATTAACAGATTAGAGGGAATAGAACTTAACCAAATCCTCCAGAGGTCATGAGCATACAGGCTGTGCCATTATGAAAAGAAAAGAAAAGAAGACCTGAAGAACTCAGGCCTCTAAAGGAAGTCTCTGTAATTCTGTACTTTATGAACTTCATTAATTTATTGTAAATTTTAGTTATTAATAAAATGTTGTAAGTGTGATACATGCGGCTTTACAGATAACAACTCACTTATATACCGTGATAGGCATGACACGTAAGATTCTGCATGTGACAAGTCAGCTCCGGGAGTTGGCACTTTTGCTCAGCAAATCTACTCTCGTCAGTTGATGTTGGGTTAAGGACTCAAAACACTACTAGCAGCAATGATACCCAACTGAGACTTAAGACAGAGTGGTCACAGGAGGTTTTAGTAGTTTCTCACGACTAAACTCTTTATCAGTTTTTAATATCCTGGATATTTTGGTATTATTGCACTGTTAAACACTCAAGTTCTCATTTTTCAATATCATAATTTTATAATCATGAAAATCTGTACTTAGTTGATTGTTCGCATCTAAACTCTGTATTATGAATATTAATATAAATTTCCTGCTCAAAGGAGCAAGCTTTAATATAATTATTATTTTTTCACAGACACGAAATCAGCTCGGTTCTTTGCAATATAATGTTAAGTACTCTTATTATAAATATATAATATAAATAATCTGTCTTTCATACACTGCCAGGTGGTTAGGGCGCTTAACTCGTGACCTGAGGGTCGCTGGTTCGAATTCCCCTCCTACTAAACTTTCTTGTCTGCTCATTCGTGAAGGTGTTGTAATGTAACGCTTAAACTCCCTTATTTGTTGTTTACAGAGTAGCCTAAAAGTTGGCGGTGTGCGGTCTTACACTTCTGAGTAAGGGAAGGCTAGCAAATATACCCCTCGTTTGGCTTTACGCAAAATTAAAAAAAAACAAATACGCACACGCACATATATTAAACTACGTAATTTTGTTCAACCCGTTTAATCTATCCATCTATTGTAAATTAATGGTTTGATGCCAAAACTACTAAATCAGTGAAATATGGTTAGCAACCGAAATCATTACCATTTAGTTCTTATCGGTATATAAGTAAACATTTCTATTCCATAAAATTCCTATAATCAGCGACAAAATAACACGATAGTGAACACAATTTCATAAAGGAAATTGTAAAGCAAATGGTCAATTTCAGGTCTGAATCACCTTTCCCCATATAATGCCTGTAACAGCTCTGTGCTGCATGCAAAGAAACACAGAGCAGAGAAAACTGTATTTAATTAAAAGATAACATGAGATAAACATACGCAACCTACTGCTTAATTTTACATCAAGATTTAATGAATAAACCGACAGAAGTGAACTTAATTTTAAGTTACGTAATAACGTTAATAATATCATGTATTCCGAGAAAAACGAATTTAAAACACTTTCATAGCGAATGGCTTCGCCTGAATTACTAAGTCGCTAATATGCAAGTTTATGCACAAGAGTAATTACATTTCTATGATATGTAATTGGCAACATGTGAACTTTTTAAACGAAAGTAATTTTTTGAGCCATTTTAAATTAACGTCAATAAAACTCAATATGGTATAATGTAGCATATTTACATACTAATCCGTGATGACGAGAAAATTCACTTGTAGAGAAAATTATATATTTAAAAACGGCTGTATGGGTAAAGAACCCACAGCCAACAATTGGAATACTCTTTTACCAACGAATAGTGGGATTGACCGTCACATTTTAACGCCCTCATTGCTGAAAGGGCGAGCATGTTTGGCGTAACGTGAATGCGAACCCACCACCAGCAGATTACGAGTCGCACGCCTTAACACGCTTGGCCATGCCGGGCCGTACAATTCTTCATATTAATACATGAATGAAGTAGTTATATTAAACATTTGAATGAGTAAATTACTTAATTTTGAACGTAAGATAATATATTTGTGTTAGTACAAGGCTGTACTTTCGTGATATTTTTGATATCTCATAATTGAATGATAATTTATTTGGTTTGGAAATTACTTAAGCTTAAGAAAAAAAAATGTCATATCCAAAATTACTCTTAATAATGCTTCAACACGATACGTGTTTGATATCTGAGGGAAAAAAAACACCATTATGGAAGAAAAAATAAGGGTTTGTGTTTAACACAAGAGATCTAGCAAAGGTACGTTTATTATATTAGTGTTAACGCAATAGTATGCTATTACTTGGAACTTAACTTTCAGCTGTGGTGGCTTTATAATGTGACGGTGAATCCCACTATTCGTTGGTAAAAGAGTAGCCAAGAGATGGCGGTGGGTGGTAATGACTAGGTGCCTTCCTACTAGTCTTACACTGCTAGATTAGTGACGACTAGCGCAAATAGTCCACATGTAGCTTTGGTGTAAAAAATTTAAAAAAAACCAACAACAAACATTTATAATCTGTTCGACTATAGAACATGATCTATTGAGTAAAGAACGTAGAGTGAGAATCTGACAGTTCGTGGTTCGAAACGTGTTGTCATGAAAAACTTACAAACATTTCCTGCACTAGGAGATCGTGGGTGCATTATAGGTACGACCACCAAATCTCACTGTTCAGTCAGACAAGGGCTGACGGTGGCACCTTCTCATTAGTTACCATCCTTCTAGTCTGTCAATTCTGAATCATGTATGGCAATGTCCAGAGGGCTCTTGTGTCACTTTTCATGAAACTTCTGAAGAACAAACAATCAGTTTTGGTATAGTGTTGCAGAAGTTGTTGTTTTATCAAATTTGTGTGTGCATGTGTGACATTTTAGTTTCAAAATATCGTTGTTTTCTCTTTTAAGGTACAACTTGATTTAAAAAAAAGTAAAGCGAAACGCTGGGATAATAAATACTTTTCGTAGTGTCAATACCTCATAAGCTTATATGATGTAAATATTATTTGATAAAAAAAATACAGTGAAACGTCGCGATTTAAAATACTTCTCGTGCTAATTAGCCGCATTTAGTTGAATTTTTGTCTGGAAGCTTTTATTCCATTATCAACGGCGGTAGCGAAACGCTGTTCAAGTTCAAACGATTAAGCTTTGCAAAACAAGCAAAAACATTCCTCCTAATGCGAGTCCTGTACACGTCGTAATAGCAAAACGTTGAGCAAAATAACATTTTTAGTTTTTTGTAACTAACAGAGCTTTGTGTAGTGCTTTCAATAATGTTAGTAAAACAACAGAGTTTTCTAATTAATCACACTTGTCGCAGTACATTAATGTTAAACCTATTATATTTTGGGGCCAAACACATTGTCAGTAACAGATATGACGTATAATGTATGATTTGAATGCTACTATTATACACTTTTCTAATTTTGGAAAATCCTTTAAGGACTAGATTGAAAAAAAGCAGTTTTAAAACAATTTGATAGGCCTAATACAAGTATCTTATAACAAGAATAATGGATTTTCATCGTGCTTTCAAAAAACGTTCGTACCATGATCAAATTTTCTGTTACAGTATTTCCAGTAGCAGAACAATAGAGTCCATGTGTTAAAGAGAAACATAATTTTTGTTGCACTATCTGTAGTGATAAAAAAAAAAATCATACGACGAAGGTTTTTGGCCGAATACTGCTAGATGATAAAAATCGAGTTAATTCCAAGTGCCTATTTGAGTGTGTTACACTCCTTTTAATTAGATCATTACGAATTTTAAATGCGTTACGTGTAAAAATAACATTTAAAATAAATTTTGTGCCACATGCCAGACCATATGTGTCACGAATCTTTATCCAGAACGTTACTATACATGCACTAAAAACATTTAATGGCATAATAAAATAATTAGGCTTAGTATCAACGATAAAAGCCTCAACTTACTGCAGATTCTCTTCAAGATTTAGAAACAATAATGGACTGATTGAGCGAACTAAAAAGAAAATGAAATGTAGTCTAGTGTACTTTTTACCTCCAATATTAGGCTTAGCGGTTTTACTGCTTAGGGTGGTTTTAACTTTAAACCATAGTCCCATTTCTATGTTTCATTCTTAATCGTTTCAACTTGTGAGAAAAGTGTTAACTGACTAGCCTTGTTCAGTAAATGTACATGAACTAAAACTAGAATCTGATCGTTGGGACAATTATTGCAGAGTTAGAGCTTAGAAATGCGGGGAACCTAATTATTCACTTAAAGGAACACTTAAGATTACTCGCATAGTTTGGGGATATTAGACGTTATGTAACAAGGCGTATTCACTTGTCAAAACACTAGACTGTGAAAATGGAGTTTGATTAATAGTGAAATTATACCTCACAGCGAATAGTATATCAATGTTCTGCAAGATGGTGGGATCCTTTTCATATCTTACACCATTCAAACTAAGTTACAAAGAATTTGAAACAATAATAGACAACTCTGTTGGCTTCAAAACCGAACCCGTATTTCACTTGAATGCAGACATGATTTCACAACTCGAGTATTTCGACAGATATATCTACTCTTAGAGCCTGGCATGGCCTAGCGCGTTAAGCCGTGCGCTTCGTAATCTGAGGGTCGCGGGTTCGCGCCTGAGTCGTGCCAAACATGCTCGCCCTCCCAGCCGTGGGGGCGTTTAATGTGACGGTCAATCCTACTATTCGATGGTAAAAAAGTAGCCCAAGAGTTGGCGGTGGGTGGTGATGACTAGCTGCCTTCCCTCTAGTCTTACACTGCTAAATTAGGGATGGCTAGCACAAATAGCCCTTGAGTAGCTTTGTGCGAATTTCAAAAACAAACAAAACAAACATCTACTCTTAATCAGTTTGCTGGTAAAGTGTTTTTTGTTATTCTGAATTTCGCGCAAAGCTACTCAAGGGCTATCTACGCTAGCCGTCCCAAATTTAGCATTGTAAGACTAGAGGGAAGGCAGCTAGTCATCACCACTCAAAGCCAACTTTTGTGCTACTCTTTTACCAACGAATAGTAGGATTGACCGTACATTATTATGCCCCTACGGCTGAAAGGGCGAGCATGTTTGGTGTGACTGGGATTCGACTCCGCGACCCTCGGATTACCAGTCGAAGGCCTTAACTCACCTGGCCATGACGGGCCTGCTATTAAAGTGATTCCGAATTTCGAGTTCATCGAGAGAATTGTCGTGTTAGATTTCTTTTGGGACAACAAATAATAAAAATAAACTACAATGGTATTTATCATACGGAATTATACACTTAAGACTTAACTAAACTTTTAGGTTTATCCTGCATCTTTCACGCATAACTAAATCAATTATTAAACAAAACAAAGTTTTATGTTTAAAATGTACTCATCTAGCTCCTGGCATGACATGAAAGGTCTCAGACTTAAACTCATCTTTTATTACAATTCTTTGAATGTTGCTTTAAAAAAATTAAAACTCACCATAGCTTAGCATCAATCGAAGGAGTTGTTTACACGAAAATTTAGTCGACTAGGTCTCCAAGCCAGAGAACATTACGAAACGACTACCCAAGCAAATGCTTGGAGACTAAACTGAAGAATCCAAGAGAAAGTAAATAAGAACTGTTTACACAACAGCATGCAAGATATGGTCCAATATTATACACTTAGGGAACAACGAAATGCCTACACGTATGCCTTTAATTTATAAAAGCCGACTCGAGAAACTTCAACACTTGTCTGTACATGTGCATTTAAGATGTTTATACTGATCGTCCTTTAAAGGTCATTCAGTAATAGTTCAATTCTTATTCACAAGGTGTCAGTTTCACCAGAAAGTATGCCTTGCACGTTTCTTCGAAATTCGTTTGTTGTTTCTGTCAACGATCCTTCTCACAGCCTTTGGTAACGTCGTGACTTAACAACGATAATCTATATGCGTCAAGTTGGAAAAGTTTTTTCTTGAAACGTCAAACTTTAGTTATGGTATTAACGCCCTTTCTAAGCTGGTGAAGAACATTTATAATTAATTAAACTTTTCATAAGACATTGGTGTTAAGTATATTATATATTAACACTGAATTTTCTATTCAAACTCTTATGGTGTTTCACAAAAGTGTATACAACATTATCAGCAATAGCATATTTATGTAAGGATTAGAGGGCGCTCAGCCTCAGGGCCCACGGTCTTATTGGAGGTCCATTAATAATTTTATTTTATGTAAAATTGTATAGAATGTAGGGCCTAAAACATTATTAGCCCCTCAGTCCGCACAACCTCAATTCCTCCATTTATTATTTGAACCGTATTTGTGTCTCTTATATCCATTGAACACGATGCAGTAAAACAAGAGTTCTTCAAATCGATTTGGACACAATAAATGCGGAAATCCAGTCCAATCATGGTAAGTATTTAGGTTTAATAATCTGCTCCCTTCTTGACTTATGTGTTTGTTTACTTTATATGTTGATTAAACTTAGGAAAATTGTTTATAATTTCCCTGATTTTTAACTTGCTTATATGGATTGGCGGAAAGGCCTACAAGAGTACTGGAAATGCTGTTGATGGATTTATTGAGAAAATGTTTTCTTATAATTCTCTCACGCGGTCCACAACCATATCTGGGGTTGTTACACCCTAGCCCAGAAAGGACGCAAAACCAGAACCATAATTTATTGATATTTGAATTTTTTGTATTTCCTAAATAGAAACGTGTGTTTGTGTCTGTTTTTTTTTATGACAAAGCCACATCGGGCTATCTTCTCAGCCCACATCTGATTTTAGCGTTGTAAACCCGGAGACATAGCGCTGTACTAGTGGGGAGCCCTAAATAAAAACCTCAAAAATTTCTTATGATTTCATTACAAGATTAAAACTTCTATAACAAAATTCTTATCTTGTCTTCTTATACCGTCTTCTCTTCCATTTCCTATATATTGATATTTGAGGGTTTTTTTGTAGTAAAGTGCTTATTACAGAACTGGTAACTCACAGTGTTTATAAAACCACGAAGAGAATATGGAGCCATTTTACAAGATGATAAGTGAAAAGACACCTATAAACAATGGTTTTAAGAAACCTAACACTGGACGAAACACTGTTTTTTACAGCCATTTATTACAACAACAGTTGTTATGGTGTGAATTCCTTTACTGATCTGAAGAAACGTGATTACTATATTTTTAATACAACATTCTTTATTCAAATTACTAGAACTTTTCAAAAATAGTGTTTAATAGTATTTCAACTTGCTCTGGTAGTAAGTAACAAATATATCAACAACTGTAATATATGAGTAATGTCAAACTTAAAACATGAGAGTTTATAGAATGGGTCCAGAGAAGGTGTTTTGAAAGATTAATGACAGGACAATTACCAACAAACCGCATGATGAAGCATTTTTTGTAAATCATACTTTGTAGATCTGAAGTTAACATATACGAAGTACGTACACACCCACATATACATAATAGAAAGTTAACAAATTTTAAAACATACTGTAACATATCTTCCGTTATACGTTTATTTTAATATCCACACTTGTTTCAGTAGAGGGTTTTTTTTCTTTTTTTGCATTTCACTTGTATTCTTTATTGTGTATTGCGCAAATCTCGCCTGATCTCGAAATTTGTAGATTTTAAATGTGAGAACCAACTATATTTGTTTTACGAAAACGCGGTAGAACATTGTTAAAACTTCGAAAAACTCACGTGATTCATTTAAAAGCAGTTAGCCGAAAGAGAGAAGAAACGAAGAATATTATTGGACAGCTACAGTAAGTGTTCTATAGGCCTAGGAAGCTGTAATTGTAATTAGCGTCTGTTAGTCGGAAAACTACAGAATTGGACAAAGAACGCTTATTACAAACTGTTCAACTTCAGTGAATAGCTTCAGACGTTATTATTTTCTCGAGGACATTAAATATCATCGCAAGAAAACGTCTGTAAGAGTATCAGGCTAACCAAGAAAATGCATTGTGGACCTGGATCATCAATGAAATATTAAGTTCTGAACTGGATATAACAATCAGTATTGTATATAAACCATCATGCATAATAACTATCAGTAATAACCGTTATCATAAACTGTATTTTTTAATATTAAAATATATTTGTCTTAAAAAAGAAAATTGTGTACATCAACCTTGTTTAAAAAATCCAAAAATCTGATACGTATTAATGTTTTATTAATTTTTCAATTCAGATTTCTGGTTATTTGAAATAGTAATACCTAACTTACGTAATATAATAAATCGGAGACTTGTCCGTAATAAATTATAATACATAATAATATACTCCTCATAAAAGAGAAATCCACAACTTTTACATTTCTTTCAATGTATTTATTTCGTTTACGAAAATAAGTTTGTAAGTTTGTTGCAAAGCACAAACCGATACAACGGTCTATTTGCATTGTGCCTGCTATAAGTATTGAGACCCGATTTTCGACGTCATAAGTCCAAAGATTTTGCGGCTGAGAATATAGGAGGCTACGAGGACAACAATAATGAAAAATCTTTTAATTGTATCTTTGTTTCATTGTTGAAAATTTTTCGTTTCTGTTATTATCCTCTGGAATAATTACAGAGCTTTCAATATGTTATAGTAAAAGGAACTTGGAGCCTCACCATGTTTTAATAGTAAGTACTGCCACATCTTGTCATACTCTTTCTGACGATCTTGCATCTTGAAAATAGGCATGCAGCGTAGTCGCCATTACAAAAGACTTTTTTGTGAGGCTGCCAAATCCAAAGCGCACCTAAGTTCCCTGCATTCTTTCCATTTAGTGTGCGGGAAAACAGGTTTTCCAATGTTCGTTTCTTCAGCTTAATCATTCAGAAATCCGTAGCTACTATGTCTCGTGATTTGAACAGGTATGTTTCAAATATGGTATGGGTGAGTACACCCATTTCATTTACCAGCTGTTCTAAGTATGTAATGGTTAACATGGAAAATGTGTCTGAAGGCTTGGTGAACCCAGACCCTGTGGACATCTTTTTCAGAAGGAGAATCTTCTTGATTATGTTGCCTAAAGCACGAGATCAGCTTTAAGATTCTTTGTTTCCCGGTGGCACAATGGTAAGTCTACAGATTTACAATACTAAACTGAAGGGGTTTGATTCCTCCAGGTAAATACAGAATATGATCAGGTGTGGCTTTGCTATAAGTAAAACACACACACACACACGCTTATTGGATTCTTTTACCTGTCACAAAATGTCACATTATGCTTACCATGCTCGGAATACAAAATCGTGTAGGTCTCTTTGTGGAAAGATCTTCAGGCCTCTATTGATCCACATTCCTGTTTTTCAGTAATATTAAATAAAAGTAATATTCACCGTCCTAGAACTTTTAAATTTGTGATCCGAACAAATCTTTATGTTCTAAGCGTATGAATATTTGTAGTCAGAAATAGTTGTTGCACGCCCTTGTTAAATGCGATACATTTACGGTGATATGAATTACCTACAAAACGGCAAGTAGTGTCGTTCTAATGCATGTAATGCACTCAACCTGCTTCAACAACGTATTACCTAGAATACTGTCTACATGTTATGTAACATTCCATTAAGATCTCAACAATACAACTTACATTTTCTTGGACGTATGGCCTTATTAAATAATTTTCAGCTGATAAGTGATGATTTATTAAGTCTGAAAAATCAATTTGTCGATTTTAAATAATTATGCTGCGGAAGAAATTAGTTCTTTTCGAAAAAGTCGATAAAGATGAAGCTCGTCTTCCCTGTGGTTTGACCAACGCGTTGTCCTCGAGAACACCAATATACCAGTTCATTTAGGTTGCAACCGAATGACGTTGAAGAGACCGCGTCGTTTTGTATTGGTTTAAACAAATCAAAACGTTCTCTAGAGTACCTCAGAGACATTTCCTGAAATTTTGCTCCTTACCATGTGTCACAGCCACTATCATAGTCACAACGGTATTCAAAACAATGTGAAAATATGCCCTTACAGACAGATCTTTCACTCACATCTATAGTTGTGTATAATGGTTTGGCATAATAGGACCACTACTACGTTCTTGGCCACGTAAAGTGTCAGAAAAAAGGCCATCCTTTTACAGAATAATTTTACAGCTAACTGAGTTCCTACTAGCATTGTTCTAGAGTACATTACCATATCCAATAAAGATTCAACTACTACGACAATTTTACTTACACGTTTGATAATAAAAGAAATCTGGTCTCCTTTGCTTCAGTCTAGTGTTATATATAGGCAGATAGAATAATACTCTACCATTTTAATTGCATTTACAATAGCTTCAAGAAAAGTCTTCACCTTCAACTGATTTTGAAATGGCCACGAAACATACAAGTATTCACCGTATTAGCTTTGGCTGATTTTTCGGTGTTTAGCCATATGTGAATTCCAGAAAGAAATAACTTAAACAACCTTGAGGTAAACCTTTCCATTGAATAAGAAATTTGATTAATTGTGGCCTCAGAGAATAGAAAACCATACCTACTGCTGTTTTTTATTTTATCAATGACAGCCTTTGCAACGAAAAGCTACAAAATCAATTAATTGTGTTTTGTTCACCGAAGAAAATAAAATCCCAGATTTTAGCATTGTAAGTCCGGAAGCTCATCTGGGGTGCTACCCGCTACAGAGACCTTGGCAAATTATAATGCAGAACTGGGCTCCCTCTTACTATCTAGAAATATATTAAAAAGTTGAAAATAAATAATGATCGCAACAAAAAAATATTTTCTTACTGGTATGCCTCCCCTTCTAATGCACGCATTCTTACCAACAAATAAAAAATGGATTTGTTTCGTTTAGAAAAACCTTTAATTTGTTGAGAACCATTAACCTGCTACACTATTATCTTACTAAATTTTAACGTGAAACCAACCTAAAGACAAATATATATCATGAATTAACTTATATATATATATATATAGTACAGTCATACACAACTTACTTAAAAAAACATCTGTATGCACCTCTTTCTGAAACGAATGTTTCCCGCTGGGACAGTGGTAAGTCTACAGATTTATAACGCTAAACGCAGGGATTCGATCCCTCTCGATGGGCAGAGAAGATAGTTCGATTTGGCTTTGCTCTGAGAAACACATACACTCGAAATAAGCTTATTTGTGTACAATGTTCCCTAGTGGCATAGCAGCATTCTGCGGACTTACAACGGTAGAAACCGGGTTTCGATACACGTGTTGAATTGAGCGCAGATACTCCATGGCTTTGTGCGTAACTACAAACATATAAACTTCAAATCTTGTATGTGGAATCACTTTTGATGACAGAAACTGTACAATAAAGTAATGTGGTACATTTATTAGTGGTATAAACCCTCATACAAAAATAGTTTTACTGGACTGCCACGTTGAGGAGACATAGAAAATTGTCTTACTTGTCCTATATTGAGACCAACTCTGGAGAAGGACTATAGAGAGCGAAGTAGTGATAGCATCAAATAAGAGATATAACAATTTGTTTTTGCTGTTTTTCCCAACAATAATTTTATCATTTGTTCTTTACTAAGCGTCGTATCTACAGGGAATCGTCTGTTAAAATTGTTTCAAACATTAATACATTCGACAAGATGGCGGCTTTAAACATTCTTGTGAAAACCTTTCTTATTTATTAGTGCCTTAGTAACGAATGTTCCCAAATCGTTACGTCAACGGTAAGTTTATAGACTTTCAATACTAAAATATGGGTTTTGATTCCCCGGTAGATAATATATCGTGTGGCTTTGAGAAGAGAGAAACAAAACGCCATGCACACTCTTCTAGTCGCTAGAAATCTTCTTGAAATGTTACGTCATAACGAGGCTTGCTCAAAATTCGAGATGGAAAGCATTGAGCAGATTTTTGGTTTTGTTATATTCCACCCAAAGATACGAATCGAGGCACTAAGTTCGCAAATATTTATTCCTACTATTGACATTCACTTTGAGATAAGTCACGTGCCTCATACAAGTATTTTGATAAACGCGACCCACTGATACTGGAAGCTGAAAAGCATAAGTTTATTAAATCCAAAATAATATAGTACAGAATAAAAAATAATGAAGTCAAAAATCAGAAGTGCTTTGCACGTGCAAAACTGTCATCAAATAAATTGAGTAAAAGTAAATTAAAGGAAAGGGTGTGACTAAACATAGCCTACCACGAAGTATTTCTGCTGATTGTTTGTTTTACCGTTGTTGGTTTTGAAACATAAGCTCACCCTAATGTTTCTTACCTCAAACACCTGTATTGTTGTGTCAGAACAAGAATCGTCACTACTTGTTCTAACTTGTAACTACTCTACAAAATAAACGCTGGAGCTCAAATCACAATGTATTCTTTGAAGGTAACCTTTTAACATTCGTTTTTGAACTGTTCATCAAGTGAAAGATAATTTCGTCATAAACTTTACACGAAGCACAACAATTTAAAATATTACAGAACATGCAAAAATTAGCCATACGATAAGGAAAGAAAACGTAACTACAAAAGATATATTATATTAATTAAATAAGTATGTTTTGTAACGGTTCAAAACGCCGAAAGCTATTATATGTGAAAAACTAATAGGCGTAAAATTTATGATAAAAATCGAGATAAATGATAAATGCGACGATTTTTTTTCGCATTCCGTTTAACTTGTCCATTTATAATTCAAAGTCAGAAACTTTTATAAAATAACAGATTACGTCTAATCTTTTGTGCGTAACTTCTCACTGGGCTTTTCGTCGCACCATAATTCGTTAAAATATTTGAAATATTATTTTTACACGCACCTGATTTTAAACCTGAAAAAAAAAAACGTTTGCTGTTATTTTGACATTGGGTACGTTTATATTTTAAAACTTCAAACTGTCTGTCGACCATGCGCAATCAAATAAAGTGGCCACATGTTTTGATAATTGTAACAAACGATAGCATATTTTCATCTGACTGTTTAGGGTCAACGTTGCCTAAAAATAAATAACACATGCGCTAAAATATACACAAAGGAAGGAAAACAATTAAACCTATAAAAAGGAAATAAAAATTACACTTCAATGATACAATCTGAACAAAGTGGAAATGTGCGCAGATTAACAAACGAGAAATTTCCTTATGCTATGTTTGTTTTGAATTCCGCGCAAAGCTACATGAGGACTATCTGCGCTACCTGACCCTAATTTAGCAGTGTAAGACGACAAGAAAGACAGCTACTCACTATCACCCACGGCCATCTCTTGGATTACTCTTTTACCAACAAATAGTTGGATTGATCGAAACATATAACGTTCCCATGGCTGAAAGGGCGAGCATGCTTGATATGAAGGGAATTCGAACCTGTGACCCTCAGATTACGAGTCGATCGCCCTAACCACCTAGCCATATAAGGTTAATCTTGTGCTATGCGCCGTAAGAATGCGATAGTGTATGATTAAATGTAGAAACCGTATTTCTCATATTGACTTTCTCTGATTACGTGTTCTTCAACAGCGTTCTTTCTTCTATGTGTGTATGCTTTCAAACAGACCTAGTTTCATAATAACAGTGTGAGTATGGAAGAAAGTTTGGATTTTCGATTTTTTATTTTTGCTTTTCACGAGACCCAGTGGGAAAAAAAACTTGGAAAGTGTAATTGGAAACTTTTATTCCATCTAGCCTCAACAACAACAACAAGAAAGAAGTATTCAGTAGTGTTCAGATGAAACTAAAAGAAACGAACCACAGCAACTAATTCACTGTCAACAAGAATGAGAATGTAATGTAATCGAAATCTGGGACAGATACCAACTACAATACCTTACCTTTTGGGCTTGAAAAGCATTCTGTCAATCTCTAGGCTGACATCACCTTCCATCGTTTGTAAGATACAGTAGTTTCTCGAGGTCTTTATGTTGCTATTGACAACGCTTCGGAAATTTTAGTTTGGTTGCCATGGTAACGAGATTTAATATATTACTGACTTTTTTTTTTAAAGTTGTTACTCGGCCTTGTTTCGTACAAGAATTGAAAACACCTTTTTGGTCCTTTCACTAGAAATGTATAAGAATAATAATATTTTTATTAGTGTGTTCTTTTTTACTGTAGTATCAACAATAAAAAAATTGGCTGTTTGCCATGGTTATCACTTTGCTACTATAAAAAGAAAAATATAAGTTTGGTTCACTGGTGTTTTATTGAGCAGAACAACGAAGCTGGCTGCACAAAAGTATCAGAAATTGTGTTTGATCATTCCGTATACTTTCATATTATAACAAATCTCAAAATCTGAAATGAAACCTAGAATTGCTGATGAATTGTGAACCCATGAGCTCTCGTGTCCACAGACAAGCACGCTAACCATAAGGCCACACTCGGGCCTTGCAGCAGAATATAAATTAACTCTCCATTTACAATACACGATGAATGTGGTTTATCTCCAATTAAACAATGTTAATAATAAATCTGAAGGCTTATAACGTTAAACACTAGTTTTAGTGTCCGTAGTGGTTGCAGAACAAATAGCCCATTCTGCAGTTTTAATTATCTCTAAATTGAAGATACACCCATAAATCGTGAACATTCTTTCATTGGAGCACAGTCACGAAGTCCATTATATTGCGTATAATATCAGTATACAATTATCTAACAAACTCATTACGCCAGAACTGTATAGTCATGAAAATATATATGTTGTCTATGAATGTATAACCTTCAATAGGAGGGTTTTAATCGTCTATGAAAATATACGTATACAGAAACAAGTAATACAAAAATCGCAAAACATTAAGCATGATGTATGGATAGCAATACCAAAAGTTCAGAAAAAAGGTAAGAAAAAATACTCAAAGTCATACAAAAATCACTACATAAGTAGCTAAAGCCATATAAAAATCACTACATAAGTAGCTAAGTCTTTTCAATGATAACTTTTATCTACAACTAAATATTGAATTCCTGTCAGTTCCATGAATTCAGGTTTAAATAAAAGTATTTAAACTGAACAGTGGTATACAGTCTTGCAGTGACTAATAACCGTAAGCTTGTAAGACTGACCCAACACTTACTGATTACTTATGTATGGATTATATGTATTTATTCCTTACAACATAATTAATGTTTTGCAAATTTCATTTTCTATTTGTTTCTTTTCTTTTTTACACAATTTACAGAAATAGGCTGGTAAGCGAGCGTTTGTTTCATTTTTATAATTTAATAGTAATATATACGAAAATACAATTATATATATATATATAACAATAATGTTTATATGACTATTTCGCACGCTAGGAATGGATTTTTATCAAAACTAATATGCATATTCATTGAGTCCATGGGAAAATATAATACATTCAGTTCTTCAGTTTTACATTTTGTGATTTGTAGTTTTTACCACTATCTCATCATCTGTTAATGCATCTTTATTAGATCTGGTATGGTGGTTTATTGGTTCATGAAGAGATACATGTAATAGTTACTTCGGTATTAAGGTAGTGTTCGAATCCCAAACAAATTTTCAGTTTTGAATTTTACGTTTTTCAGTTTTTACGGGCGTTTTTACACCACTATTTCGCTCATGTTAATGAAATTCCATCAAAGTTTCTATGAAGGTTTGAGGTCCAAGTGGTGATACAGGTAATTTTTCAGTTTCACGTTTGGTGTTTTGTATTTTTGATGGGCGTTTTATTTTTTACAATTGCATGTAAGAGAAGTAACTTTTTTATATTCTAAGATTTATTATTTATTAATCATGAATTTATGGAGTTTTTCAGTTTCTCTAGTTTTGGAAAACACTGGAGGGGGAGGTACTAAAGCCAGAATAACTCTTCTAGGACAGTACAAATACTCCGGCGTACTGGACTGACGTAAAGTAAATATTTACAGAATTCACGCCTTACAATTTCACTCCAAGTCACAGAGTGTGCATACATTCTAACTCCACTACGTTCTAGAATCATGTCAATTCATACAGAATACATCATACAGATCTCAAGCTATGAAGTATGATATCATGCATACAGACAACTGCAAGGATCTGTCCTGCTTAAAAATGTAAAGAAAAGTATCTATGCACTATCTTGATAATTAAGAAACTGGTGTTTTTAAATTCAGACATCAAAATCACGTACAAAAATCTTCAGTTGCTTAAATACTTGGCCTTCATGATTCATATAATATTACCTTATATTATTGTTTATTTATTTTTCAATGAAATTGTTTTGGCAGATACCAATGTACAATGAAATCAAAAACAGGCTTTATATAAGAAAAAATTGTAGAACGTTCTAAAGACCAGAAGTGAAGCTCTTATTTATGAAAGATATGTTTATAAACTGAATCGTTGTTTTCCCTTCTATTATTTCCTTACAAAATATGTGGCAAATAAGAATAGAATAACATCACTTTTATACAAGCCGTGAAACGTTCTGTTATAACAATTAGTTACTCAAATAAGGCTATTACTCAACTATAGCAGTTAATTGTATGCATCAGAGCAATAGACTAAATACGGTGGCCATTTTTTTTTCTGAGTCCATTCCTACATAAGAAACATCGCCATGCTTAGTGGTATATGTTTATATATGTGTGTGTGTTTGGCTTACAATGAACAGAAATTCCTTCTCTTAAGCTTTAGAGTCCAAGAATAGTGTTCTCCTGACATAACATAATTCAAAACTATAAACGGAGGGTTCTCATGCTTTCGTGTCTATTTGTTTGTTTTTGAATTTCGCGCAAAGCTACATTGCTTATATGATGTAAATAAGTGAGCTTTTCAAAGAAAATTTAATATTCTTTATTGCATAAGTATTTTTTCCTTTGCTACGGCAATTCTAAATCAGTTCATGCTCGAAAGATCAGTTTGATAGGTCGCAAAATTAATGTAATGGTTTCTGGTCGTGTGTAATCAAAGTGGTTTAACTTGACTTCAGAGTAAATGCACATGTTCAAGCCACAATTACGTAGTAATATGACAAATCAGCCATGAAGAACAAGTACATTTCAAACAAGTCAAGGGTAAAGTTGTAAAGAAATACAGATCAGGAGAGTGTTACAATAAACTTTCAGTGTCGCTAATTAACCCTTTAAGTGCAGTGAAGTTCATCATTAAGAAACAGAGCATGCTTCAATCCGTTCAGTTTTTTCCCAGATCAAGTTGCTCTTCCGAACTAATTAACCAGTCAAGCAGGAAACTGGTTATGGATGCTTCTGTGAAACTATCAGTGACTTTGAGAGATTTGTGAAGCTCGATGTCTGAGATGGGAGTCAGTGTTCAAACATCGACAGTATCCCGGTCCATAAATAAAGCTGGCCAGTGTGTGACAAGAAAGAAGCCATTAATGATAAAGAATCAACATAATTCTCATATTGAGTTTGCGCCAGCATGTAAGTAATAATGTAGACATGTAGCAGAAGATTTTGTAATCAGGCGAGACAAAGATTGAGCTTTTTGGCCTAAATTCAAAACAACGTCTGATGCAAACCCAACACAGCACATCACCCAATCTACGCCATCTCAGCTATCAAGTATGGTGGTGACAGCGTTTCGTTATGGGAATGTTTTTCATCATCGTGATTGAGAGGGTATTAACTGGTGCAAACTATAGGTGAATCCTAGAGGAAAAATCTACTTCAGTAAGCCAGGGAGATAAAATTTGCTGAAAAGTCACATTTCATCAGGACAGTGACCCAAAGCACAAGGCCATAGCATCAGTGGAATGGTTTCATTCAGAAGAAAGTAAGTGTTCTGTCACTGCCCAGTGAAACTCCACTCTTGAATCAACAGAAAATTTATGACAAGACTTGAAAATTTCAGTCCATCAATTATTTTCAACGAATTCAGAATTAAAGCAATTTTGCCAGAAATAATGGGCAAAGTTACATCAACTTATTGTGCAAAGTTCGTAGAGATCTATCCAAAAAGACTTGAACACTTTGCCAAGACTTTTTGTACGTGCATTTGTATAAAACAGGCAGTATTTCTTAAAATATGTATTTAAACTTTATGCCTGGCATTGCTAGGTAGTTAGGGCGCTAGAGTTATAATCTGAGGGTCGCGGGTTCGAATCCCCGTCACACCAGACATGTTCGCCCTTTCAGCTGTGGGTGCTTTATAATGTGATGGTCAATCCCACTATTAATTGGTAAAAGAGTAACCCAAAAGTTAGTGGTAGGTAGTGATGACCTGCTGCTAAATTAGTGACGACTAGCGCAGATAGCTCTCGTGTAGCTTTGCATCAAATTAAAAACATTCAAACAAATTTAAACTTTATTATAAGATTTATATGTGACGAATAGAATTATTTAATAGCTTGATGGCAATCACAGATAACATTTTCTTTTGAAAAGTAAATAAACACAAAACTGTATTTTTATACCTTGCGGGAAATAATATAACCTGCTCATTTCTGATATGTGAATAGTACATATCTCTCTTCACCCTAATATAATGCTGGTACTTTTGTTTGTGTTTAACTCTTTAAGAACAGTCTTGCTGTGTTATGTGCAGATTTCCACATTGTGGTGTATGAGTCCAATAAACAGTTAGAGAAATCTTCCATTCACTGATTATCAGTATTGCTAAAATTAACCATAAACAAACACAATAATAAAGCATTTACCGATTAAACATTAACAGATTATTTGGAAGATCCTTAATATTTTAAGTGCTGTGTGATTAAGCAAACTAGAAGAGCTGTCTGTAGTTGGTTGTAACGCTACACTGTAATGTAAAAATTATCCCATCCACACAAAGCAACAAATAATTTACACAAAGCCATAAAAACTGTATTTTCTATCATTCTCGATTTTTCGTGCCATTTAGCTGCTATTATCCATCATTCAGTGTGTTATTTTTGTTACATTTGCCCAATTTTTACGGTTGGTCAGTGATAAATATAGAGACTTACAATGCTAAAATCCAAAGTTCAGTTTCCCGAGATAGAAAATAGAACAACCTCTAGAGGCTCAAACATTATTCTTCTGGTAAAATTTAGTGCAGATTAGAAGACCTTTATTTTGTTATTTACAAAATCCTAGTCCTAGTTTCAAACATGCTTCTCCCCTGATAGGTCAGCGGAAAAATCTACTAACTTACAATGCTGAGTTCCAAGATTCAATTCCTTTCAATAAACAGATCAGCTAGCTTTTCGTATAGCTTTGTGCTAAAACAAATGAACGTGCTAAATCCAGTCGACATCATGCTCTAAATTCGGCCTCAGGTGTTGTTTGTCAAATAAAAAAAAACTTAACAACTCGTTCCATGGAATAGTCGCGTGTTTTAACCTGTGTAGGTAAGCTGCTTTCCGACTATCATCTCGAGCAGAGATACTTCCGGATTTTTTAAATCCTGATTTAAAAGGATTAGCTTCTGATTTAAAAGGCCCAAAATGCATAAATGAAGATCTTAATTTCATCTTTTCAATCTGAAGAAACATAATTATACAACAGAAATAGACGTTAATTAGGTATGTTTCTCAAATTAGTTGTTTTTTCTCCCTTTTGCTCTTGCTTTCAAATTAACCTTTAATTCAACGAGATGTTTGAGCCTCTAGCAAATAGGTAAACATTCTTAATTCGCATGCCGTCGGCAGATAGGATTATAAATAATATTAGATATTGATTACTGAATCCGTTGTGCTATAAAACAAAGTTCAACTAAACCTCACTTTTATACATGAGTGCGTCTCTCTTCTTAAATGAACTTCGCGAGAACGTAACGGTATTAAATATCCTATACAATGGACAACAATATCTTTGTATTTATATTAAAATTAAAGTTGCTAAGGTTATTGTCACCGACCTTAATGTTAAATTACTGACCAGATTGAAGACAAGTAGTCAGTAATATCCTAACACTCACCAACCGGGTTAAGTGATTGAGTGTCACTCTTCTAACGCACTCAAATGTTTAAAAAATCACATTTATCATTTTCTTCTATCACAATAATTCAAAGAGAGTCTGAGATTCAGAGCTCTAACCACAGGGCCAACTTGTGACTCTTATGGGGACGTTAACGCATTTACCTATTTGATGTCATAAAATCATCCAACTCATTTACGTCACCGTATTAGGTTTTCGCAACAGCACGAAATTACCCTAGTTTCTCAGCGGCACGTCTGGCGGATAAAATTTGATTTTGATTCCCCCGGTGGATGGCAGGATATTCCATCGTATAGCTTTACGCTTAGCAGCAACTAACTAAGTAACTCGCGAAATTATAAAGTTTCTTCCAGATGGAAAAGGCTAAATTAAGTATGCAGAGAGTAATTTATCCTACTAGTATTAGGGGGAAAAAGCTTTCATTAATGAATTATAATCATTATGTGAAAATTGAAAGGAATTAGGAATATTTTGAATAATCCACTAAGATGGCTACCTTGGAGACAAAAATATTATTGATTAAAACGAGAATTTTATCAGATGGCTTTGACGACACTAAGAATTAACTTCTTTAAATACAGTTACATTATTAAAGTCATGCGGTTACTGGGAACCACTTTCTTATCTGGCTGCTCTTATTTCTGTGAAGGATAACTAAAAAAAACAGCAGTTAATTCAGTTGTATAACATAAGTTGCCCTAAAGTGATTGTGTATCGTTCTTTTAGAGGACACGAGCGAATGGTATCCCAGAAACTGTTAGAGTAACAAAAGAAACGGTGCACTCTGTACACATATGTATGTACTATTGTCACTATCCATGTTCGTAAGCAGACATGAATGAAATCTCAGCGTGTCCCTTGCTTCCTTGTTTCAGGTTATTTGTATTATTTTGTGTATTTATTTTACTGTAGACGAGTTCTCCATGTATATAAAGGTAAAGTCAGCAAGGAAAGTCTGTCTCTAAATAATGAGGTACTTCTATTCGTACGTAACTGTTATAGGATGACATATAACCAGGTCCGCCATGGTCAGAGGCCTAAGGCACTCGCCTCGTAATCCGAGGGTCCTAGGTTCGAATCCTCGTCACACTAAACATGATCGCCCTTTCAGCCGTGGGGGCGTAATAATGTGACAGTCAATCTCACAATTCGTTGGTAAAAGAGTAGCCCAAGAGTTGGTGGTGGGTGACGATGATGACTAGCTGCCTTCCCTCTATTCTTATACAGCTAAATAAGGAACGGCTAGAGCAGATAATCCTCTTGTAGCTTTGCGCGAAATTCACACCAAACCAGTAGAAACATAGACATACAACTACAATAGAAATATCCCCTACTGATACTTTTTGCAATAAAGTCAATGACTTCTTTTCTCATTTGTTCGTGAAAAGTTTGACGGATACCTAGTTAGCATGATTGAGAAGTATTTTTAATATTGAAAATTTGTTATAAATTACACATAAATAGTTTTTTGAAAATAAAAGAACATATGGAACCAAGCTAATAAAAACAGATACGCCAACCACTTTAAAGGAAAATTATTTGTGATACTACTGAGAACATAAGAATTTGTGCAGAAAACTTATCTGTGTGTATTCAAGTAAATTTCGTGCTATAAAGTATTAGTCGTCCAAATATGATATTAAAGAATACTTATTAAGGTATTATAATCTTTATACTCATAAAACAGTTGATATCCATGTGTCATCCTTTCTACAGTTATATCAGTGTAACTGAAAATAAAATTTACTAATGTTTCTTACCTCTTTTGGCTTTAAAACGTGTGATTTGAAGTTTTGTGTCGGGAAGATTTTTTTCTTTTATATATTAAAGAGGAATTGACTGAAAACCTTTTGAAGCTTTAATAGAAGAGCGTATGATTGGTCCATTCAGTCTCGTGCTCCAAATTGCATTAATTACTTCACGCGCCAGAAGGCAATTGTAATGGAATGGTTTTCGGCACGTTAGAATGGTATCAAAGGCGCCGAGTTAGTGAGCAGACAAGATAATACATCGGATGAAGATTTGGGAAAAGGATGTTTCAAAGGAGATTGGAGGAAAGTAATGTGAAGAAATAAAAGAGGATGGAGAGGCCTCGCTTGAAATAACCGTGCCAGTTCATCTCTTACGTCATTGCAGACATTTATTATACGTTACTGTGTCTTTGTATTCATACGCTGAACAACATGTTTCCACCTCTTTGGATCCTTAGGTTCCGTTGATGAGCACGTGTCATCACAAAGAAACAGTTAGCACTGACGTCAGAGGCTGAGAAAACAGTTGGTACTTTTCGATGTGTAACCTCCCTGAAATCCAGAAAACGTAATTTCTAGTCGAATGTGTAACTTCGATGTCTAACTTAAGAAAGATGTATAATGAAACTGTCATTGTTAATATAGGATCTGTTTTCATTGGGATTTGTTTCCAATCCTTCTTGCAGTTCTTAATTCTCTGTTATTGACAAGCGGGTCACTTTTCCAATATTTAAAGAAGCTGTTGGATGGTGTTCATCATATTCAAGCGTTCAGAAATGTACAAATTACAGTAATTATAGACAGTATTAAGACTCATAAGTCGGTCGCTACTTTATAAAATTACTCACTTAGATTGCTTTTGCACCGAAACTTAACTTTATAATTGGCTTTAATCTACTTGGTTTGATCTTTTAGAAGACACTCTAGTGGGCCAATAATGTGTCTTGTTTTAGATATAATATTTAATCGTTTTTTATTTCTCTAATATATTTATCCTATATTCTTCATGTCTACGTGTTTATCTTTCACTCGACGGGTCTTTCTGGGTGAATTCATGACCTCTCTTGCTGTACCCCAGTAAATGGTTCTCAACTCAGAGCTCATATGGAATGGTTAGCTAGTCAAACAATGAAACATCAGATTTATTATGCAATACAACTGTTCGACAAAAGAGATTGTGTAAACCAAGTTAAAACAAAAACGTACACTAGACATTACTTAAATATCACACAGTTAATCTATACAATTTATATGACTGTACAAAATAACACGTTACACATAAAATGATCTCATATCAATCAGTGATGACGAGAAAACCCACTTATAGAGAAAATTTATATGTGAAAACGGCTGGTTTGGGGTTGAGAAAATTTTTATGTAGAGGAGCGAACAACGTTTCGACCTTTATAAACCTGACAATGGCCGAAGAAGGTTGAAACTTTGTTTGCTACTCTGCATAAAAATTTTCTCTACCCCAAAAACAGCCATTTTTACATACATATTTTGATCACATGTCAGAATCTTAAACAAAACATATTGAATGACAAGCTTCAACAAAACCAAAAAAAAAAAATCTTTCTTAGCTCGTGCATTTTCGCTTTGATGTTATTTCTGGGGCAGGCAACCCGATTACCAATGACAGCTGCTTTACGATGAAGTTCACTATTTTCACAGTTCCATTTAGAACTTTATACATCTCTCTGGTATAGTCCCATTTAGAATCCAATCATAAATTCGGTAATTTGACTCGTACGTCTACAACAACGTATTCTAAATCTTTTATGTCAGTGTGTTTATCTTTCGCTCGACGAGTCTGTCTAGCTGAATTCACAGCTTATCTTGTTACACTCCAGTAAATGGCTTTCATCTTAGAGCACAAATGGAATGGTTAGCTAGTCAAACATGGAAACGTCAGATTTATTATATAATTCTACTGTTCAAAAACACGATTGTGTGAACTAGTTTAAAGCTTAAATATATGTAAGACAGTACCTAAATATCACATATCAAAAGTAATTGATAGGTTACAAACATAATGTAGTGTCATATACCAGTTCAATTAACATTTACTGTATGTTGTTAAAAAATGTATTCTCAAGACGGCTCGTATGGGTTTTAGCACTTTAAATAAAATAAAGTACAGAACAACGTTTCAACCTTCTTGGGTCATCTTCAGGTAAACAAAGATGAAACGTATATTGCGTTTATCTGAAGATGACCTAAGAAAGTCCAAACTTTGTTCTGTACTTTATTTTAATTAAACTGCTAATATCCATACCAGCCCTCTTGAGAATACACTTTTGCTTCAAATGGATTTCTCGTCATTACGAATGTATGTTGTAACTATAACGTTTGCCTTAATTATTTAGAGAATCCGATATCCTGTAACGCCTAAGAAATGTATATAAAGGAGTAAATTTTGCTATCTATATTTACATGCTTTTAATCTATAAAACAAATTACGGCCAATAATAACTAACACTAAACAGCAAAATTTTTTTTTTAATTTTGCGCAAAGCTACTTGAGTGCTATCTGCGCTAGCCATCTCTAATTTTGCAGTGTAGAAGGCAGCTAGTCATCACCATCCACCGCCAACTCTTGGGCTACTCTTTTACCAACGAATAGTGGGACTGACCGTTACATTGTAACGACCCCACGACTGAAAAGGTTTATTGCGACGGGGATGCGAACCCACGAACATCGGAGTATGAGTCACACCCCTTAACCCGCCTGGTCATGACGAGCCTAGTAACTTTAATATTAACTTTATGAACTCTTTTGAGATGCATATGATCACCAGTATTTCATGTCAAAAGTGAGTCTTTAATGAACAAACACGAACCTGTAAATAATACTTTGTTCCATATGTTATATAAGTATGGACATTTTCCACCGTTTAGAAATAACCCAATTTTTTAGAAGAAGAAATACTCTTTATTTCATTTTTCTTTCTTGTTTTTTTCTGATTTGAAAGATAATAATTCATGGAAGCTCATAATGCTCGTTTTTTTATAAGTAATATCTGATGGTCAAATATCCCAGCTTGTGAGGTTTTTATGTGATTAATATATGCACATTTCTTACCTTTACAGCGTTTGGTGTGATAAATAATATGTAAGTTTCACGTAAATATGTTTTAAGCTCAACAGCTAAATTGAGTGTGTGTGTGTGTGTGTGTTTTTCGTATAGCAAAGCTACAAAGAGCTATCTGCTCAGCCAACCGAGGGGAATCGAAGCTCTGATTTTTAGCGTTGTAAATCCGGAGACATAGCTCTGTACTAGCGGGGGGGCAGCTTAATAGAGAAGCCGTGTTTCCAAATATGCTTTTGTCAAAGAAAAACAGTTCTAAGTAAATAAAAATAAAGTATTATGATAGGATTCATAAAATATTTAATAACTATATGACTGAATGTTGTGGTTATGAGAAAGTCGTGATCAAGTAGTAAGTGTACCACACTGTGAATCTACGGATCCAAGTTTCGTATCCCACTGTATCACAGTTGCATTGTGTGTACTTTAAAGTCTTGAATGATTTATAGAATATTAGAATCCACAATTCGATTACAATAGCTTAAGAGCTTGCGGCGGATGCTTTTGACTAGCTACCATTCCTCTATCTATTGTGTTAGTTCAAAATTAAGGATGTCTAGCCTAAAGGATGTCTAGATCAACAAATAACTTTGCGCTAACATCCGACACAAACAACTAGACTAAGCTTGTAATTAGTAATTCTTGAACCAAATACAAAATTTGTAGAAATAAATAAAGATACAATTTTACTGTCCCACTGTCCTTTTTATTACAATACATTTTGCTAAATAATTAAATATTATAGTAGTCATAAGAACTTTAATTTTACAAAGAATTTGGGATTAACAATAATTATAAACAAATAAAAATAACATAATTCTTAACTCACATAAACTATTATTTTCCATTTAGACAGTCAACGGTTTCACAAAACATTAGCCTCCTCCAAAAAACGCGTTTACGAGTTTCATTGGTCAATTGATCAATGACGTACTCCACGCAAACAAAATCCATTTTCTTTATTTTAATCCCTACTTGTTCCATTATACAATTGAAGAGGATGCTGGCTAGTCATTAGCTTAATTCAGTCATGAGTGGACGATCGAGTTACTGCTGTTTCTTTGGGCCTTTTTTAGTACAATGTTCGCACTAAGTCTCTGTAAAAATTAATAAAACAGAACAGTTAATTACTCGATTTAAGAACAGAAGTGAAAAATACATACAATTTCCTTTACCTTTTCTTTAGGCAATAATTAAGAATGACTTATATCTTTGGTAATTAGTTCTTGCGGCTCTCTAATATGTAATGAATGCCTTATTGTCAGAATAATTTAATGCAAAAAAATATGAATTAAGTTATATTCCTTATTTTAAAATAATAAAAAAAATTATTTACTCTAATCAGACTTATTGTTTCGATTATATTTACTCTGAAGCGCCAATCCTATGATTTTTAAACTAGGAATTTATTCTGAAATAAGAGTTCAAAAAATATTTTGCTATCATTTTAGTAATTCTTTCATCTCATTTAAAGTTTTTCCACATTCAAACTACATTGGAGAATAAAATAATAAGTTAGCTTTCAATTGATAATTATGCTGCAAGAAATATTGTTTAAAACTTGGTAAAGTCTTTTAAACTTGTTCTCAATTGATTGTTTCTTTGTTCTTAGTGCAAAGCTAGACAATATAATATCTGTGCTATGACAGCTGTGGGGAGTCGAGTCTTGGCTTTTAGGGATGAAAGTCCCTAAAGATATCACTGGCCCATCAAAAACAGGTCTTCTCAGAGTACATGTTGTTGGATTCAACAAATACTTCACCCAGACAGTAAGTTTCCTATAAGATTTCTTTAGTCCGAATATGCACACATCATATAACAACTCTTTATTGGTTCTACAACATAATAACATAATTAATGTATTTAATCTGAAGCAGTATAAGGTATTTTGATGTCTGTTTTGTTTTGAATTAAGCACAAAGCTACACAATGGGCTATCTGTGCTCTGCCCACCATGGGTATCGAAACCCGGATTTTAGCGTGTAAGTCCGCAGACATACCGCTGAGCCACTAGGGGGCATTTTGATGTCCATAAAAAAGTTATAGAAAAGAACGATTCAACTATAACATTATTTATTGTTTCTTAGGTATCGGCATGTAAAATCTCCAGAAATTTTGTGAGAAACAGAAAATCCATTTAATACGAAATCTATAAATATTGGCCAAGCGTGTTAAAGCGTGCGACTCATAATCTGAGGGTCGCGAGTTCGCATCCCCATCACGCCAAACATGCTCGCCCTTTCAGCCGTGGGGGCGTTATAATTTAACGATCAATTCCACTATTCGTTGGTAAAAGTAGCCCAAGAGTTGGCGGTGGGTGGTGATGACTACCTGCCTTCCTTCTAGTTTTACACTGTTAAATTAGGGACGGCTAGCACAGATAGCCCTCGAGTAGCTTTGTGCGAAATTCAAAACAAACAAACAAAACCTATAAATATAAATGTAAACACCTCGTGAATTTCTTTTTAATTTAGAAAAGGACTTTGTTAGAAAATGAATAACACATTTTGGCAGCATTTCTGTTATATGTAAAGTGACAAACCTGTTTGTGTTCAACTGATGGAGATCTTACAAACAGGACAGTTAGGGGTTATTTTTTTAAAAGTACGAAGTTTTTTTTATTTCGCTAGTTGTCCCTGATATACCAGTGTAAAACTATAAGGAATGCAGCTAGTCATCACTTCACACCGCCAACTCTTGAGCTACTCTTTTACCAACGAACAGTGGGATTGACTGTCACATTATAACACCCTAAAGGCTGAAAGAGCAAGCATGCTTGGTACAACGAAGATTCGAACCCGCGATCCTCCGATGAGGAGTCAAGTTGCTTAACCAACTGGCCATGCCAGGCTTCAGGAAGTAATGAAAACAATAGGCCTAACAATAAAGTTTCATACATCTTTTGGGTATTCTTTTTTTATATATATTTTAATTGTTTTTATTATTAACTTCTAATCAAAACAAGCAACCTACGTAGATCAGTATTAAAAACAAATCAAGTAACTATTATAATTTATTCAATATTCCGTTATAATAAGGTTTACCTAATATGACGAAACGAAAACTGAAAATGATTAGAAGGAACTGATTCATTGCCGTTGTCGATATATTAAGCGCTAATCCCAGTCATATCTTTCGATGTTTGTTATGTAAATGTCGTGTAAATGTTTTGTAAGCGACAACATGTCGTGTTGTGTTTAAATTTTCATTTCTATTATTTATATTTCCATATTTATGTTATTGTTTCAAGGTTTAAACTAATAAAATATGTTGTTATTCATTTAAAATAACATTTAGAATTTTCTAGAATTAGGTAGACCAATCATATGTATTAAAATGAAATGCTGGCGGCCTAGTGTCTAGACGAGAAGTCTCGTGCAAGAACGGACATGCGCGGATTTCTCTGGAATGTTGGGAAGTTACGCGATGATTCGAGAAAAGAGGCCTACAAATATATAAACAGACAAAGATGCGAGAAAGAAAAAAGGAGTCAGACATTAGTTATATTCAAAAGAAGAGAGTCAGTCATTAATTTGAGAAAGTTTAAGTGTTTGCTGTGATTTGTGACTGAAGTAAGATCTACAAAAGCTGTGATTTTATTTCGTCAATCTCTGCGATTCATCCGAATTACTGGTTGTGCTGAGAGTCGACACGTACGGGACTAGCCAGGGAAGATCGGAAAAATTGAAGGCGACAAGTTTGTGACGTTCATCGGAGGCATCGTGAAAAGAACTTCGTCGAATTTATTGAACTGTGAATTGTTTCTGAACTTCTTCATTTAAGCTTCGGAATTTCTTCGTGGGGCCGAATTCACACCCTAGACTGGAATTTGAGACTTTCATTTTAGATCATTATATTAGATACAGGCCAGTACCATTTTGTATTGTGATTAATTTTGAAGGTTGAAACTAGTACCATTTTGTTTTGTAATTAATTTTGAAGGTTTAAACTGAATATCTGTCATTGTTATTATATAATTTATGTTATATCTGTGACATACATATAATAGTTTAGTGTAATAAATTATACAAGCTGTTATCTGTGTTTTTCTGTTGCGTTTAGTCTACGAAAAACATAAAACATAAAAAGAAACGTAACAATATTCGATCAGCTACAGACATAGATTAATCCAAAATACATATATACGATGTCTAATATTCCTTGTAATAAATAATAAAATATAAATATTACATGTTTAAATAAATACTTTTAAGAAAATAAATATTAAAGACAAAATAAAATCTAGTCGGATTGGTTTGGTTGTTATTAACAACAAAGCTATACATTGGTTTATCTGTGCTTTGCTCATCAGTTGATATGGAAATTCAGTTTGTAGCGTCCTGAGCTTGCAGGGTTACCACTGGGGAGTTACCAGTTAATCTCCTTACCCCTGGAAAGCGTGATATAATATACATAATACTATCTAATTTATCCTAACAGCAACTAGTTTCCAAAGAAAGAGCATTACATACCTCTGAAAATGTTTTTCTAAGCAAGTTAACATCTGAGATAAATTACACTTATTATTGGTTAACTGCACAGCCGGACGACACGGCAGTACGGAGAATACATAGTGGAAAAATTAAATGAACAATAAAATTACACAATAAATATTTAAAAAAATATATTACTCGAAATAACCAAATTAAATGTACAAAAAAAGAAATATAATTTGGTAAACATTTGTGTCGAAAACATCTATTCTAGCTTTAACTTACCTTCATACACCTGGTGAGTTTACAGAGTGACAGCCAGAGGTCATAAATGCACTGAAACTCTGAGATCGCAATAGTAATATGACTTAAACAACAAAACTACAAAAACGGTATATATTTCAAATAAGACACGTAAAAACTGACGCTGTAATGCTTACATTTACAGATTTATTATTTTTAAAATTAGTTAAAGGATTGAGGTGTAGACGTGAAATGTTTGAAAATAGTTGTGACAGTCCGTAAACTTGTTAATACAATAATTTTCGGTAGCGAGAAGGTTCTTGAAGTTATCACAAAATGAAATAATGCTGACGTTCAAAAGACGGAGAATGAATCTTCTTTATGAAAGATAGCATTGAGCTTATGAACTATGAGCAAGAAATGTAATGTTCTATAAATTGTATTGTAACTAATAACCTGTAGGTAGTAAATATTGATTGTTTGGAACAGTTTCATTCAGAAATGCCCCCCAGTGGCTCAGCGGTATGTCTGCGGACTGACACGCTAAAATCCGGGTTTCGATACCCAGAAATAAAAACTTTATATTATCGAAATCTGTCTAAGAAAGTTACAATAATTTGCTGAGTCAGTAGCGTTCTCTCTAAAGTCAGAATTGCTGAAAAACGAAAACAAATACTTTGTTTATGCCATGTTTATGCATCATTGTGAAGGGGTGATGTGGTAGTTTATACAGTTTAGCATGAGGTGGACCTTGATCTCTTATTAAATATGTAAAATGAAACAATGACATGGGATATAGAGGGTTGTAAAATATAGAGGTGGAATATTATATATGTTTAGGGTAAAAGTAAAATCGTGATTAATTGCGTTATGTGTGTGTGTGCGTCCGCAGGTCCGTGAATTGAAGTTACACTCTTTTACTCCAACAGCGACTAGAACTAGAGTTTAATAAATGACAGTTTTGTTTGTTTGAAGTTAATCACAAAGCTACACAGTGGGCAATCTGTGATTAGCCCTCCGCGAGTATCGTAGTTGCCTACGTAAGAAATTAAAATTGTTACAACTTGTTTTTGTTTTTACGTTTGTGTTTCAGGGTTTCTATTGTTCTTGTCTGTTTCTCTCATAGATCTTCCGATCTTTCTGTTATTTTGATACACTTTATATTGTCTCTAATTGAAACTAATGGAGCTCAAAACCATATTGAGTATTTAATACTCAGGTTGAACAAACACTGGGCCCGGCATGGCCATGCGTGTTACGACGTGAGACTCGTAATCTGAGGGTTTTGGGTCGCATCCCTGTCGCGCCAAACATGCTCGCCCTTTCAGCCGTGGGGGCGTTATAATGTGACCGTCAATCCCACTATTCGTTGGTAAAGGTTCAACATCGTATAAATTTCAATAAAAATTAAACTGACTTACATTTAACACAAAATATGTATGATTGATGGTTGTATAAAATTAACAAACTAAAATATACGTATAGATTAAGAAAGTTCTTTGCTTTTGTTTTTCAGTAGCTGAGTAACTGCAGTATAGACTACAACAGAATTCGCATGGGTTGATCGTAAATTAGTATATAATTGTGTTTCCAAGGCAAATCTTATAAGATTTTTGTAAACAACTTTTTTCTCAGACAGTTATTTACTAACAGAATTTCACTCATTTATGCCATGAAGAAAACATATAGTTACTCATGTCTAAAATGGCATTTATGTAAATACATTTTCTTTGGGTTTTGTACAACCGTATAAGTTCGACAATGTTTGTCTTTCCCTATCTCAATTCAACGAGATAGAACTAGTTATAAATTCAAATCGTTCATCGATTTCTTTCAACGTTTTCTTTGAAGGTTTCCAGAGGTTAAGCACGACATAAAGGAACTATCTGACGTGGTAAACTTTTCTTATAAATATTGAGCACGAGCAATCCAGTTCGCGCGTCTCTGTAGAAACAAATATATATATATATATTCTCAATATTTTGTAAACGTTAACGCAGTATCCAACCTGGGAAATCCAAACCCTGACTGATTACAGTTTCAACTGTTGTTGCTGTATTTGAAAAGAAAAATCACGTATCGATATTTTGTGAAACTGCCATAGATTTGTTAAAAACCGTGTGTCAAGCTAATGTGTTATTATTGTTGTTGTTTTCAAGAACTCTACCAAAATTGATAAACGTAATATAGTGTATAACATGTATAACTACGAAAAAAATAGATTAAATTTTGAGAAATAACAGTACAAAACTGAACATTTCTACCAACAGGCGTTAGTCGACATTTCAAGGGGAGTTTCTCGTGTCACAGAGCTAAAAAAGAATCAGGTAATAAGAATTTTGAAAAAAAACACGAAAAGAGCTATAAATATATTCTTAGTTTTTACGAAAATAATACAATCTTAATAATACAATAATACAAATAATAATAAAAATAATACAATCTTAATAATACAATAATACAAATAATAATAAAAATAATACAATCTTAATAATACAATGATACAATCTTAATAATACAATAATACAATCTTTAATAATACAATAATACAATCTTAATAATACTGTAATACAAATACAGTAATAATAAAAATAATACAAATAATAATAAAAGTAATACAATCTTAATAATACAAATAATAGTAAAAATAATACAATCTTACATCCAGGAATATAACAAGTTCATCTATCATTACACTTCTTGTTGCTAGTTTATCTCTTATTGTAAAAATAAAGATATTAATTACCACTAATATATTTCGACAGAAACATAATGAAAACTTATTCTTAGAATTAAGGCTTAAAAATTAGAATTATTGTTTTATTTCAATTTTAACGCGTGTATATGCTTTAACCAAACGATGTATTTACTTTAATAATTTGAAACTAACTAATAAAACCTTTATATATGTCGTGAACGTTGTATTGTCGGTTGGAGCGAAAATACATTTATTTATTAAATTATCCTGTCTACAAAATTTGATTTAACATCTTACGGACTTTTTTATCTTACTTGTTGAAATTGGAATTTCTGGTTCAATCTATAGTGACTATACCAGTGGGTCTCCACGCACACATACACCAATACATTTATAGAACACTCAATTTAATTTCAAAATTAAATATGTCATTTCGTATGATTTCTTGAGTCCTATAAATGCAACGATGCAGACATATATATATGTATATATCAACGAGTTTTCAAGATACGCTGTCGATAACAGCTGACACATTACTGACTTTGTAACAAGTTCGTAACTGCCAGACTTCGTTTTTCTTTTAAAACCTGACTTAAGAGTTTCCTATTAATAGGTGCTCGGTATAGCCAGCTGGTTAAGGTACTCGACTCATAATCTGAGGGTCGCGGGTTTGAATCTCCGTCACACCAAACATGCTCGCCCTTTCAGTTGTGGGAACGTATAATGTGACGGTCAATATCACTATTCGTTGTTAAGAGAGTAGCCCAAGAGTTGGCGGTGGGTGGTGATGATTAGCTGCTTTCCCTCTAGTCTTACACCACTAAATCAGGGACGACTAGCACAGATAGCCCTCGAGTAGCTTTGAGCGAAATTAAAAACAAACAAACAAACCTATTAATAGCAATTAAAGTAGTAAATACGTCTGTCTCGGAGTAAAACTATGGTTATGAGTTGGTTGTTTGTTACTAAGCACAAAACTACACAGTGTTATTTGTACTCTTTTCACTATGGGTATCGAAACCCGGTTCCCAGAAGTTAAGTCTGCAGACATTTCGTTGTGTCACTGGTGAGCTATTAGGTGTTTGGAACTATCCAATGGAAAACAACTGGACACTACTGTGAAATACAATAAACGCCGAGCTATCTATCAGTTAAATGCTTTCTTTAACCGTAGCCAGCACTATTTCTTTGATATATCGTCCATTAAGGGCTGATATGTTGTGAGCCTGTATTGTATATCAAAATATGTTGTAACACAGCTATTGTTGACTAAAGAATTTTTATGTATGTTTTTGAATTCGAACGAGATCGGGGAGGCCTAGTTATTTATGTGAAGGAGGGGGTGGATCATAAGGTCCAATGTACGATTCGTAATATGCAGTTGAACGTGCTCGTATTTCGTTGTTTTTTTTATCCACCTGTATGAACATTATACTGATATTACGTTTTCAGAGCAAATTGATTCTATGACACTTGCTTCTTGTTCTCTAAGTAATGTATATTATATTATATATTTATTGTTAAATTCATTAATATGTATATAATTTATGAATGACCTGATCCTCGTGAGATATTATTGGGATTATGGCCGAAAATATTGTTATCAGTAGAGGTGTTTAACTGATAAAATAATGTATTCTAATCTCTAGAAGTTAGAACCTAATTATAAGTATATTTAATTAGTTATACTGATTACCAAGATGTGTTTTATTTTCGCTCTAAATACTTATCTTTCTAGATCTGAAATTTATAAAAAGTGAATATAAGGCGATTAATTAACTGGTATTCCTGTACTGACTATTAAACATTTTCTGTTTAGATTACATAACTAATAATGTCTCATTTTTTTCTTTTATTTTTGAGCTTATTTCTTCTACATTAGCGACATGTTTTCATATCATTCTTTAACAGTCAAGATATGTTGTGGTATCAATTGTCTGTGTGTAATTAAGCACAAAGCTACACAAGTTCTGCCCACCATAGGTATCAAAACCCGGGTTTTAGTGTTGTAAGTCCGCAGTTATATCACTTGTATTAAATTTAAGCATTACGCTAATCGTATTTTTTAAGTAATTCTGATGGTTCTTCCTACACAAATATTATGTATCGTATCACTTAGAAACTTGAGAAGCATATTCATTGCTTGTTCTCGGTAAAGTAGTTTAATTTTATTTAAATTATTCGTAAGGTTTTGCTGTTTTAGAAACTGATATGTGAAACATGCATAGAGTAATCATTCTATCTTTAGTAGGTGACGACAAAATGTTATGTTTTTCGCCCTTTTTCTCTGCACTTTGTTTTTTAGAATTCGCGTAAAGTTGAACAGAGGATAATCTATCATAAGTTCATCTAAGAAGGTCGTAACGGTATTCTGTACTTAATCTTATAGTCTAAGCACCCATATCAGCCGTCTTTAGAATACGTTTTTACTTCAAGTTGGTTTCTAATCATTTTGAACAAAGGATATTTGCACACAACCGAGCTCAATGTTAAACTGATAAACTAGAGAGAATATAAGTAATTTCTAGATACAATCCATGAGCTAACATTGTCTGAACAAATAGTGGAATTTGACCATCATTCCTATTATGCACTATCAACACAGAGGATGCGTGGAAAGGTCCAGAAAGTAAATTTATCTTCTAAGGATACATTAAAATAAATAGGCTCAGAAAGTAAGTTTATCTTCTAAAATGTCAAACGTTAGAAATCTTCCAAACTGTAGAAAATGATAAAGACTTGTGTAACTTGTTTTTTCTTGGCCTATATCATTTGAGCATGTTAAACACGTTTTTATATGAAGTGTAGTTGAAAATGTTCTAGTCCATAAGACTTAGCTCTAGAGATAAGTCGGTTTACGTAGTATTCACACTTAAGACTATTTGAAAAGTGTTTAATAACCCATGTTGTTTGTAAGAAGAAAGTGTTTGCTCTTACTTAAACACTTCCACTTCAATTAACAGACTTTGTAAATATTTCCGATTGAAACTTAATAGATCGGACTGATTATTTTTTATTTTTGCCACAATAGATTTATGTTGTGCTTAAATAATAAGCCCACATTGTTACATGCCTGTTCTAATGCGAAATAAGTCTTTCCTTAGCAATAATTCTACAATCTATCATGTTCGAATTGTTTGAAACTGGTTCACAGAGTGTAATAATAGTTTCATTCAGCTTTCTCACTAAGAAGAGTCATCAGAGTTCAATCTAGCTAGAATCTTTTTTTTTATATACATATTGGCATGCAGTTGCTATCGTGACCTCCTGCAGTCCTCTTTGATCAAACCGTAAACCATATTTGTCAACATACTAAACACAATAAAACAAGACGCTGTTATAACATCTTGAGATTTCAATATTGCGCTGAGTCCAATCCAATATGAGACGAAGGTTCTGTCACAGTGGCCAATCAGTTTCGGATGCTCAGTGAAAACTAATGTTTCTTGATGTACAAATGTGTTAAAACAATTATATTTAATATGTGCTCATGATTCTCGCTGAAATATTATGCTAATATAATGCATGCGATTTAATAAAAAATAAAACTTCATTTTTTATACAGTTAGATATTTTTCATGGTAAAATATCGTGTTATAAAATAATAATCTTATTTGAATACTTTTAAATATTTTTGTCCCATGTCATTACTGCGTTAAGTTTAATCTTTAAAATACTATAAATATATAGTCGGTGGCCATTTTATTAGGTACACTTATCTAGTACCGTATAGAACCCCCTGTTGCCTCTAGAACAACCCCAGAATGCTTTGCGGAATACATTTAATAAGGTGCTGGAAACAATCCTTAAGAACTTTGGTCCATGCTGACACAATAACATCAAACAGTTCCTGAAGATTCGTCGACCAAACATTCATGCTACGAATCGCCTGTTCGACCTCATATCAAAGGTCCTCTATTGAACTAAGATCTGGATACTATGCTGACCATTGGAGTACACTAAAGTCATTGTCATGTTCGTGGAACCATCTTAAGATGATGTGGGCTTTATGACATGACGCATTATCTTGCTAGAAGTAGCCATTGAAAAACGGGTAAATTGTGGCCATAAAGGGATACACGTGATTATCAACAATGCTCAAGCACTCTATGGCATCCAGATAATGCTCATTTAGTATTAAGGGGCCAAATGTGTGTCAAGAAAATATTCCCCACATCATTACATCACCAGGCTTCACCATTGACACAAGGCAAGATGGATCCATAAATTCATACTGTTTATTCTATATTCTGACCCTACCACCTGCATGCCACAGCAGAAATCGAGATTCGTCAGACAAGGCTACGTTTTTCCAATCTTCAGTTGTTCAGTTTTGTTGATCCCACGCCCTCTGTAGCCTCATCTTCCTCTTCTTGTCTGAAAGGAGAGGAACCCGAGGTGGTCTTCTGCTGCTGTAGCTTCAAGGTTAGACGCGTTGTGTGTTCAGAGATGCTCTTCTGCACACCACTATTGTAAAGAGTGGTTAATTGAGTATTTGTAGCCTTCCTGTCAGCTTGAACGAGTCTGGTCATTCTTGTCTTATTAACAAGGTATTTCACTTACAGAACTGACGCTCAATAGACGTATTTTTCATTTTTCGCACCATTCTCTGTAAAATCTAGAGACTGTAGTGTGTGAAAATCCCAGGAGGCCAGCTGTTTCTGACATGCTGGAACCATCACGTCTAACACCAACAATCATTCTATGGTTAAAGCCGCTTACATCATACATCTTTCCCATTCTAATGTTTGGTCGAACAACAAATGGACCTCTTGACCATGTCCGCATATCGATAATGATATATTGAGTTACTGTCACATGATTCGCTGTTTGGCTATTTGCATTAAAGAACAGGTGTACCTAATAAAGTGACCATTGAGTGTGTAAATAAACAAACGTATATATACTTGATGTTTGAGTTTTTGTAGTAGCGAAGAAGTGATAGAGAAGCTTTCATGGATATATGTTATAAATACAATTAAACACGTTTTTAAGTCAAAATATTTGCGAAACAAAATTTTATGTCATACTAAAAACCTCGCAATGATGCACCTGACTAGAGAAATATTCATTATTTAGATGTCTCACGTAATATTTGGTATTTTTAAATGAAGTTTGAAATTAAGCGTATCGTTTTGAGCACGCTTTGCGATTTAGGTCTGTATGTACACTATAAAAACGATGGTCAAATCCTACTATTCAGTAAAACAAGACTGATCCCACTGGTGGTTAGTACAGTTGGTCAGCTGCATCTTCTCTAGCTTCTCAGTTCAAAATTATGAACAGCTATGTACTAATAACATTTATTAGCGTTGTACACAATTACGAAAAATTAATTTTCAAGTTTAATGACACTGTTATATACACGTAGTAAACGTCCAAGTCAGAGACCTCAAGTTTGAATCACAGCCATTTCTAGTTTTGAACTACAGATAAAAGGAGAAATAACCAGACAGATGCACCCACCAACTACATGGTTACTCTAAACCAGATAACAGGATTGGCAAAAAAAAATGTGATATGCAGTCATACTATATTGTACTTGCTCTTTTTCTTTGCCCAGCATAGTCAGGTGGTTAAGGCACTCGACTCCTAATCTGCGAGTCGCGTGTTCGAATCCTTATCGCACCTTTCAGCCGTTATAATGTTATAGTCAATCCCACTATTCGTTGGTAAAAGAGTAGCCCATGAGTTGGCGGTAGGTGGTGATGACTAGCTGCCTGTCTTACACTGCTAAATTAGGGACGGTTAGCGCAGGTAGTCCTCGTGTAGCTTTGCACGAAATTCAAACAAACGTTTTTGTTTTCATTACTATACTATTGTATATGTAATTTTATTACAGAATGTCGTCCAAGCGAGCTGCTAAGTTGCTCTCACTCTAGTTATCTATTGCAATGGGTCATTCAATTATTATCATATTTACTTCTTTGTAAGAAAAACAAATATAAATTTTTGCATACTGTATCCAAATAAAAAGTGATCTTTTACACAGCAATATCACGTGACACCTCAAGGATGTAGCTTCTGAAATTTGCTATGAGAGTGGATACCAGTCACATAGGTAGTGCTCGTGGAAGTGTGTTTAAAAAATCTCTTTTACTTTTTTTCTAGAGCTAAGTAGAAATCAGAGAATTAAAAATTTCTCTTTGTAATACATGCTCTGTTAATTTTTTTTTTACTCTGTAGTTCCTACCGATTACTCATAAAGAAGAAAGAAGTGCATCCAAGAATACTACAATTTATAACTCTCTTACAACCGAAAATGTGGAGAGTTCACAGGGGCACATCAATGTGCAAGTTTTTGAACCTTCCCGCACATTAACCAAAACCAGTACTGCATTTGAAACACAGCAAGGTTTTTTCAGAGCTTACTGTTTGTTAATTAATTTAAAACATAGGCTTAATGTTAATCTATTCACCACCGAATCGTAATGTGGAATAATGACACATCCTCAGTACACAATAGAACCTTTATAAAGGGTGAGAGTTCCTAATGTATAAAATTACAAGAGACGACATTTAGCTGACTAAATTTGTTCTACATAAAAATTGACAGAGTGGAGTTTTACGTTTAATGTAAAACGAGGATATGAAAGCAAGATATTCTTTAAAAACTAAAAGCTTATTTACAAGACATATTATGGCTGAATTTTGTTTTCGATTTTCTCAGAATAAGATCATTAACTTCTATTTAAAGATACTTTTCGTGAATAAATATAGTTTAATTTTAAACTTTGCATATATGAAAAACTAATGTATTACGAGACCATCCACAGTTTATCTGTCTTGCAAATTATAACAACAATTGATACACAGAAATCATGCGAGTATTTATATATTCTCAAACAATTTTTAATCTCAAAGTTTTTGGCAAAAATGCTATTTTGCATAATTTGGATATAATGTAATATTTATTGATGGTACTTTCGCTTATTCCCTTTACTATTATGACCAAAGCAATTTTACAAACATTGATGTTATTTGCATATGGTACGTCCTCTCTACTCTATATGTTAATAATGAATCACCTTTTCTGTATAGTATAATGTTTAAGAGAAATAGCATATGAACTCTGCAAAGTATTAAGCCTTGCCATTACACATTCATTTTTACCACAGAGATCTTAGTAGAAGAAAAATATTTTTTTGTATCATTAACACAACCTATCCCCAGAGACTTAGAAGTAAGTCGGCTTTCGATATACGTGGTGGACAGAGCACTGTGTACCTTTTTGCTTAATAACAATCAAACTTAGATATATTAATAACTAACCCAAATTTTGTATGTCGATGTCTAGGTATTATTATCATCAACAGAGCTATTAACAAATTTATTTTTAATATTTTAATGTCACAAAGTTATAAAATGAAATGATTGATTTGGCTTGTTTCGAAGTTTGCGCAAAGCTACCCGAAGATTATCGGCGCTAACCGTTCTTAATTTAGCAATGAAAGACAAGAGGGTAGACAGCTAGTTATCACCACCTACCTTGGGCTGCTCTTTTTTTGCAACGTTATATTATAACGGCCCCACAGCTGAAAAATCGAGCATTTTTTGTATGACAGGGATTCGAATCCGCGACCCTCGAATTACGAGTCGAGTGCCTTAACCACCTCGCAATGCTGGGCCAAATCAAGTTGAAACAAATCACAATTACAATGATGTCCTCTTTGCACGTGTTGTAACCAATGGTTCTACAGGTGGAGGCTTTTTATCTATTACACTCTTTGAAACTTGCTTTACATCTGCACAACTCTTGTTTCTGCCTTTTAAAGAAATCAATTCCCTATAACACCGTTAGATTACTACTCTACAATTAGGTCTTTTCTGTGTAGTCTACTTACACTTATTCTTTACAGGTAACCCTCATCCACAACAGACACAGACGTAGAGCAAAGTTTCAAGCTTACTTATTGAGTGAGAAGTACATAGAGCAACATTAGAGAGTTACATTTTGAGTAAACACTTACGGTCATTTGTTTGTGTGTTTAGTTTCGCGCAAACGTACAAATGGTCTATTTGCGTCAGCCATCTCTTATTTATTAGTGTAAGACTAGAGGGAAGATATACAGTCATCACTACCCACTTCCAACTCTTTGGCTACGTTTTACCAAAGCATAGTTGAATTTGTCGTCATATTATAATGCCCCCACGACTGAGAGAACAAGCATGTATGGTATAATAGGGGTTCTAACCCATAACCCTCAGAAATCGAGTCGTGCGCCCTAACGACATGGCCATGGTGGACCCACTTACGTTTGACTCTGATGCACCGACGTACGTTTGACACCGATATGCTTAGTGTTTGTTTCTGATCTGAACTTCTCAAAAATTTGTAAACTGAAACAGCTGAGACTTTTTCCATCTTAAAATGAAGACGATTTCTTATGTTTAATTATTTGATTGTGGTTAACCAAGGTTGTTTGTTATTAAAGCTATTACCATCTTTAAAATTTTATTAATTTTAACTTAAATGATGTCTTAGTTTGGTTTCGTTTGAATTTCGCGCAAAGTTAAACGAGGGCTATCTGAGCTAACCATCCATAATTTTGCAGTGTAAAACTAGAGGTAAGGCAGCTAGTCATCACCACCCACAGCCAACTCTTGGGCTATTCTTTTACCAACGAATAGTGAGATTCACCGTTACATTATAACGCCCCCATGGCTGAAAGAGCAAACTTGTTTGGTGAGATGGGGATTCGAACCTGCGACCCTCAAAATGCTGTCTTGATAGAACGTATAAAAAGTCTAATTCCCTCATAAAATTTTAAAGTTGTTTTGTTGTCTGTTTGTCAATAAAGCACAAGGTTACACAATGGGCTACCTGTGCTGTGACCACATGGGTATCGAAACCCGATTTTTATGTTTTTCAAGTTGAAAGTGATTTAACAAACAGATTAAATATTTAAATGCATGATTTTGTGCTTTGTTTTAAGTGTAAAGTTACTTTGTTTTACAATACGAATTACATTCATCAAATAAACTCGAAACATGAGAAGTGCAGATCCCAATATCTGTTAAACTCAATACATTTTTGTAGCATCTCATCGTCGACACTGGGAATAATATTTTCTTTACCACCAGTACAGTGAAAATTGTAACATAAAATGATATCTTGGATTACGTCCATTGACAGGCTTGGCATGGCCTTGCACGTTAAGGCGTGTGCTTCGTAATCTGAGGGTCGCGGGTTTGCGCCCGAGTCGCGCCAAACATGCTCGCTCTCCCTGCCGTGGGGGCGTTAGAATGTGACGGTCAATCCCACTATTCTTTGGTAAAAGAGTAGCCCAAGAGTCGGCGGTGGATGGTGATGACTAGCTGCCTTCCCTTTAGTCTTACACTGCTAAATTAGGGACGGCTAGCACAGATAGCCCTCGAGTAGCTTTGTGCGAAATTCCAAAACAAACAAACATCCATTGGCAATGTTTTCGAATTAATAACCTTTAAAATATAATCCGTTTGCAGTGCATTGAGGTAAAAACGTGAAAGCGTAATGAACCGCATCGCAGTTACTTTTATAAAGTTTAAGCCAATGATTATGTTCGTTTCATGCCTATCCCAAATATATTTTGTGTATTTTTTCGTATAGCAAAGCCATATCGGGCTATCTGCTAAGTCCTCTGAGGGGAATCAAACCCCTGATTATAGCTTTGTAAATCCGTAAACGTATCGCTGTACCAGCGGGGGACACTCAAATATATTAAGGTCGTTAAGCTTCGCGAATTGTTATTACGGTTACAGCCGAATCAATAGCAAGGTACTTTCCTAAGGATCCACTTCAATCCGTCGTAAAATAATATTACGATTACATCTGAATCAAAAAAGGTACTAAGGACCCACTTCAGTCTGACTATTAAAAGATTCTAACTCTCTAATGTTGTTGTTTTATTTTTTCAGTTTTCTACTTGAAGGGACAATAAACTAATTTATATCAAATTCAAATTCTTGTTAACTATTTTACCGATTTATTAAACTTATATTCATTGTTAACGAATTGTATATTTTTGGTGTAGTATTGATTTATTTACGTTCAAAAGTTACTGGAAATCTTCACATTTCTTCTCGTTATATGACTTCGTGTTACTGTGTTCAGTTGAACTTGGCACACTTATTTCTCTCCACATCTTTAGTAAGGTTAGGGTGTGCATCTGGTCTTCATTTTGAATTGCCACCATGAACCCTGAAACTATAACATCAGAGTTTAAAACGTAAAATGCAGCTACTAAAACAAGTTATTATATTGAATGGCTAAGGTTATTAGATAAAATGTGGCGGATGAAGAACAAATGCAACATGAATTTCATATAAAAAAACAGATATGTAAATTTCAACAAGGTTCTACTGGGCTTGTAATAAACAAGAGGGAAACCGCAGTAGCCGTGGCTGTGATTTGATCTCATATTGGTCATGATGGAGCTATGAGCTAAAAGTTTCACTTGAAAGAAAAAAATCTCAGAACAAAATATTAAACGAATAGCACATGTCCATATTTTTTTATTTAAATTTATGTATTGTGCTATAAAATAAATACCAAAACTCTAATTGTGCATATCAATTAAATCGAATTAAAAAAAAAATAGAGCTCGCTGGGATAGAAGGATCATCGTGTGAATATTAATGGTCAATCACTTTTTTGTATTCCACTGCTTTGTCTGTTAGGTCCGGCATGGCCAGGTGATTAAGATACTCGACTTGTTGTCTGAGGGTCGCGGGTTTGAATACCCGTCGCACCAAACATGCTCGCCATTTAAGCTGTGAGGGAGGTATAATGTCACGGTCAATCCCACTTTTCGTTTGTAAAAGAGTAGCCCAAGAGTTGCCGGTGGGTGGTGATGACTAGCTGTCGTTTCTCTAGTCTTACACTGCTAAATTAGGGACGGCTAGCGCAGATAGCCCTTGAGTAGCTTTGCACGAAATTAAAAAACAACAAAACAATAAGCATATACCTTTGAGGATAAATGGCCACTACTGAGCTGCCGGTACATAGTTCACTATGTGTGGTAAATATAACATTGCCACTTTCCAACGTGAAGTCAGCAGTTGGCCAGTATCTTTAGTAATATTACAGCGACAAATCAGAAAAAAAAATTATGTAGATTGTTTGAAATTACATTTAAATGGTCATTAAACTTGGTCACTGTGTATTGTTTCACTTTCATACTCATTTCTCTGCTTCTAAACTTACTGTCCAGTTGTAAGATAAACAGATGATCACGAAGGTGAGAGTGGTTCCATAATGGATTAGTGAGTCAAAATCTGTTTAATCCGTAACATTACACACTAAATAAAAGACGTGCACTGGTTCTTTATGTACGCTCGCTGGTAAGAAACGTTGCTGATTTAGCTTTTTGTGCAACTACGTTTGTGTTAAAGAATTAAATATATTAATTACTTCTCATAAACCATGCATTATCCATCTGTGTAATAACTAAAACAATACATTCAGGATAAAATTAAGAAACTAAGACGATATTGTTAAACTGAGGACGTAAATATCTGTCTTAAATAATATTAAACATAATACTGTAGGAGTAATACTAATCCATAGGCCTAGATACGTTACAACAAACATGGTATTTAGGCCTTTCTATGAAGGATTAATTACTATTCAAATATTTACGTTGGAATACTTTTAAGTATACTTCGTATTTAACTTTAACTGTATAGAAATACCAATTGAAGAAGGGTACTTCCCGAAGCAATGTTAAAAATTAATATGTATTTACCATAACGAACATCTTATTTGATTGAACGATCAGTGAAAATTCTTGTGTCTACAGAAATTTGAGAAACCTAATATAAGTATTTATAACATGAAATACAATAATCGTATTCATAAGTTTATAACCTGAACTACATGTTATCAATGATCAAATTTAAATTACTTAAATTAATTTAGAAGAGCTTAAGCAAATTGAAATCCATGCAATATTGTGTTATATTACAGTTGTGACGACACCTGAAGGAATAATACTGATTCAGTTTCTGCGTGCAAATTAAATTGTTAGAGACATAATCTAAACATTATTAAATGTATATGCTGACTAATTATTATATGAGAGACATATGAATGAACATTTTCTTTTAGTTCTTCTGACATTTTTTTAAAGGACGGATACAGAATGGAAACAATGTTTGTCCGTTTTATATTTCCATTATTTGAGTTAATTCTGTCTTTTTAGAAAGATATTATTGTATATCTGTGTTTAAGCTCAATACAAGCAAAGTCCCTCCATTAGAGTCGTGTCATTTTCTGTTAATACAACTTGCTAGTATCGTTAATTGCAAACGTGTTTCATTTGTATTTAGTAAATTTAAATAGACATTTTTATACTGGAGGCAAATTTGTCACGCTATTGCTATGTGTCACCTTCTCAGCGGTAGGGCCAACACATAAATATTAATATAGTGTATTTATGTAGAATATTCATTTTTAAAATTGTTTGGATTACAGTTCTTATTCTTTTAGTTAATTAACCTACATGCCTGTCTAACATCCTATACAAAACATACAAAATAGAAATATTATAATACACACATATGTTTATGTACATAAAATTATTTTACATTTTAAATGTAATATTACAAATTTAACTATGTTTTCGAACTTAGAAATATTTAACAATAATTTTTATGCTAGCAATTACGTGACTAAAATATTAATCTAAAATACGACTATACTTATTGCTTTTGAATTTCATGTTAACCAAACGACTTTACATAATTTCTTTCCTGTCATTGAAACATCGGTCTAGTAGGCGTCACGTTTGTCCTGGTTTGGCAGCTGTTGCTTATCTCTGTTTCTTCCAGATGAGCAAACCTCTCCAGACAAAAAATGTTTCTTCCGGAGAAAAAAATAACTTTTTTTTTGTTCTTAAAAATTAATTTGTTAAAAGATTAGCTCAAATGTTATGGATGTGTTTTTTTTGAAGCGTGGGCACCGTATACTTTATGGAGAGTTTCACTTAAATATATTTAATCTAAACACTTTTTTCTTACCTTTTCACATTCTCTTTAAGGGCTAAAATTATAAAATGGAAGAAACTAATAAAAATAAGCCAATACTCTAATGAAACCGATTTTTCTGTTATTACCAGTTATGAATTTATACAGCCATCATTTGTTGTACGTCATTCTGATTCTTAAATATTTTCCAACAAAAGGATTTATATTATAGGATTGTGCCCTAAAAGAAACAAGATTCTCAGTAGATAACATATGCCACTGTACGAACCATGAGATATATATTTTTCAATTTCGCGCACAGCTACACGAAGGCTATTAATGCTAGCCGTCACTAATTTAACAGTGTAAGTCTAGAGAGAAAGCACCTAGTCATCACCACCCACCGCCAACTCTTGGGCTACTCTTTTACTAACGAATAGTAAAAATGACCGTCACATTATAACGCCTCACGGCTGAAAAAACGAGCATGTTTGGTGTGACGGGAATTCGAACCCGCGACCCTCAGATTACGAGTCGAGTGCCTTAACCACCGGGCCATGCCGGGCCCTATTGGATAGTTTGCACAGATAAGAGTTTGGTAAAACGTTACCTATTTCGTAATTATTGAATAAACACATACAGCTTGTTTGGAACATGCCTTAGTAAGTGTAACTCCAGAAACTTTTTTAAATCCATTATTTAAAATAAATTAATAAAGCCTTACAAAGAACTTCAGATATTTTCACAAAGTACCAGTCAAACAATTTTTATGGTTACTGAACGAATAAAACGGTGTCATTCATATGTTCTTGAGTTTGATATTATTTCAAAACCAACGTTTTATGTTTTATTTAAGACTAACCTATGAATTAACAAATGCCCTCTTTGTTAGTCTAGTAATCATAAATGTTGAGTTGATAAAGGAAAATAATATAGTTTAGTTTTAAAAATAATTTGGACCGAGGGTGGTTCACTTGACAGCATGCTGAACTATGAATTAGCATATCTTATCCATATGTTTCGTTATTACAAAGAAGCTAAATAAAGGACATGCTGCTAACTTTGGAACGTAGATGAGTTATAAGGGAACGATCAAATCTCACTGTTAACGAAACTTGTGGATATAAAATTTTAAAGTGTTCAGTATATGTTTCTTTATTTTAAACTTAAATAACGCATAAACATTGAGACTAGTGCTAGAGTTATGTGTTGTAAAGAGGAATACGTTTCTTCTTGAGGTCATAAAATTCAAGACGAAGAACAGTTGAATACGCTATGAAAAGCAACGTTATTCGCAGAGAGTCGTGTTTAAAACCTTAATAACACATAAGAACTAATTTAAACTTTGTGGCGGTCATACGTCGTTAACCCATTTACACGCATTTGTTGTAAAAGTGTTTGTATTGGTTTCGAGATGTACCCCCATAAAGCGGTTAGGATCTAAAACCGAAATATGAAAATCATATCCGTATTATACACACTTCAACAACAGGTGTAATTAGATATTTTATAAAAGTAACTTTAGAATTTCTGCTCAGCAGAGAGCGAAATAACATTGCAAGTCAGAGATAATTTATTAACTAGATATTTGGAAAAAAAATTAATTGTATCTCTTGGTTATTTTCGATATGCGTAACATTCTAATAATTCTTTAAACTCTAATGTGAAGTGTTTTTTTTTTTTTAGCGATTACAAATAAGTTTGGAAAAGACACGAGAATCATTATGTGTGAGACGGTGTTTCTGTCTTTAGGTAATGAAGACAAATATAACCAGTAAGTATAACATCTATGGAAATACGTTTAAAACTAATTAAATATATGAGATATTTAGAACTTCCAAGTGTACTTGGGCACAGGTAAGCAAGATAGTACAGATCTGAATGTCCGACCTAGCGAACCGTCTCCGAAACAATAAATTATTTTCCGGGTTCTGCTATGTGGCTGTCTTCCCGTTTCTCAGAAGTTGGAGATTAGGAAGACAGTAGATAAAGTTAATAGCTTTGCAATAAGTGGAAGATACAAGTCTTCAGTAGAGTTTGTGGTAACCAAATATTGGTTAAAATTTAAAACCGGGAAACCGTTACTTTACTGGACGTAAATGCTATAATGACAATGGGAAAACTTTGTTTGTTAAGATTGATCCATTGCATGGAATTTTAAGTTTATAATTATTAATGATTTTGTAAAGTTTATTTGTTTGTTTGTAATTAAGCACAAAGGTATACAATGGAGTATCTGTGTTCTGCTCACCACGGGTATCTAAACCCGGTTTCTAGCGTTGTAAGTGCGCATAGGTATTGTTCTACCTTTGGGAGCACTTTTATAAAAAGGATGAACAAATACAACGTTATTTTACGTTAGAATATCAAAAAAATAGACTTTTCAAGAAAGAAATTTTGCCTACAAGAGAGGCCGAAATTAATATTTATATGATAATTGTTTATTTTCAGTAGAAATATCAGAATGTACGTTTGAAGAAATAAATTTTACTCTCACCACATTCTAATTTTTTCATTACACTGAATCTCACGTACGACCTTTTTTTGAATTTTATTCAGTTTCGGCAGTATTTCTTATTTTGCATCCATTTTGTCTTTAAATAATTTCGGCTTTCACTAAGTCATTTAATGTTATATGATGTATGAATGTTAAAATATTACATTGTTTCAAGATGACGTGCTGTTTTGTCATAAAAAACTGTTGTTTGTTTTAAAACGTCAAGATCCATCTTTTATTTAGCTTGAAATGTACTTTCATGTGACGAAAATGCAAAACATGCAATAAGTGATCATTGAATAAATTGTTGTTCACTTTCATGCTATGTATTAGCTAAGGAAACCATAACTTGCTGATTAAAATGAATCGCCTGGCAACATTAGAAAATTACACTATCCATTTGAATTAATACATCTTTGTTGGTAAATATGAAAACAACAATTATTTGCCTCACTGCTTACTGAGTGGTTTATGAGGCTCACACTTCAGGAATGTAAGCGAGATATCATTTAGGCATACTGAAGGTATACAGGTGTCTTGTGTTCCATGTGAGGTATGGTCTTAAAGTAAGAAAGCACATATAAGGACCACATAATGATAAATTAACAAATACACTGTCAAAGATGGTATCATTTGTATCAATAATACGATCATCGTTCTGAACGATTTGCGTCTGATTATCAATTTTCATTCTTCTCTACACTCAGTTCTAGATGCAGACTTGAGGAAACAACATTTTACAAACGTAAAAAGGCCATTTTTGGATGTCTTTGACATCTGTAAATGACCCAAACTATTCTTCTCCGTACTCCATTCTATATGTATTATTGAGGAAACTACATTTTACAAAACTAAATAGTCCATTTATAAATGTCATTGACATCTGGAAATGAGTCAAACTATTCTTCTTTACACTCCATTTTTAGATGCATTCTTGAGAGAAACACATTTTATAAATCTAAAAAGTGTAAAACTAAACATCCCAGGTTCTTATATGTTCTGTTAATTTACGTCAGTTTCTTTGTATCTCTTTTGTTTGTTTCACAGTGTGCGAAACTGTGAAGAAAATCCAATTCAAACTCCATAGACCGACATAAAGAAATAATAATACATAAAATTCAGAAAAGCAAGCATAGAACGCAATCACAAACTATTTACTGTTGTGGTTGCTCTAATGTATTGTATTCGAAAAAAGCATTTCGACTGATAATGTTACGCGCGCATGTTCAGTAAGTTATCTTTTTTTAATCGTTTCTACCACTCCTTATTTATATGAGATGAAAAAAATACAATCAAAACATGAGCATGGCGGACGTACGACTTTGTTACCATTTCTTTAAATGGTTTTATTATCAATGGTAGAAGACAATCTTCATCGAGTAATGAAGGACAATTTAAAGAATGAGTTAAAATTTTCCGGCTACCATAATGTCCTCGCAATATTCTGTGAGCGTCTGTTGTAACCATTACAGGCAACTTTATTTAGCCAGTGCGTTGTGATACTATGTTTCAATACATTTAATGTCGTACCCACTAAGGATGCATTTTGCTAGGCAACATTTGAAGAAATATTTCTTACTTCAGTGATTATTAATTTAATTCTGTCTCTATGGCATAATAACTTGCAGGCCTGGCATGGCCAGGTGGTTAAGGCACTCGACTCGTAATCTGAGAATCGTAAGTTCGAATCACCATCACACCAATTACATTTAACTCTTTTAGCGTTGTGGGCGTTATAATATTATTCTCAATCCCATTGGTCGTTGTTAAAAAGAATAGCTCAAGAGTTAGCGGTGGGAGGTGATGACTAGCTGGTCTTACACTGCTAACTTAGGGACGGTTTTTTGGTGTGTTTTTTTAATTTCGCACAAAGCTACTCGAGGGCTATCTGTGCTAGCCATCCCTAATTTAGTAGTGTAAGACTAGAAAAAAGGCAGCTGGTCATCACCTCCCACCGTTAACTCTTGGGTTACTCTTTTACCAATGAATAGTGAGATTGATCGTCACATTATAACGCCCCCACGGCTGAAAGGGAAGCATATTTGGCGCGACGGGGATGCGAACCCGCGACTCTCAGATTACGAGTCGCACGACTTAACACGTTTGGCCATGCCGGGCCCAATTAGGGACGGCTAACGCAAATTGCCCTCGTGTAGTTTTGCGCGAAATTAAAACAAATAATAAGTTTTAATTTTATTATTACCGTAGGTTTTGTATTGACGTTTAGCAACTATATAAGTTAAGCCTTATAAAATACCTTTGATTTAAGGGTTAAGATGAGGTTAGTTTGAATATTTCTTATTGGAATAAATTTTTAAACGTTTAAATTTATCACGTAATTACCAACAAAAAGAGTCCTAAATACACAGTACAGTGAAAATTGTAATGCATTCATATTCAGAAATTTGAGTCATTCCAAGAGACAAAATATGTATTTTTGTTGGATTATTTAGGTATTAATATCTTGGTAGTTAGCAATATATCATTGAGTTTTAAAAGAAAAGAAACATTTTTACACTAAGGGACAATTACTGAAGATGTGAACTGTTGTTTGCTGCTATAATATATGAGGTCCTGTCAACTTTTGTTATATTTTAATTCATCACAAGATGTGCAGCTTTTTGTTTCAGACAACTGAGTTGTCAACTTTTGTAAACTTAGAACCGTATAAAGAACGTTGTAATTTATTTTAAACATAATCCTATCACATTTTCACGGTTTTTATCACTAATGATACTCCTTGCTACCTTATTAACGTGCATAATTGGAAATAATTTAACATTTTAATTTTCCAGAAGTCACAGGAGTATTGTACACTTCAATAACACATAATCTAATCTTAGTTTTATACTTGTTATTTGGTATTAGTGGAACTCTATCGTAATTACGCTGTTCCATACGGATTTCTTGTTTTGAGCACTAAACACTTCAAGGACAGTTTGAAAATTAACAGTGTTTCTCTTTTGTTGGGATAGTTCCTTAGAAACAGAGGGAATTACTTGGCTGTTTCTGAATTTCACATAAAGCTACGTGAGGGCTAACTGCACTAGCCGTACTTAATTTAGCAGCAAGACCAGATGGAAAGCAGATAGTCATCATCACCTCCGACGCCAACTCTTGTACTACTCTTTTCCCAACGAATAGTGAGATTAACGGTCACATTATAACGCCCCCACGACTAAAATCGTAAACATGTTTGGTGCGATGGGGATTCGAACCATTGACACTCAAAGTACGAGTCGAGTGCCTTAACCACTTGGCCATGCCAGGGCGAAATAGAAGGAAACAGGAAAAACAAAATAAAGATTACTATTGGTGATTCTCATTACTTCCCATCAACATGTTTATTAACATTTCTTATATTTGTTTCTTCCCAGATACAAAAATGATGACAGAATAACTAGTATTTTTGTTAACGTGTTAAAATTACCTAATCATTTGTGAGTGGTTAATTACGAAAACAAAGACACACACACAAAGATGGCCAGTTATGTCTATCTTGCATACAAAAGCTGTCTGAAGTATGTGAACAATGGTTCTGTCCAATGACAAACCAAGTCCATAAAGTATCATTTTTTTTTATTTGTGAACGTTATTTACGGGTATTTAGAATCGCAATGGTTATTTTTGTGTTAATTCAATATCTTTTAATGATCCATATATTTATTAATTAGAAACAAAGAGGTTTGGTACTGATAAATTTTTATCAGTGTTCAGAGAGTGCAGCCCTACGCTAGTACAGCAGTAAGTCTACGGATTTACAACGCTAAAATTAAGGGTTCTCTTCCCTTTGGTGGGCTTAGCAGATAGCCCGATGTGGCTTTGCAATAAGTAAACAGAGTGTGCAAAAATTACGTGCTTACCAAGGTACGTTTATTTTTTATCAGTATTATATAAAAAAACAAAACGATATTTTATTGGTGAATCAATTGGTTGAATATTTCCTTAACTTAAAACTATTTCTTTACACTTAGTGATAAATAATGAAGTGCAATGTAGTTTTGATAGATTATTAACTCAAGTAATTATTAAACGAATTCCAAAAAAAAAATGTGTTTTTATGCTTACGTTAGTTATTTATCGATATTTATATTTATTAAACGTTTTTGTGATAACTTTGACTGCCTCCTAGTGGCACAACAGTATACCTGCAGGCTTCCAAACAAACAAAATGTTGAGTCTTTCTGCTTTTGCTAAATTATGACCAGTTATCTGAGAACTTGTTTATCCTTCGTATTTTTTGTACTATAATAGAAAAAAAACCTGAACCTTTGAATCTTCTTTTTTTTTAACCACTCTCATAGAGGTTTCGAAGACTTAACCATTGTTCTTTTTATTAAAAATTGGACTAACTTATATGTGTTTTAATAAACGAAAAATTAATTGTTTTGGAAGAATATTTGAAGATGGCATCTTTTTTTTTCTCAGAAAATAAAATACTAATGTTTAGACTTCGGTGTTCGTTTTTTAACTGAAATTTCGAAGTGCCACCTATTTTTCTTTCTTCTTCCTAAATTATTTTATTTATCAGAATATACTAAAACTACATTTTAAATTAATTCTTGTTATTACGACGTTTGAGACTATTGGTATTCATTAAGGCTGGACATGACCTAGTGCTTAAAGTGATGGGTCGAAGATTTTGAGGTTTCGTGAATTGATTAAAAATCTGTAACAAAGCTGGTAGGACTGTGTTTTAAAAATTCTACTTAAAATGATTTAAAAGTGTAATTTAACGAACCTGCAGGGTAATACAAAAAATTAGAATGTCTAATATTTTGTAGATTAAGTATCGAAATTGAAGCTTGAACAACGGAAAATAATACAACATTAAATTTACCTTTCACCTATCATAGAAGATTCAGAGACTGATTTCAACCAATTTCACAAGTCTCTGAGTAGCCTTGTTTGTTTAGACAAGCTAATGTTTCCTAACTTTCCAAATACCCTCATCTATGGTCACAATAAACAACTTTCTACTTCTGGTGTTCTCCTCATCAGAAAAGCTTTCAATTAGATGACTTAAAAAAACCAGCAAATTAGCTGCCAGTCTGCTTGTATTTTCCCTCTAAATACACGTTTCCTTCTTATCAGTGAAGATAAGGTTTGAGCATAAAATCAACACTTATTATGTGTTCAGTAAACTGCGTTTATCTTTATATTTTCTCACAGTTAAAATTAATAAGCTAGTTCATAAAGACTTAAGTCTGCTTTTGAAGTTTTCTGTTATAAGCTCAAGCGTTATGCACATGTTTTAAACTATTTGTATTCTTTCTGTCTTTCAGTACCTAACTATACCATATTTACCTAATTCTCTTTATATATATAGAGAGAGATACTTAAAACTAAAGACTTACCCTACTAAGGCCTAGCGGTACGCCTGAGAACTTGTAACCCTAGAAACTGGGTTTCGATACTCGTGGCGGGCAGAGCACAGATAGTCAATTGCATAGCTTTGTGCTTAGCTACAAACAAACAAACTCTAAGGACTTTGCTTAAGCCGATATAAAAGATGTCCCCACGTATTATATCAGCATTTCTTCCTGTAACACAACACAGTAATCAGTTGCTTAACCCATTAACATGGCTGCCTAATAAGTTAATAACTTTCTTTCACACATGCTTACTGTTAAATAAATTTATTTTGCTTTTATAGATGCATTTGAAAAAGTGCTTTACAATTTTTCTTTACGAAACTCAACGTTCTATTTTTATGTACTCAGTTTTACTAATGAATGTCTTTTATAAACGTAAAATAATATCATTCTGTTTACTAAGAAAGCAAACATGTATAAATAGCATCGCAAGCATAAGGTATCTGAAACTGATTCGTCACTACAAACTTGAGATTAAAACGTATAGCATTAGCTGTCTCTGAAACATGTCGCTACTACACCGTATTTAACACACGTATTTTAGTTTGCTTTATCGAAATGCTGCGTAACTGTCTATTTGTGGTCTGAATACTGCTGGGAACAAAATCTCAAATTTCAGCATTGTAAGTCTGTAAACTTACCGTTGAGTAACCTGGTAATCTAAATCAGGAAAGCCTGTAATATTTTATTACGTAAGTTATAATGATTTTCAAAACATATTTGCTTTACAGTTATTTACTTGTAATGTTGCCTGGGAAGAAGTAGTAAGCCAAATATAATTCCTTTAAAGGAAAGTCAAGGTTGTTTGTTGTTAAAGCTATTATCACATTCACTAATTTTCTCTGAAATATTGTCTGGTATAGGATATATTAAAAAAATTTAAAGTAGTTGTCCGATTGTTGATAAGCACAAAGCTATACAATGGGCTATTTGTGCTTTGCCCACCCAGTTTTTAATGTTAAAATATATTAGACTTAGGAGCCACTAAGGGGTTTTTATTATATTTTCTTCGTCTTGAATTATAATTCTGACTTATGCACACGAAAAATGTGTCAAAATGTTACCATCTTTATTATTGCCTTGCTTCTGTCTAATTCTTCATGATTGAGATTCTTGGATACTCATATCAAAGAATAACTCGTTAGAAGAAAATCCAAACATGAGCTTAGAATTAGCATTTTCACTTTAAAGCAATTCTTTTATTCTTTTTCTGTTACGTTTTCACGACTATTTTTAATTTCATCTGATTAAAAATAAGCCTTAATTACAAATATGAGAAATAAAATAATTTGATGAAACGTTTAATTATGCTTAAATTCATCCTAATTTTTTTTCTGTTATTTTTTGGCTGTGAAATATAAAAAAATAATTAGTCCCTTAAAAATTAAAAAAAACTTAAGCCTTGTTTTTTGTTATTTTTTGGAGTTAGATAGAAAAGGCATTATACATTTATTTTGCTTGTTATATTAATTTATTAATCTCTCAAAGAATTTCCCAAGGCTTAAACCTTGGTATCTTCGCTAATTTTCTAATCACCTTGAATAAGTTGAAGTGCCGTATTAAAGTACATATGTTTTTCATACTTTATGCAAAGAAGATCTGAAAGTTCTAGTGGTAGGATGAAGATCCATAGATCATAGTTATAGTTCTATGAAAGACATTTTTAGACCTTTATATTTGATTTATATCGAGTTATTGAAACTCTAATAGAGGGATGCTGTTGCAATAGTATTTTTTTTTCCAATTTTGCTGACAAAATATATGATATACACGTTTCCATTTCTTTGTATTATATTTTCACTACAGCTTTGATCTACTCATATATTTTTGTGCATTAATCTTACTCTCAAAAGTATGCATCATGATATTAACAAATTATATGCACACGTATCATTATAATATGTAGAAGGTTAAGCATACATCACTGAAACAGGTTTAGAAATTAAAAATTGCAATCCACGTGATTACCATTGCCGATTTAAAGTCTCGACGGAACGGAATGCATAAGAACTACATTTTTATGTTGTGTCTGTCATTTCGTAGTCAAGGTAATGCTACCGAGAATTGATCGCTTTTGAGAATGGAATGTAACAACCCTTTTTGACACAAAATATTTATAAAATCAGGTCATAAAGGTGTGTTAAGAAATATAATTTAGAATTTTCAATATGTTACCAAGCTTCATACATTGCAGTGGTAGAGAAGAGAATTACAAAGTAGATCAGGCCTCCACATAATTTTTTTCTTCCCTGAAATTCATGTTTTGTTGACAAAAATTAAAAAGTGAATAACTGATCAGCTTTTTCAAACTGAGAGTTAGTTATGGAAAAGTAGCCTTAAATTTGAATTTATTTTCATCGATTTGTTTCAATTCGTTCTCCCTGAACATATAATAAAGTTTACGGATGAGATAAGTTGATACTTTTATTATAACTTTTTTTGTTTTTGAAACTGCTCTGCACGCAAACAAGACGCCATTTCTGTTGAAGAAAAATATTACTTTATTCTTTCAATAACTTATAAAGTCTACCACACCATGAAATTTGAGGAGCTCGAGATTTGACTCTGTTCGTTTTCTTTGACAGTCTTTTACATTCACTAGTTTTTGGTTTGGATGATAACACTATGTATTTACCAACATCACATCAAGATTGTATACTGAGTGTTTTTTTTTCTTAAACACGTACATCGATAATAAATGATGTAACAACAACCACGTTAAAAGAATCCAATAATTCCTGTTGAAATACCAAAATTAGTTGATATTTCAAAGGGAATCATCTTTATCGTAAAGTACAGAAAAATATGCAGGTAAATAATTTTAGAAAATAAGCTATACAATTCTTTATCTGTTACAATAACCACAGGTACCCCATGTTAGAGATGTGTGTTTTTATGATGTATATTAAACTTATCAGTAGAATTTTTACCGTTTTTACCTCGATGAAAATATAAATTTCAAAAGTTGTGATATTTTATTTTCAAATCTAAAAAAACTTAAAATTTACGTTCACTGATGTCATTTCGGGGTTTTTAGAAGCATCGGCGTCCTAAGTCACATGGTTATGAAGGGCTACTACTACCCTATATATACAGATACTTTCTTTCCATATTTCAATTGTATCATAAAGGCATTTGAAGAAAGCGTGTATTATCTCTATGGTACAGCTCTTGGTTTCAAGGTTGTCGACCTTCTTTCGAGTCTGTGCGATGACACATTATATTCCCCACCCCTTACGTTTTGAGTTAATTATAAGAGTGAAAGTCAATGCTTTAGCGTGGATGGTAGGGTGCTGCTGATTGGCTGCCTTTCCTCTGGTTTTGGACCAGTAATTCAAAATCTGCAACAGCTGCAGATAACACTAATAGCTTTTCCATAATTACAAAATAAACATGGAAAAACTAATTTAAATGTTAGTTCTATCCAGCAATCAGAGCAGAAATAATGTTTATAACAGAGTGAAGAATAAAATAAACCTGCCACTCCTAGAAGTTCTAAATAATAAAGTAAACATGCCACTCCTAGAAGTTGTGAAGAATAAAATAAACATGCCACTTCTGGAAGTTGTAAATAATAAAGTAAACATGCCACTCCTAGAAGTTGTGAAGAATAAAATAAACATGCCACTTCTGGAAGTTGTAAAGAATAAAATAAACCTGCAACCCCTAGAAGTTGTGAAGAATAAAATAAACCTGCCACCCCTAGAAGTTGTAAAGAATAAAATAAACATGCCACTCTTAGAAGTTTAAAAGAATAAAGTAAACATGCCACTCCTAGAAGTTGTGAAGAATAAAATAAACCTGCCACCCCTAGAAGTTGTGAAGAATAAAATAAACATGCCACTCTTAGAAGTTGTAAAGAAAAACAGTTAAGTTTTATGTTTTATCAGAGCTATCTTAGTTGAAATATACAATTGTTTATGGTGTTGGCTTCATTAATGTGGTTTGAAAATCTCAACGCATTCTTTTAAGTAAAAGAAATAAAAACTGTATTTCTGTAAGTGTTGCATAAAAGCTGGTTAAAATGAAAAACAACATCAACATATATATGCATATATCTTGAATGTAAAGTCGTTTTTCTCTAAACATTTCTATCAGTGAAGTTTGTGTGTACCTCTATTTATCGCTAAGTAATGATGTTATTTTAATTACGTCGTATGAAACCGCTTTAAAAGAGTTTTAAAAGTTAATAAACAGTTTAATTAGAAGTAGTAAGAAATAACCTAAAATAATAATCTTTATTTTGTTTTTATTATTTTCGTCAATCTTACCTCGTTTTGCAATTGGGCTGTTCTGTTTTTCTTTATGTTTGTTATAACATAAATATTTTTCACTTTCCTTGAGTAAATCCAGTTATTTAAAGCTATTCTTATCACATTTTACTTTTTCTAAGTTATGATTTTTTTTAAATTTCATATCGATGGAATGGCATAAGGTTTACAAATATTTACAATTATATGTAGACAACAACTATACATGGTGCCTCATTTATTAACTTGTCAATTTTTATTCAGTTCCTGCAAGAAAAATTCTAATTTTGTTCTTACGAAATACAGTATAGAGACCAGCAGAACTGGAACTCGCGATTCTGTGTGCTGGCTTGATTCTTTAGTCTAATAATCATTGCAGTATGAAAAACTGTAACTGTGTACGGAACCCGGTTTTATTTCTAACATTTTATATAAAAGAAAAGTACTGTTCTAAAGCTATTAATATACAGAAAATTGCATTTCAATTTTTACAGTTGACGCAAGTTGTTTTCAGTAGTGATACTATTTGTTAACTTTTTTTACAAGGCTAGAAAAAATATAATAATAATCATGGTTCATCAAGCGTATATTTGTAGTATTTTTAAACTGTTTTCAATACCTTTATTACACGAATAAAAAACAATCGTCAACAACCTTGTATTTTCTTAGTATTTCTAATTATACTTGTTCGTAAATAAATCATAACAGTGAGAATTATTTTTTTCATTTTCTATAACAGACAAAAATGTTTTGCTTGTTTTTTAAATTTCGCGCAAAGCTACACGAGGGCTATCTGCGTTAGCCGTCCCTAATTTAGCAGTTTAAAACTAGAGGGAAGGCACCTTGCTAGAGTATCACCGCCCATCGCCAACTCTTGGGCTACTCTTTCACCAAAGAATAGTCGGATTGACCGTGATATTATAACTCCCTCACGGCTTAAAGGGCGAGCATGTTTGGTGCGACGGGTATTCGAACCCGCGACCCTCAGACAACAAGTCGAGTATCTTAATCACCTACAGTTGAAAGGGCAAGCATCTTTGTTGCGACCGGGATTTGAACCCGCGACCGTAGGATTACAAGTCGAACGTCTTAACCCACCTGGCCATGACGGGCCTATATACTCTTATATAAACACAATCTGAGAAACCGCATGAGTTTTTACGTTACTTGTCAATTAGAAAAAAAACTGATATTTTTAATCTGAAGGCTCACTGAGGAATCAGACCAGTAGTTACTGTCCCTAGCTACGCTCGATTTTAAATATCACACTTAAAATCGTAAACTGTCCCAGAGGAAACTGTGGAGTGTTTCTCACATACCCTATGATATCATGACGAAAATAACTACAATGACATTACACTAAATGCTATGAAAAATATGGATTGCTGAGTTCATTTATTTTCAGACCTTACACCAACTCACTGTAAAGGTTTTCTATGACGTAACGTGACGTGTGACCTTCGCAGCTTCTCCAAGAAATTCCACTCTGTAGCTTGGAAAATAAATATTTCTTTGTCTCTGTTTGCTCTTAAACTTTTTTGGCACTGCAAGACCATAACCCATAACTTTAAAGTAATCTTAAAGACTAATATCCAAACATGCATCACCAATTCTAGAGTCCTCGCATTTCAAACAGCTTGCCTAATCTTTTCCAGGCCTGATTCAAGTTTTATATGGAAGACCCCAAGAATACCATGAAGTCCATCAATGCCCAAATGTTTCTTATAATTACCATTGCATCTCTGGTATAGTTCAGATGTCGTAGGACAAGCTGTTTTAATATATGTTTTTTTTTTGTATTTTGAAATTAACAAAGCTGACCAACGTTGATTAATAGGAATGTGAAAAATACTATTATTAATAATAACAAAAACTATTACCGCATAGTATAAACTCTTAATGTATTATAAATGTTCCCCGGTAAGAAAGCATTATGGACTTATAACATTAAAATCAGAGATTCGATCCCCTAGGTCAGTGGTTCCCAAACTGGGGGTAATTTAACAATTTATCGGGGGTAATGGAGAGGTGAGAGAAAAAAAGTTAAAATTCTGAAAATCAAGAAAACATTGAGGTAGCTGGTATTAGGATTAATGTTAACTTAGTCTTAGTATGTAAAGTTGTAAATTAAACCTATTTTAAGTATGTAATAAAGTTAAACCAAATAACAATAAACATCAAAAACTAATACACAGAAGAAGAAAAGAAAAAATATGTATCTAAGTGTGTGGTAACCTAAAAGTATTTTGACAAGTTTGATTCCGAACACAAGTCACTCAGTAACCCTGATGACTCATCGACGTGTCCAGTACGCGTCACTCACTGCCTGAGGTTGCCTCTATTTCACACTGTCAGTTTTTATGTGAGCATCAGCCGAGATAGACAAAACCTGGTATGTATGTGTACTGCCCTGTGCAGTATAGTTAGTATTTACCAACTATTACATCATTCATATGCTGAATAAGTTCTTTTAATGCTATCTAGAATACCATGAAAAAATAAATAATAAGTTCACATTGTTCACACATTTTTATGCAGTTTTTCTTTTTCTGCAGATTAAACAATAAAATGTCTAAAAAGCGCACCTACTCTGACGCCTTTCTTCGCTATGGCTTTGTGAATTTACCTTCTGGTGGAGAGGATCGGCCACAATGTGTAGTATGTCACAAAGTGTTGACAAATGAAAGCCTCAAGCCATCAAAACTCTCAGCTTACCTCCAGAAGTGCCATCCAAATCTTCAAAATGAGGATCAGGCTTATTTTCAGCGCCGGGCTGTAGCACTGAAGAATATCCAGTTCGGTTCATCTGGAATTCAAGCCCAAAAACTTCAAGCTGCAGTCGAAGCATCTTACTTTGTTGCATAAAAAGTTGCCGAACAACAAAAATGCCACACCATTGCAGAGAATCTGATTATGTCTTTGCATACGAGATGGTAAGTATGTGGGGAGGATCAAGCGAAGAAACTGAGTGTCATATCTTTATCAAACAACACAATCCGCCGACGAGTCGATGACATGGCATCAGATATTCTGTCCCAAGTTACAACAGAGATCAAGAAAAGCTCATATAGCAAATTCTCCTTGCAATTTGATGAATCGTCTGACGTAGCCAGTTGTGTTGTTCTCCTTGGGTTCGTTCGTTACGTCCATCAGGACAAGATCAAAGAAGAGTTCCTATTATGCGAAGATCTGCTACGAAGGGAGAAGATATCTTCAATATAATCAACAGTTTCTTTACCACGAATGGATTGGATTGGAACAGCGTTCAACAGGTAGGGAGAGATGTTTATATAAAGTCTAGATTAGTATAAATACAATGAATTACATGGCATATAGTCATATAGTTTTATTTATTATATACAAGTAGTTGTAGTGTAGCTAATATTATATACATAATTCACAAAAAAGTATCGTGCCTGTCGTACTGAAATACTAAAGTACCAAAATAAATTAAATGAAATTAAAACCATATAATTATAACGCGAAAGATAAGTAAGAATGACTAACTGACGCAATCTATAATAGTTTTTCTTTTTTAATCTAGGTCTCCGTCGATGATGAGTCGTAATCGTGGATTACGGGTCCTCATACAAGCTGTGAATCCAGAAATTTCTGTAGATCATTGCATCATTCATCGGTACTTTCTTGGATCAAAAAACCTGCCTGGTAATCTGAAATTAGTGTTTGAAGATGTGTTGAAAATCGTCAATTTCATCAAGTCCAGGGATGTGAATTCGCGCATATTCAGGGAGCTGTGCAAGGAAATGGGAGAGCAGTATCAAGTTCTGCTCTACCACACCGATGTTCGCTGGTTGTCACGAGGCAAGGTTGTACGTCGAGTCATTGAGCTTTGAACGGCTCTTCAGGAATTTCTGAAACAAGAAGAGTCTCCTTTTGCTACCAAGTTCACAGATAAGGAATGGCTTGCTCGACTTTGTTACTTGGCTGACATATTTGCGGAGCTGAACAGTGATAATCCGCAACTCCATGGCCAAAACATGACTGTCATTGATGCCCATCACTCTATGACTGCATTTCTGGGAAAACTGAGACTCTGGATTCGACGTTTGGAGAAAGGAGTGATCCCTCAGCTTCCCACCCTAGACCAGTTTGTTGAGGAGAATAGTTATGATACTGGATCACTTTTACAGACCATCAACAAAGAGATGAGCGACCATTTGAAGGGGCTTGAAACAAGCATGCAGCACTACTTTCCAGAGAGTGACCTAAAAACAGCCAGTCTTCAGTGGATCATTCATCCCTTTTCTGTACCTGATGAGGCCATTCATGATAATGATTTCCCTGCAAAGGAGGAGTGGATCACAATGCGAGCAAATGAAGCCTTGAAAGTCAAATTCCAAAACCAAAATGCATATTCCTTTTGGATTTCACAACTAGCTGACTCGCCAACTCTGTCCAAGAGAGCCTTGAAGTTGTTGGTATCATTCTCAACAACGTATCTGTGCGAGAAGGGGTTCTCAACCGTGCTGGGGATGAAAACAAAAAAGAGGACTTGCTTGAATGTTGCAAACGATGCCAGGTTGGCACTTTCAACCACAAAGCCAAGAATTCCTAAACTAGCTTCAAGTATGCAATTCCATCCATCCCACTGATGTTCTTGACATCTTTGGCAATATTCATTAGAAATGCACAATGATCAAATACAATAATTAAAAGTGTAATTCAGTGTAAATAAATTATATAAATAAATTTTAAATAAATAAAGTGCAATATATCTCTAGTTTAATTTAGCCATATATATGAATGTTGAAAACATTTTGTGAAAGGGGGTAACATGCTTAATGTGGAATGTTAAATTGGGTAACAAGCTGAAAAAGTTTGGAAACCACTGCCCTAGGTGGACACAGCAGATAGCCCCATGCGACTTTGCTCTAAAACAAACATGTATGAGAAATGAAGCTAAAATCTTTGGCGTTCCAGCATTCTTTTAAAAGTAATTAAAATGTTAAATTAATTACAATAACTCAAAATACACTTTTGAAGATATATAAATGTCTATTGTGGATTGTTTGTCTTTCATCTTCTTGTGAACCCCATATAAGTATGCAAAATGATTTCTTTTCAAAAAAGCTTGAAGATTATTTCTGAAGTTATAAAATGCTATTTGCAGGTAAACATTCCATTTTAGTTAAAATGTTTTTTTTTGTAATCTGATTCTTATGGCTAAAACTGTCAGTTCACGAAAGTTTAAATATATGCTAGTCAATTTATTCACTGAGATTCGTATTAGTCAAAAACTATAACATACTTAAAAATGCAAGAAAGAAGCAACTTACATGAGTTTATGATTAACTTCAATATTATTTTGCTTATTCTGTATGTTGAAACCAGCATTTCTTTGTTAAATAATAAACAACAAAGAGAGAGGCACGAATGTACACAGTCACACAAGTCCTTGGTACATAATTCCTGGGTCCTCAACAGGTCCTCGTTTTAACTGGACAGTCTTAAACAAGTTTCCTTTTTCTTAAAGCTGGCTCACAATGCTAGAAACCGAGTCTCGGCACCCGTAGTAGGCAGAGCACAGATAACCCATTGTGCTTAATTTCAAACGAACAATCTTTAGGCTGTTTCAAAACAAATGCTCGTGACATTTCACACCATGAAATATTCTACAGGTATTATTGTAGGAAATTAGTAGGAGAGAAAATCCGTTGTTTAATTAGGCTACAGCCTGCGACTTGGTTTATATACATGTATTAAATGTCTTATGTTAAGGTTCTTCATTCTTGATTAAAAGTTTGCTCCTCTGTTGTTAAGCATAGAGGGCTGTGTTATGTCTACCGCGGGTATCGAAACCTTATTTTTGTAAAATTAATAAGCTCACGGACACTGATTAGAAGTAGCTATCAATTTTTTTAGGTTTAATGAAAATCGTACATTTTGAGCAAAGAGTACGGATGATGGATAATTAAATAAATGTTACTGAAATACTAAGAAGATGTACTGTTATGATAGGCATTTGTGTCTTGCTTTCGAAATAGTGTCGACTCAACAGAACAAGCTTGTTAGGGCATCCGACTCATAATCTGAGGGTTGCGGGTTCGATACTCTATTCCTACCAAAAATGATCCCCATATTAGCCGCGGGGACTTGGTAATGTGACGGTCATTCTCACTAATTGTCAGTAACAGAGTAGCCCAAGAGTTGGCCGTGGGTGATAACAACTAGCAACCTTACTTCTACTCTTACACTTCTAAATTATGAACGGCTAGAGCAAACAGCTCTCATGTATTTTTTCGTGATATTTAGAAACAAACTGAACAGTGTCGAAAAGACGAAATAAGTAGTAGCGTTTTAGGTTTTTTTCTTGAACGCATGTTGCTCAGACTGAATAGTTTCGATTTTGTAATCATGTTTTTAACAGCCGCGATTTTGTTTAAAAAATCAATAGAGAGTTTGAATAGTTTATGAGTTTGAATAAGAAGTTAGTTCCAATCTCTTAAATAAATGCAAAATATTGAAACATTTGAATGTAGTGCGGTTTTCGTGAAATGCTTATAAAAGTTGTGGATGATCTATTGACTGGATATTTTTCGCGCCATTCGGACAGCTTAACTACACTTCTAATTTCTCCCTTAGTGATTCATCGGTAACTCGAAAGGCTTATAAGTTAAAAACTGGGTTTTAATATCAGTGATAGCTGTGTCCTATTGTATAGCTTTGTGTTTCAGCTGCAAACAAACCCTTCTAATTGTGCCACACTCTATTATGCAGTTTTTAATTTACCTCCTACACCTCTATGAATATATCGTTTTAAAATTTGTCTGTTTTTCTTTTAAATATTCCCAAATTATTTATATCACTGATTATTTACAAATACATCTGTCTTTTTTTATCAGAAAGATCCATCAACTCGAATGCGAGATATTTACGTTAAAGAATTTGTGAACATGTATCATTTAGAACGTACGATGTGATGTTTCCGATGGAAACGAACATTCTGCCTTTTTGTTCGAGTATCAGTGATTTAAGTTTGCCTTCTGAAGAATATCTGGCTATCAAGACGATCAATCTGGCGGTTATAAAGTAAGAAATAACTGATTTTCTACTGAGGAACAAAAACAGAATCAAAAATGAAATTTCGTATCTAAAATATGATAGTACTCCAGCGTATGAACAAAGTTCTATTTACAGTGTAATATGGCTTACTGAGAGATGTCGCCATTTGCACAGTGGTATTTCTGAGGACTTAACGTACAGTTAACATGGTGCTCTTCACCGATGGATCAGTGGTAAGTTTACAGACTTAAAACCCTAAAATCCAACAGATACCCGTTGTATAACAGAGCATAAAACACACGATACTATAACGTACACCAACCTACTTAAACCCCTAATTTGTACTAACGTAATTATTTACTTATCCTATTGACGGATATCAACATAATGATTTGTATTTCATAATGTAGTTAGGGTATTAACACTTTTAATGATAAGTAGAGAACAGCGTTTCGACCTTCCTAAGTCATCTTCAGGTTAACCTGAGATACATTTTTAAGAGGGTTTCTCGTCATCAAGTGTGTTAAAAATTACAAGTAAATGTAAAACTAGTGTGATTTGAAGAAGTTTTAAACTACTAGCACGACAGTGAAACGTGAGGGTCTGGCATGGCCTAGTGGTTAAGACAATCTATGAGTCACGAATTCAAAACCTGTCTCTGAATATGCTCGTACGTTCGATAGTGGGAATATTATAATGTACAAACAACCCCGATATTCGTTGTTAATGAATAGCCAAGGCCTGGCATGGCCGAGCGCGTTAAGGCGTGCGCTCGTAATCCGAGGGTCGCGCTAAACATGCTCGCCCTCCCAGCCGTGGGGGTGTATAATGTGACGGTCAATCCCACTATTCGTTGGTAAAAGAGTAGCCCAAGAGTTGGCGGTGGGTGGTGATGACTAGCTGCCTTCCCTCTAGTCTTACACTGCTAAATAAGGGACGGCTAGCACAGATAGCCCTCGAGTAGCTTTGTGCGAAATTCCAAAAACAAACAAACAAACAAACATGAATAGCCAAAGGGTTTGTGGTGGATGGAGTTGACTAGCTTGTTTGTTTTTTTGTTTTTTTGAATTTCACACAAAGCTCCTCAAGAGCTATTTGTGCTAGCCGTCCCTAATTTAGCAGTGTAAGACTAGAGGAAAGGCAGCTAGTCATCACCACCCACCGCCAACTCTTGGGTTACTCCCAACGAATAGTGGGATTGACTGTTACATTATAACGCCCCTATGGCTGAAAGGGCGAGCATGTTTGGCGCGACGGAAATACGAATCCTTCAGATTACGAGTCGGACGCCTTAACGCGCTTGGCCATGCCGGGCTACCGTTGACTAGCTGCCTTCTCTTTAGTGTATCATTTCAAATTGGGGGAGACTATCACAGAAAACGCTGAAGTATTTTGTAAAATGTGTTACATAAAACAATGTTTACTGTTATCATGAATAATTTCATGTTATTTGGTTTAAATAAGATCTCTCTGTGAGTAAAAGTTTATTAAAATAACTGATCTTCAATAGCACTAAATTTTAGGGTTAAGAGTTAAAGAAAGGTGAAAACTTCTTCCAAACAAAATGCCTCATCTGATACCGCTTTACATAACAATATCCTTATTTTTTAAAGAGAATCAAGTATTATGTTTCTGTATATTTTTGACATTGTTTTTTTTTAACTTAAAATTCAGTGAACTGTTAGTTTGTTTAAGATGAAACACACACTGGGCTACCTGTTGAAAACTCTTAATAAGTAAGAATGGCAGAGCTGAACTTCTGCAACATATGAAACATTAATCAAACTACGACCCATTTTATAAGTATAAAAGTAAGCAGTGGCGTAGCCAGATGTTTCACTTGAGAGGGGTAAGGGACAGAAACTTTTAAAGGGGCCAATAAATTAAAAAGCTAAAAGTGATCTATATTTCTAATAAAATGGCCATTAAAACATATCAAATGTAGTAGTACTTAAAGAAATTTTATTTACTTTTTTATTAAATGATATAAAACGAACTTATCTTTTATAAAACCTGAAAAATAATATGTTATTAATATGCCTAGGTTCTTAGGGGATCTGAATTTCTAATACATCTCTTGGCTACGCCTCTGATAGTGTGTTGAAACAATACAATAAAAACTACATTAAAAATCTTCATTCTCTACTAACTCCATTAAGGTTTTTAAAGTACTTTATATGGTGGACACTTCAATAAAAAAACAACAACATGTTTTTATTATATACATCACGAATTGCATAAATATCAATGCATATATAATACATGTATAGAATATGAATACTGAACAGTCAATTATAGCCTATACTCTTGATATTCTTTCGATTGGTAAAACATTTTTTTTATTTTAGCTTATTTTTATTTATAACAAATTATACATAAATACACACATACAAAACTACATACATTTCTCTATCAGTATGATACCTCTGAACGACTGTAGTCTTGCATGAATCTACATAATTTATCCATTTATTTAATTTCAACTGGTTTATTGTGGTGAAGCTTACTTCTGAGTGTCTCCTCTAACAAAGCTTTCACAAAATGTAACCAGTTCCCTCTGATTTTGTGGGCAGAATACTCGAAATGTAATTCTCTAAACCTGTTAACAAATGACTCGATTTTTATGATTACAGTAAAGAGACGTCGTTTAGAAACTGTGATTATGTTCATCTGTTATTCTAGCTCGTGAAGCAACGTTAATTTAGTCATTATTATTTTTTCGTTAAACCACTTACTTAAATATTGCGTAGTGCATACTATACTGCTATTACATTTAATATTACACGTCGGTCTTTATTAAATAATGCTCTCTAAATAGCCTAAAATGTTCCATATCATAGGTCGTAGAAGGTGTTTCGTGTCTAAGTTAAGAGGTATACGTAATTAAGATGTATAAGTAAAGATACTCGCATTTCGGTCAGTGGTTGGAAGTAATAAAGTTTCAGACAAATGTCTTAAATATATAATACCACTCACATTTTCTCGCAAGCTTAAAAAATATATAGGTTTATTTTAAAGTCAACATGAGAACCTAGAACAGTCTGTGGATCTAACCGTATTAGATGAGAGAGAAATACTTTGTCTCTATCAATAAAATATCACTGAAAGTACATTCCACTGGTTTTAAAAAACAACACTAAATGCGCTATTATGAGAAATGTTAAATGCTCTCAATTACACAACCACTTTCAAATATGTGGACAGCTTCCGGTCAGTTACCTCTTTCTTTCTTTATGAACCTGACGATGACCGAAGAAGGTCAAAATGTTGTTCGCTCCTCTGCATAGAATTTTCTCTATCCATACCAGCCGTTTTTATATATATATTTTTCCCTACAGTGGGTTTTCTCGACATCACTGCAATCACCTTTATTTGTTTTTACCATATCCACCTTGAAAATCTTATTGAAATTGTGCATATGTTTGTTAGTTGAGAAATGCCTGAATTTTAAGTTTTGGTAACATATATATGTATGATTTCAGGTTGTCTATGACCAGTATCAGATGGAGTAAGAACGGGGAAGCTGAAAAATCAACATGATAGCCATAGTATTTCGTTATGAAAAGTCTGCCTAGAAAATACCCTATCAGGTGAGATGACCCCCCCGTGGGATATTACAAACTTACAACGCTAAAATCCGGAGTTCGATTTCAACGGTGGACACAGCAGCTACTCCAGTGTGATTCTGCTCTAAAACAAAAAAATAGCAATAGGCGGCAGCACTGTCTTACGTGGAATCTTTTTTAGATAAGAACTCGTAGTAACGCTGAAAAACTTTGTAAATTGGCAAGTATTTTCATTTCTCAAACAAGAATGGTCTAAGGATAAGGTCCGCTATGGAACCGCAACAAACAGTGACTTTTTAAGAGATGCAAAGGTTATTTTTTATCGTTCGTGCAGAGGACATAATTATGAATATGCATGTGACCTCGAGGGTGAGTAGTTCGTCATCTGCCAGAAAAAATCACCACTTCCAGTTTTCATCAACTGAAAGTCTTCCCATAAACTACAATGGAGTACAAAAACATATGGAAGATGATATACAAAGCATTCCACACAATGACCAAGATAATCAGGCCCACGGTCCCACGTTCCTTGCACCATGGATGAATCTTGCAGCAAGGTTCTTGGTAAATGTACAGCACCCATTAATGTTTGTAACATCCTATCCTTCAAGGTTCTTGGTAAATGTAAAGCTCCCATTAATGTTTGTAACATCCTATCCTTCAAAGTTCTTGGTAAATGTACAGCACCCATTAATGTTTGTAACATTTTTCCTTCGACGACAGATTCCGCTATTCCAGACTGCAACAACTGCATGTTGTGATCTTGCAACGGTGGGCCTGGAATGGTGCATGTAATGGTGCGTCACTTCTACTGGAATTTTGAAAATGCAGCTTTATCAACACGATTTTTCATTCCAAAACTTGGCACTGTGCAGCGTCTTCCATGACTAGTAACATAATTAAGAGTAGTTCTTTCCATCTCATATTTGACTACCATAGTAATTTGCATAAAACCACGTGCAACGCCCTTTAGTTCCATTTTCGGAAGACAGTAGAATTCACCTTCCACGAAACGTTGTTTGTTTAAACAAAACAGATAGCTTACACATTACGTAGTTCCTCTTGTAAAGTACTTTAAACAAAACAGATAGCTTACACATTACGTAGTTCCTCTTGTAAAGTACTAAGAAATTATATCGACGTTATCGTGTAAAACAGTTTTTGCATAACAACTTTTTATTCAAGTTATAAAACAAAACGAAGTAAAGTTTGTTGTGAATTTCCTTTGATGTCTTTTTCATATTAATATTATTACTACTATAAAGAAGTAGTTGTTGTTTTAAATTAAGCACAAAACTACACAAGGAGCTATCTGTGCTCTGTCCACCACCAGTATCGAAACCCAGTTTTTAGCGATGTAAGTCCGCAGACATACCGCTGAGCCACTGGGGAAGACAAAGAAGAAGTACTCTTAACTGAAAATGTAAAGCACCGCTGACATTTGTATTATTATATGTGGTTATTTTGTTAAAATTATTACAATTACAGAAAAGAAGCACTCAGTTCAAAATGTACAAGCAATGCCAACGTTTCTAATAATATTATATGTTGTCACTTTATTTCAGTAAATAAGTCATATTTCGTCATAAACACCTATGCAAATTAATTTATTCATACTATGTTTAATTCAGTTAAGAAACAAAACAAAATAAACTATTCTTACTTCCTTTTTCCTTAATTTATTAACGAATATCTTACTACTCCTAAAAAAGTGTGGACTTTCAAAGCATCGTAAGAAGAAAACAAATATTAACGATTTGTTTAAAATCTTTGCTATATATTATGTATCAGCTATCTTATATTACGTTTCTCATTTGGGTTCTTGAAACAAAACAAAAAAGCTGGTATTTTCATTAATTTCGACTCGCACTTTTACTTCAACACGTACATACTTGTGATTCAATATGGATTGTGTCCATTTACGATTTTTGTGGCTTTTATTTATCTGCAAACTGCTCTTAGAGTTTTGGAAGAGGACCAAACTTGGCATGATGACTAGAGAAGGATTTTGAAATGTCATTATTTTCAAGGTGTAAACCATCTACTGATTAAAAATCTTTATCAAATAGTAGATTTTATAATATAAACTAAACAAGACTCTGCCTTATAGCACTGCTATTAATCTTTCAACACAGTGAGCAGAACGTATTCAGTCATTCCTATCTTGTGAAATGTTAAACAAGCGAAATATAATGCTAATCCTGAAAAACTTAATATTATAATATCATTTTAAAAAGCAAATTAATAACTTTGACTTGCGTTTAAATGCACAGATACCTAAACATACGAATATGTTCAAACGTCAGAGAAATAAACGAGGAAGATAAATTATAATTGTTTATATACACACCTATACATTATCGATGTAGGGGAAATCACTACTTAGAAAATATGTACATAAATAATAGGATAAAAGACACGGAAAGTTTCAATGATCTGTTATGACTATAAAATTATATAACAATTAACTATTCACAAACTTATGAAAGATTTCATTTCATTACTTTGAAAAGTACTTACACGCACAACTACAAATATGAAAAATTTACTATAAAAAACGGGACAATACAGCTTATTTAAGAGTCTGACATTAAAGGTCTGTCAGTGTCACTATGAAAGTTGTATCTTTTAAACACTGCATGTTAGTATAAAGATTATTTTTATTCAAATAATTCATTGACAAAAAAAATTCGAGGCCAGGCATGGCCAGGTGGGTTAAGGCGTTTGACTCGTAATCTAAGTGTCGCGGGTTCGAATCCCGATCGCATCAAACATGCTCGCCGTCTCATCCGTGTTGGCGTTATAATTTGTCGGTCAATCCCACTATTCGTTGGTTAAAAAGTAGGGTAGCCCAAGAGTTGGCAGTGGGTGGTGAAGACTATCTGCTTTCCCTCTAGTCTTACACTGCTAACTTAGGGACGGCTAGCACACATAGCCCTCGAGTAGCTTTGTGCGAAATTCAAAAACAAACAAACAGACAAAGAAAATTCACCACTTACTAGATTTTCAACTTATGCAATTTCATTGTTAAGAATTATGTCAATCTCCACCTGGTGGTGAAGCGTGTTATTCTGTATATCAAAGGATCCAGAGCTACCAGAAGAGATGGCGCTGAACACAATTCGCACTTTCAGTCCTGACTGTGTTATTAAAATGGTAGTCAGTCCTATTATTCAGTTGAAAGAGCAAGACACGCCCCTTGTAGTAGGCAGCGGGTGTTATTGGTTAATTGCTTCTTCTCTAGTAAGTACTTTGTTCAAAATAAGACTACTATAACTGTAACTTCAGGTTTTTAGCCTGGATGTATAGCCCAGAAGTTCATAAGGTGTTCAGGTTTAATATATCATTCACCTTCGTCTCCTACCATCTATGTACTCAACGTATAATTATTCATTAACCTTCCGCCTATTAAACATATTTCATCTTGTTCTATCACCCCTCTACCCAAACGAAAGTTACATAAATTCATGATTAATGAGAAGTTGTTTTCTTTATATATAATTGTAAAAAAACGTCCATAAAAACTGTAAAGCAAAATCCATAAAACTGAAAGTTTCCTGTATTTTCGCATGGATAAAACAAACATTCACACTAATTTTGATACCCATCCATACCCAGTGAAGTAACTACATAAACATATAACACTTTATATTTATATAGATAAACCTCCTTGAATTTGTTTGTTGTACTCATTCATTTTTACAGAAAATATTCACTGGATTCTTCACTGTCCAATTTTACAAGTTATCTTGCTAATAAAAAAACCATGTTAGTAATTACATATATATTGTACACTTACCATGTTAGTGATTGTACACATCTACACTTACCATGTTAGTGATTACACACATCTACACTTACCATGTTAGTGATTACACACATCTACACTTACCATGTTAGTGATTGTATACATCTACATTTACCATGTTAGTGATTACACACAACTACACTTACCATGGTAGTTGTTACACACAACTACACTTACCATGTTAGTGGTTACATACAACTACACTTACCATGTTAGTGATTACATACATCTACTACTACAATAACCAGTTAACAAACATGGGTTTCTTGACTTTATGCACAAGCAAATTTTATTTTCTTAACTTTCAACTTATCAAACATACTTCTCTGACAACTTACAGTGATTTAATTATTGGATGTGAAACGAATCGTAATTTACTAACTTAAGTTTTCAGCCCTCAAACAAAATTCTCTGAGTTTACTTACCTGGAGTATGATCTTCAGTCCCTCTGGTTGCCTTTGTTTTAAAATTAATAGAGTCTGGATATCCAACAGGCAAAAAGGTCATAATATCACTGTTAGAAATGAACCATTCTTATAATTAATCAGCTGATTCAACAAGTACCACAGATAATTTATGATTTATTTACATCATTATATATGCAAACAGGAGTAAACTTTTTTTTTAAGAAACGCAAGGAATCTTTAACCAAATTCATCGGAAAACATATTTAAAACATAAAAAATACAAATTATAAGACGTGCATTTATAAAGTTTCTATTTAAATAAAAAAAATTACGTGTACTCTACTCTGTTTTTCATTTATACAAGTAATTGCAAAACACCTATTCGAAATCGATTTTAACATTTAGTAACTAATATAAAAATTGTATCCTTCCATCCAGTCAATAAAAGTAATTTTGCTTTATCACAGAAAAATGACAGTCATGTCATTTTGAGATAAGTTGTGTGGTAAGATGAATTAGGAAACGTGAATTAATACGAAGCTTAGCTTTTAAGTAAACGTTAGTAACTCTCGATCGTAGATTTTAGAAATAAGTTTGTCTGTTATTTATTTTGAAAAAAACAAACTGTATACGTTTTAGGACAAATATATGACATGCCAAAGTAGAAATACGAAAAACATATAGTTGAATCATTAGGAGCAAAAAACTGTATTCTTACTTGTTTCCATGTCTGTTTGGTGGTGGATCTAAGCGACAAAATAATGAAGTATAAATCATGTAATCTGGTGTCTTACGAGGATATTTTGACTGTTTGAAACAATTTTAGATACATAAAATCATTACGTCTGTATATACATAATGAATCATGTCAAGTGATAATAAGATATAAGCACATTCAAATAACACTTCAAATGAATTACTAAATTCTTTCATGTGTGTTTTTTTATTACAGGGTACTTGACTAATTCATTGTTATAGAGATACAGGAAACTTTACTTCATTACTTTTGTAGTTTATATTCTGTACAATTAAGACTAATAATTCTACTTTAGTATAATCGTAGAGAGATAACTTTTTAGTAAGTTACTTTTTGTATCTAAGTCACATTTTATTCCTATGACAACATAGAAAATTTATTTATTATTTGGTAAAACAAAGGGCAAATTGAAAAGAATTTTCGAGATCAATATTTAACCAGTCTTACCTTTTGCTTTAGGTTAATTTGTCACTTTAAAACTTACATCTATGTATTGTGTGTATATGTTACTCTGTCACAAGTATTTATACAAGTAAATACAGGGATGTGTGTGTGGTCATCAATGTCCTAGAAAGGTGTAATACCGCCATTCTACGAGCCAGGTTCTCGATTAAAATCCTAAATTTCTTTTCTAGCGTTCCTTTAAGACCTCGAGCAGTTAGTAACAGCTAGAATAGTGTGGGATAACTTTTGAATTCACCACTCTAATTATTTCCCCAAAAGTTTAGCTGGGATAAACCTTGAGATACGAACCAATAAATTTGATATACCTCGTCAACACTTCTTGTGAAACAAACTAAATAATTTATCTGCTCATAATAACGTAATATTCATATACTTCAAGAAAGTTTCTAATTTACATTCATATAATACTTTAAACAACTACGGTAAAAACACGAAGCGTCGTACATACATATATATATTGTGGAAATAATAGTACTAATATAGGATGGGTCATAGCAAACCCCAAGTAAAAAAAACACACTACAATTAAGAAATTATTTTTTTATTATTAAGTTTTACTTCCATGACCCCTGAGTCAGTCCATTATTACAAATGTTCATTAATTATCAACTTAATATATAAACACCTCCGCATGGAAAAATACCTTGGAATAGAAAAATAGAATAGCATTATTTCTATCTTTATTGTAGTCCACCTGCATATAGAGCATACAAGAACTCCTGTTAATAAGGGAAGGGGCGAGTATGTTCCCAGTACCCCGCTGGGAAAGCGGTATGTCTCAGGATTTACAACGATAAAATCAGGGGTTCGATTCCCTTCGATGGATACAGCAGATAATTCGATGTGGCTTTGCTATAAGAAAACATATACACTCTATCACATGAGTGTGTTTTACAAATCAGGAAAAATAAAACTATTACTTCGATCAAATTGTTTTATCATTTACCAAAATGAATAGTTTTGTTGTGTTTGTGTTCTAAACGGATCGATAAGACTCTCGCGTCTCGACTAGTCAAGAGAAATCTACACTCAATGGTTGTCAACATTTTATGCAAACTTGATTCATTTATGTAAAAATACATTGGGCATTTTGTGTAAAAAATCGGTAGGTGATAGAGAAAAATGTGTATCATTTTTATATTCAGCGTGCAGGAATTACTGTAGAGCATGTAAAAATTTCAAGACAATAAAACCATCACAGGCTTGTGTAATCTTTTGATTCACCTGAAAATTACACGGTGGACTATTTGGTTGTGCCCATCAGAAATACTAAAAGCCAGCTCTTAACATTATAAGTCGAGAGACTTACTGCTGAACCAGTGTGAGCAGTAATTTCTGTTGAATCTATTTTACTATTTAAAAAATTATGACTAATTTAAATTAGCGAATGACTCGCAGAATACATAACTGAAAAGAATACCTTAAAATATATCTTTCTCAACCAAATATAAGTTTAGTCTCACGGCTAGCCCTTTCAATGCCCGTAAAGTTTTACTTAACGAACGTCTTTGACCAGTCCGCCCTTCCCCAGTAGCACAATGGTATGTCTGCTAGAAACCTGTTTTCGATACCTGTGGTGGGCAATGCACACACAGCCCGTCGTGTAGTTTTGTGCTTAATTACAAACAAACAAACTTGACCAGTCCATCTTTGAACGTTTGAGAACGATGATTATATATCAAATAACCGATGGTGCGTTCACTTCTCTATCTGACGTGAGAATCCACAAACAAATAGTCCATATGAAAACACAACTTACACTTGTACTTCTGCTGACGCTAAAGTGCCACTACGAAGCTCTATGTTGGAACAATAGTGTTTATACATGAAAAGAAACTATATATATATAAACATTTTCCAACGGAAGGCAGTCAATGATTTTTATGTAGAATATTGGACAGCTAAATGTCTGACCGAAGAAATTACATGCAATTCAATATCTGTGATAAACACTGATGGATGAAAACAAAGGCCAAGACACATATAGAAAATTTCGTAACAATATATATTTATATCAAACGTACTTTCGCAGGGACTTCGAAGATGCTCTGTTTTAGCAGTAAATTAAAACAAAGTTAAGAGTAACAAACTTTTTTCTCCTCCTTTTCAAGTTCGTATGCCAACCTGTATTGTAACCTACAGAGTGTTTAATACTTGTCATGATTTATGGCTTTTCCACGTTGTACTGACGTCACGACAGCATAATTTGCAACGTTAAGCGTCCCTTATATGATATCATTTTAGTGTCTACTGACTGACAAACAACACACTTCTACTGTATAGTAGTGCAAGGGATTAAACAGATGACCTCTGATCTTATTGCGGATATTTAAAGCGTTTCTCAACTTTTTTTTGTAAAAATCAGCTTAGTCGATTTTTCTTTTTTTTTTTTCTTACCTGAATAACATCAGTAGATCCAAGTCTTTTGTTTCAGTAACTACATGGACTTCAGGATCTAAAAATCCTAGCAACTGAGCTCGTATGATATGCGATGGATGTCTTCTGTATCTGAAAACCTAGACGTTTACAAAGTCTCATAAACAATACATCTAAAAAATACCAAACATGTACAAAACAATTAAGAGATTAAAGCTAGTAAGCGATAAGCCTCAAAATGGTCTTAAATAGAACTTAAAAATTATAAGATAAGACTCTAACTGATCATATCGTTAGTCAGTATCATACCTAGAATATTCAAACTCTGAAACAATACAGTAAGGTTCTTATTGATCATATCGCTAGTCAGTATCATACCTACAACATTCAAACTCTGAAACAATACTGATCACATCGTTAGTCAGTATCATATTTGTGTGTGTGTGTGTTCTTTTTATAGGAAAGCTACATCAGGCTATCTGCTGAACCCACCGAGGGGAATAGAACCCCTGATTTTGGAATAATAAATCGATAGACTTACCGCTGTGTTGAGGGAGGCAGTATCACACAACATTCAAACTATGAAACAATACAGAACTCCATGAGTTAAAGGTTTAAACTATATATATAACATCGTATAACTCATATTTTTGTTTGTTTGTTTGTTTTGGAATTTCGCACAAAGCTACTCGAGGGCTATCTGTGCTAGCCGTCCCTAATTTAGTAGTGTAAGACTAGAAGAAAGGCAGCTAGTCATCATTACCCAACCCCAACTCTTGGGCTACTCTTTTATCAACGAATAGTGGGATTGACCGTCATTTATAACGCCCCCACGGCTGAAAGGGCGAGCATGTTTGGCGCGACCGAGATGCGAACCCGCGACTCTCAGATTACGAGTCGTATGCCTTAACACAATTGGTAACTCATATTTAATGTACACTTAGAATAAAAAGATGAAATATTTCTATACCTGTTTACAATATCGAATAGAAACAGAAATTTGCATCCTAGTTGCTCAGTGGTGGATGACCGGTTTCGTAACTACAAAAATCGAGATTTGATATTCGTGGTTGCACAACACAGATAGCCCATCATGTAGCTTTGTGTTTAACTAGAAACAAAGTTAAGTAATCTATCTTTTTAATAAAGAGTCTTTTTTGTTTTGACAAGTGGAATATATAATTTTAAATATAAATAAATGTATTATTTTATGAATTATGAGCATCAATTACTTTTTCATCTTTGGCTAAAATATTCATATTTTTAATTCGAATCTTAATTTATATCCCTTTATTGTTGAAAAAAATAAAAATAAAAAACATTATTTTGTATTTTTAATTGTGTTTTTTTAATAAAGCTACACAACGGGCTATCTCCGATTTGCCCGTCAAATACTCCGAAACTCAATTTTTGACGTGTAAGTTAAATAAAATATATCATCTAGATTTTAGAAAAATAATTAATCTACATACAAGCAGTTTGTGTTAATAATATCCTTGGTAATCGAAATTAAGTCAGGCTTAATTAATGAAATTGGAAAGTTTCTAAATAGTTTCTTCAGGGTAAGAAGTTAAAACAGAAATCAACAAATTATTAATTCGTTAAAACAATTCTGTTTGCTTTATAGTTATTACACTGAAATTTTGTGTGCCTTTTATCTTTAGTATTTCTTGAAAATATTCTGTTGGTATACAAAATCAAAACTTACATGAATGATAAAGTGTTTTATTTCATCAATTACCAGCTTCTTGTAAGTAGATGAAAACCTCCCTATCTTCGTTAATCAGCGTTAGTCAGCTGATTAAAATGAAAGTATAAACACTGTTAGAAATTATCACTGAGATCGTCACGACTGAAACCTTTGTGCATGGTCAATTGTATTTACTCGTTTAGCTCTCGCCTGGCATGGCCAGATTGTTAGAACTCTTGAGTCGCAATCTGAAAGTCACGGGTTCGAATCTCCGTCCCGCTAACATACTCGTCCTTTCAGTGGTGAGAGAGATACAATGCCCAATCAATCCAACTATTCTTTGGTAAAATAGTAGTCCAATAGTTGGCGGTGTATGGTGCTGACTAGATGCCTTCCCTCTAGTCTTTTAATAGCAAATTATGAGCTGCTAGCGCAGATGACACATATGTAGATTTACGAAATCGTAAAGAAACGTATGACTCTTCAGTGTTCAGAAAATTGGCCGGCGGTCATAAATACAAAAAAAAAGAAGTGATAATTTTTTTGTTTCATTACATGGTCACTAATATAAGTTGTTCACATCCTGTATATTTTTATTTTTTTAAGAGTAACTTGCGTTATACGTGGCAGAATTGTTTGTTTGTTTTGAATTTCGCGCAAAGCTACACGAAGGCTATCTTCGCTTGCCGTCCCTAATTTAGCAGTGTAAGACTAGAGGGAAGGCCGCTAGTCATCACCATCCACCGCCACTCTTGGGCTACTCTTTCAACAACGAAAAGTGGGACTGACCGTAATATTATAACACCCCACGGTTGAAAGGACGAGTATGTTTCGTGTGACGGAATTTCGAACCCGCGACCCTCATATTACGAGTCGAGTGCCTTAACCACCTGGCCATGCCGGGCCGACAGAATTGTCTAAGTAATGCCCGGTGCTTAGCGTTGCTGTGATTCAATTAATCAGTTTTCAGCGCCTATTATCGTTGTGACAAAGAACGGTTAATTGTTTGTTATTTATTTTTTAATTTACTTGGTTCGTTCTGTTCTGTCTAATTACAATGAATGAAAGAATTTTCTGTACAATACAAATAGTGCTACTGTGACACAAAACACAATTAATTTGTTGTAAACCCATATTAACGTACGACAACTTTTTTGTTGTTGTTTTTGCTTGAGATTAGCTGTATCACTGAATTAGTTTTACTGAATGAAAACGACAAAAAACCTCACTGCTTTAACTATACTCGATTCTTCATCAGTGAAACTACTGTCGGTTGTTTGCAGAGACCTACCCTCAGAAGTTTTCTTACTGCTCCCAAACGTTCTAAATATTAAACAAATAATAATAATTTAAGAGTTAATTCATCTCGTAGCTTTATAAATCTAAAATATTCACCGTCAAATATGTATTATTTCTGTAAACTCAGCTAGGTGGCATCTGTTGAGTTAAACAGTGTATATCAAATAATGTCTAAACTGGATCAAAACCAAATAACACTGTAAATGTAAGACACTTAGATACATAAAATTAAGACATGGACAATACGAAATGTCAGGGAAACGTAATCACAGTAGCAGAAGTAACCGATGAAATATCTAAAATGAACACATGCAACGTTTTTAAATACCACACATGCATTTTAAGTAACCATTCAGCTGTAATAACCTTATAAATCTGACGACATCTGGTATCGAACGTGAGATTTCTTAAACAGAGACGTAAAAAAAACAGAAGGTAAGTCTGAAGTATTATTTCACGCCTGCTGTATGAACTTAATAAACGTATTTAGCGGAACCTCACTAGAACAATCTGCAGCATGGTGTGATGTTAATTTGGAAAACCTATAATGACAGTTATATATTCATTTGGTTTGCATATAACAAACTTGTCAGTAATTACGTGACTAATTAACTGTGTTAATAACACTATCGATGCATTATATTAGTGGTACTTCCTGAGTGAATGACAGTTTCATTTACGATGTAACATTTTCTTTAACCATCAATTGTAACTAAATACAACTTTTGATATTAATTTAAAAAGATGGTGCCTATAAAAATGACACATATTAGCTTTCAGTGGACTTTGCACGGAAGTAATACAGTGAAAGACGTAAAATAACGTTTGTTAAATGTTGTATTTTCACACCGTCTCCTCCAGTGACACGGAAGCATGTCTTTGTGGACTTACAATACTAGAAACCTGATTTCGATACCCGTGGTGGGCAAAGCACAGACAGCCTCTTGTGTAGCTTTGTGCTTAACTGCAAACAAAGTAACAAAACAACTTATAACATCACAATTCTACACTCTACAGACTCATCACTATTAAGTATTTTTTTGTATATTAATATATTTATATACTTTATCATATAACACAGAGTTAAAATTTTTCTCAAACTAAATTCAGCAAAAAATCATTTCGTCCAAGACCATATCTTTTTTAGCATTTTATTTTTTCTCTGGTCTATCACAAATTCAAAGCAAAGTACCATCGACAACAGGGTTTACCACATGACTTTTGCTATTTGTATTACGCATAACACATTCAGTGTAATCTGCAGATGTTCATACTATATTTCCAATCCATTTCATTGTTTTTCAATGCAGTGATCCATTTCAGATTTTTAATTACATCTGTCCTCTGATATATGAGACGTCTGTAGAAATCCTTCAATATTGTTTATAAGACTTTACAATTATCGACGAAAGACGTGAAGAATTGAACTGTCCTCGTATGTATGCACAACGTAAGTAACAATACACAACAATTGTTTTTAAAGAAGTTTTGCTTCTTGAAAAGTTTTTGCACAAATATAGTTTTGGTTTTGCTTCAGCATGTAGGAACTTTGAGAAATAGACAGTTAACTATATATGTAAAAACGGCTGGTTTGTATTCAATGTCCGGTACATCACGTTGCAGTGTCCAACAGTAGACAACAAACATTAACGGATTTCAGATGCCCTAATATTGTTTTTCCACTTTGGTAAAACTGAATATTTCGATGAAACGGTACGTGATGGGTAAATTTGGATGTGATTTTCGTGATCAGCAGCCAAACATCTATATGGAACACCCAACAGTGTTCAAGGAGAAAAAACTTTGTTGTGGAGTGTAATTTCTTGACTTCTGACATTACAAGGACTTCTATAGATTAAACTGTTTCCAATTCGTCTAACATCCTAACGTTTGCTGAAATAGTATCCTTTCTAAGTGGTACAAATATATGAGAAAAATAAAGATTATATTATATTTTAAACATGTTTCCTCATTTTCACCATGCAGGACCAAAATTTGAAAATGCTGAAAATAATACATACCCAAAAAACACAACTTACTTTTACAATGCACGAAATGTTTTGAAAACTTTCACGTTTTTGACATCAGAAAGTAAAATTGGTCAATAATTCAAAATCTGATATCCATACTGAATAAGTTTATGTAATCGACATAAATTCGCCATGTCAATAAATACAGAACTTGAAGCCATTTCACAAAACTATTAGTCTAAAATATGTCATATTGCAACTACATGACCAAAACAATCCATTGTACATTAACATTCTGACCAGAACTTAAAATCGTTTGTCAACCACCTTTGTGTTGAACTGTGTGTTTTTGTTGTTGTTACCATAATTTGTTAGGATGCTATTTATCTTGTGTTGTATGTAAAAAGACCATGTGTTTCCTACTTTTTCATTTTAATGTAGAATTTTTCAATTTTGTTCATTTGTCTGATTCTATATAGTTTTTGCATAAACACGTGGTCCAGAAAAACTCTTATTAAGTTTTGTTCTAAATACCTTTGCTCCTTTGTTGTTTTCTTGCAGACGATACCCGATAATATTGTTGCAGCTGCACACATTATGCTAGTAGGTTAAGTGCAACAATGTCTTTCATTGGCCAAGTAGGTAATATACAAATATTACTGTTTATTTATGTCTAATAAAGTCCATATCTAACAGTCGTATGGAAGTTAGTTTCATCTGAAAATATCAAAAGTGCAAGAACATGTAAAACTAATCGTGTAGTTAGTAAATGGTAAGCCATGTTAGAACTCAAGTTTAGACAACCATATTGGAGTACCGTTTTGATTTCATAAAGACGGTTGTTGGATTGAAAAATTCCAAGAAACTGGTTTTGTGGGTGCACGTAAATACAGTAAACACAATGCTTTTTAGAGCAATAAAAAGGTGGCGTTTTGCACATGAGGAAAGCTTAGTTTTAGCAAATCCAATAAGGTCAACTTGTCAAAGTGTGCGAGACAAAGAAGCATACGTTAGATTTTGAAGCAACGTGACCTCAATTCTTATAAAATGCACATAAACAAAAATCTCATAAAATAAGACCAAGTCCAGCATATAAAGTTTTGTGAATGGTTCATGACATAGGATGATCTAAAGAAACAAACTAGTTGCCCAGAAGGTATTTTTTAGACGGATGATGAGACATTTTATGTCAACAGTAAAGTGGTCACCACAACTGCCACTACTGGATTACCGAGTTACCGAAATATAATCAATACCAGAGAATGCATAATGATAGTTTGGTAAGCTTGACAGTAGGATGTCGTGTTGGTGGTCGTTTCTCATTAATAGAACTTGGAAAAAAAACAACACTACCTTACTCTTTTGTAAAAACACGTTGTTCCAGCAATCACAAATTGATAAATGCCAAATAACATGTGGCTTGTGATTTAAGCAGCCTATTCACCATGGTACTACACATAGGATTGCTAAATAACATGTGGCTTGTAATTTAAGCAGCCTATTCACCATGCATGGTACTACACATAGAATATCAAGCAAAACTTGATTATCTTCTAATCTGACCAGTGAATAAGGCATTGTGGGACAGTGCCATGGCTTACACAATCTCTATTATCATGTATTATTAACTTTTTTTTATTGTGGCGATACATCAAATACTTACTCCATATCGCATGTTTAAGAAAATTACATTATCCTGTGCAATCATAACTCTACAAATGCTACATGAAATAATCCATAAACTGAATACAAGTGGCACTGTCGTGATATAAATAGTAATTATTTCCAATATCAGTATGAGCAGAGCTTATAAAAATAATGGTGGTGGTGAAGTTTTCATCACCTTATATTACATTAATTAAAAACTGTTTATTTAAGTGGTGTTATTCCAACCGCGACTGTTTATTGTCCCAGCTGATCTTGATGAGTTCTTTATTGAGCAAAAGCGTATCGTCTGTATTGGACATGATGGACATAGTGCTGTTGAAATACTATTATATACCCTTTACTTCTTCTTGGAAACCCTTAAAGGGGCTGAATAAAGTATTTGATATTAAAAGTATGACACGACTGATACTAATGTCTCATATTAAGTACCAACAGGAAAGGTCCAAACAAGTAATTCTATATAAACCACTTATTAAGCCTGTAAAAAAAAGTAAAAATCCTTATCACATTCTTGGTTAACTTACCTATTGTGGATACGTGATAACGAGAAAACCCCCTTGTAGAGAAAGATATCTATGTAAAAACGGCTGGTATGAATAGAGAAAATTCTATGTAGAGGAGCGAACAACGTTTCTATCTTCTTCGGTCATCATTAGGTTCACAGGTTTCTTTGTGAACCTGACGATAACCAAAGAAGGTCGAAACGTTGCTCGCTCCTCTACATAGAATTTTCTCTTTCCATCCCAGCCAGTTTTACATAGATATTTTAATCTATTACGGAGTTCGAACCATACTCAAATATATCAAATAGACTTGATTAAAACTAAAGGCCACTTAAAGCTACAAACACATGAGAATAGAGAATTTTTTTTAAAAGGCAAAAACACGGTATTCATTCCTTTTTTTCTTCATACTCCAACACTGAAAGGCCAGAATATATTATTAACATTACTAGTTTTGCTACACTAACTAAACATAATCCAGATACCAAACTTACCTGAGGAATTATTAATAAAAAGAACAACAAAATATAGTATACAATCTTATTTTTAGTTAAATCAGTTATTCGCCAGTGACTCTCATTTGTTTCACTTATATGTCTACAATACAAAATTTGTTCGTTACTACTGTATATGCAATATGTTACGTCCACAAGTTATATATTTTTATTTGAAAAGAATTATTGTTATAAACATCCACTAGCCAGTTGAGATTATTTGCTGGACTCAGCCTTAGGTATTAGTGAGCAAGCCATTTAATGTTTCATGAGGTAGTGAGATGCTCCATAACACTATGTAACAAAATCTTTACTTTTTCTTGTTCCTGGACAGTAAGTGTTATTTCCCAATTACTTATGCCTAAAATAAATGGAAAAGACCTATTTTGCTCTTCAAACTATGCTTTTGTGACCTGGGAGCGTATAACAAAAACATGATGGAAGACTATATTTTGTGGCTGATACATGTGATTTACATTACAGTTGCAAATCTTGAAAAAATACTTATTTATAAACGTTTTTGTATAACTTTAATATAAATACATGTAAATTTTGATTCATATGTTGTTTTATTTAGACCTTATGTAAATGAAACTGTGCAAATTTGCCCGTTTTTACCTAGAAAATAGGTTAATTTCTAAATTTCATTATTCAGGTCGCAAAAGCAAAGTTTGAATAGAATAATGGCCATTTTCTGTACTTTTGCAATATAAGGAACAAAATTTGTGTTACATATTGTAATTATTGCATTTAAAGATGTGTTTATTTGTAAAACACTTTACTGATTGGTCAGTTACAGATAAAAAGTGAATTCTAAACTCAACGTTTGACTTTTACCAGCCCCCCAGTGGCTCAGCGGTATGTTTGAGAACTTATATGCTAAAATCCGGGTTTTGATACCCGTGGTGGGCAGAGCACAGATAGCCCATTGTGTAGCTTCGTGCTTAATTCAAAAACAACAACCACTTTTACCAAACATTAACTTCTCTCTTGATGTTTCTTTCATTGCCTGCTGATAGTTTATTTTCCAAGCAAAGTATACGGTATTTAGTAATTTCACGTTTGTTTGTTTAAATACAGTTTCTTTAATTTATCTTTTTATTCCAACCTCAGCACAATCTTAGTTAACACACTATGAGAAAACAATCATGTGTACCCATAAAAAATAGTTTTTCACCTTCACACTATGTCATATGTTTCTTTCCAGCCTCAGTAATTTATTGCCTTTTTCTTGTGAATAACAAATCCACAAATTTCCTGTTATTACAAAGAAAAAGGTGAATGTATATTAAGTTTATCCTTTTTATGTCAGGTCACTCACTTAGAATCCACAGTTTTCTTTAATTGGGACAAAAATATAGTTTCCTCATTCAGGATCTCGTTATTGATCCCAGTGGAATAGTTACTATTCTGTAGATTCCTCAACAATCTGACAAAAACTAGAAAAGGCATAAGAAGAACCAAACTGATCTTCAGTGAGATTAGAAGATCTTTGATTGACTTAAAAAGATCTTTTACTATCTACTGAATGCCTTCCACCACTTCCCAAACTTCACTCTTTCATCAACCATGGAGATGTAACTATGACCTCGTCAATGGCTCGGCATGGCCAAGCGTGTTAAGGGGTACGACTTCTAATATGAGGGTCGCGGGTTCGCATCCCGGTGGCGCCAAACACGCTCCCCTTTCAGCCATGGGGGCGTTATAATGTTACAGCCAATCCTACCATTCGTTGGTAAAAGAGTAGCCCAAGAGTTGGCAGTAGGTGATGATGACTAGCTGCTTTCCCTCTAGTCTTACACTGCTAATATAGGGATGGCTAGCACAGATAGCCCTCGAGTAGCTTTGTGCGAAATTCCAAAACAAACAAGACCTCGTAAAAGCACATCTGCTAGTATTGTCAGTAAAATTTGTGAATATAAGTCGAGCTTGACGACAAAGTAAAACGCTTTCAAGAAATTGCACCCACCATCGATTATGATGAGGCCTCTCGAGTTTCTCAGAACAAAAAGTTTTCTTCAACAGTACCCTCTTTTCTGCGTGTTCTTGGGCAATGCTATCACAACTATGGTGACAAGTTACTTGATATAGTATCAGCGAGAGTTATAGATACGAAGGATGTTTGTATTCCAGCCACTAAAGAAGACTTTGTCATTGCGTTCAGTGAAGGAAGATGTAATTAACTTCCTTAACTCTGTCATAAGTGGTGACCCCTGCATATCAGATTTGATAATGAGTAAAAATAATGATTTCAGTTTTATTTCAACAATAATTATGTCAAATATATTTTAGAATTAATATCACGTAGCTTGTATTAAAAGTAATTTGCACAAAAAAACGGAAAATATTCCGACTTTCATATCTGTACAGCTTCGAGGAGATTCACTTCTAAATTAAACATTTATTGATTTTTCCTTCTACTCATTTCAAGTTTGGTAAGAAACTAATATCCCCTGAACGTATGATTATTTATGTAGTTTTACAGGTACTTTTCTTTCGTTGGTGTTTTCTAACTACAATCCTTTGTTGTCATCCTTTTGTGATGTCACAGAGTGGTCTCAATAATTACATATAAAGCTCAGTTGGAAAACAACTATACGCAGCATTTCAGTACGATTGAATATAATAGACAATATCTACATCATTGTAGAGTAAAATAAATTGTTTGAGCAGTAATTTGTAGTTTTCTAAGATACTGGCTACCCGAAATTGCTGATGGAGTGAATGAGGGAATCCACAAGAAGTTTGGAACCAAAGAGATTAGACTTTTTTGTGTTTGTTGTTGTTCATGACAACATTTTCATGTTAAATTTTATCTGCCATAAGTTTTTGCCATTTTTTACTTTTTATGATTTACAGCCACAAGTGATGACTGCCGCACCTACCAAAATACAGTGTCAGTCAAATTAAAACTGACTTGATAAATAAAACTCTCTGATCAACAATAAACAATTCCAACACCAAGATGAAAGGTAGTATTTTGAAAGCATTTTCTTAAAATTTCACAATCTGTACGTAGTACGTTTTATATACTTACTACTGATCTATTTTAAGTGTATTTCACACACTTTTGGCTGGCAACGTTCATCACAAAGTTTTAGCATTTTATCTATTTACCTATAAATGCTCTATAATAACTTGTACTTTTATGTTTTATTTTGTAAATGCCTGTAAATGCTTTATAATGACTTGTACTTTTATGTTTGATTTTGTAAATACCTGTAAATTCTTTAAGATGACTTGTACTTTTGTGTTTATCTTTGTAAATACCTGTAAGTGCTTTTTATGGCTTATATTTTCATGCTTGTTGGAAAAGGTAAAGCTATAAAGCTCTACAAACTTAGTGAATATGCAAGAATTTCGCAAAATACATTTAACAATATAAGTTACGTTTATTTTTAGTTATATATTTAACCAAAACAAAAATCAATCATTAGATAAATATATATTAATAAATCCGTTACATTTACCTTGTCATTTATTTTTTGTTTTTTTTTGTTGTTGATGTTTCTTCACTTTAATTCACATAGTCAAAAGATAGGTGTTTTACACCATTATATTGTTTTTGTTCATGTTTTTTGTATTTTGAGTAAAACTACTCGAGGGCTATCTGCGTTAGGCCTCCCTAATTTAGCAGCGTAAGACTAAAGAGAAAGTAGTTAGTCATCACTACCCACCGCTAACTCTTTGACTACTCTTTTACCAACAAATAGTTGGATTGAGCGTCAACTTTAAAGCCCCCACGGCTAAAAGGACGAGCATGTTTGATGCGACGGGAATTCGAACCCGCAAAACTCAGATTACGAGTCGAACGCCTTAACCCACCTGGTCATGCCGGGCCACACCATTATATATCTTCCTTTTTCATTATCCTGTCGATTTCCGTTTAGCGACATTTTAATATTTTGTGTGTGTTTGTGTGTATATATATATATATATATATATATACAGAGAGATGGCTGCACATTTTTATAGTTTTACTAAAACAATTTTGGACATTTACATTGTTACAGTCAGTATCGACAGATCAAGTTCTCTCTGAGGACTGTAGTCTTGACAATAGACATACATTGTAGTTTCCATTTAAAAGGCTCCATCATAAGTCTCTTATGTCCAAGGTACATCACTCCTTATTGAATATCTTTCATTAACCATTTTGTATACAAGGACAGTATAACAGTGAATTACATAGCTGTTATATCCGGCAACTTAACTGATATGTCTTCGTATAAAAGAGCATGAATACCTGTGTCATTTTCCACATTTTTGAGATATGTCACGGCTCAATGTGAGATATTACTAGAAGCCCTATATTGGTAAGACAGTACCCTATTGGCCTCATTTTAAACATATATTCTTCGTTATTACGTTACATACTGTTGTCTGGGTCACATGAATGCCTTTTACACTATAATCTGAATTCGCGGATTTTCACTTGTTACAAGATGTCACACTTTGTTCAGCACAGACAGCTTATGACTTGTTGCAAGTCTCTTTCTGGATGGGCCTAGCACCTTAATGTGATCCATATTATTTTGCTTTTCACTCTTATTAAGTATAAGGAATATCCTCGTCCTCGAAATTCCAAAACCGTGATCTGAACTTATTTTTATGATCTCAGTGTGTTTAATATTTTTAATTGGAAACGTCAGTTACGTATTGTTCTAAAAACAATTTAGTGGCACCAAATTAACTAAGAATACTAAACAAGTTTTAAGTGTAGTATTCTGATGCTTTCCACCGTCACTGTATATCTGCTATGGCCTTCCCGTGGCTTGTTGATTTGTAAATTTTATACATTTTACGTACGTAACATACACAATCCTACATATATGCCTTGTTTTTAAAGGGTTTATTTATAATGTTTATGAACTTATTAAACGCAATTTTATTTTTTATTATAAATAAAAAATCACCTTCCTTATGCATAAATTAATTTTAAAGGATTTTATTTCGTTTCTCTATATTTAAAGTATTTTCTATTGTGTAATGACTTCTACTTGGTTATTCTCGTTTAGTAAAATGAGAACTCCGTTCACTTAACGACGACAAAAGCGTTATATTTCTTCAGGTTTTACAAGTTCCGATCTCCACAGTTAACTTTTCAAGTAAACAGTGTAAAGAGAAATTTCACTTGTTTGTTAATTTCTAATCTCTCAAGCTTCATTGAAAAGACAAGATTAAATATAATTAAGTAGCTCTCTGATAGCAATAAAAAGAAAAGATTTGTTTGTTTGTTTTGGAATTTCGCACAAAGCTACTCGAGGGCTATCTGTGCTAGCCGTCCCTAATTTAGCAGTGTAAGACTAGAGGGAAGGCAGCTAGTCATCACCACCCACCGCCAACTCTTGGGCTACTCTTTTACCAGCGAATAGTGGGATTGACCGTCACATTATACACCCCCACGGCTGGGAGGGCGAGCATGTTTAGCGCGACTCGGGCGCGAACCCGCGACTCTCGGATTACGAGCGCACGCCTTAACGCGCTCGGCCATGCCAGGCCAAAAAGAAAAGAAAATGGCTAAATCATACACTGATTACACATTAAGTTAATAGCAGACTTTCCCACTACATTTTACATCTCCCAACCTGACGTCAAGACTCCCCGTGGTCAGGTGCAATAAAAAGTTGTTTTATAATATTCTATTTTTCTTTTGCAGTTTCACATTATTGCACATTAACTACCTTTTTAGTATTTTAAGTGTGATATGATAATATTTTCCGATGTGCACGAGTCTTGTTTCGCATTGTTTGTCGAATGTATTAACATTTGCGCGACCCAGTTTAAAGATCGTAATTTTCATGTAATTTAAATGCAATGTATTGTAATTTTCTGAACTGGGATTGTTTTAAACTTAAGTAATCTTAATGGCAAACTTAAGTTAAGGAAGTTATAGTAAGCAAATCCCCACATATGTGGAACTCCCATGGAGTACATGTTGTATTAACAGAATTAACACAAAAATAAAAAGTTCTAAATTGTAACATTCTAAATTTTGACCGAATTTCGATCTAATCATGAAAAGCATCTTCCATTTTACGAGTTTATTGTGTCCAGTTTTACCTTGTATATTTGAAAATTTTGTTTGCAATTTCACAGATATATTGCTTGTTACGTTTTTGTTTATGTTTTATGTAGACTAAACGCTACAGAAAGACACAGATAACAGCTTGTATAATTTATTACACTAAACTATTAACAGATATAACATAAATTAAATAATAACAATGACAGATATTAAGTTTAAACCTTCAAAGTTAATTACAAAACAAAATGGTATTAGTTTCAACCTTCAAAATTAATCACAGTACAAAACGGTACTGGCCTGTATCTAATATAATGATCTAAAATGAAAGTCTCAAATTCCAGTCTAGGATGTGAATTTGGTCCCACGAAGAAATTCCGAAGTTTAAATGAAGAAGTTCAGAAACAATTCACAGTTCAATAAATTCGACGAAGTTCTTTTCACGATGCCTCCGATGAACGTCATAAACTTGTCGCCTTTAATTTTTCCGATTTCCCGTAAATAGTTCCACACGTGTTGACTTTCAGTATAACCACTAATTCGAAAGAATCGTAGAGATTGACGAAATAAAATCACAGCTTCTGTATATCTAACTTCAGTCACAAATCACAGCAAACACTTAAACCTTCTCAAATGACTGACTCTCTTCTTTTGAATAAAACTAATGTCTGACTCTCCTTTCTTTTCTTCGAATAAAAACTGATGACTCTTCTTCTTTCCTCGCATCTTCGTCTGTTTATATATTGTAGGTCTAGACTCCTCGAAGCACCGCGAAACTTCTACAGAACTCCAGAGCAGTCCGCGCATGTCCGTTCTTGCACGAGACTAAACGTCTAGACACAAGGTCGCCAGCATTTCATTTAAATACATATGATTGGTCTACCTAATTCTAGAAAATTCTAAATGTTATTTTAAATGAAAAACAACGTATTTTATTAGTTTAAACTTTGAAACAATAATATAAATATGAAAATATAAATAATAGAAATGAAAATTTAAACACAACACGACATGTTGTCGTTTACAAAATATTTACACGACATTTACATAACATGCTACATAGTTTGATCCAATCAATTCGTTAATCACCAAAACAGAGAAGGTGAGCTGCAAATGCAGATTGCAGTTTTCAAACATATTCGTTTCTATCTTGGAAGAGCCAAAACTCGCTTGCAAAGTATCGCATTCGTGTCTTTTCCCTATGATACCTGTTACTCTTTTAATCAAATAACTGAACACTCGCAGTTTGGCCCGGCATGGCCAAGCGTGTCAAGGCGTGCGACTTGTAATCTGAGGGTCGCGGGTTCGCATCCCCGTTGCGCCAAACATGCTCGCCCTTTCAGCCGTGGGGGCGTTATATGTGACAGTCAATACCACTATTCGTTAGTAAAAGAGTAGCCCAAGAGTTGGCGGTGGGTGGTGATGACTAGCTGCCTTTCCTCTAGTCTTACACTACAAAATTAGGGACGGCTAGTACAGATAGCCCTCGAGTAGCTTTGTGCAAAATTCAAAAACAAACAAACAAAACAAACACTCACAGTTTATTGTCAAAGTTTAAACACATGAAAGAGAGAGCTGAATTGTTGAGTTTTCTTAATTCTTTTTAGATGTACCCCTCCCAATAGGACAGCGGTAAGTCTACGGATAAGAACGTTAAAATCAGTGATTCTATTCCCCCTCTGTATACACACTAAATGGCCCGATATGATTTTGTTATGAAACCACACAAAAACTGAGTTCAGATAAATTTTTAGGTTTACCTCATTCTATGTTTAAGTACTACTTTAAATCTAAATACAACAACAGCATTATATAACGGATTGATCTGTTTAAAACGTATACCCTACTCATATATACAATATTACACATGATAACAGTTATTTTAAAAAACATCTCTGGACTTTGGCTCATAAGACACAGTACATGCTTCGTACACGAGAGGTCGAGTTCTGAATTATGTCTGAATCCTTTAAAACAAATGCAAAAATCCGAAACAGGGTTTGAGTAATCAAATAATTTTAATACGTACATCGTTTCACCTCTAAGCTTTGCACAGATCGAAATTCGTATCCGAATTCTGGATCCCTTTGAAGCATTTTTATAATAGGGAGATAGGGCATTTTCGCGGTTGTAGATTAACAACTCTGTAAGTTGTGATAGGGATTGTTTCAAATTTCATGGACACATTAAAGCTGATATTTCTCATCACACTACAAAAAACGACCAGGACTGCTAATAATTCTGTATCCTTGAAGTATTTTAGGTGCTTTCGAAGGTGAAATTGTACCTTTTCTGTGAGAAACTTTTGTAACCTTGAAAAGCAGCAGCGAGGCGAATCTACCTGGTTGCTCTTGTTTTCGAAGAGTATAAGCTATAAGCAGGCGGCACAAGAGAATTATCTTCCTTTGGCTTATTTAACATTATCCTTTATAAAAATAGAGATAAGGATTTTTTTGTTTTTCTGAATATTTAGCCTATTCATTAGGAACTTGTTTAGAATGCTTTATCACAATTTAAATACGTATTTTATATTTATTTCACGATGCACAGAGTAACCGAATAAATGGTGTTGTTTTTTAATTAAGTTAACAAAACGCTTTGATAATATTAAATTCTAGGAATAGCTTTACCATGGATACTTAAGATAAGGATACAATGCTTTTCCGACAATCAAACAGCTCAGTGTCGCTGGGTTAGTTATGTAACGTAAAAACGTCAACATGATTACATAGACACAGATTTCTAATTAATTTTTACCGACTCAAAAACTTTTTCAGTAATATTGATATGCTTAAATTTTTTTTTGTGATCTTTGATTTTCGAGCTGAGGCAGTATATAATGAATGTGGCGTTTTATAGCGGACAAAGTTTCAAAAGCCGCAGTGCTAAACGAAATTAAAGACTAGTTCGTAATTAATAAGCTAAACCAAGAGTTAAGTAATACCTTCGGTGTTAACTAATTAATGTAATAAACTCAGTTTGCTTGATCACGTATTATTTTATATCTAAATCATATTGGACTTTATTCTGTGTCTGCCATGAAGAATCGAATCCTAGAGTTTAACGTTGTAAATCCTTTTAGAGAACGTATGGTCTATACTGGAAGGCTTCTTTTTGGCGTATGATTTTGTTGTCAATTCATTAATTTTGTATTTTAATATTCTATATCTTGTTTATTTTTATAACAAACCTACACAATGGACTGTGTTGTGTCCAATTGTTAAATTGATACTTTGTAATTTTCTATTAAGGGTCCATAATCTAGTACAACCTATCCTTAGCTAGGGCCTAAACGTCAGTTGAAATTATCCTAAGCTAACTTTGTAATTGAGAAGCCAGATTTCGTTCTGTGTAATACCACAAAATATTTATTCCCTGTAATTTTACTTACATTATGAGTATGTTATAACAGTGACAGTTAATTTTTTTTAGAGGAGGTAGAATGCTGCTGACTTGCTAGCCTTTCCTCTGGTAAGTCGCTAAAAATTAGGGATAGTCTTTGTACCCTTGTCAATCAAAATTAAATTCCTTTTTGCACACTCCCATGCCACTAATTCTTCAATGATGCATAAACGTAATATTCATGAAATTAAAAAACAAACTGACTCAGTATCTAACTCAACAGACCATTCACCACTGAAATACGTCTTGCCTAATATCAATTTTATGTCTTTAAAATCGTTTTTACGTTTAAGAAAATTCTATTTATTGAGCCGCAAACACATAACTTGACATTATAGACTCTCTCTAGCCAGAATCAATATACTGTCAAAAACATAACCTACAATACTGCACTCTTCCCGGATTGTGAATAAAACACCCTGAAAAGTCCTATTACCCAAATAAAACAATAAAAATTTAAATAATTAAAAATGAACTATTAAAATAACTATTCACAATTAGAAATGCTAATGTTGATAAGTATAGTCATTACAATAGTTCAACCATCATATAAATATGTGAAATAAAGAACAGATAAAAACGTGATTAAAAATTTATTTCTTGACTCATTTGTGGTCAGTCACCAAATTCTTTGGGTGGTTTTCTTTTTTATGACTTCTGATACAAGGATCAGATGACCTCTTGCCTTTTATTTTGTCTCTGAAATAAAATTCTTCTGGTGTATGTTCAAGTGAATCTACTAATGACTACATCCTTACTGATATATTGAAATTGGTTTTGACAGTAACCTTTAGCAGGTCAAATTACTTCTGATGAAAACTTCCCCGAACCAGGTGATCATCCTTCTGTCGACACAATGATAACAACGGACGGCACTTGGTTCAAACCACCTGTTCATCAGCTCTGATCTTTATACTTTAGGTCGGTTGTTGTTACTGGAAGCTCAGCCACTTATGTTGTAATAGTCATTGACTTTGAAAATGGTCAAAACTAGAATAACACCACATCTGTATTTCAATGTAGTGTCTATTCCAAATACACATTTCATTCTTTCTCAATAAAAATTACCCTTACGGGTTGTGTATGTTTGTTTTTGTTTGTTTCTGAATTTTGCGCAAAGCTACACGAAGGCTATCTGCACTAGTTACCCTTAATTTAGGAGTGTGAGACTAGAGAGAAGGCAGCTAGTCATCACCACCCACCGCCAACTCTTGGTTTACTCTTTTAGCAATGAATAGTAGGATTGACCATCACATTATAACTAACACCCCGACTTCAATAAAACTTTACGACCATACCCTTTTTGTATCATCCCATTGTCTTGTATCGTTTCTGTTAGCAATTTCTTAATAAGATACGGCTGAATGATAGCAGCTGTAGATCTGTAAATCTAGTATTACTCATTATGTTACAAAGTTTCTCATCAATGAACCTGTTGACTCGTGAAATGGTTAATAATTCACTCCTTTTCTAAATTTGAGCAAGTTGGGATATTCTCAAGTTCAGAATATTTGTTAACTCCTTGTTTTAATAACAACGATTGATAAAGCACACCCTCAGTATTACGCCTATGTTTAGTTTCCCAAATATTATCCATGTTTTATGAATATTCTTACTTCTTAGAGGTTGTTGTCTCTTGCTCTTAGCAAAACGTAATTTTAAGTTGCAGTTTAAACACTACTGTCTTGTGATTCACTTCTTTCATTCTCAACAAGTGCTTGTCTTATCCTTCAGGTTCTTGTAGCCTTCTCTTACAGATTTTGTTTCAACACTACTTTATATGAGAATTTTATAGCTATTTTATTTACCTTTTAATATTTTTAATCTGCATCTTTAAATTGATTCGCATTCCATCACCAACAGGACAGCTTTCTTTAAAGATGTACAGCTACTTTGCCTTAGATTAACTTACATATTCTTATCCATTATGGCGTCTACGAAAATATGCGTGTTAGTGAATACTTCACTTCCCGTAAAGACTGTAAGTGAAATAATCCGGCAGGTTTCCAAGAGTTCTGCCAAAGACAAGACGCTTATTTTACTCTGTTACTGAACATTAATATAGACACCACTGTTTTACAAGGTAGCCAATAATGTTTTGGAACAATTACAGTTCAGATTACTAATACACTTCTCATTGTACCTATCCGTCATAACATGTTGTTTTTATTGGGTCTTTGGTTGGTTGGTTGGAATTAATCACAAAGCTAAACAATGGGCTATTTGTGATCTGCCCGCCACGGGTATAGAAACCCGGTTTTTAGCGGGTGATTCCACAGACATGCTGCTGTGCCGCTGGGGAGCTTTGTCGGGTCGTGCTGATGAAACAGCTTGCTATACACCATGAACCCTGCATGGCTAGGTCGATAGGGTGCTCGACTTGTAATCTAAGGATCGCGGGTTAGAATCCCTATCGTACCAAACATGCTCGTCCTTTCAACCGTGGAGGCATTAAAAAGTAACGGTCAATCCCACTATTCATTGGTAAAAGTGTAGTCCAAGAGTTGGTGATGGGTGGTAACGAGTAGCTACCTTCCCTCTTGTCTTAAACTGCTAAATTTAGGGCTGCTAGCTCAGATAGCCCTCATGTAGCTTCTCGCGAAATTCAAAACCACACAAACAAACAAGCTACACCACATAACCTAATTAAGTAGTTGTGGAAGTGATTTAATCAGGGAAGTTCCTGCAGTCATAGGAAGAGAAAGAGAAGGAATAATAGGATAAAAACATATAAATTATATTCCAGATTGTATAATTAATGGGGTTTGAGGCTGAAATTCTTGGATAAATGTGGATAAAATATTTTGGTAATTAAACCATGGACACATCATCCTCAGGCTGTAGATTTTGCTTCAAATATAATGACCAAGATATTTATGAAAACAAACAATACAAAGAAAAAAATATTTAATGGAGAAAGCTATGCATTTTTTTCAGTTTGTTTTATTTTTAAGTAGAACATATGTACGATAATTTAAAATATGCTCAGATCTGCAATGTTGAAATAAACAGGTGGCTGTGTTGGTGAGTTTTGTTTTACTTCAATTAATCATATTTTTTTTCCATTTTAACCTGTTCAGTGCCGTAGACGAGATAACTCGTCCAAGCTGATCGGTAACACAGTGCTACCGATTAGTTAATTCGTTCTCAGTAATACCTAACCTAAAAGCTAGATGTCAGCACCATAATGCATCTGATTTATATATATATTGTTTTACTTTCGATCCAAAATGGCGTCACGAGAAAAGGTTACAAAATGAAGAAGCATTAGGGTTGTATTTTGAACTTGGTTCGGAGTTGCCCTAGCAGCTGATATACTTGGCAATCAACAGGTTAATATTCCCTACTGTGGCTTTACGTAACTTTCAACATAGTCGTTTACTTTTATATGCAAAATCGGCTCGTTTGGGTTGAGAAAATATTTTACATAGAAGAGCGAACAACGTTTCGACCTTCTTCGGTCATCGTCAGGTTCACAAAGAAAGAGGTAACTGACCGGAAGCTGACCACATGTTTGGAAGGGGTTGTGTAACTGAGTTTCGCAATGTAGAGGGCGGGGTTAGATGTTTCAATACATAATTTTATCTATAATATTAATATAGGTATAAAAGCGTTCCTTCATATTGGATTATTTTGGGTTTAAGTTGTTGTATAAGTAAGGTTTCTTTAATTTTGCGTTTGTTCATGTTTGTTTCTTTATTTAGTATTTTAGTGTTTTCTATGGTTATGTTGTGTTTCTTTGACCTGCAGTGTTCGAAAACGTGTGAAGGTGACTTTTTATGTTCTTTTAATCTGGTTTCCATTTTTCTACTTGTTTCTCCAATATAGAAGTCGTGGCAGTTATCACATTGTATTTTATAAATAATGTTGGTGTGGTGTTTGTCAGTGTAGTTCTTACATAGTATAGACCTCAGTTTTGTGCCTGGTTTTTGAATAAATTTAGTATTAACTGGAATGTCATATTTTGTTACTAGTTTTTGCCAAACGTTGGTTATTTGTTTTCTGATTTCAGGAATCTACGGTATACAGCAGTATATGGTTTCGTGATTTTGTGATTCGTGAGATATATTTACTTCAGTTGGTTGATTTTGCTTTCTGTCTAGGTGTGTGCGTATAATATTTTCTACGGTTTTTACGGTCTTGGTAAATACATAGCATAGGCATTCTCCAAATATGTAACATCAGCCAACTCATTCATCAAAGACTCTTTTAATTTCAAGTCTAATCTAAATCAACTTTATCATAAAGCCTTAATGGCCAGTTTCGATGTTATATCCCTCTTTACAGAAGTTCCAACAACAAGATAACCTGAGAACTCTATATCCGAGACCCTAACCCAACTATAGACATTCCCAGTAACCAGTTAGCAACCCTCATAGAATTCACTACAATAAAGACAAACTTCATGTTCAACAACCAAAACTATATACAAATAAATGGCCTGAGCATGGGTAACCCAGTATCACCAGTTCTAGCCAATATTTTTATGAAACAAGTTGAAACACAAGCAGTTAATATAGCATTACATTCACCACTTTACTGGTACAGATATGTAGATGACACGGTTGCGGGATTCAAATCTACAGAACACATGCTTAATTTTTTCAATCACATTAACTCTGTACATCCCAACATTAACTTCACATGTGAACAGGAAGAAAGCAATCAAATATCATTTCTTAACCTCAAAATTATAAGAACCGACGCACAATTCAAAACAGAAATCCACCGAAAAATCACCCATACTGGACTATACATTCCTTGGGACTCAGCACATGAAACAAAACAAAAACTCAACATACTAAGAAACCAGATAAAGACAGCCATAAAACTATGCTCACCAGATAAAATTAACGATGAATTAGACAAAATAAAACAATACTTCATCAACATCAATAAGTTTCCTCCAAAAACCGTAGAAAACATTATACGCACACACCTAGACAGAAAGCAAAATCAACCAACTGAAGTAAATATATCTCACGAATCACAAAATCACGAAACCATATACTGCTGTATACCGTAGATTCCTGACATCAGCAAACAAATAACCAACGTTTGGCAAAAACTAGTAACAAAATATGACATTTCAGTTAATACTAAATTTATTCAAAAACCAGGCACAAAACTGAGGTCTATACAATGTAAGAACTACACTGACAAACACCACACCAACATTATTTATAAAATACAATGTGATAACTGCCACGACTTCTATATTGGAGAAACAAGTAGAAAAATGGAAACCAGATTAAAAGAACATAAAAAGTCACCTTCACACGTTTTCGAACACTGCAGGTCAAAGAAACACAACATAACCATAGAAAACACTAAAATACTAAATAAAGAAACAAACATAAACAAATGCAAAATTAAAGAAGCCTTACTTATACAACAACTTAAACCCAAAATAAACCAATATAAAGGAACGCCTTTATACCTATATTAATATTATAGATAAAATTATGTATTGAAACATCTAATCCCGCCCTCTACATTGCGACACTCAGTTACACAACCCCTTCCAAACATGTGGTCAGCTTCCGGTCAGTTACCTCTTTCCTTGTGAACCTGACGATAACCGAAGAAGGTCGAAATGTTGTTCGCTCTTCTATGTAAAATATTTTCTCAACCCAAACGAGCCATTTTTGCATATAAAATTCTCAACAAGTGGGTTTCTCGACATCACTGAAAGTCGTTTACTGTTTTATTACAAATTACAGCTCTAATAATAAAACTATGTATTTTAAAATATGTTCCGGTCACTAGTGGGATCATTTTGAAGTATATGATGTTTTTAACAGTAGAGAAAGTTTTATTATTTTAATTATAATCCAACAGTATGTATTAATAATGTTTTAACCTAGTAAAATAATCTGCATCATGTCAGAACGTAGAAGCCAACAAGATAAATTTGTATTACGTTTTATCACAATGAAACATGAGATCAAAACGTCATATATATATTTCAAATTACTCTCCCTTACTGTAAAAACTATAACGTGTAATAAAATAACAAATAGCAAGTTAATTCGATACGAAACTATTTAGTTTAACTGTTGAAATAAAGCAAACGATTGATTAACAACTAGTTAATCAGTTTATCACTGTGTTGTGCTCAAGGTATGGCAGGCCTAATTATTCCTTAACTTGTACAAAATGAGTGTTTGTTATCATATAAGCTTTAACTTATTGAATTTCAAACCATTTATTTTACTCTTTGAAAAATACTATCAACTTTTACCTCATTTCAATGTCTGTTCACTAGCCGTGTGTTCTCAGATAAATTTATAAATAAAGAACGTGCAACTAAAAATTATACCCGTTTGTCACGGTATTAAGTATTATAATTTATCCCAAACAAGTTTCAGATTTATATTGGGTGTTACAATTTCAAGTAGCCTCACATTTTAATTTTAATTTAGAAGTGAATGTATTAAAATGTATAATATTTGCCAACAAGATTCATACACACAGTTTTTCATTCTTGACATCAATATATTTTAGTATACAAATAATAATGCAATTTATAATAACGATTATTGCAAACAATGATTACGTAGAAAAGTTTTAGAGATTTACAATCAACATTGAGTTTTCCATCTGATCTAGAACTAAATCTTTTATATTCGGTTCACGATGAACGAATTAATTCTTTGTTGACACACTATACATTTTTATTGACGACTGTTTAAGTTTTGAAGCACAATTCTCCTAATGAGGAGATAACTGTCTCTCGCTGATCATACGTGAACTTTTCACTGTTAAAGCTACATAATGTTTTCATAGAAATGCAAACCTCCGATGGTAATCTGCTGAAGTTGAGCGGTTTATAATGTTCGAAATCTATAAACTTTTCTTGTCAAATTTCTGTAGTTTCCCGATTAATGAGTGTTAATTTCTGTTTTAGCTTCCGTGGTTTATTGTATATCAACTGTAAAAAACCAACAATACATGGTGTCTCTCAGCGTGTTACGATGGCGACCTTTTATAATCTTCAGACGAGATTCTCATGGTTTCAGCTGGCAACAATACTGATACTTACATACATATATACTTTGTTGATTCTTACGCTCGAGAAGCTTTTACAAATGTAGGGAATAAGTGGAAATTTTGGAATACATATTTTAAATATAAAATACATCCATTTCTAAATATATATTTAACTAAACCAAACCTCGGTAATGAAATGAATACATAATAGCAAAAGTGTTGCAAACATTGAATTAGAATTCCCGATATCGTTAAACCTTCAAAAGTAGGAAATAAAACATGTGACACGTTACTTCACTGGACGATTTGTGGTGAAACACAAAAACATCGTCGTTTTATAGCAATCTATTTAAGATATAAATATATCACTTCAAGTCTGAAATACTTTGATGCATTATTTTTCAAAACAAACTAACAATTTAATAATTTTTGTTGTTGTTTTGAATTAAGCACAAAGCTACACAATGGGCTATCTGTGCTCTGCCCACCACGGGTATCGAAACCCGGATTTTAGCGTGTAAGTCCGCAGACATGCCGCTGAGCCACTGGGGGGCATTTAATAATTACTGTGTCTTTATGGTAAATTTGAAAGTGAGAAACTCTGCCAGACAAACTTCTCAGAAAATTGTTTGTTAGTTTAACAAAGGCTTAAAATATAATAAAACCCCAAAAGCCTTGTGTATGTATTTACAAAAAACTTTTCCTTGGCTGGAATCGTTTTATTTTGTATTGATTTGCGCTGTCAAGACTGATTTTCAGCATCAACATGACATTGAGAACACAATGCACTTGGGAGAAAATGCGTGCGTGCGTGTGTGTTTTCTTATACAGTTACGACAGAAAGTGTTCGTACCCCTGTGTCGTGAGTAGTTTTTCTTTATAACTTAAAAGGTATAACGATTAGGATAATAAAGGTTAAAGTATATTATAAATATTATACTAGCACACATTTACATAATTCTTTTACGTAAATTAAACGATAAATAAAGTGTTTATAAGCAAATAACCAAAAATAGGAGGAGCAGAAAGTATTCGTACAGTTCAGAACGTGTGAAAAAACTGATACTTCCGTAAAAAATTTGCTTAATTTGGCGAATAAACTACATTATACCATTCCAAAACTAGACTCTGGGTTCATAATTATTGGAATTTACCTAGCAAAAAATTTACTTCCGGCAATTTAGCGCCGCTTCCGTCATTATCTGCTTGGTCATCATGGCGAACAGGAAACAACTATCCAGTGATTTAGAAAAAACGAATTATTGTAAAATACAAGTCTCGCATGTCTCTTTCCGGTATTGCTACACAACATAATGTTCCGAAATCTACTGTTCAAAACATAATTGCCAAGTTTAAGCTTACAGGATTAACTGCTAACCTCCCTCGTTCCGGACGCCCCACCAAAATCCCAAAGAGAACCAAGAGAAAGATCCTTAGAGAAGTTAATTGGAACCCTCGTTTAACAAGTAATGGCGTACATAAACTGGTAAGAGAAACTGGGGTTGAAGTAAGCATCTCTACAGTTGCGAACATGTTACGCTCTTCTGGGTTCAAAGCATGCCGTTCTCGTAGAACTCCATATTTAAAGCCTGTTCATTTAGAAGCACGATTCAGATATGCAAGAAAGCATGCAGATAAACCTCTTACCCATTGGAAAAATATTCTTTGGTCAGACGAGACTAAAATCTAGCTTTTCGGTCACAATGCTGTTTGCTATATTTTCCGTAAGAAGGAGGAACGAAATCTTCCGAAGAACACCGTCCATACAGTTAAACACAGAGGTGGCTCGATCATGCTATGGGGTTCCTTCAGCTCTTTTGGTGTATGCAGCCTTCACCGCGTCAACGGAATCATGAAAAACGAACAGTACGTTGATGTATTAGGCACTTATATCAAGAATGATGCTCGGAACTTGCGGCTTGGGCCTCATTGGATCTTCCAGCACGACAATGACCCTAAGCACACATCGAAATATGCGCAATCCTGGTCGCAGAGAAATCATATAAGGGTTCTGGAGTGGCCATCGCAGTCACCCGATCTCAACCCAATTGAAAACGTTTGGCATGAGTTGAAGACCAGGGTTCATTAGCGTCATTCGAATAACTTGCAAGAGTTGGAGGCCTTCTGTAAAGAAGAATGGAAGAAAATACCAGTCGAGTACTGTCATATGATCATGGAGGGCTGTGAGGAGAGATTGCGCCAAGTAATTCACCTGAAAGACTACACAACTGAATATTAAAGTAGACGCACGAACACTTTCTGCCTCTCCTATGTTTAGTTATTTGTTTAAAAACAGTTTATTTGTCGTTCAATTTATATACGAAATTATGTAGATATGTTTTAGTATAATATTTGTAATACACTGTACTGTCATTATCCTGATCATGATAGTTGTTAAGTTATAAGGAAAAACTACTCAAGAAGCAGGGGTACGAACACTTTCTGTCGCAACTGCAGCAAAACTATCTGCTTAGTTCAGCGAGGAGAAACGAATCCTTGATTTTAGCGTTGTAAATCCATAGACTTACAGTTGTAACAGTGGCAAACAAGGAGAAAGTAAACAGCAATAACTGTTAACGGAAGAGTATCTCGCTGGATAAGTAAATTTAGTATCATGATTAGCTACATAGTGGAACTGGTTTTTAAGCAGTTGAGATATTCGAGTTTCTATCTAAATGAAACATATATTCCACAAAATATTTTCATGAAAAAAGTTCATTAATCATACTAAGCATAAACTATTAAGTTGTTCAGAAATAAATGTCGTTTTTGAACTTCAAAGTTTGAAAAAGTATAAACCAGTGTTGTAAAACATGCTTTAATCAAAGTAAGCACCATTTGCTACAACACAACGTGTAAGGTGTAGAAATAAAAATTTCTATGGTTTATGAGCTTCCTGAAAGCTTTTTCTGCAATTGCCTGGTTAAAAACCATTTATAGTTTAAAAAGTTATCAAAATGCTTGGAAAAATGAAATATGTTAGCGAAAGGTATGGGGAATAAGGCGGATCAGGCAAAACCACGATTCCCAATTCGTTCAACTTTTGGAGCGTCATCCTTGACAGGTCTCATTACGCCGATTTTGTTGATCTTCAGTCAGCTAAAGCGGAACCCATTTATTCAATTTTTTGTCATAACAGTCTCATTTAAGTTGTTGGCAATGTTTAATTTGTTTGTGTCTAGCCTTTTTACAAGTTAACGTACTGTTGTATCAGGATCTGTCTCAACTGCTTCCCTTAGTGTGTTTTCATCGTGGTCTTATAAACTTTCAGCTCGAAATGTAGGTTCAGTAACATATCCATGGGTTGGTGTTCCGTGTAGATTCGATAGCTTTTCGCCCAAGTTTGAAGTCGTAGAAGAAAATCAGAAGAAATTCTTTCTTCTCTTTGCGACCCTGGGGATTGTGAAACTTACTTTGAGTAGAATTGAAACAACAAACAACACCAACGATAAGTTACTCAATATTCAGCTTCCAAATGTCATCGTGAGAATTCTGACATTTATTTCTGGAAAACCTAATAACTTTGAAGAAAAAATGTAGAAGGTTAACGAATCTAATAATAATAATCTAATTCAAAAATTACAAGGGTTGGTAAAGGGAATAAAACCGTAACGCATAACAAAAATTAATGTGTTGTATTAATGAATGAATGTAAGGTAATTCGTGAAAGTACATAAAATTAGATTAAAACTAAAGTTCCTTCAATGAGAATCAAATGCAAACAGATCAATACAGTAGTTATGAAATAAGTTATAAAAATAGTGTAGTAAACTGTAATTGTAGATGCATCACAAAATTGGCCCGGTATGGCCAAGCGTGTTAGGGCGTGCGACTGGTAATCCGAGGATCGCGGGTTCGCATACCCGTCGTGCCAAACATGCTCACCCTCTCAGCCGTGGGGGCGTTATAATGTCATGGTCAGTACCACTATTCGTTGGTAAGAGTAGCCCAAGAGTTGGCAGTGGGTGGTGATGACTAGCTGCCTTCTATCTAGTCTTACACTGCTAAATTAGGGACGGCTAGCATAGATAGCCCTCGAGTAGCTTTGTGCGAAATTCAAAAACAAACAAGTATCGCAAATACTTAAGACACCACTAAAGTCAAATATATTTAAAAGTCACTTTGAGTCACGTCACGTTTGATTTCTCGAAATATGAGTTATAATAGCCAAAATTCATTTAAATAGAGAGAATAATCTCGATTAAAGTTTGTCCATTGCGATGTCGGTAACGAGGTAAGAAAGCGACTGTAAAATCTTAAGTGTGACGAGTGTTGGTATCAAAGTGCAAAGTGAGATTTAGTAGTGGATCACTTAGCCCAGCGCCACACGTTTTCGAAAAGCAAGTCAACTAAACATAACATAACCATGAAAAACACTCAAATACTAAATAAAGAAACAAGCATAAATAAACGCAAAATTAAAGAAGCCTTACTTATACAACAACTTAAACCCAAAATAAACCAATATTAAGGAACGCCTTTATACCTATATTAGTATAATAAAATAAGTAAAATTATATATTCAAAAATCTAACACCGCCCTCTACATTCCGACACTCAGTTACACAACCCCCTTCCAAACATGTGGTTAGTTTCCGGTCAGTTACCTCTTTCTTTGTGAACCTGACGATGACCGAAGAAGGTCGAAACGTTGTTCGCTCTTCTTTGTAAAATATTTTCTCAACCCAAACGAGCCATTTTTGCATATGTATTTCTCTACAAGTAGGTTTTCTCGACACCACTGATTTAACTAAGTTATTGAAATTCTAATCCTAACCCTAAACGAAGAATTGCCACAATTTGTCAACTTTAGTGCCATTATTTGACCAATCAAAAAACGTTACCGTCATTTCAAAGCCACCACTTAATGCTAAATTAAGGATTTCTGTAGGGACGGAACTTTATCTAGCTTATTAACATGTTTCTAATTCAACTCGTGTTGGAACACTTCTGTATAGCCATACATACTACTGTACAGTGGATGAACTATCTTGAGATCATAGTGCTTTATGCGATTTTAAATTTAACCTTGAGGAAATGCATTTTTAACACGATATCAGTAACATTCATCTCCTAAAATCTATTTTACCACTGAAGATGTCTTAATATCTTTTTTTTTCCTTTTTGTTCCCATCATTAGGAAATCATGGTGTTAATTAACACACAATTTTATAAGAAACCAACACACATAATAGTGTTAAGAATGGAAGTTTGCGCAACATCCACAACAAAAATTCTTAAACCCTAAAATAAATAGTTCAAATCGCCCTTAGCAAATGTATCTCAACAATTAAATCAGATAACTAAGAACAATATTTGACACTTTCATTCATAAAATGGTTATACAGAATAATAAATAAAATTAACTGACCAAAGCAAAGAGAACACAACCACTATTTCTTTAGGAGAACAAGTCAGGAACAAACTTGTCGGAATATAGAAAATCATCTTCAAAAATTACAATATTAACATCATCTTATGTATATAACCAGCGAAAACATGCAAAGTTGAATTATCTCAAACAAAATGATACCAAGGAAATAATATATGAAAACATGTATGTCACACGTAAATGATTTTATTTAAGAGGAGCTCGAAGAAAACCCTAGATAAGATAACACTACAAAGGGATTGTTGTTGTTGTTTATTTTTACACATTTAAATGAAACTAAATACTCCGTATCCATTCTATAAACTAAAACTAGTATGAACAGGATAAAGGTTGCCAAAGTTACTCTAACGAAAAACTTAAAACCTTCTTTGAAGAAATATCCTCTATATTTATACTAATTAGACTCCGAAACATTCTATCCTATTTTTTCAATTTTATATTGTGTTTTTATATTTAACTGGATAATTGTCACTTTATGTTAAACACTTGCATATCAACAGAGTTCACCGTCGACAAAGCAGTTACAATTTAAGTTTTTAATCCTTATCGGCCATATGTTACTTTAAGATAATCCTTTTTTATGCTCTGAAATGTCTGAATTATAATTGCTTTAACAAAATCGACTGTAAAACTAATCACAGCATTAAACAATTGTTTTTCAGGTATTAGTTGGTTAAGGCATGATCGATCATACGTCAATGTGTCAGTCAATGCAGGATTTATAGCAACAAAAGCGAGTTACAATAAGAACGAAATTATTTTATTTCTTTTTGCTTCGCAAGTTTGACCGAAAAGATTTGTTTGTTTGTTTTGGAATTTCGCACAAAGCTACTCGAGGGCTATCTGTGCTAGCCGTCCCTAATTTAGCAGTGTAAGACTGGAGGGAAGGCAGCTAGTCATCACCACCCACCGCCAACTCTTGGGCTACTCTTTTACCAACGAATAGTGGGATTGACCGTCACATTATACACCCCCACGGCTGGGAGGGTGAGCATGTTTAGCGCGACGCGGGCGCGAACCCGCGACCCTCGGATTACGAGTGCACGCCTTAACGCGCTCGGCCATGCCAGGCCTTGCCCGAAAAGAAGGATCGTCCACGAATTTTACAGAAATAATCACGTTTAACCTCAACACGAACCATATCGGGACTATATCCATAAAGCTTGCTTAAGCAAACAGCACACCTTCCAGCTTTCCACTGCTAGAAGAGTCCAAGAAAAATGACTACCAGACATTCTCCTACTGTATTTTCACAATTTTAACATTTTTTTTTCATTGTACATAAGGACTTTGCACAAAGTAGTATATTTTCATCAAAATCTTGACAACACGTGAAGAACAACTTTGTGAAATCTTTAACAGATGCAGGGTTGTTTTTTCTGTTTGTTTTTGGAATTTGCACAAAACTACTCGAGAGCTATCTGTGCTAGCCGTCCCTAATTTAGCAGTGTAAGACTAGAGAGAAGGCAGCTAGTCATCACCACCCACCGCCAACTCTTGGGCTACTTTTTTACCAACAAATAGTGGGATTGACCGTACCATAATAACGCCCCCACTGTTGGGAGAGCGAGCATGTTTGGCGCGAACCCGCGACCTTCGGATTACGAAGCGCACGCCTTAACGCGCTAGGCCATGCCAGGCCCAAGATGCAACCAAACAAACCCAAAAGTTATTAGAAAATTATAATACAAACTTACAGTTGAAAAGCAATGTTGCCTTCTTTTTTTTTATGATTTGTGATATAACGATTTTCTAGACAGTCACTAATTTTGTAACGTCAACACTTGATTTTAGCTTAAAGAAAGCGAAAACACAAAAATTAATTAAAACGTAACATCAGTAGTTTTAAATTTTGGTCAAGCAAGTTTACATAGCGCGCGCAAACCTACACACAGATACAAACCGAAACAAAAGAGTTACAATAAACCAAATTTTATGATTATGGAGCAAATAATTCGAGATTTCTAATTATAAAAGGCTAGTAATAACATACTTCATCTGTTTATCATAATTTGTAAGTTACTGATGTAATTTCGGATTTAATTGAAATGTTCTGCAAAACAATTTACGGTTACTTTATTCGTAGTTCTGACATAATTTTCAAGTTTGTTTATTTAAGAAAAAGCCATTTCATCATTTCTTATAAATTCCGAATTTGTACAAGTTGTTAAAAACAATGAAAGGAACGTTAAAAATCCAGTTTCGCAGATTCTATGTATAAAACTATTCGGTTAGTGCCCGCTGTTTAATATTATACCACGGCTATCTTTCTTATATGCTAATATAAGCTTTAACGAGTTTTAATTTTTCAGTGAAGCTCAACGCAAACTACGTTGTTTCCACGAGCTGTAACTAGTAGTTTGTAAGATTTTGTATGTAAATGTCCTCTTGTAATCTTAATTTTAAAATTTACACAAAACCTAAGTTCCAGTGTATGCAAGTAAACAAGATGACACAAATTCACGTATTAATTTGATGAACTCGATATAACACTCATTAGTTTACTTATGTACTACTGAAGTATCCTTACCCCCCCCCTCTCTTGTTCTTTAAGCTACAAATTCGCAATATGTATGCAAGCCCGAGTTTGTCTCGTTTATACACGGTAGGAACATTAACAGGTTAAGGGAATTTAGGATTGGCAACTTAAGTGTTATGTTGAATCTGCAAATGAATATCTTAACAGAATTATATATATAACACATTCTAAAGAAGGATTCTAATTTTAAAACAAAAGCTTAATTTATTTATAAGACAACAGGTGACGGAAAGTATGAACAAGACGTAAAACATTTGCAAAAACACTCGAGCACCAGTAAGTTCGCAATTAAATTACCACTAAAACTTAAATGAACGCGAACCAAAAGTTTCCAAGTTTGATGTTTCGTTGTAATCCATGTTATTCATAAAGCCAGAGTGCGGTTCTTAATATTAATTGACAATTTTCTTTTTTATTATTATTATTATTCGAAGTCTTTGGATTGATTTGTTTAAATTTTGAGTATTTAATGCTATAAAAAGTAATTTGAGGCTTTGAAATTTCGCGCAAAGCTTCACGAGGGTTAACTGTGATAGCCATCCCTAATTTTGCAGCGCAAGTTAACTTGTCATCACCTACCACCAACTCTTGGGCTACGTTTTCACCATCACATAATAACGCCCCCACGAATGAAAGGGTGAGCATGTTTGGTGTGACAAGGATTCGACCCCGCGACTCTCAGATAAGTCGAGTGCTTTAACCCAACTGACTACGCCAAGCCCCAATAAATTTGTTGGAAAAACCAACCTATAAAAGTTCCTTGTAAATGGTCACAAAAATAAACATTTCGCAGTTAACTCCACACATTTACGTATTTAAACTTTTATATTATCATCTGAACCAAAAATACCTTTTCTCACTGAATACAAGTACATAGAGATGCAATTGGTCTGAATATACTAGCTTTAATAAGTATTTTGTCGATATGTCAGCTTTACACAAACGTTTTCATACAGTTATATTTATCCGTAAGTGCATTGAAGGTTAAACTGAAGTTTAATATTTACATACTTTCAAACTTCATTTTAGGTTCATGGAATATTCAGTACTTCTGAGATATATGCAGGTGAAAAACAAATTTACTTCAAATCATTTTCGATTGGTCGGTTTGATAACAAGAAATTTGAACGAGTTATCGTTTACAGAATAGTACTAAGATTTGTTGCTAATCAACTCAATACAAAATGAGACTGGACAAAAATAAAATTAAAAAAGGGGGGGGTTAACGTCATCAAATCCTACACAAAGTGTTGAGCCTGCTTCAGGAGACAATGGACTCTTAGTAGATATTCTCTTGAATATTGTGTTTCACTCTTTAAATGCAACCTTTCGTTAGTTTACAAGATTACCCAAGTGATTTATTGTAAAGGCAATTCCATCCTTGAAAATGTACTTCACCGAGTAATATTACTCGGTTATATCAACTGGAGAAAGTATCAACAAGTTAAGAGCTTTAAATTCTACAGTATGAGGAATAAATAGTGTTCATACACCACTATCATTAATTCTATTTTATTATTATAATCATCCAAATTTAAGAGCTTGCATTTTGTTGTCACGTCACCAAGTGCATGTAGTTGTTATTCAACAGCATCAATGACCAACAAATAAGTATCTGATGTCTGCAAAAGACAGCTTCCAGGAATGTTGAATATGATAGTATTTCAAAACTTGGATAGCAAAGTAAAATACAAAATAAATTGAAATATATATATTTAAAATAGGCTGATTAAGTCTCCAACTTAATAACCTGCTTTTTCGGAATATTTCTACCAAGTAGAGTTAAAGATCAAGATAAAATATCTAAACACAAAGAAAAACAAATAAAGTAATAAAAACCAAGATACCCTAATTTCATATTAGGGTAAAGTTCCTAATGCAGTATCCTGCAATCGTTAGAGTACCTCTATCAACAATTACTTACAACCAACAAAGAGAAACTCAAACTGCTACTAATTTGCACATTTCTATAAATCACCCCATAAACCGAATTTTAAATCTTAATTTAAGAGCAGATAGAGAAAATGATCAAGTTTATATAAGCTTCTACATAATAGTTGGAGTACATAATCTAAATGTAACATAATTGAATAAAGTTTTACGATCTTGTTACCTTCAGCTTATCAGGAGGAGACAAATTTTGTACAGAATACCTCATGCCAATTTAGAAATACAGCCAGATTATTAATCTATTTCCATTTTCACTATTCCATAGTTTATTTTATGAAAATGGAAGTTTTTGGTGTCATTAACATTTTTTTGGTGCAATAATTCTTAATTTAAGAATACATTGGTTTATGAACTATTTATATATACACTAATGTTTTAATTCAGTGAAAACAAATGAAATGGTAGGTTAGAGATTTCAGAACAAGATATACTAGATCTCGTGAGGGTAATGTTAAAGTAAAAATACAAAAAATAAAGTTAAAAGAAATTACAGATTGCGTTTCGTTTGTTTATATTAAACAAAAACAGCTGAGCCATATTGCACTTAACCAAGTTTATTGTCACACATTAATGTTCAAACTTTTTTAAAAAAATAGATCACACTCAAACAAGCATTTGTACACACCTTGAATTTCTTTCTACTCAATAAATTATTTACTAGAGTCACAATTTTTTGTACAATAAAAAATGCCAGTCAATTACTGTATCAAAGATTAAATAAAATGTAGTAAACATGATCTCACTGATGGATTAATATAAGCTGATAATTGGCTCTATTCGAGTTAAAGTTTTGTTTTGCAGACAGACATTCTCAAAATCAATCTTACAAAAGTTTTAGAGTAGCTTCGTAAGACAAGACAATTAACTGAAAGACGCTGTACCCAAATGGTTATTGGTCCATCAGTACATCCTCCTGTTTGTCAAACAATTTTGCTTTGAATACTATACATTTGTACAAGTTTAATCATTTAAATTTATGTAGAACAGTTTAAGTAGTTTTGCTGCATTCTTGCCTTGAAGAAATTGTATTACTGTTTAACAGAATAGTTTACACCACATCCCACTCTTTCTCTTCAGTTTTTTCTTTTCTTGAATCATGTTTTCAAACTCCTGTCTATATTTCACAAAGAGAAAAAAAAGTTAGTATTTATAAAAAAGCATAAAAATTGAACAGCTGTCTTTATGTACTTTACAAAGTCTGTTGAATGTTGAAATGAAGTATGTTTTTTACTTAACAATAATGCAAGTTAATTTTATCTATGATATTAGATATATAACGGGAAACAAATATAATTATTTAATCTGTAATCGGAAACAATTGCTGACTCGATGATCCAAATTAAAGTTTAAATTCACATAATATATCAATCTTTATAAAGAAATGTGCCTTAGAAATGTAGAAAAATACATGAAACAAATTGTAGAAACCAGTGTGAGTTAGAAAAACTAATTTAGAGCACAAATAAAATCTTAATATTTTGAAAACAAATTAATGCAAACCCCAACAACAAAAATAGAGTAGAAGATTATTGCTTTTCTACAACATTTGAAGGAAAAAAATTTAATAAATTCTGGTTTTATTTTATCCAAAGTCCACTTACTGTTTAACTTCACCAGGAATGAACATGTCATCTATAAAAATTATATCAAATAGCTCCTGCAAACTGTTCACAAAGTGTAATTTCTGCACAAATTTGGTACTGTAAATATAAATTAAGAAAACATTGTAATTATTTATTTTTAACTAATTAAGGCAAACTAACTTGGGTTTAATTAGAAATTACTATAAAACGCTTCCATGTTATGTTTAACAGCAAGTTCTGTTTAAACATTTACTTTATCCCTTATAAAATATGTAGTCAGTATACAAAACACCATCTCAATACATATAAAAGTGTAATAATGAATGCATACTTCAAATAAATTTTGAGAAGTGTCTTTCTTTAAGCATCCTTAGAATGCAAGTATTATTACATGCAAAAAGAAGGTTTATCTTGCAACAATTTGAGTTACTGGGGAAGTTAGTTTCTTTTGCACACAATTTTGTTAACCATTTTGAAATCAATGTTTAAAAGAAATAAAATAGTCTTTATAAAACAAAGCAGCCCATTAAAGAAAAATCCATACCAAGTTTATATTGAATTTTAATGGTAATTAATATTTAAAACAACTTTAAAAACAACAAAACTGGTGTACTGCTGAAAACAAACTTGCATATTCTAGCTCAGTAAATAATTTATAAAAACAAAAAATTACATCTTTTTGTACATTTACTGTATTTTACATTGAAGTAATGTTTGCAACAATTTAACAGTTTATACACAAACACAAGAAAGATCACCTGCACGTACATATACACAAAATACATTAAACAATTAAAAACCGATACCTTATTGCAAGCGTTTGTAAAAACTTTTCTAAAAGATTAGTTTAAAAAGTTTTCAATCTAAAATAACCACATTTTATTATATTCAAAATGAACTAGTTGAAGTAAAGACCATTAATAAACTATATAAATAAAAAGTTCAAAGCTTTACTAATTTATACAGCACAGTTTTAAACTTAGCTAAATATACACAGTTATACAAAATTAACAGCAGGTCTTCAAAACAGAAAAGAAAAATTAAAATTTTAGATTAATTTTTTATATTTATTTGTTTACTGAGTAAAGTTCCAAACTGACCTAGTCAAGCTATGCAAGAACTTAAAGGTTAAGTATTTCTATTAAACAAACTAGTGATACATTAAGTCAAAAATTTCTAAATAGCCCTCATACTACCTAAAAACTTATGAGGTCCTACATGCAAATCTAAATGCATTTTAACCACAACATAATATTCAAGATAGTTTTACTTAAATTTTAAACTATGTAATGCTCATACTAAAACTACAATTATGACAAATCTTACATAACAAGTTCTCCAAAAAGTACTTTTTAGCTTTAGACAATTTATTAATTAAAAATAACTAATTACTTAAGCTTAATATAGAATGTTCTTTCCAAGTTTTGTACACATACTGTTTTTCAACAACAATTAAAGATTTTTGCCTTCTTTGCAAATAACTTGTCCTTTAATACACTCAAACTCCATCTGCATTTGAAGTAGAAATGTTTACTCAAACAAAAATAACAAATCAGATAATTTAAATAAGAATACTAGTCATTGTTATTAGCACAGTGGTTCTTAACTTTGGAGGTACTGAACCCCAGAAGTTTTGTACTTGTATTCACTGAACCCTTTGCAATTGGAAAAATAAAATGATTTTTTTCAAATTCAAAACATAAGTAGATATTTTATTAGCAAAAAAAAATGAACTATGCATCAGTTGCACACAATATCACTGTGTTCAGAGAACAAAACCAACAAACTATGAATTTCACACAAAAAACATAACTCAATGAATATTTACTGCAAATCAATGACTTACTGTTGCCTTTCAGAGACAAGTTCAGAAATGCACAGCTTCACCTTGGCAAGTGCCACTCTCATATCATGTTTTGCAACAAAGTTTGTTCCTTTCCATCGTTTTTGTGTCTACCATCCTCAAATAGAATTGCTCCCACAGACCCATTGTAACAAATGGTATGAGTATCTCAAGGGATTACTTAGCAATAAGAGGGTACGCTATGATTTAGGGACACCAAAATGTTGAGAGCGTTCTGAAAAATTGCTGTTGAGCCTGGCTTTGCCAAAGTTCAATGATTTTGTCAAGGTATTCATCATTGATGACTGCTATCGCAACACTAAACATGAACAGCTGTCACACACATGCTGGATATGATATATGACTGATGGAGAACTGTCCGTCAAGAGACTGTGAACTTGTCTAAGCAATTACTTGCTTAAGTTCTACAGGTACAGAAATGTTTCTGATTTCAGACATCTTTGATCTTACTTGCACAGTTGTCCAGCAGGGGAAATTTGCAAGGTTATTCTTCATTTGTTGTTTCCATAACTGCAGCTTTTTTTGAAAAGCCTTCTGGTTTTCTTCCACTTTGATGGTGTTGACTCCACCACCCTGCATCTGTTGATTGAGAGCATTGAAGATATACATGTATGAGAAAATGAGAATGAACTCAGATTTTTCAAAGCAATCTGCATGACAATATTGGTGCTCTTGTAAAAACAGCTAATTTAAGACGCATGGCAAAAACACTATTCAGCACCTTAACCCAGGTTAACCACCAGACATTAGAATGGTACAGAAGTACCTCAAATTCAAAGCCCATTTCATTACACAACTCTTTGAAGATGTAGTTCTTCAGGGCACTATTTTGCAAAGAGTTCTCACATTCCACTAGAATTTTTAATAATTCTGCCAGTTTTAAAGGCAAGGTTTTTGTTGCCAATACAAGTCTGTGCAGAACAGTGCATTACAATGATGTGTGGTGCATCAGATTTCACCAGCACACCAAAACCAGAGTTTCATCCCAGCATGACTGGAGCTCCATCCAAACAAACTGTAGAAACCATATTCCAAGAAATTGGTCTCCAAAGAAGTCATCCACAAGTTTCTTCACATCAACTGCCTTAATTGTTGTTGTAAGAGGCTTACAAAATATAGTCTTATCTTTTCATTCTTCACACAGTGCACGAATACAACAAACTGGCTTAGATTGGAAACTGTGGTCTCGTCAAGTTAAAGGCTGAATTTTGCTGGACTTGAAATCAGATCTGCAACTACTTGAGCCAATATGTCATTGCTCATGTCATTTAAAAGAGGAATTTGGGACAACTTATTTTTGGCAGCTTTTCCCAGCATGATATTTGCCATCTTCAATGCAGCTGGTTTTACGAGTGCTTCACCAATAGTGTGTGGTTTGCCCTGCTTTGCAATCAAGTACACAACTTTGTACAATGCTGTGAGGATCGGTTTATCGATGGGTACAAAGCCAAGTACTTGGAATGTAGCCTTCTCATCAAATCTGGGTCTCTTTACCTTGAATTCAGCAAGAATTGTGTTCTATGTATTTCCCATCTCCATGTAGCTTTAGGGACTGTTCTCTTAGTTTTACCGGTGCTAGACTAGAATTGCTCAACTTGGCATTGCAAATCATGCATTGAGGACTCAGACTCCCATCATGTTCAGTTATATACATGAATCCATATTGTACATATCCGCCCGACCACTGTTTTTGCTTAACATAGTTAGTACGAAGAGATTGACAGATTAGGAAAAAAAAAAAAAAAAAATACAAATAATGCACCATTATTACAGTCAAGTCAACTACTAAGCACAAAGTTTTCTGCAGCACAGATATTAAAGCCAAGTGATGTGACATCATCAGCTGCAGCCAATGATGGCCAAGTGGAGCATGACATCGCATATCATACGAGTAGGGTAAATGGAACAGACACACAAAGTGTCCATGTCTTGTACTCTGCACAACCCCTGAGGTTCAATTGAACCCAAGTTAAGAACCACTGTATTATTAGCACTATAGTATTAAAAAGGAAGTAATGGTGTTAAACTTAGTTTATATCCGTACCGATAACATAACCAGCATCATTTATAAATAAATGAAAGTTTTTGAGGCAGATATATTATGCATACATTTCATTCATGCACAAAATATTTCATAGATAAATGGTTCAACAGATAACAAAAATTGGTTTTACCTAAAACTACCATCTAGAAAATTCATCTCCAGTTTGACAAGTCATTTCAGGTAGCAGTTGTCTTTCATATTATGCAATTTAATTCCTATGCTACATAAAACAGTGTTAACAGAATACTTATGTATACACAAGTGTAATAAAATACAAAAAAATTGTTAGTATAAACAGAATACTGTAAAGCAGATTTATGGCAAAGTAAAAACGCATTTATAATATTTATTAAATTCGAGGATATTGTGTTGCCAACTAGAAAGGTCTACATTTTACTTCATAAAATACTATTCACACCTATGTGTGAATTAACTTAATGTAATTCTACTGCTTTAACAAACAAGTTTTCTTCAAAATATGAAATGTTCAAAAGTCGAGTATATAATCCACAGACATACACAAGCATGTTCCTACTGAAGAATTGTAGACTAACAATATGGTACCTATACAATTCAACAGGACCTGATAAATATAATACATCATGAAATGATCACAATATTCTAATTACATCACATACAAAATTCATAAGGCAACATACCACCAAACACTATCAGCTTCACTTATTGTAACCATGTTACTTACCTGATGAGAGGCCTTGTCATAAGTAAAATTGTTCTGACCAAGAATGTTGGGTGAACAATATACAGCCCCTTTAAATTCTTCCTCAGCCTAACAACAACAAAAAAGATATTTAAGTTGGACTCTACAGTTGGGTCTTCTCTTGCGTAAAGAATTTGTAAAAATGTAAGGATTATAAACAATAAAGTACAAAACAGTTATACAAGTTATATAAAGATCTTTAGCCCAACACACCAAAGTCTCTTATTACTTAAAGAAGCTATTAGTGGACACAGAATATTAATGTTATTTGTTTTCTCATCTATATGTCATTACAACTGTTTTAAAAAGGTACCATCTCAGAATTAAAACTGACTGATTATCAAACTTATGAAACTAAGCTATGACACAGCAACAAGCAGGACAATGACTTAACAAGGTTTGCAAGTCATTAAAAACATTCTCATTACAGTACTTCAAAACCTTTTTTAAAAGTACTGAAGTGTTTCAAAACAATTATACGTTCTTAATAAATACATTCCCATGCAATATGGGAACTTTATATCATAAGACTTAATATATAAAAAAAAGGACTTGTTTCACGTTTTTAAAATTGTTTTTGTATAGTTTATTTTAAGATAAATTTTCCATTTAAATACTTAATGAAATTATGTGGGATAACATGTCCTGACCACATATACTTTAAACTCTGTGCGAGTAAGGATATACAGAACCACTCACTGCTAATTATAGCTTTTAACTATGCTGGCTTTAAAAACTTCACAGCTTGTACATCCTTTAGTTTTCCACCAACTGAAAAGTTGGTAACCAAAAACTACAATACAAAATTGTAAAGATAAATTCAGTAAAAATTAAAAAAAAGGACTACAAATAAATTTAAATAGTTGAATTGTTACATCACTATTATTTAAGTAAATTAGAATGTACAAATCACAGTTCAGCTAATCTTACTTTAACTCTTCAGAGTTCAGAGACAAAATAGATAACAAACCTTCTGTCCATTGCTTGGTAGCACTGCTTAAGCCACTTAAAATTCAGCAAGTTACTTTGCTTGGAAGCACCATGAAGATATACCAAGACATAGTTATCAGTAACCAGCTCTTCTACAGTTTTAAAAACATATCTATGATATAAAAAAAATATCAAGTATAATTTAGTCAGATTCAGTTAACCAAGAAATAGTTACTTATTTTGTCTCGCACTAAACTCCAGGATGAATTTAGTATATATTTAATATGTACATACAAATATACAAAAACACAAAATATAGAATGTTTTTCCTTTTAAAAACATTAAAAGAACAAAAAGGCTTCTTAATATTCAGCAGTTAAATATGCTATAAATGTCTTAAATATACAAAAGGCATGAGCCTGGAACAATACAGCAAGACATTCAGAGCAAAACATGTTTGGGAGTGGGATCTTTAGAGAACTGAAATAATATCTCAGCCAAAAGTATCAGTTGAGTATTCTGCTGGCACACAAATTCCAGTTTGTTACACCATTCTCTTAAGAAGGCGAATCAATTAGCAGAGATTTACTCTAACCAAACAATAATTTTAGGTATCAAAGAATAAAATATGGTGAAGGTATTTATTGCAATTAAAAGGTAGTTGAACACTTAAAAACATAGCTTGATGTGTATAGAACTGTAATGAATATTGTTCATTGTATATGGGATAAAAAGGTCAAAATGCTACTAAACAGACTGGTTTAATTTTGCAGTGGAACAATGGGCTTTGCAAACAAAAATATATACCATCATAGATTAATAAATTACATGGCAACAGAAGTGTAATATGCTACATGCAAAGCAAGAAAACCAATGTATAGAGTAGGTGTATTATAATAATTATCAGTTATACTTTTTGTAACATTTCATGTCATTAATAAATTCACCATTTATTTGCCATAGCTTGCACTCAACTTTTGCATGAAAAAGTGCTTATATTTTTCTAAAATTATTTCCACTACTGCATACATAATTTGTTACTATGTAAAAGCAATTTTAATATAACAAATTGTCTTTATTTAACAACTGACGAAAATAAAGAATGAAGAAATACATTTTTAAGCATGTAAAGCTGTTCTATAAAAATCAACTCCAATATACTGTATAAAAAGTTGAAAGTTAAAACGTAATGGTAATGAATACAACATGAAACTGTTGTATGTGTATGTACTGTAGTGAAGCAGGTATATTAGCATTTGTACTTTCTGTAACAATTATAGATAACCAACTTTCATACACACGTAGAAGAGAATTCCAAGTCTTATTAACCAATCAAAAAGTGTTTTTAGCTACTTTATTAAATTACATTTAAGTAGTGAATAAGTAATTAAAAAGGGATACTTACAAAAATAAATTATCCATTATATAATCATAATTACATTGATTTCGGTCTGGAAGATAACAAGCACTAAATATTACAATGGCATTTCTGTTAGGGCCATAATAGCCTGTAAGAAAATAAACAGTAAAAATCTGATAATTTCTGTTCAGTACTTGGAGCTTAACTACAGGCAAAAAAATTCCTAAGAAACAAAAATATCAAGAGAAATATTGACAACAAAAAGTTTAAAATGTTTAGTTTTATGACTGATAAAACTAAATAGTGAATTGTAGGTCTAAAATGTACTGGATAAGTGCATAAAAGTTAAATTTTATCTAATATCAAACTTTATAGTACTTTGATATTTAGATACACTAGTATCATGCAAAAGTCACAAGCACTTATAAAAGTGCAGGTTCTGGAAACATCATGGAGATAATGTAAACATGGTTACTAATAAAGAGAAACAACTTTTTTATTCATGATAATAAATGCAAGATTTCTTACTGACTGGCTTCTATATTTGTTAGAACTCAAACTGTCTGCTAAAATAGAGATTAAAACAATGCATGCAACAAAGACAAGATCAAGAATAAGTTCTTGACCACAAAAGGGTCCTAATGTGGTATCCCACAATACTTATATTACCTATACATTTCATAATAATAAAAAAGGTGGATTTGTCACAAATTCTTACTAGTCTCGATTTTAGTTTGAATCAATTAAGTGTAGATAAACAATTTTCTGCAGGGACTATAGCTTGAACCAAGGACCTTAAGTATCCACTTTGACACTGGTGTTCATTCAATTGATGCATCATAGTCATTGAACACAGCTGCCAGTAGTTTAAGTCATAACTTGAAATTATTGGCTGTCCAAAATAACCTGATAATTTAGTACACCACAAATTAGTTAAAGTTGGGTTTTCATTAAGACTTAAACAAAGTTTAGTCAATCAAATTGATTAAATTGTAATCCTGCACCATTTCAAAATGTACATACCTCCATGAGAAAAGACTTTTCTGTATGGCTCAATAACTTTGACATCAATTTTCCTTTCTAATCCATCAAACGTAAAACTCCTCCAACTCCTCTCACCTGCAATTTCTTCAGCTGCTGTCAGTTCAGGAATTAGTTCACCACACCAACCTTCAACCAACACAATAAAATATAGAAGCAGACTTTTTTAGTTGTGTTTTCAAACTGAATTTTAAGATTTTAAATTAGTCATTTGTATTGTCCGTTACAATGTTTGATATCAGAAGTAATGATATATAATGCTTAGAAATTTGCAGAGATTTGATACGACAACACATTTTAGTTACCTGGGGTGGGAGGAGAGTGTAGAAACAAACATTCTAATGATAAGGAAATAGTTATTAATCAAGTATTTACAGAAGTAATATAATCAGTCAGTTGGCAAATAGCATGTATTAATTAACTATATATAGAATTAGCAAGTTTTTTTGTTTGTTTTTTTAAGTTCACACAAAACTACACAAGGGCCATTTGAACAAGCTATCCCTAATTTAGCAGTGCAAGATTAGAGGGAAAACAGCTAGTCATCACCAACCACTGCCAACTCTTGGGCTACTTCTACCAGTGGGATCAACTGTCACATAACACCCCCATGACTGAAAGGACGAGCATGTTTGGTGTGACAGATTTGAACCCATACCCATCAGATTAAGAGTGAAATGCCTCAATCCACCTGGTCATGCTGGGTCCAGAATTAGCAAGTAAGTGACTTGAGAAGTAAGCTTTCATTATTATTACATGAACTGGACTTTTGGCACACACCTTCAAATCAGACACACACACACTAACAATAAAAAACATCACAACATGGGTTAAGTATCCGTACTCAGAGCCTACATATACATGCATTTAGAGCAGCATAACAAGAGTGTAACATCACTACTATTTAGGGGGAAAAGAAAACTTGCCTCTACAGTTTTTGGAAATGTTTAAGATTTTTCCAAGAAAGGTTGTGACTATGACAACCTGTTCTATTAACTGGTAAATATTTAACTGATACAATCCTGAATGTTTTCCTCTTAGGAAGATCTTTAACCTCTCAGATCCCCTTTTATGTCAGTTATCCTCATATGACAGCCTAAAAAGGTTTCATATTATTATTATTTATAGCTGTGAGGTAGTTTAGGAATTAAGTCTCTCAGTTTCAAAACTATTAGGAAGTAAGGTTATCCCTGAAAAACCTCATGCTAACATTTAACTAGATTATGAATCCATAATTTAACATCTTGCCTATACATTAATAGTTTCTTTTTAATTACATAGTTTGAAAATACATAGTATGTTGAATTTTTTCTATACTGGATATAAAAGTTTGTTAGATGTAAAACTATAGTAACAAAACTAAATTAAAATAATACTTCACAACAATAAAAGTTAAAATAAAATGTACTAAACCTGAAAGAAAGACTGCTAAATATTTAATAAGCCAATTTTAGTTTATTTAAATTTACCTTTATCCTTCAAATATAACAAAGTCTACATTCTTAATACCAAGCCATGTTAATAAATGTTAAAATTCTCCCATGTGTAAATTTTCAAAGTTTTTTGGCTTTAATATGTTAATTTCTAATTGGATCACTTGGTTGATAGACAGTATAGTTACATGTCTTATAAAAAAAAAAAAATGTTATAAACTAATAGCCTGAGAAGAGACTTACATTCTGTTAAAGAATCAAAGTCATCCAAAACTTTACATCTTGTAGGAGAATCATCCAAGACATCTTGGAAATTAGTATCATTTGAGGTCGCCAATTCATCACTACTTGACATCTTGTCTACATTACTATTATTGCTTGCCAAGAAAACCCTTTGGTCAACACTCTTGGAATCCAATTCAAACGTATCCAGATAAATTTGTACCTCTTTTTCCTCTACTGCAAAGCACGAGATTTCTAGAAAAGTTTTGTTGAAAAATCTTAAAGTTGTAACTGAGCGGAACTGAAATAATTTACATTACCATAATACATTTTTATACTTCTACATTCTGAGATATTATGTTATTAACCATTTAAACATACAACTTGTACAAATGATGTCTGCTGGCAAAAGTACATCATTTCATTATATAATTATTTACTAAAATGTTACATACTGCAAGTTCTAATTACAATGATTTAATTGAGCTGTTGATTAATACTATCACAATGTAGAAAAGGGAGAAAAACTGTGCCTAAAAAAAGAAAACTAACAGTTATTTTTGTCCATCTATACTATCTTGACCACTAAATTAAATACCAAAAACCTAAAAAAAAAAAAAGACCTTTTCAGATTAATGAAAACTAAAGCAAAAAGATTTTAACAGCCTATTCATCTCACAATCTGATATTACCTTTCTTACATCTCTCAAAGCTTATTCTTTCATCCTAATATTTTCTTTACCCTTAATGTATTTGAAGAAATCCTTACTATTAAATTTTACAATTTTCATTACACTTTTTTTGTTCATTTATATTTCCTAGCTTCTCATTCAGCAAATTCTCAACTTTCTTTAATCCTCCAAAATTACCCTCCCCCATTGCAGTCAATTTACACTTATATTTATAATGCCCCTCCCATATCATTCTTTATGATATGGCCCTTTGCAAGCCAACCTGTTTGTTTTAACTTGTAGCCACAGTTTATTTTACATCTATCCTGATTTTGAGATACTTTCTACATGCAATCAGTATCTACAACTAATTCAGTTGTCACATTTCGAAAAAATAATTCTCATCTCTTCAAAATTTTTCCCTTCAAATTCTCATTCCTTATCTTGAAAAGAGGAAAAATCTGAGAAATTATTACATGTACACATACCTTCCAACCTCTGTCAACCAATTCTATATTAGAAATCAACAATAAATCTAAAACAGCATTGTTCTTATTTGGTTCCATAATTAATTATTGAAAAAAGGTTATCCTGAACAGTTTATAAAAAACCTTGCAATTTTAACTAAACATTTCCCAATCTACATGTCTCAAATTAAAAACCTCCAAGAAGTACAACTTCATTAACAGTTGCATTCTTTATCTCACTGTATATTTTATCATAAATTTTACTGGTTTAATCAGGTGATATGTGACAAATTGCAAGTCTTTTCCCTTTATACATCATATAAATACTTTCTATTAATCAAGTTTAATTGTTAATACAAGCATATGAAAGAAAACAGACCTGGCTCCTGATTAATGTCAGCATTACTCAAAGAATCTGAATTATGAACAAGTTCTTCTGTTTCTGTACTCTGCAACACTGATCTGTTTATGGCCAAGTGTGTTGTTTCAATAAAGTATTCACTTTTGCTTTTTACTGCATGAGCAACATTACAGTTATTTGTTTCTTCACAATTCTCAGATGAAACACATTTGCTTTTAATACAAGCATTGCTAGAATATTTCTCAACCTCTTTGGGTTCCTTATCCAATGTGATTTTAATAGTTTGTGAAAATTCTTTCATTTCAACACTTCTATTTGAATTATCTTTTTTCTTTACAGATATATTTTGGTTTGTTTGACTACAATCATATAATGAATTTTTAGTAACACTATTTTCAGCAGTAGAATGATTGTAAATGATATTAGCATCAGAAGGAAATTTACTTTTTAGTTCTGGCAAAATCTTCCTTAATGTCGGAGAATTATTAAAACTTTCTTCAAAAAATGCTTGGGTATTAGGAGATAAACACACATATTTGTCTTTTGTTTTATCTGTTAATGTACAGCCTACCTTCTGTTTGCTTTTCTCCCTCTTTCTGTAACCCTCAAAAATGGCTTTGATACTTATGTCATTTCTTACATCAATAATCTGACTCTTATCTGCATGAATTGTTTTTTTAGACTTGTACCCTTTATTTTCAATCTTGCACTTAATTTTCTCATTTTCATTAAATAAATTGAGCTCAGAATGTGCAAAAGAAAAGGCTTCCAATAATTCATCATCAATATATTCAGAATAAACACCACTGTGTGCAAGTACTTCTTCAATTTCCTCTGCATTCAGCATATCTTGTATTCGTCCACTCAGCACATAAATGTCTTTAATTCTCTCCTCATCAAAACAAGTTTTCAATTTTTCCAACAACAGAACATCTGGATAATCACTCATTTCCATTTGTTGAAGAGAGCCATTTACTTTTTGTAGTTGCTCTTTATGAAGAGGAGTAGAAGAAATACAGAGATTGCTTATACTTTTATTAGCACTGAACAGAGTGTTTGAGAACAAGACTGAATTGCTTTGAGAAAAACTGAGATTTTCCATGCAAGAAAAGAGGCTATCAGAATCAAGCATATCCTCATCTGTTGGGTTTTCACGCTCCTCAATACATGTAGTTGAGCCCAAGTGTCCTGTCATCATGTTATCTTCATAGTAATTCTCTTCAGCTAAGGAAAACTCTTCACTTAGCATGTGACCACCTGCAGAAAGAGAAGGTGCCACCTGTAGTCCTAAAGTAATTTAGATAAAACCAAAAAATAAATGATTTACACATTTTATTTTGGAAATAAAAACAAGTCAAAATATATTAATATACTTAAAATAAGAAGAGAAACCGAAAGATGTTTAACATTCTTAAAAATCAATAACATAAAAAAAGTGTTCACCCCAAGTTAAATACCTTCAGAATATAACTAAAGACAGTACAAATTTAACAAAAAAAAATTTCTGCCTTCTAACATTATATACACACATACCCAAGTCGAAATTGTCCTTCCTCTTTAAGAATAAATAAAATCCTAATATTTTATTATCATGCTTTTTCTGAAAAGTACATCCCAAGCATTTCAATAACATTTTCATACAATACACCAAAATTTATGATATAAAGCATGGACGAAGAGGACAGAAATCCAAAACAAAGCACTGTGATGACTAGTGAATAATAAAAACTAGTAAACAAATTAACAGTTATCTAATCTACTAGAGATTAAATGTTAAGCCAACTTAATGACAGACACCACTAAACTACTGATCAGTTATATACTATATTGAAATGTAATAACCTTCTATCATTTACAACTTAAGTCAGAATTTGTGTACAAACTTGTGCAATAGTTAAAAGCAAAAGTAGTTAAGTGAAACTTGTAGGTATTGTATAAACCATTTTAAACCATCACTTTAATGTAGGGTAGACATGGATACACAAATGCTTATTTCAGCCAAGATAAACGGGTCATTTTAAAACAAAAGTAGTATTTCAATGCTATGAATGAACATACATGTAGTTCTTTTACACTTCTAAAAGTTATGAGATGAAATTAAATTAATTATTTCAGTTAGTATGAAAAACCTGTGCAAAGTACGTAGTGTATTCTAATATTTACTTTGGGGTAAAGTCTTTGCAAATTGCGGTTTAGTATGACATGAGCAAATTTAGTATATTGAACTACCCAAAATACACTTGCTAGCTTTGGAAAGTAAAAAACATTAAGCTGTTTACCACTGAATTTTAATGGTTTGCATGAAATAGAAAAGTATTTGTTTGAAGTTGAGCACACAGCTACACAATGGGGGTATGTGTGCTCTGCCCACCACAGGTAGTAAAGCATTGTTTCCAGTGTTGTAATCCAATAAAAAAGGTAATCCTAACAAAATACAATGCCAATAAAAACTTCAAATATTTCAAAATGAGCGGTAACCCTATAAAAGATCCACTTAAACATTAAATGCAACAATTTAATATTTAGTATATCACTAAAGAGGTTAACAAAACAATTACATTACATATATAGCTGATGTACACTTTGTTATGAACTTGACTTATTCAAAGTTAGATAACAGTAATTACATTAAGAGTCATTACTACACATTTTAATAGAAATTTTAATGATGAGGAAGTGTATAAAAAAAAAATAAGATTAAATTATTAAAATGAGTGTTTTTAAAGATTTCTCAGTAAACAGAGAGAACAAAGCTTTGGACTTGAATTAATAGAATATATCCATAATGTCAAAAACCAGAGCACAGTTTTGTAGGGAAGTTAGTACAATAATGATGCCTTGAATATGCCTGCATAAACAATTCCTAATTCTGCAATTTAGCTAAGCTTCTCATATAACAAATGGACAAATTAAAGAAAACTAAATCCAGTAATTAATAGTTCCCATAATGAAGTAAAACTATTAAATGACTAAGTCCTATTTTAATAAGAAGAGTATTAATTTAACATGATTTAGAACCTACATTTAGACAGTATGGCATAAAGGATCAGGTAAACATAGAACTAACAAGTAATTAAATATACCATTAAAAATTGAAATATGGAGTGATGCATTTCTCTTAATACAGTTCTTGAATAATTCACAAATAAGAAATTGAGTGTAAACAAGCTTCTAAAAGTTTATTGCGAGAAACTAGATGCAATTTAAGGTTTTAAAACAGTATATAAAGTTTACTGATGATAAACAAAACAGCCATTCTAGGAAATATTTTAAATAATCCAATCTAAAGAACTTTCAAGACAAACATTATGGCATTGATTTTTTTTGTAAATTTATTATTACCAATTTTTTTTTAAAAAAACTGAATTTAACAACAGATTTTATTTGCATTAGTTAGCAAGCTTCTCAGACCTAGCTCTACAGAAAAAATCAAATTTCAATAAGAGCCTTTATAATTGTATAGTATAAGCTGCAATTAATTTAATGCAAGTTGCTATTGTTTTTTTAAGATTAGATTCCTAGTATAAAATAAACCTTAGAGCATGTACTTTTAATTTCGGTGCTTTTGATTTAAAGTACGCAATGCATTGTCAGAACAGTTTTAAGGAGGTTCATAAGAAGATTGTTATTATTGGCAGAAAGTGAATTATTAATTAAACCTGAATTTAAAAAGCATGACTTGCAGAAAATAACATGGTAGATGCTTATGTAAGAATATCATAATACAGCAAACATTAAATATTTGACTTTCTCCATAGTTAGCATTTTAGCAGTAATCTAGCTCTGGTTAGTAAAATGAGGTAAAGTATTATATAAAAAAAAAGGATATAGGTATTGAACTTCATAGATGCACTATGCATATTAAGCTACATCAGTGCAATAATTATCCATTATCAGAAACCTATTTGTGGATGCATCTTGATTAATCAACTCTTTACAAACAGATTAAACTGAAAATACTAACTTTTGTTTTTAAGTTTTGCACAAAATTACAAGAGTTAGCTCTGCTAGGCTTTCTTAATTTAGCAGTGACAGACTAGAGGGAAGGTAGCTAGTCATCACAACACACCACCAGTTTTGGGCCATTCTTTTACCAATAAATAGTGAGGATTTATCATTACTTTATAATGACCCCATGGCTGAAAGGACAAGCTTGTTTTGTGCTCTGGAGATTTGAACCTGCAACCCTTAGATTACAAGTTATACCCCTTAACTACCTTACCTGCATGCTAACTTAGCAGTCCAAAGAAAACCAACTTAAACCTTACCCACATATTGAAAAAAAAAAAAAAGTTATAATTTGCAAAATAATCCCTACATCATTACCACAACAGCTACTGTAATTAGGTTTTTTGTTGTAGTTTCATTTTTGAAATTCATACCTCAATTTTAGAAGTCAAAAATAAAAGAATTTTAGCTTGTTTCCCAATAATAAAATCCGTAATACGATATCCAGCTACAATGCAGAGGATAAATATAATGCTCTGCAAGTTTTCTGCTCTTTTCCAATTCCCACCATTTAGTTTCTAGTTTGTAGTAGAAATTGAATAAGCTCAAGTATAATTATGGAATACTCTTTTGATTCAAAGTAATTTTAGGATATTTCCTTCTTGAATAATTGTTTTCTATAAAAAAAACTCAAGATCAAATTTTATGCATTAATCTACCAAATTCAGATATTAGAAATCTTAACCACATTTCTACTGTAAAATGAGCTGCTTTGAAGAATCAATGAAACTGTTATCATTACTGCCAAGTTTCTCTACTTAAATGCTGTACCTCCTCACTTCTGTCTTAAGAGTTTACTTAAATAAAATGCAAATAAAAATTCTTACAGTTTGGCTTATTTGCAGCAAATTTGTGCCCATTTCCCTGATTTAAGAGAATATGAAGAAGTGCAGTCTCCTTAAAGTAACCTGAAAATAACTTGAAACAAGACATTAAGTGCATTACAACAGCTTCAAAAACAGAATGTCATTATAGACTAAGAGTTCACTTTACTTAAAGTTTCACTGGATCTGTTAGGCTTTCACAGAGCAGAGCTGGGGATGCAATTTGTCACTTAAAAAATTAAGTGTACTTAATTCTTTGTATGTTAAGATGAATTTAGTTGTATGTACAAATTTTTGAAAACAAATGTATAAAAAAAGTACATGTGTATGTCAGTACACCATTCAGTTTAGAATTGTATTAGAACCTTGAGCAAAATATTCATAATCCCTCTTCTAGAGTAACAAGTCCTGTGTATTTGTTTGTTTTTTAATTTATTGTTTATAAAGTTGCCAAAAGTTATATTCCATTTAAAATGTAGTTTTGCAATCATATGTTGCATAAAACACTTTATATGCATATCTAGTGCTAGAATATAACTGAATAAATAACAAGACCAATTTACCTTGTTTAGGATGGTATTCAGGGCTGAACTCTGCTTTACTACTCTCATTTTCATTCCATACCTCCTTCAAGTTATGCAAATACAACTTAAAGGACAAAGTTCAAATAGTTTTAAAAATAAAATCAACAAAATGAATTATTGTATCACTACTTTTTTGTTAAGATTCATTAATAACACCATTGTAAACCTGAGACAAAGTTAAATAACAAAACTGTATAATTGGAGTAAGAAAGTTAGTTATGGAGAGTATCATAACATCTACTTGCATAAAGTTACTATAACAGTTAATCCATTCATTGCAGCTGGACATTTCTCAATGCTCACACTATAACCGAGACAAATGTTTCCCCTCATTAACACATTTTATATGTTCATCTGCAGGGTCCAGGTTCGTCATCTTGGCTTTAAATCACTAGATAAGAAGCTAACATCTTTCCTCATTACCTCTTCATCACCATCATATGCTTCAACACGACCAAACTATCCAAGTCAATTGCCTAAAGGATATTTACATAAAATTTAGGGTTACCACTTCCCTATCTAGCAACGCAAGTATGGTCAGTACACAATTGCCATACAATCCACTTACACATTTTGTTGGTTACTGAAGCAATGAGCAAAAATCACTGAGGGAAACTACATATCAAAATTAGGTGAAGTGCCAACAAATACCAAGTTACTTTACCACTACATCTCACGTGGAGCAAATTTGGACAATACTTGGAAATATTTTGTCCCAGTCATAATGCAAGAATGTGGGAGTACAAGGTAATATACTTTCCAAATACAATGGAAAAGTTAATTTTCAGTATTAGGCAATATAGGAAAACATAATTCTGGAGCTTATAAGCAAAAAACTTATTAAACTGTGATAATATCTGATTGTGGGGAGAAAAAACAGTTAATTGAAAATATTCTAGTACTAAAAAATAATTGGTGTTAAGAACTATTTTAAGATTTTTTTCAAAAGAATTTGTCATCACTTAACTATCATACTTAAAGCTGTTAAAAACAAACCTGAGTTTTCCTTGCTTGTTGTTTACGCCGATTCAGAAGCTTAGGAGTATCAAGGAATCCCACAGTTTCTACTTGACAACTGTTAGAATTAATATAGAGCTCACTATTACTGTTGTCAGAAATCAGCTGTAATAAATTTTCTTGCTTTTCCTGTACACTACATTTTAGGTATTAAAGATACTTAAACAATTCCCTATAATAAAGGCAACAAAAGTAAAAGGTTTGGCTTATTTTTTCACTGAGATTAAACAGACTACTAAAGTCAGTATCATTTAGATGAGTACTGTTTGTTCGTATAAAGTATGGAATAGGCAAGTTTGTCTGCCAAATATAACAAAAGCCACACACACACACACACACAGAACAAAATTATTACTAATACACTGTAAAGGTTTCCTGCCAAAGAAACCCCAATAACTAAAGATTTTTCAGTATCAAGGCTAAACAAAAGAAAATGTTAACATTCAGAAGTAAATATTAACAACCGATTAAAAGAGGTTGCAAGGAAAATGTGGAGTGGGAATTGAGGATGGTTAAGTTAATCATGTTTATAGAAAAACCTTAAACCACAATGGGCACCTTAAGTGTAGGTAGGAACCAAGTCATTTAAAGAATGAGTAAATACATAAATTTTTTTGTATATTATATAACTTAATATCTACATTTAACTATCAACTAATAAGAATATCTTGCAAAACCATGATGCAAATAAACAGGCAAAAAATATGATAACTCAAAGAACAACACAATCCTATAAGAGAATATACTCATCCAATTCTACACAATTAGACAAGTAATCAAGATTAATATGTCAAAAATTAAACCACAAAATGAAATAAAAATCACTTGTTACATTACTTCAGTTATATAGCCGGTAATTCCACAGAAAGAATCTGCATGAATAAACTTTCTTGGAGTTAAATTCATAACCCAATAATGGCAGGATTAGATAATAAGGAAAATACACAATGCTCATTTCTGAACATAAACTTGCCAAATTTTACACAAAACTAAGAGTATGCATTTTATATGCAAAAACGGCTCGTTTGGGTTGAGAAAATATTTTAAATAGAAGAGCAAACAACGTTTCGACCTTCTATTTAAAATATTTTCTCAACCCAAACTAGCCGTTTTTGCATATAAAATTCTCAATAAGTGGGTTTCTCAACATCACCAAGAGTATGTATTAATTTCTGAACTATAGTGATTAAAAGATGATTGGTCCACATCCAAAATTATTGAAAAAACAAAAAGTACATGTTGGAAACTATATCAAGTCTAGTTCAAAGCTTTTTATTAAGTGAATAAACAAAGAACAGAATAAACATGTTATTTTTGTGCATTTGAAAAGACAATCAACTCAGTCAGTATCCTATAATAAACTCTTATCACATCTAGTCTTATAGTTCTTACTTTAGAAACTTCAATAAAAGTAAAGTTGTCATAGTACATTCATCAAAAGAACAAAAATCAACTTGTAATAGCAAGTTCTGTCAGAATTTATAAAATTCACTATACTAGCAACATTCCATAATGTTTTTTTTTGTGGTTCAATGGATAATATTTTCTTTCATTAGATGAAAGTAATGAGGTAACCACAACAATGTGCAACTTTCACTTTGTGCATTCTGTTGCAAATGGTATTTTATAAAATATGGGTGTTAGTCTTTTACAAATTTCCCATTTCCACACTAAACACATTTTACCAAAGTAACTTCCCATGGAATAATACACAGTTAATTTCCACATTAGTTCTATCATCATAATTTAATTTTTTAGAATCAATTCCACAGCAAGTTTGACAAACTCTCACAAACTGTACTAAAAGTTTTACTTCCTCACATTAAATTCACTTCATCCTCAAAGACATTAGTGAAATGGTTGCCATCTCTGAATCTATAGTTTAAAACATTAACCTTTAAAAAGGTTTACTCTTTTTTCATTTAACTCTGTATTGGTCTTTCAAATGCAGAAAAGATATTTTGTTGTTTATTAGTACTCAAACTGTAGATAATGTACACCCATGCCAAGATAGGTTCCATCACACTTTATTAGCTTTCCACAAAATGGAATGTTAACAAAAGTGACTTAATTCCACACTTCAAATAGAAGGGGAGGTATAAAAATAGTTGTTAAAATATGTTTACAAAGAATGGTTGCAGTAACTAGTCATCTACAGTTGGACTTAATGACTAAATCTTGTTAATCAATCCAGTAATATATTTACCATAATTGTTTTTATTTCACTTCCCATAGAAATGTTTTCTTTATACTACTTTCTATAATTCTTTTGTGTTTCCCAATAAAACTAACCACATTTCTAATCACCATTTTCTTTCAGATATACCCTTGAATATAAAAAAATATTTTTCATCCTCTATGCAACTAAATTTATACTCCAGTTTTACAAAATGTTCCCTTGTTTTCCCCACATCACACGAGTTTCACCTGTGCTACTAAAAGGCTAACTGCCACAATTTCTTGTTGAATTACCGATTACATAGAAGGCAGCTTGACAGTAGCACTGGGATTAAAATGTTAATGTAATTGAAAATATTATACGCATGGTACACAGTTTACTAGTCCACAGTGTGGCCACATTTCAATCAGAAAAAAAAACACCCACTCAGAAAATCTAATAAAAGTTTCCCCTTTTTGACTGATTAAGTAAAATAAACATACATGTGGCACACACGCACAAATCTCATACTTTATAAAACCCAATATTTCATCTATTTACAATAACTCCAATGTTTCTTTCACACTATCGCAAAACCGAAATTCCAAGAGGCGAGAGGTATGGTGTAAATAATGGTTGGCCAAAATATTAATTTGGGTACTGTCTAGTTTTATTTTTCAAAACTACTGTTACTAATACAAATAGGAAACCGTTGATTTTTTGTTACTATGTTCTCCTTTCCTTTAATCTACCCATTTTGGGTTTGAAATCAGAGGTGCATTTCTTCAGATGCATTGTATCTCAAGTCATTGACTAAAAATGTCTTCCCATGAAAAAAAAAAAAACAAAAAAAAACTCAGTTTGTTATTATGTAAACCAACTTTAAAATACGTAAAAATAATGAAATTGTTTAAAAGAAAGTTTTTTTTTGTGGACTTAATTATGTTGGAATAAACTTCATGAACTTTTCCTATTGTGTTTTTTCGCCTTCGTACTGTATATTTAGCGTAATGATAGCAGTGTTCTATGCTTTTATAATTAACCACTGTGATACAGCGATCTTTTTCGAATCGTATTACCATTCATATCATATCCATGATAAACTACATTATCTCGCAACTTTTAGATATTCGCAAGTACAATTTGCAATCAAGAAAAAAAAATATTACAACTGGCCCTCAAGTAAATTATTAACTTCCATTGCTGAAGTCGGATGTTAATTGAAAAATAGAGCATTACTAGTGCACAGTTAAATACCTCCATCCACCTATCGAACTGGAATTTCACATAATAATTATGAACTTTAACAAGAACTCAAATAGTTCCCCTATGTAAATAAAACCGCCCGTAGACATTTTAGTGGGGGTGAAAAAAGCGCAAGTCGCAATAACACATTTACGCAGCACAAAAATAACTTGTACAGGATGGCCTGCGAGTCCCTAACCATCCATAGGTTATGTTATATTCAATTACGCATGCTTTTCTTCTTTTTATCTCCAGAAAAATATGGTCAATGTAAACCCATTTACACTTGAAAATGGGTCACAGAATATGGCGTCGCATAATATTATGCTGCGAGAATGAGGGGCAGCCCACATATATACCGGAAACACAAGATATATGGATAGGTAAGGACTTACGGGACCAACCTGTACATTGCTACCCAGAAATCAGTCGGGGTATTGTTGAATCAGTTTCGCCTGCCAATTTTGTCTCCCAAATCCGCGTGTCGGTATTTTAATAAGTCATACCTACCTTTACGACATAAATTCTTCACATCGTCTTCAACATTCAAATATCCTTTGACAGAAAGGGCTGATCCCCTTAAAAACATTTATTTGCTACAGATTTTATGCATATTTTGATATTAAAGTTTGATTCACATACAGACAGCGAAAACAGTTCATAATTATATCACATCGATAATTCGCAATCATACAATGCATTTTGGCTGACATTTCTTATAATAACCTCCTATTTCTGGAAGAAATTTTAAACTGTTCATATGCATTACCAATCGTGTGCTATCACGATCTAATTATACTGACAGTTCAAAGTCTTTATTTAAAATAAGAAAACAAATTTAAATGAATAGCTTATCGTAATCAATATAATAATAAGCGTCACTTATCAACTCTTGTTTTCTATAATCGCAAAGTAAAGCATACACAATACCAGCTTGCCATCAGATATTCACTTCACCAATACAATGTGAATTTTAGCGTTAGAACTTGTACTTTTTTTTAAATAAACGCGAAACGAAACGATATGAAAAATTCCAGAAATTCTAATCATTGCTGATAAAAGAAGAGTACTTAATTTATGAAAATATTATATTTCAGTGATAAATTTTAATTAATATAATCATAATAAAACTAAACAGTACAAAAACGATAAAATATCACACATAGGCCAAAAATTCGCCACGAGATTTCCTAAATTTTAATTTCAACTCAAACTTCCTACATGGTAAATCGACCTTTACACAAGATGAGTTCAAAATGCTCTAGTCTTACCTTTTAATATTATTCATGCCGGTATCAACACTACCACCAGTGGTCAACAATACCCTCGAAGGAAGCGCCTGATTTTCATGCATAAGCACCCGCGAAAAAGTTTTAATTTTCAAGTGAAAGTTATTACTACTGTTCTAGACTTACAATGTCAAGTTTAACTTTTTAAAGCTATACACTTTTTATTGGAAATTACACTTGTTTACCTTAAACGCTGAGATTAATAGAATGTTTATAACCAATATCAATCAATAATAATTTTGAATTACACACTCAACGAAACTCCTACCTTTCATTAGCCATCCAAGCAGTTTTACGCAGTGTTTCACCTTAGAAACCTAAAGCTAAGACAGAAACACACCTAGCGAAAGCAAACGTAAGAGCACACCCAACTTCTCTGTAACATCTTTTTAAAATGCCACGTGCTTTTAAGCGAACCAATCAGTTGAATTTACCAAAACAATAATTTTATGACAAACCTACCCTAAACTAACACATGTAAAGCCTGCACTTCTTAAAAAAAACATGGTCGAATTGTAGTAGAAGCATCATACATGTAATTTACAAATAAGTCAAATAACTTAGTCTAAATATTGGAGTCTGGTTGTATATTTACACTATATTGCTCTTCCAATCATTGTAAATTTTTCAGAATGTACTATTGCAGAATATCAAAACAATCGCCGAAACGCCGAACGTGGTAGGAATTTATTGCTCTAATAACACATTGAATGGTGTTATTTGATATTTGCAGCTGTAACATAGACATATACTATTTTTTCATCCATTATTATTGAAGTAAAGTTTAGATTGTTTATATTTAATGCAATCGATTATAAAATAAGTTGTAACAGATAAAACGAATCGCTGATAAAACAAACAACTGAAAAGCAACATAAAACTTTAAAATCATATCAGTTTTATAATATATACTGTAAATAAAATAGAGAAAGTACGCCAATTTACTGCTTAGCCCAGTTCACAGCACAACAGTAGTTACTTTGATTGAGCATATGCATATATTTAACGCCACGGCCTCAACTATTTAATGCAGTTCACAAAACATAACACGTTCTTCTTGGCTTTTATTCGTAAGTTCTTAATATTCTGTTTCCTGTTGGAACCGATGTTGTTATAACTGTATCTGAAAGGTGTATGTTCAGAGGTCAAATATCGTTTTATGAAATAATAATCAAAATGATAATTATCAGCACCTATTACACAAGACTATCAAAGTGTGTCCGGCATGGCCAGTTGGGTTAAGGCGTGCGACTCGTAATCCAAGGGTCGCAGGTTCGAACCCCGTGGCACCAAACTTGCTCGCCCTTTCAGCCGTGGGAGCGTTATAATGTTATGGTCAATCCCACTATTCGTTGATAAAAAGAGTAGCCCAAGAGTTGGCGGTGGGTGGTAATGACTAGCTGTCTTACACTGCCAAATTAGGGATGGCTAGTGCAGATAGCCCTCTAGTAGCTTTGTGCGAAATTAAAAAAAATTATCGAAATAGCTACCTCAGTCAGAGGTGTACAAATGAACATGTATGTGTGTATATTCAAAACATACACACATGTTGGTGATAACCAACACCGTATAAGTTTTTATATTCTGAAAGCTATTTATGATTTATCTGATTACATAAATTATAGAGTATTTTTTATTCTGTTTAATAAGATGTCATCTTACCTTAAAACATTTCAAACAGTGACGATAACATTTATTTCACCATAATGATCTAGTTCTAAGGTTATATGGTAATCGTTATTATATCTTTATCATCAATATAGTTTATCCATTATATTTGATTTTCTGGTTGGTAGTAAGGAATTCACATGAAAAAAATATCACTTAATTAAAGTACGCTAAATTAATAAGGCCGTGAGACATTATACTAACTAAATAGGATAACTGATATTTTTTACAGAAGCGGAAAAATGAAGATATACCCATCAGTTTAAAACACGCTGCTTTGTTTGTTTTTTGTTTTTGGAAATTCGCACAAAGCTACTCGAGGGCTATCTGTGCTAGCCGTCCCTAATTTTGCAGTGTAAGACTAGAGGGAAGGCAGCTAGTCATCACCACCCATCGCCAACTCTTGGGCTACTCTTTTACCAACGAATAGTGGGATTGACCGTCACATTATACACCCCCACGGCTGGGAGGGCGAGCATGTTTAGCGCGACGCGGGCGCGAACCCGCGACCCTCGGATTACGAGTGCACGCCTTAACGCGCTCGGCCATGTCAGGCCGCTACATTAGAGATTTTAATTTTATAAAATTTTTGTCCACGCAATGGTGATTATAAAACCTCTATTCGAAAATGGATTGAAACATAAACTTACCGTTACTCTTTATGAGGCTATTCAATAAGATATAAGATATCAAATAAAGGGGTGACAATTGCCAAGCCTCAAACATTGATTCGCCATCCCAAATCAAGGAAGAAAGGAAAATTTAAATGGGAAAATTCAGGGCAAAAAAGTGTCAAATAATACAAAAAGTGCCACTCAATGGCATGTTTGCGGACTCCCACTGCTAAAAACCGGGTTTCGACACCCGTAGTGGACAGAGAACAAATGACCCTTTGTGCTTAATTCCAAACAAACAAATAAAAAAGTTATATTTGAGATTTCATTCAAATGCTCCCTTTTGAAATTAGAAACTAAGAAACTTAAAAATGTTATAGTAAACTGCAATTTATTTACCCTTCCTTACGCATAAGGTTAAGTCTGGGGGTTAAAAATCAAAATTAAGATTGAATTATTTCTCTACAAATTCCTGAATCCAAGAAGCCAAACAACAAAAAGTAAATATGATGTGTAAACAAAATCTATTGCACATGTCATTTTATAATATATGTGAAATGATACACATACTGCAAATGTATTCAGCTACAGGTGAATCATATAAAACTATACTTATAACTTATAGTTATCCTGAAACTTGAACTAAACTGTCCTAAAGTGGAAATCTGTAGTGCCAAAGCACTACCTAAATATGTTTTTATGATCTTCGACTCAAACATCCTATTTTCTGTTCTTTCTAGAATGTTTCAAACGATTTCCAAGTTTTATAAATCGAAACCTTTTTATTCATTTCACTGAACACAAAAGTATAAAAAACAGAAAAAATAACAATAAAAAACTATTGTTAAAACTACAGAAAATTAATCCTTTAACACCATTGGCCAAAACTTTATATGATCTTCATTATTTAAAGTTTCGTAAATCGAAGTTTTCTCAGTCCCATACTGAAATGTTTAATTTAGAGCTGTTACGTATTTTTTATGTTTTATGTTCTTCGTAGACTAAACGCAACAGAAAAACGCAGATAACAGCTTGTATAATTTATTACACTAAACTATTAACAAATATAACAGATATAACATAAATTATATAATAACAGTGACAAATCTTAAGTTACAACATTCGAAATTAATTACAAAACAAAATAATACTAGTTTCAAACTTCAAAATTAATCACAATACAAAATGGTACTGGCCTGTATCTAATATAATGATCTAAAATGAAAGTCTCAAATTCCAGTCTAGAGTGTGAATTTGGTCCCACGAAGAAATTCCGAAGCTTAAATGAAGAAGTTCAGAAACAGTTCACAGTTCAATAAATTCGCCGACTCTCAGCACAAGCAGTAATTCAGATGAATCGTAGAGATTGACGAAATAAAATCACAGCTTCCGTAGATCTAACTTTACTCACGAATCCAAGTTGAATAATCACAGCAAACACTTAATCTTTTGAAATAAAACTAATGTCTGACTCCTTTCTTTCTTCGAATAAAAACTGATGACTGAATATCTCTTTTTCTCTCTCGCATCTTCGACCGTTTATATATTGTAGGCCTAGACCCCTCGAATAACCGCGAACTTTCTACAGATCTCCAGAGCAATCTGCGCATGTCCGTTCTTACACGAGACTACACGTCTAGACACGAAGTCACCAGCACTTCATTTACAAACATATGATTGGTCTACTTAATTCAAGAGAATTCTAAATGTTTCCCTGAATGAATAACAACATATTAGTTTAAACTTCGAAACAATAATATAAATATGGAAACATAGATAATAGAAATGAAAATTTAAATACAACACGACATGTTGTCGTTTACAAAATATTTACACATTTACATAACAAGAGCAAAACCATATCGGGCTATCAGTTGTATCTACCATTTGACATTCTTAACAATTTATACAAGTTACAGCAAACGACGTTAAATTAATGTCAGCACTCATGAAGTTAAATCCAACAGCTATGTTATTATTAAAATTATTAATAAAAGTAAATAATCTATACACAAAATACTAAATATCAGTAAAGATCCACGAATAACAAATTCTAAATAATGTTGACGAAGAAAGTTCAATACAGTTTCACAACTTGAAACATAAATATCTAATTAAACTTAATTATGGAAATGGTAAGAAGCATGGCTGTCAAAGGCAAATAGTATGGAAATGCCGCCCCTTTATCATCTAAATATTGCCCCCCAGTGGCTCAGAGGTATGTCTGCGGATTTACACGCTAAAATCCGGGTTTCGATACCCGTGGTGGGCAGAGCACAGATAGCCCTTTGCGTAGCTTTGTACTAAATTCAAAACAACAACAACAACATCTAAATATTATCTGAATCAGATAATTGACTGATGTTAATATAGTTTACAATATTTACATCCGACCAGTTAAAAAGTATCATATCAGTATAAAACCAATTAACGAAACGCAATTCAGTTATGGCTCCGAGGACTAAAATATCGTACGAGAAAAAAGTTGTAGCAAGACGTTATGCTTCAATAGGAGTTCTATGCGAACTTTGAAGAGGGTACGTAAAATTAAAACTATTGGCTATTTAAGTGGTCAAGTTAAACAAAAAAAACTGAAACTTTTAAAAGTAATGTGGCCAAGTGGTTAAGGCACTCGACTCTTAATCCAAGGTTCGCGAAGTCAAATCCCCGTCACACCAAACATACTTGACCTTTTAGCCGTGGGGGCGTTATAATGTGTGGTTAATCCCACTATTCGTTGGGTGGTGATGACTAGCTGCCTTCCCTCTAGTCTTACACTGCTAAATTATGGACGGCTTGTGCAGATAGCCTTCGTAAAGCTTTGCGCGAAATTGAAAACAAACCAAACCAAAAGTAATGTTAAATATTTCAAAGTATGTTCAGTACAAGATAGAGGGCATCCGAGTACAAATTTTGATGATGACCTTGCTTTATTTACAGATATAAATGTTCCCTCGAGGGCAATGAGATGCACAATAATATGAAATGGTCTCAATGGTAACATAGATGCTTAAAAGTCACTCATGGCAAGACGTAACCTTAACAAAAAAGTTTAAATGAACATCAAAACACAAACAGTAAAATCAGCTTGCTGGAAAAAGGCTCTTTAAATATGAATTAAAGCTGGAAACAGTTAATAATAGTTTGTTTGACAATGGAGAGTGGTATCATGGTCAATATACATCATTCACAGTTGTATAAGAGGTCTATAGAGACGTTATGACACCATGACCGATGAGAATACAAATTTATCATGATCCGGCATGACATTCCCTCAGGAATATAACTCATTGGACCGTATTTATCTTCTAGCAAAATAACTTGCTCCTAAACATACAGCAGATGTTGTAAAGTTATGAATTCACAAATATATCATTGTATTGATAATTTATAAAAATATACTTAAGAAATCATCTTTAATTTTAAAATTATATAAAACTGACAAACAACGTATAACTTGGAAGTTCAGATTTGTTGTACCTATAGTATGTATAACTTTTATGTGTTACAGAAAGTTAATCAAGGAGGTAGTTAAGTTTCTTTTGCCTAGTTATCTATTATAGTGGGTCATTTACCCAGGATATCACAGATGAAATATTCCTACAAAGTTAAACATGTCATTTAGAAGAGAAAAGTGATCTTTTCCAGTGACAAGAGAGGAAATACCTCTATTATTTTGCAGTGACAATGGCCAACAGTCACGTGAATGACACATGAGCATTGAGAATAATATCAGTATTGTTGCATGTACAAAACGTTATGTTTTCTCAGTCTTGAACAGATTTTAACCACTTTCTAGTTACGATTCCTAAGAGTTCTCTCCAGTATAGGTGTCATACTTGTCTTATGTAAATCAACAGATATTGTGTTACACTATTACAAATTACAGCGTTCACAGTAAAGAAGAAAATATTTAAAACAGGTATGATGTATAAATCACTGATGCAAAAATTCTCAAGTACATAGGTTTTAACCATAAAGAAGGTTTTAGTATATAAAAAAACATTCAACAACTTAACAATGTATCTGTCCAGGCAGATAGTCACCGGCACCTACTGCCAACCCTTTTGTCAACAAATAATAGAATTAACCATCAAATTACAACGCCCCATGACTGAAAAAGCAAACATGTTTGGTGAAAGAGATACAAAAGAGCATAATATAATATTAACCGTTAGATTTATAAAGAATGCTAATATTAATATAGAAAAAAAACTATATGTAAATTATTTTAGATTAAAATGCAAATATGGAAATGAAGCACTTTAATTTATTTATTTTTAATAATAAATTTAATAATAAGGTCAACAATAATATTATTAAGACTAATCTTATTCGACGTCACAATGTTCAGAGTTCCAATCCTGAAAGCCTCCTTTATTTTGCTGTCTTTGTTAATGTGAAATTAGTGTCTATACACACGAGTTTAGTGGTGTGAAAGGAGTGACCAAGTATATTAAACTATTATTTGCAAGAAGTTCATACATATGTGCTTTTTTAAGTAAGTGACGTATAACTGTACCATATATATATAAGTTAATTCATGATATATATAAATATATATTTGTCTTCATGTTTGTTCCATTTTACAATTTAGGAATATAATGAGATAGCGGGTTAAAGGGTTCTCAAGAAATGAAAGATTCAAAACGAAATAAATCTCTTTTTATTTATTTGTTACTGAGAATGCGTGCATTAGAAGGGGAGGCATAGTAGTACAATTTTTTTGCGATCATTATTTATTTTTAATGTTTTTATATATTTCCAGATACTAAGACGGAACCCGGTTCTGCATTATATTTTTGGCAGCAAAGACTTACCTCTGTCCTAAAGAGAGACAAAAGTTATAGGTTTTGTGATTTTATTTCATTGTATTTATCAACGAACCGTTGGTGTGTTGCACAAACCTGTAGGTATGGCATTACTCGCTATTCTAAGGGTTACTTCTACCTTGACGGGAGGTTAAAGTTGAAAAAAGCAAAGTGGGATTTGAAAGTTTTATTGTTTCAGAAAAAACGAAAGTGGGATACTCAAATACACAGATGTCTAACAAAAAAGGAAAAATAAATTACCACAAAACTCACAAAAGTTTCATAAGTGTTTCTAGAAAAATACATTGAGCAGTAAAGAAAATTAAATAAATACATGTGTGATTTGTAACACAAAAAAATCTTCATTTACAGATAATGCAGTTTTGTTACCTAAATCACTGGTCTTTTCTCTCGTCTGGCTGTTGGGGTTGAAGGCCACAAAACAAGATACGATGACTAAGAAAAAACAAAATCAAGAGACATAACTTTGAAAATACCTGACCTCTAACAAAAACAATAAAGTTGGGGTTCCCACAAGTCCACAGGTTGCACTTTTCAAACAATCTTAAATTGAGTTATGTGCACAGGTGTTTGGATTGCCTTTGGAACAGGATCCTTTCCAAGATGTCCATATAGAGGCATATATACACTAGCTTAAGAACCAAGGACAAAGTTTGCAGTAGTTAGCCCTTAAATTGTAAAAAGCACTATCGTGTGCCAATAGTCTTGAAACATCTGTACAATATATTTGCCATAACTACATGTAAAAATCACATGGAAATTTAGAAAAAATATTATATGAATATACTCAAATAAAGATCCATTATATACTAGTTACAGAAGGAATGCAAGTATCAAGTCATCCCATAAGTAATGGCCAAAAATTTAACACAGAAAGTGCATTATCATTTCTGTCTTTGTAGAAGGCTTTAATGACTAAAATATGTTGTAGGATGTGTATAAAATGTCCAGACAAATAAATTACACGAACCCAATTCCATTTTTTAAAGCATTAATCAAGTAAACCCTTATGAAAATGGATGTGTCTGAGGATCACATTTGGCATATAATGCTTTATGAGTTTGAAAAAGGCAATAATATCGCAGAAACTACACTAAACATTCAAGGTGTTTATGTTGCAAAATCTCTTAATGAAAAAAAAATGCCGAAGGTGGTTTCAGAACCTTAATTCCACCCATTTAGCAGTTCATCGTCACCTGCAACAGCTTGGAAAGGTGTAAAAACTTGGAAAATGGGTCCCCCATGATTCGGCAGAAACCAGTCTTAAAGCAAGATTGAAGATTTGCACTTCTCTGCACTCTCATGTACGTAACTCATCTTTTTTGACAGGTAAGTGACTGGAGATAAAAAATGGACATTTTATTAAAACGTTAAGTGCCGCACACAATGGCTCAGTGCAGGTAAACTGGCTAAAACACAACCCAAAATGGACGTCTATGCTAGGAAAGTATTGTTAAGCGTTTGGTAGAATATTGTCGGCAGGATTCATTTTGAGTTGCTGCCACTTAATATAACGATTACACCAGACTGCAATTGTTAACAGTTAGATGGCTTGAATGTTCCACTGAAAGAAAGGAGGCCTGCTTTGATCAGTCGTAAAAGTGTTGTGTTACACCAGAATAATGCACGGCCCCATGCAACAATGATTACATCTGCAAAGATTGAAGAGCTAGACTGGGAAAAACTTCCGCATCCTCCTTTTTCTTCAAACCTTGTCCCATCTGACTATCATCTATTCCGAAATTTGCAGAACTATCTTGATGGGAAAGAGCTTGGAACATGTGAATACGTCAAAACTACCCTCTCTACATTCTTTTCCTCCAAACCCCAATCATTTTATAGAAGTGGCATTCAGAAGCTTGTGAATCGTTTGCGGGAAATAATTAATAATACCTACATTATTGATTAAATGGCATTAAAAATATTTGAGATCCTTTCTATTTTTCTGATCCTAACATCAAACATTACTTAAGGGATGACCTGGAAGTTAAAATCTCGACCATTGTAACATGAACAAGAACAAACTTTTATTTAAGTCTCTCAGTAAGATGTCTGCTTGTTCGAAATTAAGCACAAAACAACACAATGAGCTATCTTTACTCTCCCCACCACTTGTATCGAAACTTGGATTATAGCGTTATGAGTCTGCAGACATGCTGCTGTTCCACTGGGGGCCTTGCTAAACGGATATGAGCTAAATATTTCTTCAGGGTTTAGGTTAGGAATTCATTTCTGGGTGATAACTAGTGGAACATGGATGGGGTCGAGTTTTTACAGTCTGGTTACTGTTTCAAGGCATTGACCTCTGAGATATTGTTAGAGTTGTCAGTGTGACTTTCATATTTATTGTCAGAACACACGTTCTTGAATCTATAAGTTAAGCTGAACGTAATATTACGATTAACATCGGAAATGTACAGAACTCACCACAGTTTGTTTCTGTCTATTTGACTTAAATTCAATACAGCATATTTTTCTTCATCTTTTGGCAATTTACTTCTTTAATTTTAATTCATCAGTGAAACGTCCTACCCACTAGACTCATCAGCCATTGTTTTATATATTTTTCTCATTGCTTGTTGAAGGTTCATTGTTTGTTTTTATCCTTCATCACGCTGTGGTTATATATGACATTTTACTCCACCTTTAGAATCACTAAACTTGACCTTTCAAATGCAAGATATACACAACTTTCATTGTTGCAAATACCAAATAACTGTGTGCGTGGTCTGTCTCAAACCTCATAATACCATACATTATATCAATTACAGTCAATTTTTGAACCAATCAACTCGGACGTAGTTAATGGGGAACTACTAGGAATTTCGTGGCGTATTAATAGCATTTATAACCAGTAAAGGAAATAAAAGGGTAAGAGCTCATTGCAGCAAAGAGCAGTTTTCAAGCATGGCAAAGTAGGATTTGTTTGAAGGGGTGGTGGTGGTAGGAGAAACTGAAAGGATCGTGGGTTGTCTGTGGTATCCATTGGGTAAAAAGCAAATAGATCCTATTTTACTCCTATTATTTTGGTCTGATAAATACTTATTAAAATTTAAAACTGGACAGCACCCTGTGCGTATTATCAATAAACAGCATATCACTTCTTTTTATTATACTGTAAAGACTTACAAGTACCTGAGTTTCATTCATCTTATATCTTCAATTTTCTTTTCCTTGATTACACGCGCTAAGCAAAGCGTGTCTTTTAGTAGTTATAGATTTTTTTACGACTGGAAAAAGGCACTTTTGGGGTATAAGGGAAGAAAAGCAAGGGCTTGTGCCCACTCAGCTTCACCCCGTTGTGCACGTCATTATTTGGCAACTCAGAGAATTCTTGTCTGACTCAGAAAACTTCTCTGTTGATTTTTTTTTTTTTGTATCAGCGGTATGTCTGCGGACTTACACGCTAAAATCCGGGTTTCGATACCCGTGGTGGGCAGAGCACAGATAGCCCAGTGTGTAGCTTTGTGCTTAATTCAAAACAACAACAACATCAAAACCAGGTTTCTATCGGTATGAGTCTGCAGACACGCCGCTGTGCCACTGGGAGGCATCCTGTGTTGAAGAAATACTCCCCAACACTTTTTTAAGCATTCCAGATCTTACATCAACCAATATGATTAAATTTCAACCTGTTTCTTACAGGATTGCTTATAACATTAGTCACTTTCGTGCATATGAGCTGTGTCCAAAGAGAGAAAGCTACAATGAAGAGAAGAGGTAATCATTCTACTGTTTGATTTGTTTTGAATTTCGTGCAAAGCTACACGAGGGTTAGCTATCTCTAAGTTAGCAGTGAATCATTAGAGAGAAGACAGCTAGTCATCATCATTCACCACTAACTCTTGGGACAGTGGGATTGACCGAAAATTATAACGTCCTCACGGCTAAAATGGCGGCATGTTTGGTGGGACTTAGATTGTAATTGTGACTCTAAGATTGCGAGTCAAGCGTCCTAACCACCTGGCCAATCACTTGTAGCCACACCGAGACACTTTCATGAGAGCTGTACAGTAACCCAACTATGTCAGTACCCAATGTTTCCGAGATCCAATGTTCTCCTTAATATTACTTGTTAGCAAGGTGCAGAGACATTGTTTCACTAAATGCATCATCAAGTTTTATTCTTTCGGTTTGCAAGCTCAGATCAAACTGACCAGTATTATTCCCTACTGAATGAAATGCGACGTACCACGCGTGAAAATAACAGTATTTTGTTAATATATGCGTATAATGCCTTGTTTATCATTTATTTTGTATGTGTGAGACTATTTTTTATTAAAAACCATATTAAGATGAGTTAAGTTATTTGTATTATGTTACAGAGCTATTTGCAACACATACCTGTGTCTCAGATCTTCAATGACAACGAATAGTTTATTTTGCTGTGCTCTCTCCCGTTATTCCTTTCACTAATTTCCCAAGTTTAGTGTTGTTTATTAATACTTGAAGTACCTTTTTTTGTATTCACGGATGGTTTGTGATGCCTACTTAGCTTAAGTTACCAGGCTATGGTGTTAATTTCATTATTCAAAACCCTTAATTTTTCATTTATTACTTTTTATTTTTCCACATACTGAGATAATTTGAAGTCAGTACAAAACTACACAATGAGCTCTCTGTGCTCTGCCAAACACAGAAACTGAAATCCAATTTGTAGCGTTTAAGGTCTGCAGGTATACCACTGAGAGGCCAGGTGTTGATAAATAATTTACTTTTGAGTATTGGTTTGTTTTGAATTTCGCGCAAATCTACACCAGGGCTATCTGCACTACTCTTCTCGAATTTTGAAGTCTAAAAGTTAATCATCACCACTCACCGCCAACTTTTAGGCTACTCTTTTACCAAAGAATAGTTGAATTGTTCGTGACACTATAATGTCCCCGTGACTAAAAAGCGAGCATTTAAGTTATGGATTTCTCTTTTATGACTATATTATTACGTACTATAATTTATTTTGGATAAGTCTTCGATTTATTATATTACGTACGTTAGGTATTACCATTTCAAATAACTAGAAATTTTAATTTAAAAGTTAATGAAATAATACTATGTATCAGCTTTAAAATATTTGTTAACACGATTGATATACACAATTTTTTTTTAACACAAATATATTTTAATATAAGAAAACAGTACAATTTATGATAACGGTTATTACTAATAGTTATTATGCATGATGGTTTATATAAAATAGTTTTACAAACGTATATACAATACTGATTGTTATACCCAATTCAGAACTTAATATTTCATTGATGATCCAGGTCCACACTGTATCTTCTTTGTTAGCTTAACACTCTTACAAGCTGACTTTTCCTTGCGATGATATTTATTGTCCTCGTGGAAATAATAATGTCTGAAGTAATTTACTGAAGTTGAACAGTTTGCAATATTTAAAATATATTAACGTTCTTTGGAATGCTTTGTTAGTTTTGGAATTTCGCACAAAGCTACTCGAGGGCTATCTATGCTAGCCGTCCCTAATTTTGCAGTGTAAGACTAGAGGGAAGGCAGCTAGTCAACACCACCCACCGCCAACTCTTGGGCTACTCTTTTACCAACGAATAGTGGGATTGACCGTCACATTATACACCCCCACGGCCGGGAGGGCGAGCATGTTTAGCGCGACGCGGGCGCGAACCCGCGACCCTCGGATTACGAGTGCACGCCTTAACGCGCCAGGCCCTTTGGAATGCAGCTAGTTACCATCACCTATCGCAAACTCTTTTACCAATGAATAGTGAGATTGAATGTCATATTACAATGAAAGAACGAGCATGTTTCGTGTAACAGGGATTTGAATTCGCGTCCCTCAGATTACGAGTCGAGTGGCTTAACCACCTGGTACTTTTAAGTAAGTAAATTACATTGTCGAGTAAAACAACACCTGAAATTGTAATTATCTTGAGTTAAAAAAAACTTGTTTTAATTTCTAGAAGTGAAGTTCAGAAGCAATAATCCAATCAAGTGATTTTTGCCACTGATTATTCATTTGTCTTATTTTACTAGGATAAATCTGTGTTTACTGAACTATATGTTAACCTATTAATTTTAAGAAACTAATTAACATTTTGATACATAAAACACGGTCACTAATTATTATGTTTTTTTTAATTTTGCACAAAGCTACATGATGGCTAGTTGCACTAACCATCCATAATTTAACAGTGTAAGACTAGAGGGAAGGCAGCTAGTCTTCACCACCCACTACAAACTCTTGAGCTACTCTTTTTTCAAATTTAAAGTGTAATTGACCATAACATTATAAAGCCCCCACTGCTGAAAGAGTAAGCATGTTTGGTGATGAAATTTAAATCTGTAACCCTCAGATTGCAAGCACCCTAACCACTCAGCCATCCTGAGCCTGTACACTAATTAGTTATTTTGATCTTTATATAAATAATTAAAAAACATTATTTCTTCACAAAAATTGTTTTCCCATTTTGTTTTAAATTAAGATCAACAGAATCATTTGAAGAAATTCCAAGCTCTTTCATTTAAAAAATCTTTAGTCGAACAAATGTGACGCATTACGATATTATTCATTTTTGTCATCAGTGTAACAAAATAAATTATTTTTACTTTTCACAACTGTATCTCTAAGCTTCAATCCCTTTGTTTTATAAACATTCATAGATACACCTGCCCATGGTGAATATTTTCATCAGACCAAGTACTCACTACATTACCATACACATATTAACCCTCATTCACACGGTGAGGGTCAAAAATGGGCCTACTTATATTTAAGTTGTTATAGAAATATCAAAGGTGTGACTTTCGGGCCTAAAATGTACGTAATTTAATTTTAACTAATAACATACTATACTAATACGTTTAACATGTATTTTATGCAAATTGGGTATTACACCCCTTGTCTAATGTCGAAATTCACGTTTTCCACATTGGGGGTCATTTTTGACCTCCGTTTAAAAAACTCAATTACATTTCTGGTAAACAATCAAATAATATATTGATATGAAATTTTGTGTTCTAGAACATAAAATTGCTATATAAATGATGCTGCCGCATACAATGCTTACCTTCTCTATCGCCAGCGCCGTCCAGAATTCTCATCAAAGTACCAAAAAAAGAGCAAGATGTGAATTTCTGAAGTTGCTTACTGATGAATTACTGCCTGAAGAAGATACAAATGAAGTGATCCCTCCAAAAAGCCAAAAAGTTGCTGAAGAGAACGTTAGGAAATGGTGTCAAATATGCGCACGTGATTCAAGGAAAAAAACTTCTTCAAAGTGTATCAAATGTAGTAAAATGGCTTGCAATGACCATAAAGTTACCCAGAGTGTAGGCATAAATTGTATAGAATAAATATTTTGTCCAAATTTATACTTTGCTTATATGAAAATAATTTTTTTTAATATTTTTGGTGGGGGTCAAAAATGACCCCCAGTGTGGGCAACGTAATTTTTTTGAGTGTGTGTACTAGGGTTAAGACACAGTGTATGAAATCCATCTTGCATTTTTCAGTATGTGAACATCTGTAATCGTGAGCCTACAAGGAATGACTTCAAGATTCTGTGTGGTTCCTGTGATATTAAAATATTCAGTCTGTAAAAGATTTTAGTGATTCTTATTTTGTATTTTCTCAGAATATCCATAAGTTATAAAACGTCTTTATCAGAAAGTCCTTCAGTTATTTTTTAATTTAGAAAAGATAAAGTAAAATATGTACAACAGTGTAAGAGCTACTTAATAGAGCTTAAACCATTCATAAAACTGGAAAAAAAGAAAAAACAATCTTTATTTAGCTAACTCTTCATGAAGTTTTTGTTACATGTAATTCTACAGTAATTCAAAATAAACATCAAACTTCAATAATACTAGTTACAAGATGTTAAACAGATCAGCCTTATATCTAACACTTTATATCCAAGACAACTACTAGATATTGGATCAATAATTATCCTACGTTAACATCACTTAAGCCAAACATTTATACTGTAAAATGCTATAAAATTTTGACAACTAATAACCCAAAAAACTATAATTCATATGTAAATTTCTATACACATACATATAAAAATAAAACTTTTGACTCCAAACACATGCTGAACATTATCATTAGTTATACTTTCATTATACTCTAATGTTACAATAGTACTAAAGCCTATGTATTTTTCAAATGCAGCAATGGTATGAAATTTTCATAAAAATTTCCCTCTTGTATTAAGAATCATAAAAATAATCTACAAACACATAAAACTCAGTATTTCATCATAAAGAATAAATGGTCGTAAGAAAATAGTACATTGTAGTAGCTTTAACAAATGATAATTCCTGAACTACAAGCCAAAATTACTTTCACCAGAAATGTAAGTATGAAAGTTGTAACCTAAAATAAGTGAGACAATTACATTTGTTTCCATCTCCCTAAAGAAAACAATTTAAACAAGTTCTACTATACAATATAGCCAACCTTTCAGAATGGTTACTTACACACCCTAAAATGTTTGATATAAAACTGAATGATAAGATGTACTCCAGTAAAGGGATTCAACACAAACTCTATATAATCAGGTTTTTCTAGTGAAGGTCTCAATATCTACTTTTACCTCAATTACACAATTCTAGGTTCATATGTTCATAGTTCATGAACTATGGCACATACAGTATAGTCATGTTTCATTGTAATAATACTCTTAGGATACAGTAGTATCCTTAGGAGCTGCTTTTGTTTTGTTGTCTTTGGTGCACACACATCATCCTCCTCACAACTTGATTGTCCCTGAACAACCCACACATTCCTTTTCTCTCAATGTCCTGTTGATTCAAGGTCATCCAAAGAATATATGGAAACCTTATTAGCACTTTCTAGGCACAGCTTCATATAAGTTGGTTTGTGCTGCTATCTATTTTTATATATGTAATATACTACATTTCTTCCCTATCTTAAATTACAAGAGACAATTTAGTTTACATCTTAATAATGGAGCTTTTTTAAACTGTTTTACCAGATAAATAATTGTATTTACTTTTTTATTTATGGGTATAACACATACACACTACTATAACTGTTTATTTTTTTACTTGTTATGGGTATAATACAAACAACTGTGCCATACAGATAATTTACAGATGCTTCAGAGATTTGTCCTTATTACATACACTTATTTGAAGTTTTGGTGAATGCTTTGCTTACAAGTCCATATCTGCTTTAGAAATGTAATAAGAGTAACTGGAAGTGTATATGCTCACTAAACTTGACAACTGCTTAAAGAGATTAGCTCATTACCTAAACACATTTGTGACATTTGCTACTGGCTACCTTAACATAAAATTTAGTTACACAAGTAAACACATCAATGTACTTAGCACTCTCTAGATGAAGATAAAGACAGCACCAAATATAGCATGGGTTTTGGATCTTTAAATATGTATATATTTTTTCTAATGCTTACATTATTCTCACGTTTTTTACAGTAATGTTGCACATACCTAAACTCAATGGTTAAAGCAGAAGTGGACAAAATATTCAGCAAGACTTGGTGCTGATATTATAACATTAATGTAATATGGCTGCCTTAGACAGATGGAAACAGTAATGAAATCCTATATGCATAACTCAATTCTTTGACAATGAAACGAAAATGTTTTTATTTTAAAGAATCACTTGGTAAGGACATAAATATTCATTTAAAATAAGGATAGAAGAAGCTAATTAAGTACCATTCTGATTATAAATATTAAGGTGTTTATAACCCATTGTCAAGATAAATGTAAGTACACAAACACATAATAGGGTTAAATACTGCAATTACTTTGGTGATAATATTTTCTGATAAGCACACAAAAAATAGCTAGAATGGCTTCCCTAAACCCAACATTAAAGTGTTTCAAGGTTAAAATGAAAAATACACATTCAGTGAATTTCTATGAAGACAACACAATGTTACAAAGTCTTTTGTTTCTCTCAGTATATTTTATGTAGCATTTACTGCTACATCTCCTCAATTCTTCCTTTTCATTTTATTAACAAGTTTATTCCATCACACTACTTCACACACAATCTGGTACTGGATGTGAAATCTTCTTACACAATGCTTTAATAACTGGATGCTTTATTGCAGTGGATAATTATTATTCAGATCAATCAAGTCTTTTTTTATTCACGATAAATCAGCTTTAACAGATATCAGCAAAATTTAAAACACAAACAAACTAGGACATCTACACAAAGGACAAATCTGACTTTTTAAATATACTGTCATGGTAGTGGGATTAAAATTACAATTATGTTTACACAGAAAAATACATCCATACAAATTATACTGTGACTCAAAGACACAGAAAAATACATCCATACAAATTATACTGTGACTCAAAGACACAGAAAAATACATCCATACAAATTATACTGTGACTCAAAGACACAGAAAAATACATCCATACAAATTATACTGTGACTCAAAGACACAGAAAAATACATCCATACAAATTATACTGTGACTCAAAGACACAAAATAATGCATCCATACAAATTATACTGTGACTCAAAGACACAGAATAATACATCCATACAAATTATACTGTGACTCAAAGACACAGAATAATACATCCATAAAAAATTATACTGTGACTCAAAGACACAGAATAATACATCCATACAAATTATACTGTGACTCAAAGACTAGAACAGATTTCTGGCTTGAACAGATAAAGGTCATAGGAAGACTGAGTTAATAATTTCAGTTTAAATACAACAGATGTTTTTTTTCAACCACTTTGTGGTTGAGTTCACATGAAGGTTGGAATCTGAATTCAACTGAAAACAAAACACTGTGTTGGTAAGAATAACAGTGAGTTTTGTTTGGTTTGATCAAAATATCTTAACTATGATCAACTACTTTACTTTGAAAATGTGAATGGTCAGAGCAGTCCATGTTTTCAACTTAAATGGTTAGTTTCATACAATGGTGAATCTAATTGAATCATACACATGTAATTGCTCACTGATGCATGTAGTGTATGATAATACAATGTTTTAAATAGATAAGTATTTAGTGTATTGTTCAAATTTGCAAGTTGCCCTTACAAAAAAATACAATTCTACAAGCCACTTTTGAAACTGTATTACAACCTTACAGCTACCTATGTTTACATACATACTGTATGGCATAAAACCCCAAGATGTTCAGTATAATACACCTTTATATAAAAATTACTTAGACTAATGTATGTTCAAGAAGTTAAGACTCTGAGACTTCTATACATACATCATCATACATGTGTATTTGTAATGATTACTTTACAACATCATATATAAATAAAATCATAAACACCAGTGCTTAATTTCTAGAAACAAAGAGGGTTAACAACTATTAATGAGGCTTCTGTTTTAGTGGCTGACTTTGTAAGTCAAATACCATCTTGAAACACAACCACCAAACAAGTCTTTGACACAATTACAATGTTTCTATCTTCACATAACAAAAAGAAAAAAATTAGTTCTAGACCAATGTTCTGAAAAAATTCCAGAATAAATTAAGCAGTGGTATACACAAAGAAACAGGTAATATAATCACGATGTTTAAAAAAATTATATCAATGACCTTTAAGAAGAACAATACTACATAAATGTAATGTGAGGGAGGAGGTAAATACCTGAATGTTTTTCCACAAATGATATTTGCTGCAAGTAACATTAAAAATCACACTGTAAAAATCAGCAATGCTAGTGTCGTTTAAAATGTGGTTAAATTAAACTAATCACATGCTCTTATTTAAAGATAATAAAGAAGTCATAACTTTACCTCTAGCATGAATACAAAGATAATGGAGTCACAATTTACCTCTAGCATGAATACAAAGATAATGGAGTCACAATTTACCTCTAGCATGAATACAATGTCTCTGTAGCCTGACTCAAAGGAAATCATTTAAAACAATATGCAGGTTTATATGGCTGATACTAAGAAAATTATAGAACAACAATACAAAAACCATAAATAAAAACTATGTTAATCTGGCACGTAAATTGTCTAATCCTGTAGCACGTTCATGAGTGTAATAATGTTTAAGAAAAATGTTATTTGGTAGCAGCAAATTTTCCTATATTCAAGCGTTACTGGTTTGGTTAATTTAACGTAACATAAGCAAACTGCTGTTCACCACCACTTTTAAAATTTAGCAGTAAATTAAGTTCCATCAATGAAATAAACTTCAACTCAAACACATACATAGGTACTTTAAGTTAAATTCATTTTCACTTGTCCACAAGAAACTGCACTTATATTTTTTGTCTATTCCATCAGGTATCTGTCATCGCAACAAATACCAAACAGACTCATAACTACTACATGTATATAAACAAAAAAGTCCAACATTTTAGTAAAGAAATTTACTTAACACAATCGTTATTAAATGCGTGTTTATGTTTTATCTAAACTTCAAGCTAACAAGGTGCAGCAGTATATGGCAGAACATCTTTTGACACATTGAGTTAAAACCTCACTTTCCTTATTAGCATCATATATCTTGCTTGATGCATTTTAATATTAAGTAAAAAAAACAACAGTAACAGAAAGTTAGATGGTCCTCCCTTAGCTTTATTAAACCACCGGTTTAAGAGAGAACTCATCAACATCACTTTGACAGTTACTGAATCAATTTAATTTCAGAAATATGAATGGATGTTGAGATGTTATTTCTTATTTAAAATGGTGAAGCATGAAACATTATTTTTTTCAAACATCACTTCAACATGATGGATAAAAAATACCATAATTTTCTGACAAGAACTACAGTTTTAAGCATCAATGCTCATATAGACACACTTCGAAACAGTATCTGTTTCATTCATGTATGTTCTCAGGTGGTTGTACTTGTGAGGCATTACTGACATCTCTGGGAGAACAAGACGATTTGTTGGTATCAAATGAAAATTCACGGACTGATACGTCCAAAGAATCTTCACCCCTGTTTGCAGTATTTAACTCTGGTAAAAGAGGGCTGACTTTTTCTTCTTCATTTATTAAGTTCTTATCTTGCTGAAATTCATCAGGATGCTGTTGACGAGTACCTAGTGATGCCTTTTTCTCCCGTACTTTCTCTAACAATTCGGTGGACTCAATTGTTAACACCTTGGGTGGTTCATATACATCTAGACTGCAGTCAGCAAAACTATTTTTTGGTGTGAAAGAAAACCCTCTCATTCCTGATGCTTCACATTCTCGGTCAAATCCAGCCAGTTTTCCTCGTTTTTTTTCTATTTTTTCAACCATGTCTCGGCTATTGAAGCTAGGAAGAAAGGAAGAATGCTTTATCATAGCATCATTCAAGTTAAATGAATCATCTACAAAGCTGTTCTGAGGTGTGTATGGACAAGAGTTGTGTGTTGATGAGCTTTGAGAACTTATTGGTTCTCCTGCAATTCCCAAGCTAAGAGCAGGTGTGGCACTAGCAGAACCACTGTAGGGGCTGTTTGTGTTACTTTCTCCAAATTCAGGGGAAAATGGATCAAAATCTCCAAGATCATCTTTTGTTTCAGCAGATGAGAAACAACCCACAAAAACTGATGGTACTTCAGTTTCAACTTTAAGAGCTAAAATACAGAGTAAAACAAAAGTTCATATCATTCCAAAAGAATTATAAAACCTCATGCACTTAATAATAATTCTTAATAAAACAAAATAATTCAAAATTAACTTCACCGAATATTCTATCAGTTCAACATACATTTGCCATAAGTAATAAATATTACTGTACACAAACATTAAACATGAAAATCAATTACATTTTTCAACCTAAAACATTTCAATTTCAAGTACATCAATGTCATTATCTAAATACTAAATGCCACTTAACCTTATGTGCAAAGGTGTGAATGAAAATGAACATTGCATGGTATTGGTACAAAGTGCCATTCAACATGTTATTATGTATAAATAATAAATGGTTGGTTCAACTGGACTTAACAGATATAATAAATTCTATTACCCTTGCCCAGTGATTAAGTTCTATAATCTTCTATGTCTGTGAATGTTTGTAAGTATAAAGACAAAGATCTACTTTATTATTGAATAATAATGTAAATGTTGAACAATTCCTCTCAATTTCGAAGTATTTTTGTACTGAAGATGGAATTAGAAATTATGAAATGTCTACATTCTCTATCCTGTCAACAATTTTATGATTTTTAAAATTTTTCCACAAAAAGTCTTCAGTTCTGTTTTATTTTGTGCTAGTAATACCATTTCAGCAACAATCACACAAAACACATTTGTCTACAATGATAATTAGTTCAAAGCCTATTATTGATCACTATTGTAGAATCAATGTATGTCTCATTTTAAAACTTCCATTTTCTAGAGGTTTGTGTGTGTGTGAAACTAAGAAAAATACCATGGTGTTCCATATTGTAAATAAGAATGAGGATTCGAGAGCAGTGAGGTCAGACATTCAAAGATTCTTACAGGATTTCATCATTCAAATCACCAATTTTCAAACATTTACATCACCTGTGCAAACCCTGTCTGAAGTTGTTTATTGTGTCAGAAAAGCTAAAAGAATAATTGACGTTTATACACAAACTGCTTCAAAAGTAATCAATAAAAGTTTGACTTGTAGCTGGCACTCTTTTTGCCATCAGTTTCTAATGAAGACCCGAGTCCTACTAAGGACTTCTGTTTGTTGAAATTGGACAAAAGAATTTTTTTCATATTTTAATAAACAAAGACAACAAAGACTCGATATAGCTGCAAAAGTTGCATACGTAACAAGAAAATTAAAAGACATCAGTAGAATGTGATAATAAGAAACATAAAAATTGGAAAATGTAGACAAAGAAATCTCACATTACATTGTAGGTTCAAGTGACAAACCTCTCTGGATGGTGACATTAATGTACACTGTACTCCAAAACATTTCACTTCTCCAGTAAATGTATTAAATAACAAGCAAATCTTAAAGTCAAACAAAATAAAGTCCAGACCTGAATCCTTCAGACTGACAAGAATGTTTCTAAATCTAATTAGTTGGATGCTTCTGTTTTAAAGTCATAGTTGAGAGATACTGTGCTATAATAATGTTCTAGTTGTCATTATAACATATATTAAAATGTTTTAATTAATCTCTATACTGACTGAAATATAAATGAAAAAATATAAACTATAATTGATGTGAAGCAGAATAAAAAATTGTATATAAATGACACGTTTACACCTCTATAAGAATAATTATTTCTAGAAGCTTCCCATTGGAAACAATATGCAAATTGCTTCTATTTCACTTGACTAAAAAGGTTCCCGGTATTACAAAAAGGCATAAAATCGTAAGTTCATGCATAATTTTGGCTGATAACAGGAATTTGCCAGAAAAATATGTAAAAAACATGCATGTTCATGTTGAATCGTGTTTTAAACAAAAATACTTATAGTTTGTTCAGTTTATTTCAATCATTTTTAGGTTGCAAGTCTTCACCATTAAAATTATATGAGATGAATTAGAAATAAACTTTACTTTGAAAGATTAATAACCTAATTTTACCAATTACATTAGAAACAAGGTGAGAAACTCTTTGATAGGGACATGGATATGTTCAATCACCTTTAGTTGCATGGTTATAGAAAGATGGGTCTTGAATAACAAATTGTACCAGAGGGAGTATAACTTTTCTTGATGCTAATACATTTCCTTGGCTGAAGCACACTAAATCAGTTACTCCTACATTTACAGGTTTCAATTCCAATTGTGGTTTGTCAGCAACTTGCAAAGTGGTCACTATCTAGGAGAAAAATATATATTTGATTTTATATAAACCCTAAGATCAAGGCTGGCTCTTTCATAATTTATTTTTACTTGAGCAAAAGTCTTCTGGTATTCTATATCTACAGATTAACTGATAATAATTCAAGATGTAGATTCATAATATTAATGGAATATTACTCTAACACAAGTACTAAAATAAGGGTATTACTACAAATTTTGATCAAGGCACAACATCTGTTTTGGAAAGTTGTGTAAAGCTACATGACAACTAACTGCGCTAGCTGTCTTTAATTTTAAATTGAGATGGAAGGGAAAACAACTAGTCAATAGCACCCAGAACTAACTTTAGGGCTATTGTAAAAACAATAGTTGGATTTGACTAGTATTTTTATAATGTATGTGTTGTCCTAAAGCTCAAAGCACATATTACATCCACAGCCTGAGAAGTTAACCATTATGCAGACCTTTCGTGCACTTCAAGGTGCACGAAAATGCCCCTAATAAAACTCTGAATAGCAATCGTGACAGAACTGAGCTAAATAACACAAACATTCTTTTTATTTAAAAAAAATGAATGATAATTTTTAATTAACTATCAACAACACCATTTTCCTTGGTGCTGTATAAAATGTTTGATGTCCAGAGAACTGTTTCAGCAACAGTAATTACAGTAGGTTGGTATTTCATTTGATTTAAGAACTTTGACACTCTTACTATTTGATTTACAGAGAGAAACACTGAATTTAAAAAAAAAATAGGAAGCTTCACTCTTATGGCTTAGTAAACAAACATATTATAAGCCTAATTTAGAATCTAAATGTTTTCAGCTTACTATCTGTTTTCACCAATATTATTGTTAGCAAAAAACCTGCATATTTTAAAAATAAGCAAAAATATGTTTTAATAATGCACACAAATATCACTCTTTAACTTTGAAAATACTTGTATTTCATGTGTACAAACAATGCCTGTAATAATTTTATAAAGCATAATTCCAACTGACAACAGTCTTACAATATTGCAAACTCTTCTTAAGCCTTTTTTCTACTGTGTTAAACAAAACATGTTTTTAGCATTTTCAAACAATAGTTTGATATAAACCATTTTTTTATACAAATAAAATGAAAAAAGATTTCTTAGCTTTCATACCTGTTAAAACAATATGTATTTAACTTACCATGAATATATGATCTTTAGGACGTTTTGATACTATGAAAACAAAAGTTATCTTAAATGTTGCATGATTTATTTAATTCGTTTACATGTTATGATAATGAGTTTCCCAGCTTATACGGTTGCATGTATTTAATTTGTTCTGAACATAGTATGATTTTTAGTTACTTCAGATATTAACTAGAATGTATATTTTTAACATGGCATTCAGCTTGAAATTGAGGGTCATAAGTTTGGACCTACATCACCAAACACGTTTATTCTACTTGGTTACTAACTGAACCAACCACTAAAATGTTTAAATTCTTGACTTACAAAAATATTGACTGATCTGAAAACTAGTTGGAATTAAGATTGTAATTTAAAAACAATCTATTTTTATTATATGGATGTGAACACAGCAAAGTGGTTAAGTTTGAGAAAATAGGTAACCTGCCAAGGGTAACAAGCTGGAAAGTTATTTTAGTCCAGTCATTCCTCCTGGAAGCCAAATATTTTTCTGTTTCGAACAACAACTAGAGTAACCTACTTTTGTCATTCACAATATCATGATTACATATTAGTAGTTGGCACTTCAATATAGCAAATAAAAAACCAATATGCATTTCACGATGAAACATATTTTATTATATTTGACATGTTATCATTCAACAAATAAATCACAGTATTCTTTAGGGTGGTGTGCAGTTCTGTTTTTAAAACCATTATCAAACCTTACCAAACTGTTTGTGCATGCTCCACACTTCCTTGACATGAGAATTTTACTGAATGCATTGTTTGGTGTCAGCAAATTGCTTTTGAAAAAGCAAATTATTTCTGGTATAATAGCAAACACAAAGAGTATTCACCATAATAAAACACATGTTAATAAACTGAGGTCTGCTACTCAAGCTGGTTTTGGATTAGTATCTGGAAGTGTTTATTTTAATTTAATGGTGCTGTGTACAGTTTTACATGTCATTCAATTTTGGAACAGTAATTACAAAGTATTTCTTTTGCCACCAGTTCCATAGTTCAAATGTAAAAACACAGTGGTCCATGGTGTCAGATTTTCATATACATCTTTTATAGAACATATTTAGCAACGTTTTTCTTCATATTTGTTTTTTTAAATCTTTATGCTATCTCTTAAATTTCAGAATAAGTATGTATCCATGGTTCATTATTTCAGTAAAAAGCATATCTATATGAACCATCCAACAACAGTACAATCAACAAGCATTTGGGTATCAAAGAGGGTCGAACATCTTTAACAGTTAGGTGTACATCATCTCTGTGCATATCAATCAGCAAGCTTTTAAGCAGAGTTCATAATCAATTAACTGGTCAGTGGATATGTGGGAATAGGAGTCCTCAATATGAGACTGAGTAGAAATGCAAATTACTTTGTCACTTTGTGGTGGTCTGTTGATTACGACACTTGTCTCGCAATTTGTTGCTGTGTCCCATAGTTCCTCATGACCATTAAAAGTAATAATTACCAAGATAAAACTTTAAAAAACACATAGGTAGAATCTAACTGCAAGTGACACCAATGCTAATTAACCCTTTAAAAAAATTTATGAGAAAAACTCATACTCTGCACAACAAAACATTTGTTCTTTTCTGGCTGTAGTATTCTGTGTTTGAACGCACAAAATTTATAAAATGTAAAGACAGAGCTATATATTAAAATAATTAAAACAGTTATCTGCCTAAGTTACTCTGAATGAATCTGATAGTTGTGTAGCGTATCAAAATGACTTTGAGTTTAATTCTAAGTAGGTTATACCCATTCCACATCATGTTACACCTAACAGAATACACACGGTAAAATGTTTATCCTCAAAGCAAACAATAAAAATTTGCACATTGCACAAAAACAACAACATTTACACCTCCAGTACAGTAAAATGAGAATACTTACACTCCATAATGAATATTTTCTTACCCGTTCTTTAATCACTGGATTTGTCGAATACACAGCTATTTGTCTTTGGACCTTCTTTGTTATGTTATCAAAGGAAATGGCCAAAATCACCAAGCCATGGTAATTGTTTTGTGTTAGAAATTCTTCCAAATATTCTCTTACTTTGGATTTGACTTCGAGATTCTATAAAAACATCATAAAAATCTGGTATTCAAATATGAAATTTGTTATAAGCTGAAATTTAGAAAAATATCCTTACAAAGTACATACTGTATAAACACTAGAAGAAAAATAATATTTGTTACAGCTCAGAAGCATACTTTACTATTCTGGCTCAAATGCCACTAACTTATTTTCCAATTTATGTTGCATGAAAGTTTAAATTGTAACTTTTTCTCCAGTAACTGTTATAATCTTCTTTACTTGGAGAACATTGAAAGACATTCATTGTACTTTGTACAAAACATTCTTCATTATAGACCTTAATAAATAATAAAGTTTTCCAAACATTTTGATAAATATTTTGGCTTGTACAAGCATAAATATGCATGTTTTGAACTCAAAATAGACTAAATTCTCGTGGACACTAACTTCTCTATTAATGACCTGCTTGGTCATAAATACTGCTCTGAGAAAAAGATAGTTGAAGTCCTTTGTTTGTTAGGTTTGTTTAAGTTTCCATGACCAAAATGTACATCAAAATATTCTTAAACTGTTCTGCATATACCAATCTACAAGAACCATAACTGTCTTTAACTGAAATAAAATAGTACATCATTTTAAACATTTAATCAATAACATGTTAAAAAAAGGCTTGTCTTGTAAGTTAATTGGTAAAAATTCTGTAAATATTAGAGCTAAATTACTTTTCTACTTAAAGTGTACTTCATTATGAAAATGTTAAATTCCTGCTTTTACATCAACAATGAGTTTGTAAAAAAAACAAATACCTTGTCAAGCAGTCACTTGTAGCAGATAATAGGAAAAGAAATATTCATATAAAATAATATTCATAAAACTAGAGGTAGACTATACCTATTTCAGCAAGTATGTAATGTTTTAGCTTTTAAGAAAGAAATAAAATCACTGATATAAATAAAAAAAATACCTCCAGAGGGCCTGGTATAGAAGATATTGCAATTCTGCAGTTATTTCCTTCGATCACTTTCATATCTTTCCTAAACATTTCATCAACGGTTAGACCTAGCATGAAAGAAAAAAAGACAAAACATTTCTAACAAAGCATGTAAAATATATATGGACATCATTTACATGATTTTTTAAAATATTATATAGAATGTACTGAGAAAAACAGTTTTCCATCCTGCATTACTGATACTTTATTTCAGATATTTCCCTGTGAAACTCTCAGTGCCAATTGAACACTTTTTGCTTCTGTACCAGTAAAATAACAATTTTTTCTCAGATGCTGAACATCTGAAAAGTTAGTTTACAAATACATACTGAGAAGTTTCACCAGACTATTTTCAATATTGCAAAAAACATGGTATAAAATGTATATGATAAAAAATTACATTAAAAACAAAATGTCACACATAAAAATGACAACAACAAGTAATACATTCTAGTAAGTGACAGCTACAAATACAGGATTCAAACAGCGATAGGAATACATCATTTACTAGATTCCTCTATTAAACAGGAACTAAGTGTTCAGTATATCAAAAAAAACAACAACTAAAGAACAGTAAATTAATGGACTTTATAAGATTAAAACCAAAATTACAGATTAACCTAGATTACTAAACTTCACACACGCCTATGAAATAACCTATAAGCAAAAATATAGACTACTCAGAATTGTACAAGAGATGATGGCAAACTTCTTTGGAAGATGTCTGTAACAGTTTTATACAGTAAAGACAATAAGAACAGTAAGTAGAAATAAGAACTGATGCAATCTGCCACATGCTTACTAAAACAAAAGTATGGACTTGCTTTTGTTCATGTGTATAGTTTATCACATTATGTTACTTTCTAATATTATATGCATAAAACTCTAGCAATGGCTGCTTTTTATTATGAGGTAGGTTTAGCGTTCCAACATTTATTTTGCAACTTAAAATTTACTTTTATTTAAATGAATAACTGACTTTATAGGCTTTTTCTTTAAATACTCTGCTGTACTATTCTAACTTAGCCATAGAAAAATATTTTCTGAATACAAAGGTTCCACTCATGTGACAATGTTCTTATTTATATATATTTGTGGTTTTATATATTCATGAATCATTTATCAACTGTGTTTAGTGCTTCACACCACAGATGCACTTAATAAGTATTTAATTTACAACTTAAAATTAGTGACCTTGTGAGAGTCCATTTGGTGCAATTAACACAGAAAACAAAGAATAGTTCAACTCTACTATTAAAAACCCACCTGAAAGTTACTTTATTTTCTGAAAGGATCTTACTTACCCGAGACATCAAATTTTGCTTTCTGTAGTGTTTCAAAAATCTCAACCCTTTTGACATCCTCCAAAACACTTTCAAGTTTTGTTACCATTTCGATATCTTTTGATGTTGTTCTTTTTGCTTCCTCTGATAAACATACAGTGTCAAGAAGGATTGTGCCTGTTCACCAGTAAAAAAAAATAGTTGTATAACTTTTATGGTCTAGAATATAGTGTTGTTTGTTTCCTTGGCTTTAAAACTAAAAACAAACTATAATAAAGATATAAATACACATTAAATAATTGATTTTTAAAGAATGAATTAAATGATCCATGCAACAAACTGATACAGACTAAACAATTTATAACATGCCATGACTATTCATCTGGCTTGTTGGACAATTAGTCAGGAAGCTTTTTGTGTGCCAATCACAATACTAAATTGCACAATTATTTCAAGTTTACTAGCACGATAATCTAAGAGTTCTGCAATGGCAGACTATTTACTAGGCTATCAAGACAAACAAGCACTTTATTTAAGAAACACTTCTTGATCCTAAAGAATAAAGATAATCCTGAATTATTATAAGAGAGAGAGTGCATACATAATAACATGACTAAGTTTAACCTTTAACAAAGAGTAAACTACACCTTTTTACCCCCCATTTTGCAATAAAAACAATAAAACAAAAACTAATTTGAAAAAATAAAAGGCAATAGTTCTAAAGTGATAAGTGGTTAAAAAAGCAGAAGCAAAAAACATTTAATGGTCTGTTCCACTTAATATATACAAAATCCATAAAACAGACCTCAGACCATTTCACGCACACACAGCCACATGTAATTTATCCCACTGTATGTTTTTACAAGATGGCTTTCAAACAGAAATTCATGCAAGTTAAATGCTACAAAATAAAGTTGAAACCCAAACATTTATCTACTTTTAATTTTTACAGAGAATCTTGTTCCAACAGAACACTTGTTTTGAAAAGAACAAATATCTAAATATATAGAAAAGGGAAAATTTGGTCCCATACTATTTTCTGTATATAGATATTAAAAAAAAATTCCTTAACCATGACAAGTTTAGCAAGAATACTCAAAATTTCCTATTAAAATTGCTTTGAAATAAAAATACTTTGTTGAAATATGAAGCCAGTGCTTTATTATGACAGCTTTTAACAGATACACAGCTTTATGATTCATGTACATTATTTTTAATGTTCTTATCAGTCATGATGAAACTATTACAGATATTATATAATTAAAAAATATGGACACTTATTTTGTTTCAGGGTTCTGCATATCCTATATGTACAAAAACATGAACAGTAGGGATCCTCATATGATAATTAAATGTATCCTAATCATCACAAATTTTTGCTTTTTTATGGAATAATTCCTGGCATTATATGAGGTCTGTTAAAAAAATATGTGGACTGTTTGAATTGCGCGGCTCCAGGGGAATCCGCTTGGTGTCACTAAGTTCACACAGAGCAGCTGCTTACGACGCCATTTCCCGATTGCAGATATCTTCATTTGTGTATTAGCTACGCAGTTTTAAGTGAAGTGCGATTTTTTCGTTTGGTGGATTTCAGAATGAATGACCTGAAGGAGCAACGACTTGCTGTGAAATTTTGTGTTAAACTTGGAAAATCTGCAACTGAAACTTTTGCTATGCTTAACACGGCTTATGGTGATGTTGCTATGAAGCGTACGGCATGCTTCAAGTGGCATTAATGTTTCAAGGATGGTCGACAGTCCATTGAAGATGATGAGCGTCCTAGACGTCCTTCCACGTCAACTGACGACCCACACGTTGACAAAATCAACACCCTGGTGCAGGCAAATCAACATCTGATTGTCAGGGAGCTTGCTGAAGAGTGTGGGATATCAGTTGGATCTTGTTACGAGATTTTGACCAAAAAATTGAAGATGCACCATGTTGCTGCAAAATTTGTGCCTCAAAACTCGTGAGTTTTTGGCCAAACACTCGATCACTGTTCTTCCCCCCCCTACTTATCTGACCTTGCTCCTTGCAATTTTTTCTTGTTCCCCAAACTCAAAAGACCCTTGAAAGGAAGAAGATTTGAGACAATTCCCGAGATTAAGGCAAATATGACGAAGGAGCTGGAGGACATTACAAAAGAAGCGTACTAAGACTGTTTCAACAAGTGGAAACACCACTGGGATAACTGTGTGCATTGGGGAGGAGAGTATTTTGAAGGGGTCCCAGACCTGTAACTTCTAAATAAAGTACATTTTGTTTTATGACGTCAGTCCGCATATTTTTTTAATAGCCCTTGTATACTTCTGGACAGTTTTTATTTACTGGTGTTGGCTTCATTTACTGACACATTTTGTTTTAGTTCAGATTTATAGTCAAATGAGTTATGATCATATGTTATTAATGACAACAGCTTTCATTCAAAATAGCTACATTCTTACCATATAAAAGCATGGCAACTTGCTTGTCAATTATATCAGGATTTGAATTAAACAGTTTTTCTGCTACCAATGTGCAGCATGATCCAACCATTTCAATTGTTGTATCACATCTAAATTAGACAAAAAATAAAACCTTTTACTTTTCAGATGTAAAAGCAACAAAAATGAGAACCATAAATATATAACTATGTGAATTGTGCTATTTAAATCTACAAGTACAGAAATGCACTCAGCTAATACATATTAAGAAATACTAGTAGGATGGCTATTTTTTTATCCATATATACAGGATGCCCTAAAATGAATATACTAAAAATAAAGTGAATAACTTTATAATCATTTGAAATAACAACAAAAACTGAATATGAATACAAGTAATGGGATTGTAAGTTTTGTTTTGTTCCTATTTCTTTGATGAAGGAACTGTTTGTTACTGGAAATTAATATCTACTTGTGGCACAATTCTGGACAAATATTTGGCACTTACAAGAAAAACTGCTACACATATTTAAAATAATTCAAGTTTTCAAAATCCTAATTTGCAAATGCAAACAATGAAAAACCATGCAACAGAATAATTAATAACTGACATACATGTTTGTGTTACAACAAACAAACAACAGAATATACAATATGGACTTGAAAAACAAATATATATCAAAGAAAGTTAACAGAAAATTACACATATATCTCAGAACTGCTGGTATGGGCATTAACACTTACTGATAAGAAGAACAATGTTGTCTTCTCCTTATCAGTAAAAGTGTTAATACCCATATCAATCATTCTAAGATATATTTTTATTTCAAGTGCATTTCTCATCATCAAGAAAATTACACAGTATCTGTGATTCTCTTGTATGACTGGTTTGGTTTGTTTTGAATTTCACACAAAACTACTTGAGGTTATCTGAGCTAGCCATCCCTAATTAAGTAGTGTAAGACTAGAGGTAAGGCAACTAGTCATCACCACCCACTGCCAACTCTTTTACCAATGAATAGTGGGATTGACTGTAACATTATAATGCTCCCATGGTTGAAAGGGCGAACATGTTTCGTGCAACAGGATTTCGAAACCATGATCCTCAGAATGCAGGTCGATGAGTCTTAACCACCTGGCCATGCAAGGCCCCTCTTGTACAAATTACCTTTATAGGTTATAGAACCACTAGAGTAACCAATCACAAGCATAATGGAAATCCATGCATTAAGAATGACCTTAAACATCAAATTAGTTATGAGAAATACACAGCAATTTATCACTCAGAAGACTTTTCTTAAAGCTAGCCATTCAAACAAATGCTACATAGCTTTCCAACAATGCTACATAAAATATATCTTAAACTTTGTTGAATTTTTTGGTACTTAAGTGCAGTTCTTGTTGTTTTATCTGATGGTATCTCAACCATATTTTAACCCTTTCTGAACTGGTTATGTGTCACTGACTCTCACTGATTTTCTCCTTCTCATAGTACAAACACTAAAATGCATGACACTCAGAATCATTAATAATACTTAGTTTTAGCTTAAAAATTAACATAATTTTAGTTTTTTATAAAATGTTTATGCCATGCAATTCCCAAAATTGTGTCTAATGCTGTTTTTGAAAAATTACTGAAACATTTTCCTTTGTCTCACAATTTAATTTTTTTTAAACTGTTAATCAGAAATTTCATATGTTCTATAAATATAAACTTCAATAATTTTTAATAAATATTATTTTTGATAAACCATAAAAACACTACAAAAACTGAAAGAAAGATTTATTGGTGAGATGATGACCTACAACTTAATATTTTTGCTCATAATATCATTGGTAGAAATTGACTGATATTTAATAAAATTTAATGCTTTGTTTTCTTATATTTGTGTGCTATTTTAATACAATAAACTTAACAGTCGTATTAAATGTATTAAGATTACAGTCACAGAACTATTTTGCAATCACCTTTCACATCAGCTAAACATTAATGTCTTGTCATATAAGACTTTTTTGTAGCTTTCAAGACATTTAACATAATATTGTTACTAATGAGTAAGCCATCGAGAGAAACTATTATAAAATTCATAAGGCCAAGATTTGTTTCTAACTCTTCTACATTAATTGTTCTATACTCCTTTCATATTTCAGCTTGGGTTCATATGTTGTGAGATCACAAAAAAGTGTGAATAGTGGCTTGTAATAATAAAAGCATAGAAAAAGAAAGAACATTATGTGTATAATTCTGTTACCTACAAATAATAAAACTTGTGTTTGAAAATAAGCAGAAAAATATAAAAAAGTGATAAATTGCATTGATTGTAGACAAGACTGTTCAGAGATGAAAATTTAATTTTTTTGCACATTATATTAAATAAACATACAAAATAGAAAGTTAACACATTTTTTTAGTTAAAACTGCTAAATATTGGAATTATTTCTTTCACATTAATTTAGAAATTCGATATTCAGGTATTTATTCAACACCTGAAATGGTAAGCCATGAACATTAAAACATTGCAAAAATTTTATATACAGTAAATATCAGAAATTAATTTTCATAAGAGTATTAATTATGAGAAGAAATTATTTTTCAAAAGTATTTTATGTAGAACAAACCTCTCTCCTCTGTCCCCAGACTCAGGTTTGTGATGATCTATGACTCGTACAACTGCATCTTCTAACAGCTGCTGCTCAAGGGTCAAAATGTTGTGATCCACCAACGTCAAGATCAATTTGTTGTCTTTTTTGAGCTTCTATATAACACAATCCAAAACAAAAAAAATTTACAAATGTTACAATTTTCCTACACAGAAAAATTATTTCCAATAGGTACTTACCCTGACTCATAAGATTAGCTATTCTTGTTCAGTGCTGCCTACTATATACAAACTTTTCTTTACACTTCTCTATCAAATCTTCACTTCAAAGTTTGGCAGAAAGTTTGAGAACTGGAGAAGTGGGGAGGAAAAGTTGGAAGTGTGAAAGAAGATAAGTACCTATCAAAAATACATTTTTGGTGTAGGAAAATTATAACTTATGATACAGTACTTATGTCCTTTCCAATATTAACTAGAATTACACATTGAGAAAGAAGAACTGGTGTGAGAGAATGAAAAAATTACCTCCAAAAGCACCCAAAGGATAGTCCCTAACAATCAGAGATACAAATCCAAAGATCATAAGAGGGTAACCCCATGAATTTTGCCCCATGTGTAGCATGGCTAATGCACAAAAGCAGAAATTATAAGGTGTAGAATGGCTGGAGCAGGGTAGACTATACTCAATGTGTCAGCTACATCAAAAACCTCCTTGCAGGGTACTGACAGCTACTCAACTGTAGAATGAGAATCATACCATCTTCACCTCAAATCCAAAATTGGGGATTAAAATCCGCACCAATTTCTGGATATGTCACAAGGATCATTACCAATCTACAGATCTGGGAATTGACATCTGGTATTGAAAAGATATCTCTCACATGGAATCAACACTTTCAACCACTGCACAGGCAAGCACCATCTAAAGGCAATAATATCCCCATAGAAAGAGAATGAGGGATGGTCAAGTATAGCCGAAGAAAAATCTCATGTACTACTGCTGTGACCAAAGGCACAGACAAAACACTGGGTGTGGGGAGAACAGACAACCCAAACCTATATGAAGACTTATGTTGATTGGCTTTCTCTCTAATTCAAAAATCTCTATGCTGGGAACCAACTTCCATTGGAAGGTAAAATGAGGTTTCCCAAAAAAATGGGGTGAACTTGAACTTAAACAAATCAACACCAACATTTATGTTTTTAAAGTGTATCAGGAGGCCATCATCATCCAGTAAGGCCATGGCTAAACTTCCAAGGTTGTATAAATAGGCCACATCAACTAGGAAGGTGGCAGGTCAACTCCAGTGGCTCTGTAAATGTTAGCAGGATGCAAACTCATCTGTGAAGGTGATGGTTCAATTCCAGTTGTTGCATAAATAGTGTCAAAGGGCCATAATGATCAGCAAAGAAATGGCTCAACTAATCTGGAAGACATTTTGCAACTACCTCAACAGAACACCATCATTCTACTCTTGACTGAATAGTTTTAACAATGTAAATGTAGAACACATACAGGAAAATATCCGTGGTCAATCACTCAAGTGGCTTGGAAACAGAAGTGATAAGGACTCCCATATACCATTTGAGGAGAAAAGAAACAATGCAATGAGTGACCACAAAACCTTATTTGGAAAACAGACCATACCACATTATTTACTTAAAGCATGACAGAGATGGGCAGTAATCCTGTTCTGCCTTACCTATGTAGTCTGAAAAGAAGTACAGTCCAGAGAAGGTATATCTATGTAGCAAATTATCTTGAGGAAATTAACCTTCAAGCAATCTTGCGGAACACCCTATCTATACACTGAGCATGTAAAGCCATGGAGGAGAGAGATCCATTGTTGGATCACCTGTATTTGAGGATTGATAAAAAAGCACTGGTCTTAATTGTGATCCCTAAATGGTAGCATGAACTTCAGAATTCCCAACTCAACACAACATTTACAAATTGTTAAATGCAGAAATCTATCAAGAAGAATGAACTAGTATAAATAAAAAACTCAAAAAGAAACCATTTTGTTTGTCACACTGGAAGCATAAGCACACAAAAGACATATGAACTCAAATGCTGCCAGCTGAAAAGTAAAGTTTCAGTTGAGGAATGTAGAGGGAGTTGCATGTATCACATAAGCATGGCATGATACTTAACCAATCACAATTGGTTAAGAGATATTTGGTTGGTTGGTTTGGTGTTTTTTGTGCAAAGCAACCAGGCTATCAGTGCTAAACATCCACTAAAAGTTAAAATTAAAGTAAAATTCACAAAAGGAAAATAATGTAAAACAAAACAAAGTTTAATTTTTGAATTAAAAATACAAATAGCATGAAACACAATGTTTGCATCAAGTCAACAGCAGTAAGAGAAAAACTACAGAAATGCAAGTGGTAAAGGACTTTCTGTAGCATAATTGTAATTATCACAACTTGCCAGGAAGACTAACATGTAAGTTCAAAGATCAATGTCAGTCACCTGAAGTTGGCCTTTCCAGTCCTGGTTTTGAGTTATTTCACATTATGGCCATTTTCTAATTTCAAATCAAACCAGATGTACTTTAATTCTTAAAAGGAAATCACATTAAAAATGTCTAATGTATAAATTAAAATACTTAAATAGCATTAAAAAGATTAATGGGCTTATAAAAACTGAAAATGTTTCTGAGGTAGACAGTGTCACCATCACCAATAACACTGTCTGATGTTATGGATAAACCTTGAAACAGTAACCTTTGGTAAGTAACAAAGTTTCCAAACCATATAGTAAAGACAGTTGCAAATGGCGGAGGTGTAAGAAGGTTCATGAGACTCTGTATACAAGCTCTGAACTGGGGAAGTGCAGAAAGCACTGTTACAGAACCAAAGACTTTGATGACAAATGGAATCCAGCATATTTAAGGCCATAGATCAGTAATCCATAGTCTAGTTTGGATCAATTAAGAACACGATATATCTTTAGCATAGAACATCAATCCACTCCCCAAGTGGTGGAAAAGAGGACATGAAGGATGTTCAGTGCTCTTGTACATTTGACCCATAGCTGCTTGATGTGTGATATAAAGGTCAGCTTACAGTCAAAGATAAGCCCCAAGAACTTCATCTCAGAAACCACAGGTAGTTCAACTTCACCGATACAGAGTTCAGGATCAGGGTGAATACCCCATAGGCAACAAAAGCGCATAAAAACAGTTTTAGAGAGAGAGAGAAGTTAAAACCATTTACTGCAGTGCACTTCAGTAAACAATTGAGGGTAGTCTGTAGCTGCAGCTCAATATACCTTACGTTTCACAATAGACGTGAGATATGAAAGTCATTGACAGAGCCCCATTTACAACAGTAAAAGGGAGTTGTTCAGTGATGGTATTGATCTTTACACTGAATAGTGTGACACTCAAAACATAGCCTTAAGGGACTCCAAGTTCCTGTAGAAAAGAATGAGAAAGTGTTGAATCCATATAAACCTGGAATTGCTTGTCCATTAAAAATTGTTAATGAAAAATGGCCAAATGGCTACGTAACCCATATATATGGAGGTCTCGCAAAATGCCGTACCTCCATGTTGTATCATAAGCCTTTTCAATGTTAAAGAATACTGATACCAGATGTTGTCATTTGAGAAAGGTTTCTCTGATTAACGTTTCAAGTCAAACAGGTGGTCCATGGCAGAGTACTGTCGTTAGAACTCACACTAAGTGGGTAAGAAAAGGTTGTTTGATTCCTTGAATCAAACAAGACAAGTATTAACTAACCTCTCTAAGGTCTTACAGAGACAGCTCATCAAACCAATTGGATGGTAGTTTGAAGGAATCTTAGGATCCTTCCCAGGCTTAGAGAAAGATGAGACAATAGCCTGGTGCCAGGCATCTGGAAAAGCATTCTCCTGCCAGATCCAGTTAAAAACAATCAGAAGAATAACAAGAGAAGCAGGAGATGGATGGCACAGCATTTCATAGAGTACATGATCAGGTCTAACCAATGTACTGCCAGACCAATGAAGGGCTAGTTTGAGTTTCACCAGTGTAAAGTAATGACTGTAGTCACAGAGATAATCAACGTGAAAGGAAAGAGGTGATCATTCTGACCGAGTCTTGATGGCTAAGAAGGTGGAGAATGAAGTAGAAGTGCTGGATACCTGGCAAAAGCTATCACCTAGAGTGTCAGCTACTTCCTGGCCATTAGAGAACAAGATCGAGAGGGGGACAGAATTATATTGCCCACTGACCTTTCGAATCTTGTCCGATATGACTTTATAACTGGTTGTGAACTCAATCTGAAAATCCTTCTGGCTTTGATGTCTTACCCAGCAAGCAAGTGTATGAGCCTGCTGAAAAGCAATGCAGTGGGAAAGTGTGGGATACCTACAAAAAGTATCCCAGGCCCATTTTTGAGCCTTCCATGCCATATGGCAGGCAGTTTTAGGAAACATGTCAAGGTTTTAGGAATACATTAAGCAGCGACCTGTATAATACAGTCAGTTACCACAGAATCATCTATTGATGGCTTTCAGATTATGGTAGAATCAACTTCTGCAACAGCAGTGAAAGAGGGCCAGTTTGCTTGATCCAGCTTCCACCTCGGCACATGGATCAGATGGCATCAACCACGGCCAGTTTCTCTCAAAATTATAGGAAAATGATAACTGCCTCATGGATTATTGAGAGCCCTCCATGAAACATGGGAAAAGAGTGAAGGGAAGCAAATTGAGAGTTCAATAGCAGTAACGGACAGAGTAGGCACATAAAAATAAGTATTAGAACCACTACTGAAAAGAGAAAGGTGGTGATCAGAGAGTATATGCTCTACAGAGCAACCTTTCCTATCATTATCAGCACTTCCCCAGAGGGGATGATGTCCATTAAAATCCCCCAGGATTAAAAAGGCAGATGACAACTGTTCATAGAGAGCATCAAGGTCTGATTGATCAAAGGTCTCTCCAGGTGACAGATAGAAAGAACACACAGTAATAGTATGACCCAAGAAAACATGGATGGTTATGGCCTCTAAGGGTGTGTCGAGTAGCAAAGACAGGGTGGGCACATGCTGATAATCAACAGTGCCACTCCTCCATGCACTCGTCCATCACACATACTGTCATTTCTGTACAAAGAAAACTGCTAAAAGGTGACTGTTTCAGCAGGTTTCAGAAATGTTTCCTATAATGAAAGACATAGGATGGTAGGAAGCAATCGGTGCTTTGATTTCATCCAGATTAGAATGTAAACCTTGACAGTTCTATTGTATCAAAGTGGCAATTTTTATTTTTGAGTAGGCAAATTGGGTGAGAACCCTTCTGTTTACAACCACATCTTTTTTCTTTATTGTCTTCATTTGAGGGACATCTGTCAACCTCCATGAATCCCGTCCTGTGTCAAATGGGCAAGTTACTGCTCTTGGAAGAGGATTCCAGTGACTGAGAACATGAATGAATGATCGTTTTGCATCTTGATGTGGGAGAAGATAATGTACCCAAGAAAATGCCCATACCCAAAACCAAAAGATCTTTTCATTTGCTGGAATGTATGTTATGGACAGATATAGGTGTTGAAGTTGACTCATCAATTTTTTGAACCATTGAAGCCAAAAGACTTTTCATTTGGTTTGAGAACAATTCCTTTGGAGGCACAAAGAGATCCGTCTGTACTCCTATTGTAGTATTGGAACAAAGTGCAGTAGCATACGTCTGAGATGAAATGGTGGACAGCAACTTTTGAGCCTCAGGAAAAGTAATATTTTGAATCATTTTCAAATGCTGCATCTCTTTTTCTTCCAACCATTTATGGCAAGAATGAAAGTGGGACAGGTGAGAGCCATTGCAATTGATGCAATGAGGGTCTGTTTTACAATCATAGGCACCATGGTCACCTCAACGATCACACGTCAAGAAACTACCACATGATGTCTTCAAGTGACCAAACCACTGACACTGGAAACATCTGAGAGGGTTTGAAATGTATGGCTGTATCTTGTAATTAAGATAACATCCCTTGTTGATGGCAGGTGGATGTGGTAATATAAATGTCAGAATGAGGACATTGGTTGGCATCATAATTCCATCTTTGCAAGTGGAAATACACCTCACTGCAGAAAATCCTTGAGTGGAAAAACCAGCAAGAATCTCTGACTCAGGAATGTTTTCAAATCCCTCTCAACAATAACTCCTCATGACTAATTCATAGTTGCACGAGGCGTAACCTCGACAGGTATATCCCCAATTGCCTTTGAATGCAAGAGGAGTTCACTGTGTTGGGATGCAGATGTTTCTACCAATATGTCTTCAGAGTGAAGCTTCTTTACTGACTTTGGAGAGCCAGCAAGTTCCCCTAGTCCCTTTCGAATGTAAATCTGAAAGATAATGTAGCATCAGAAAATGAAGTACAGGTGTAAAAGATGTTTAATATTGCTGGTCAGAATCTTCAGGACATAGTCATTTACCTATGGACTGTTTTTTCACTATTTTATTTAAGTTTTTATTTGGAAAATTCATAATAAAAAAATAATATTTTGGTGCCCACTGACCCCACCCACCATGTTACCCTATGAGGGGATGCACTACAATACCAAACACAAGGGTTTTGTGAGCACTATACTCAAACACCAGCATCAGATACAATGTCCATAACACCTCAACACCTGTTGAGGACATCCAACACTGGTACTTGGTTGACCCTCGCCCAAGTGGACTAGCCGACATGCCCAAGGGGGGCCAACCCAAGGCCACCAGTTTACAAGAATTCAAGGCCAAAGTGCTGTGTTAGAGTTGGATCCCTCAACCACCAGGATCCTCTCCTCCCCTCCATGGCAAACACATGGGTGGATGTTTAGATCTCAGAGGAGATAAACTGAAAGAACAGAACCTTCCCTAGGAGCTTCCCTCACCATGTACAGGAATCCACACCGAGGGGGGTTAAGAGACGACACATGATAATTTGCAGAAGAAACATGTTGGAATACAGCAATTCCAACAAGGGGGAGCACAAAGCTTATTGCACGAGTAATAAAAGGTTTGTATGTATAGAGCAGCATTAAATGACAATAGCTAATCTTGGAAGAAAAAATAAGTACCATATCAGAACTACAAATTAACATTAGGAACAGATAACAGGTTAAATACATACCATAAAACGAAATATCTAATCAAACAATAACAACCAAAACATACTTTTTTGCACAATGCTAAAATTCACTAAGTGCTGTGAGAAAGTAATTGCACTTTATAAGAAAAATGTCCCAGATCCTGCATTGTCACTGAAATTTTTTCATCATCAAATGCACTTAATCTGATTGACTTGGTTAATTCTGGTGTAACAAACTTCTGTAAAACCAATAAGATCAATCTTAGACAACATATTTTCAAAGACCTTCCACAGACCATCTAGAGATAAACTTCAGAGACTGTATTTAAGCAAAACAACAAAAGCAGCAGTCTTTTAGTCTAGGGTCAAATGGCTTCAGATACATATCAGAACAGTGAACAGCATGAAGGTCATTTTCACACTCCATGGGAAGTTGCAATTTATCTGTTTGGTTTATAGGTAATCTTCCACGAGAGCTTGACAAGTGCCCTGAGTACAAATTTGTGAAGTTAAAAACTGGCAATATTTACTGAACAACTTAAATGTTACTAAAGAATTTTGAAGTAAATTACATATTTTAGAAATACATTAAAAATTAAAATTATACAGTTTTTAAAACAATAAAGTTGCAAGAAGAGAAAAGCAAAGCACCCACAATTTTGGTACAAAGCTATTCAAGGTATATTTCATCACAGCATGTAGGCCAGAATGCAATCTGACAAGAATGATAAGATCCTATCAAAAATGTTGATAAATACACGTACACATTAAAAACAATCATTAGTACAATCTGTATTTTGTAACATCAAATTACTGCATACATGAACATAAAAAAACTGAACAAATGTGAACATTTTACTTCTTCCCCTGTTCAAACAAAAACAGTTTATAACAACTACAACATGAATTATATTTATTTTACAACTATAAAAAGATTTAATGATTCTTAATCAAATAGTTTTGACCAAGTTGAGCTTACATCAGGACATAAAAATGTTAAAATATACACACTTGAAAACACTGAATAATGTGAAGCATGAAAAACAGGTTTGTGTATAACAAATGTACAAAATATTACTTACTTCTAAATCTATTTCATCCTTGAATATCAAAAGATCAGTTGAAATATTAGCATCCTTCAGAAAGAAATTAACTTCTGTTCGTAGGTGGAAATCTTTCCTCAAAACATTAAGTACTGGCAACACACCATGGTTCTGTTCTGATCTGCCCTACAGATATGTACAAGATACATAAGATAATGTTATTGTTGTAAAAAATAAAAGTACTTTAATTATTAAAAAACTAGAAATCCAACAAATTCTCTTTCAATTAAAATATGCATATACATAGACATATTTTTGATATTGCAAACAACGCAATGAACATTATTTCTATTTTTCACTATTCAAGTAATTAAAATAATGCCATTACAGTTTATTATAGTTAACTCAAGTTTGTTTAGCTTAATCAGTTAGTATCAGTTCTTATAAAAATAAGCAACTGATAAAAATCAGTGTTTTCAATAATAACTATTTTTAATTATTCCAATTATCCAAATCTTATATGATAATAATTAAACTCCATTAACTGCCTAACTCTTTGAACCTCACAAATGATGCCTAGTGTGTACATCTTCTTTCGACCAACCAATAGTGTGTCTTTAACTGTTCCGTAAATAAGGAATACTTTATTATTTCTATATTTTTACTATTATTAATATTATTGGTTTTAATGTTTAATATATCAAAAATTTAATTTTTTGCTTAAGTGAACTTTTGTCATAGATATTGCTTTCTGTATTATAAACTTATATGGATCTAGGACTAACCAAGATCTCCTTGACTGACTGAACCTCATGAGATATTATTGGGCTTACACACCAGAATTACTGTCAACAGCAAATGTTCCAAACTGATGAAATAATGCATTACAATCTTTATAAGTGATATTTAATTTGGTACACTCATTATCAGGTTGAAATAGTAAATTCCAGAAAGGCTTAACCACTATTTTAATTATAAGTGATAGGTTTTAGATATTTTTAAATACTGAATGAGAGTTTAGATGGACCAACAAGCCCTTTGTTCTTAGATGTTATAACTTTTTTGGATTCTTTCTGAGTGGATAGCTTGCTATGATAACACATGTAACTGATAGAATTAAACTGTCTGCATTTAAACGTTTTATTTAATATCACCAGGATTTTAACATCAATTATTTCACTGCAAAAAAGTCATCTTGCATCAAAACAAAAAGGTCATCTTACCAAAGTTTTCTTACCAAAAGTTAAATGTTATGTTCTCCATTTTCTAGGAACAGTGTACATTTTTCACTGGATTATACATTATCTATAACACACTGGCACATGAATCTTTACTACCACATGAAAATGTAACAACAACTATTTTTAACAAAGAATTCATTTAATTAATTTCAATAGTCTCACAAAAATTTTAGAGAGCAAAAGGTCCCACTACTACTATGCTGCATATATGATACATTTTCACATACAACAGTTCAGAACTAAAGGGAAGGCTTATTAATAAGTTGTATCTAAAGATGCCAATCATAATAAATAAAGGTAGTAAAAAAAATGCTTTAAAAAACAAACTGAAGACAGTACATTTAGATCTCTTGCAAGAATAACTATCAGTTTAACATAATTGATTAATGAATCTGATGACTAACTGGCTTGTAAGTTCCACTGATCATCACCCCTCTCACCGATTGCAAGTTACACTGGATCCTTGAGCATATTAGTGAGATGGAAAATGGAAACCTTATTTTCCATGAAATAGAAATATTACTGTTAGCTATAGAAACAGGATTAAAAAGCTTATAATACAGCCTGAGAGACAAATAAATGGTATGATACAATAAGATACTTGTGAAGTAACCCTTACCTGATAAAGAAACAATGCTGTGACAAGTGTGGCTACAGTTGAGTCTAGGTCAACTGACTCATTACCTAATACAACATGGACTTCTGTGAACTGAGGTAAACGGATCTATTTAAAAAAAAAAAAAAAAGTTACTTGCATGTGTTCATAAAGAAAACAACAGAAAGTTGAAACATTTAAAAAATAATTATTCAAAAAATAAACAACCTTGTGAACATTTAATTGTTTTCAATAACAAATGTAAATCTATACTTTATCTTAGTACTACAATCATTGGCTTACTAAAGGCATACACATATTGACACTAGAACTTCATAATAAAATTAATTATCTTTGAAAATTTATCAGTGTTACATAAAGGAATCATTGTTTCCAGTTATTACTAGTTTCAATTATTCCAGCTTATTAGTTCTTTAAATCACAATTAAACTAATTATTGTCATGAAAATAAGTAATTAATCAAAATCGACTTTCCAGTTACTATTGTTTTTTATTATTCCACCTATAAAAGTAAACAATATAACAATATATTGCCATTATGTACAGCTGTTCATAAGCATAAAGTTACACTTTGGGCTACCTGTGCTTTGCCCACAGTGAGTTTTAATTTTAGTGATTAACATGCCTGACAAGCAATCAATTTGAAAATCTCACTTATTTCACAGCTAAACCTCACACAACTTTAAATGAATCCAATTATTCCATAGTTCAAGTATCATCCATAAGAAATTTAATTTTCTGACTGCATACATTATAGCATCTTGTAACAATGCATAAATTCAACTGCTTAAAAAAATTCAATAATGTTTTCAATCTTTAGAAAGGTAACTGGTTAAGTTTTAAAAGCTAATATGCAGCCCTTTTCCTCACAAAATTGTTTTTCAAGTGAAATTATAACTTGGAAATATGTTGTTTTTTATTTGATAGAGATATGGATATGAAGGTTCATATTTGATTTAATTTTACTTGCTTATTTTTAGTGGGTGAAACATAGCCTTGACAGGCTGAATGTTCTTATTATAGATACACACACTTTACTATACATGTGTAACATTCTAAGGACTAGCTTGTTGCCCTCAGAAGAAATCTTGTTTAATCTGTAGAAAATGAGTTGATAGTTATATGTTATTAATAACAACTGTGTAAGTCTTCAGTTATAAACGACTCTAATAATTACATATTAATGTGAAAGGTTATCCACTCACTACTGATAAAAAATGTACACGAGCTGTAAACTACTATGATCTGACAAAATGTAAAATAAAATTAAGTAACTTTACCGAAACTTAGACATTTATAAGTAAGAAACACAAGTAATGGCTAGCTTTTTTATTGGTCAATCACAGTTTATTATCACTGACCTGACTGTGTAGTTGCTTAAAGGTAAGATGTTTGAAATGATGATTTTAGAGAATGAAAATTTGGAATTCACTTATCTTTTACATGGGAAAAATATTATTTATGCTGTGTAGAGAGAAAGATTTCTGTTTGATAAATAATAAAAACCTTAAGTCTTAAGTTAAATGTTTGGAAGTAATAAAAATAACAAATATGGAACCTACTTAAAAATTGTCTTTAATTCACGAACATGGAGGTCATCACATTGTACACAACTTTGGTAATATCTCATCTGAAGTATAGTGTTTATTGATAGTCCTCATATTATATGAAAGTAATAGAAAATATACTGACTTCGTTGAAAAGAAAAGAAAAAGAGAGAAGTCATTGAAAGAGATTGTTGGTTTTTAAAATTTCAGCTATGATGAAAACTTCAAACATTTGAATTTACTTTCTTTGGAATGGAAAAAGAATTAGAAGAAATCTTATTTAATTATTTGAAATCATAAGACATTTGTCGAAGTTGTACATGAATGAGGTTGGAGTTAAAATCATAATTACAGGAAATAGTTATAAGCTGAGGAAGTCCACACAGATTACACTGTTAAACAAATTGTTAAATAAGCATTTGTGTGATTATAAGCATGTGATTCATTAATTTTAATGAAATTTTGTTATAATTTTTGTTTAATAAGTGATAGTTAACGTAGTTTTCATTCATAATAACAACCACTTACTAACAAAAGAATTTTCTTTTTTCAGTATTATTCTTTCACATTTCCAACTGTCTCAGGAAATGCTTGTATTAAACAAATAGGTAAACATACCGATTTTCAATGAACTTTATTTTATACTTACACATTATTTTATTCGAAAATTTACAAAATACATGTAATACTACAATTTTAAAAATGAAAACTGACTGGTAGTGTTAATCATGAAAATTGATCACAAGAGTTTTAGACAAACATGATTTCTGGAAATAGTCTGTTCACAAAGGAGAAACTAAAATTGAATTTAAAAGGTGAATTTTCTAAAAAGTTCTAATTTCATTCTAATGCCATATTCATAAAATTAATAATAATTTAAAAGTTAGAACAACACTAATATTAATAACTTAAAATTTATGTATTTACGTAATACTTATGCCAGGTAAAGGTACTAAAGTGTGTAGTGACCTAAGTTAAAAATAGCTTAGTGCTGTACCAATTACAAGTTATAACTAGTTCGTCACAGTGTTTCAACCTCAAAAAACAACGAAATATGTTTTTGAAATACGACACATATACATATTACATAAGGCTTAAGCCTTGGTTATGTAATAATTATGTAGACAAAAAGTACTTAATAGCACTCAAGAGGACTGTAATACTATAATCTAAAGTCAAATTACATTATCAACAGGCTACACTAGAAAGTTCAGAATAATATGCTTAACTTATAAAATAATATGCATAACTATTAGTATTACAACAGCATCACTTTAAAAAGTTTACTTTTAAATGTCTACTCGAAGTTGTTGAAGTTTAACCTAGATGTAATACAACTTATAATATTACTATAAGTATTAATAAAGCTTACGTTTAGACTTATCACTTTATGATTACGTTTGTTTGAAAGTTTCTCATAATTTAAAATCCAATGTAACAACAATATCGTATTAATGTTTAAAGTAACAGCGAACTAAAAATCGAAGCAACCTTACCAAAGAATTCTTACAACTTCGTAGAAACGACTCCATATTATTAATAATTGTTCACTCGATTATTTTATTATATCACCGTGTTAATAGAAACTGTCTCTGATTTCGTCAGTCATATTACAATATTCTGATTCACATGCAATAAAATATTAACTTCATCATACGCCTTTTCTATTCTGTGTGCGTATGTTACCTATATCGTTATGTAGAAAATGTAATATTAGTATTACTCCTTGTCCTACCGACAGGTTGGTTACCCGGAATGATCAAAGCAACCTCGTAACCTTCCGTATCACCATCTATTCAATGTTAACTCTCTTCACCTAATCGCCTTGGAAATAATTTTGTACAAGGTAAACAAAATACACATACAAAAAGATCGCGTAGAATAACAACAGTAGAATATGTTTCAATATAAATAAGTTTTTAAAGTAGCAAAATTCCACCAGAATTCACAGTTGTGATAACGTAATTTCCTTAAATTGTTGTACAATATTAGGACCACTATCGGCAACAAAAAAGTGTGTGTGTGTGTGTACGTATACATATTACTAAGCAGCACGATTTCATAGCTTTTTTCATAATCACTATATCTCCTCACCTTTGTGATAAAAAAGGAGAAACCACAAGTAAATATATTTATTTTTGTTCATAACAGTATTTAAAAATTTGCAGAATTTGATTTTAGTATAGATTAGGCTTTAGCATCATTCGTGAATTATTTCACTTTTTCACTCAAATTTTACACTTTAATCAGCAGAATGATTATTTGCTTCTTTAATGCCTCTTCCACCTGATGGTCTTCATCATAATAATTATTCTTTAACTAATCCACTCAAGTATATATATCCAGCTGAGAATCCCGCCATGGCCAGGTGGTTAAGGCGCTCGACTCGTAATCTGAAGGTCGTGAAGTCGAATCCCCGTCACACCAAACATGCTCACCTCTTCAGCCGTGGGTCCGTTATAATGTTTCGGTCAATCGCACTATTCGTTTGCAAAAGAGTAGTCCAAGAGTTGAGGGTGGGTGGTGATGACTAGATACCTTTCCTCTAGTCCTACACTGCGAAATGAAGGATGGCTAGCGCAGATAACCCTCATGTAATTTTGTGCGAAATTCAAAATAAACCATTATCCAGGTGGCTATGGCATTGATTACCTGATCACTTAATTCCTTATTAGCATTGGACTACTTCTTTCACTTCGCAAATTTCACCAATCACATACCTTGAACAAATAAATGTTCACATCGTTTAAAGTTATATATACAATTTTCTTCAATGTGTTTTCTTCTTGTAGCAAAGCTACATCAGGACACCTACTGAGCTCAGCAAGGGGAATCAAACCTCTGATTTTAGCATTTTAAATTTGTAGACTTACCGCTGTACTAGCGGGAGTCACTTTCTTCAGATCTAGGTATATACAAATTTTAACCTAATGATCTATCTTTCGTAATTTTCTTTTGTCTTAGAGAGGATGCAATCGTCTGATTAACCCTTCAAGATGGAATGAAAAAGGTAAAAATAATAATATTTTGCCTATCATCATTCAGCCCAACTGAACATTTCTAATACTGACTGAAAGGCGTTTTGGCCAACGACTTGTGGTAAACAAAAGATAGATCTGAAATATTATTTTTTACGCCTATTATTTGGAATACGAAGAGGGTAAAATGAAGGAAACGATGGGGAGGGGGAAAGAAAAACCTCTGCATCTCAGTTGATTTTTATTTTAGATTTGAGACTTAATGGATTTAAGTAATTTTATTTGTTTGTTTTAAATCATCTGTATACTGTTATGGTATACTACTTACGTATAATGCAATTTCTTACATCAACAAGTTACATGCTCTATATACCATTAAAATGAGTTAGTTCAGTCTTCAGTAGACTTGAGCGTTGTCATCTTTCCTGAATTTGTTGGTTAAATTATTATTACTTTTATTTTTGCCGAATTATTTGGTTTCAAAGATATTAGAATAAAACGACATAGTTTTCCCCTCCACAAAGAAAAACATTCGCTAATTCTTTTATTTTTAGTATCTGATTTTAAAATATTTGTAGAAAAAAAAAGCAGTATCTTGCTTAAAATAGGTTCAATTTCGAACTTTTAAGAAATATTACCATAATCAGTTTAGTGAATGTAGTTCAATGTATATGATTTTATGATACAATATTTTGTTGTTTTATATAATAGTAATGCTTGATAAATATATTGACGCTACATTTATTTTTAATATGGTTAAAGAACTTGAATCTTTTTATTTATTGTTTACTGACCCGAGGAAAGGCAATCAGTAAGCATTACCGTACCGCTCATCATCCATAGTAAAGGATTCACTGCTACTTCTATAACGTATCCATAAGTTAAATGTGTGTGCTTGTTTTTCAGAGCAAAAGCACGTGGAGATATTTGTTGTGTAGACCTAGGGGAATTTTATTCTCTGAAACTTAGTAAATTTCTGAAAAGATGTAAATACAAACAAACAAACAAAAAAGAAATCATACGAGGCTGAACTTTAGTGTCTATTTTCACACTATTACCAGATAATGCGCAATGTTTGACTTAGCTGTTATTAAGTACAAAGGCTCACTATTTTGTTGTTTTATTGATAAATACATGGACACTACATTTATTTTTAATGAGTATAATGGTTTTAATTTTTTTATACATTGTTCACTGACCAGAAGGAAGGCAATCAGTAAGCATTACTGTACCACTCGTCATCCATACTAATTCTGAGTCGGTGCGTTTGGCTATCTTGTGCTTTGCTCATCATGGATATCGAACCTCACATTTTAGCGTCATAAGCCTATAGACCTAATGTCAAGCCACTTGGGAGCGCGTTAAATTCACTCGTATTGAGACCATTCAATTCCAAATTCTTCCACTTGTGAGTGAAAAAAGTGATGTTAAAATATAAGCTAATACTCAAATCAACCATCTGGGTGTTAATTAATGTTTATGGAGCTTTCAATACGAAATATACTCCCTTGAAGTTTACCTTTAAAGTTTTGCTTAAAATTTACAATGTTTTCAGATTGTTTTTGTGAGTGAATTATCAAAAACAAGCACTAAATAAGAATTTTAAAGCTGAAAATTATAAATAGGTGGCATCTTATTATGGTGTGTACTGTGTTTTAGACAATCTATATAACTCTTGGAGTACCTATAAAAGAAAGAAGAGTGAAACAGAGCTAATAAAAAGAACTATATTCCATTTAGTGTATTTGTTCAAATTAGTTACAGCCATGGTCAAATAATTTTTGACTAGCTTTGCTTAAAACTTCTGAAAAATAAATAAACATTTCGACTTACGACTTTTTAATGTCATAATATAGGTGTGTTTACGTATATGTAGTTTTGTTTAACTCAAAAAGAAAGGTTATATTTTTTCACAAGTTTACATAAACCAAAATGTTTTAGCTGAAGCTTCGTTATATCATCTTTAGAATTTTCTAAATTTCCTTTAATTACTTAGGTTTGCAATGAACACTTTTCTATCATAATTTTCAAATAATTGGAATATCAGAGTGTTTATTATGAGAGCGCAGTAACATTGAACCCTTTTTGTTGTTGTTTTAATCTCTGCGCAAAGCTATCTACACTAGCCAACCTTAATTTAACTGTTTAAGTTGTTGTTGTTGTTTAGAATTAAGCACAAAGCTACACAATGGGCTATCTGTGCTCTGCCCACCACGGGTATCGAAACCCGGATTTTAGCGTGTAAGTTCGCAGACATACCGCTGAGCCACTGGGGGGCAGCTGTTTAAGACTAGAGGGAAAGAAACTAGTCATCATCACCAATCACCAACTCTTGAGCTACTCTTTTACCAACGAATAGCGGGATTGACCGTCACATAATCATGCTTTCATAGCTCAAAAGGTGAGCGTGTATGATGAGACGGGGATTCAAATCTCAAGACACGCATATTTCTAGTCAAGCTTCCTGACCATCCGATCATGCCAGGCTATTTAACATCGACCGCACGGAATCGAACCCCGGAATTGTATGTTGTAAGTTCATAAATTTACTGCCGGCCCACCGAGGTACTGGAATGTCAAAGAAAAAAGGTTTTACGAATACTGTAAGTATAAGAGCATATGACTGAAAGGAAAGAATAAAAAATGTTGCAATATATCAGTGACACTACATCTACCATATTAAGTACCTATAAGGACTTTCGCTCAATACCAAAGTTCCTCAGAGCGGCCGAGGTATGACAGACGTGGTTAGAGATGAGACAGAATTATTACATAAGTTTAAATAACAACGACTGTTATGACGTGAAGTAGGTTAATAACAAGTTTTATCTATTACCAGTCCTATTTAAGTCATTTTAAAATCAAAAATAGGGTAAAGCGTGTGTGTTTACTTATTGCAAAGCCATATGGGGTTATTTGCAATGTTCACCAAGCTGAAGAAAATCCCTGATTTTAGCGTTGTAGATCCATAAACTTATCGCTGTACCAACGGGGAATAACGGCGTTAGGATTAAAATTATAATATTTTTTATTTTATTTTTGATGCCGATTATTTATTATTAATATTTTATTTGGGTTATCGTGTCATGCCAAGAAGTTGAAGTTCCAGTTGATGGTTTGTATTCGTTATCGCCAAAACACAAAAATTTTGCTTTGTAGTTTAGAACTATTTGTACGTCATAAGAGTGACGATCAGATCACATTATCTGGACTGACAAGAGTAGCTCAAGAGTCGTCCGAATGGTGTCGTCGGCATGTTCGATTTAATCTAGCCTAACATTTTTCAAAAAGTGAGTCGCGAACCTCTTGGGAGTCGAGAGTAGGTTTTCAGGGAACACGAACTGTCTGCGCTGAGTCACTATATTTATTTGTTTAGTCTTCAAGGTATCTGAATGATACACATATCACAAACTGTTCTTTCTTCTTTGTAGAAACAATTGGGTTGTGACGACCAAAGCCCGGGCGTGAGGGTCGTCTGGCAAAAAAGGGCTGGAAAACATTTATTTTTCCTATTGCTTCAAAATTAGGGACGATTGTTGTTGTTTTGAATTAAGCACAATGCTACACAATGGGCTATCTGTGCTCTGCCCACCAGGGGTATCAAAACCGGATTTTTGCGTGGAAGTCCGCTGACATACCGCTGAGCCACTGGGGGGCACTTAGGGACGAAGAGCACAGCTTGTTCTTATGTGTGATATTTTTCAAAGAAACTGACATCTTAAGAAACTGTTTGGAGAAATGTTAATGATTTAACCCTTAAACAGCGGGAATGTTGTAGGTATTAGCATCAATTGATGATGGCTGCTGTTTAAGGGTTAAACATGGCAACTTTTAAGTTTATTCAATTTAAATAAAAGTTTTATCGTATTTTTAAATGTAGTTAATTAAAATTTAACGATAAATGTGATAATATAATAATTCATTTGTATATTTTTGCCCACTTAAATTTTCAAGATTGAAAGTAACCCATTATTATTTCGCACAAAATTGTATTTTAAAAAAATGTGTTCAATGTAAGAATGATGTCTTAACTTGAGTATCATTCGGTTATTATAAACTTTAGTAATTTGAGTCTTAAAATGTTTGAACCAAATGCTAGTTAAAACAATAAATTGTTTCAAATTTTGTCGAAAAATGTTACAGGCTGCTTATTTAGATTGTGACTTTTAGAACACACTTTTGTAAATAATTATGAAATATCCAACAGTTGGAAATGCAGTAGAAAATCTACAAAGCTAATGTTCTTCCAGCTCACTTTGGCAACCAATTCTCTCTAGCAAATTAAATTTCAAATGTTATTATATTTGTATTTACAGTCGTAATATTGGGAACCTCGAATTTTGGTTTATTTCAACATCTAAAACAGCAATTATTTTAATTTATTTGACCATATATGTTGCATGTTTAATTAATAAATATAACACACCATTTAAAACCACATTTATTTACTATCGCAAAAACAAATGTATTTTGTTTCTTGATTCAGCCATGTTTGTTTGAGCCTTCGTCAGTTCTAAGTCTAGTCTCTCTGGTGTTTTGGTATATTTATGTGTATACCCAGGAAAGTCAGGTACACTCGACCTCTTCCTCCTTCCATGACTTTGTTGGAGTGGCCAGATTAATATATATTTCGATTTAAATACAGAATGGTTGGAGTGATATCATAAATTTAGTCTGGTCCTTTTTAGGACAATGTCTATTTATATTGTTCTTGATTTTTTTAATTATTACTATTATTAGAATTTGATAAGTCTAAAACGTAGGTGACCTGTTTTATTTTATCTATATTCTAATACTACTAGTATTATTGTTATTTTAAATGATTTTGTCTTAATGATCTAATGTATTGACTTAACGGGGAGGTCTCTCTTCATCATATATGCAATACCTGTCTGGTTCGCATAGCAGCTCATTTTTTCGGCAATTCTAATCAAAATATTTTATTGTACTCTGTAGAAGTCTATCTGGTATTGTTTGTGTGTGTTATGTAAATTTTTTGTAAACGACAACATGTCGTGTTGTGTTTGAATTTCCATATCTATTATTTATATTTCCATGTTTATATTATTGTTTTGAAATTTAAACCAATAAAATATGTTGTTATTCATTTAAAATAACATTTAGAAATTTCTAGAATTAGGTAGATCAATTAATTGACTATAAATGGAATGTTTGGCGGCCTAGTGTCTAGACGACAAGTCTCGTGCAAAAACAGACATGCGCAGATTACTCTGGAACTCTGTGGAAGTTACGCAATGGTTCGAGAAGAGGAGGCCTACTGATATATAAACAGACGGCGACGCGAGTAGAAAAAAATGAGTCAGTCATTAGTTTTTGTTCAATTCAAGAGATATTGTCTTTGCTCGAGAAAAAAGTAAACGTTTGCTGTGTGTTTATTCAACTCGGATTTGTGACTAGAGTTAGATCTACAGAAGCTGTGATTTTATTTCGTCAATCTTTACGATTCATTCGAATTACTAGTTATACTGAAGGTCAACACGTTTAGAACTGTTTAGGGGAGACCGGGAAAATTGGAAGGCGATAAGTTTTAGACGTTCATCGGAGGCATCGTAAAAAAAACTTCGTCAAATTTATTGAACTGTGAATTGTTTCTGAACTTCTCCATTCAAACTTCGGAATTTCTTCGTGGGACCAACTTCACACCCTAGACCGGAATTTTGGATTTCTGATCTGAACTTTTGGACTTTCATTCTAGGTCATTATATTGGACACAGGCCAGTACCATTTTGTATTGTAATTAACTTTAAAGGTTGAGGCCAGTACCATTTTGTATTGTAATTAATTTTAAACTGAATATCTATCATTGTTGTTATGTGATTTATGTTATATCTGTTACATGTATTATAGTTTATTGTAATAAATTATACAAGCTGTTATCTGTGTCTTTCTGTTGCGTACAGTCTACATAAAACATAAAAAACGTAGCAGTGTGTTTGAGTAACTATGCATGAACTTTGATGAAGTGGTTTTACGTATTCTGTATGCTGATGTGATTAGTGTATTCTGTGATGTTTGGAGTTTGGTTTGAATTTGTTTTACACTTACATTGATCCATGCAGGAGCAGCATAGTCTAATACAGAACTAATGTATGACTTGTATATTTTTATGATGTTTTCTGGTGTTGTTTTGTAGTTTTTACCAGTTGGACTCCTAGCATAGTTTATTCTTAGTCAAATATTAGTTTTTATATTATTTACATGTTTTATCCATGTAAGCTTCGAATCATATGCTAATCCTAAAAATTTTGCAGATGTAGCAGTCTGTAGGAGTTCTCCATTCATGTAGATTTGCGGTTGAACTTTTTGATATTTCGTAGATTTTTAAAATATTACTAGTTACGTCTTCACATAATCTATTTAGTTGTGGTTGTAAGTTATGACTGCTGTTTCTGGTGTAGGGGCACTTTTCCAAATTGCTACATTATCAGCGAACTGAGACGCGTATCTATGATTTGGGTCTTTTAGTGGCATATTACTTACACACATGATGAAGAGAATAGGGCTAATCACCCCTTTCTGAGAGACTTAAGCTTCTGAAATGAAGAACTTCAAGAAAGTTCCCTCTACTTTTACTTCACATTTTCTATTTTCCACTCCTTACCAGTTTGTTTGTTTTTGAATTTCACACCAAGCTATTCCAAGGCTATCAGAGTGTTATGAGAGCGTACCAACACTGAGCCCTTTTTTTGTTTTAATCTCTGTGCAAAGCTAGGTGAGGGCTATCTGCACTAGCCAACCTTAATTTAGCAGTGTAAGACTAGAAGAAAGGCAGCTAGTCATCACCACCCACCACCAACTCTTGGGCTGCTCTTTTACCAACAAATAGTGGGATTGACCGTCACATTATACGAACCACGAGAGCCTCGGACTATGAGTCAAACGCCTTAACACACTTGGCCATGCCGGGTCCCCTTTATCAGACAAAATAAAATAGACTAGACAACAACATGTATCCATCATCGACCGATTGTTCCTAGTATAAATTTGTTATCGCGTTTCGTTTCCGAATTCGTAATTGATAAAGTTTCTTTCTTTTCCTCACATCATAAAATGTACATTAAAGATTCAACACACTCTGTTAATTAAATCCAGTCTTTAAAAACTATCTCACAATGATGCTATGTTTTCTTTTTCTACGTATTGTATCTTTGTTTACTTCAGTACTTGTAAATGAAATAATCAACTGTTTGACCACGGGTTAATTCAGAATAACATTTGTTCACTTGGAGTAAGCAACTTCATAAAGATGATGAAAATATGTGTTGTATTCCTTTCTTTAGTGTCCCGAGATAGCTAGATTGTTTGACTTGTAATCCCCGTCACACGAAACATACTCGCCCTCTCAGCCATAAGAGCAATATAATGACAGTCAATCCCACTATTTGTTGGTAAAAGAGAAATCCAAGAGTTCGTGGTGGTTGGTGATGACTAGCTGCCTTCCCTGTGGTCTTACACTGCTAAATTAGGGACGGTTAGTGTGAATATCTTTGGTGTACCTTTACATAACATTCCAACCAGCCAAACCAATCTTTTATTTGCAAGTAAGTAACGCTATCAGTAATTACTTGTGTGATTTTATTTCTACCCGTTACCTTTTTTTATGGATTATTTGAAAACATTTGTTCAAAAAACGCAGATGATCAAAGATACATTAACGAATTACAAATTAAGGGTGGTTGTAACATCAGAATATTTTCCACTTTGTTACTTTTACTATATTTTATAGTTTGTAGGTGAGGACGGTGAATCGTCGTCGGTTTTGATAACCTTATTCGATCTTCCTTGTCAGTTGTATCGTTGTTTGTTTGCGTTCTTAGAATATGTTTGGTCCTCGAGATTTTCTCAACGTTTTGAATATCACCTGTCCTATACATTTTATTTTAAAAAGTAAAATTTTTGTACCTTCTTGCCAAATTTTATATGTATGTGTATGCATATATATAATTTGTTATAATTCAGAAAACAAGCCGAAACAAAAACAGATTAAATAAAAAAACACTGCATCAACTGAAAAAAACCTTAAAAGATCCCAGGATAAAAAGCTACAATGTGAGATTGTAAAATGTACCCTTGGTTTTTAAGGTAACTGTGAAAGTAGGACTCACATTACAGTGGGGTACATCGTCTATTAGTCTCAACCTCCATTCGCCAGTCTTACATAAGAAATAGTGATTAGCAATCGATATAGAATTAGAAATATAAATTAGGAAAGCGAGATGTGGATGCTCAAGCCCACAGCGTCCCACACCTATATCACCCTTCACTGCTTATGGACAGTTGTGGTAAGGTTACTGCTCTCCAAACATTAATCATGTGTTATTAGTTTTATTTTATTATTTTATTAAATTTACTAAACTTGGAAATGTTTTGGTAAACATTATAATTTTGAATTTTGTTGTGAGTGGCAGTTCCAGTTTCGTACACAGATACACGTGTATTTATTAGCAATTTTTCATTTAAAGTAAACGTTGATTTAAAAGTGAATTTTTTTAGATATATAGCTTGTCGTCTTGGATATTTTAATTGGCCTTGATGGTGGCCCAAACAGATGCAGAGGAAGATCCTTGTTTTTGAAGCAATAAGTAATTGTGCTTCAAATATATCATTACTTTCATTAACAAATATTTTATTCCTAAGCATTTTCTTCTCAGGGATAATTTTAAAATAACAAACAAACAAACCTCGTATTTTTCCCTCTTTCCTGCTTGTAAAGTAATGCTGTGCCAGTCGACAACGATTACAACAAATAAAAACTTTTCATGGAATTACAACAGTTTTATTTCTTTTCGACATTAACAATAAATAATAAAATTCTTTCTCATTTTTCACTCTCTATGTAAACGTACAAGAATACGATGGAAAATCACAAATTATTTTACATCTTCTATAGAAAGGGAAACATTGAGCAAAACTTAGGCATATGCTACTTATTTCTAAATCCTAAATCTATTTTCTTTTTTCTAATTGCTAGGTTTGTTCTTTCTGTTTCTAATTGACAGACGATTATTTATTTATGCTGTTAGTCAGCCATTTTTAATATTTATAATATTTTAGCTCACAGATATATTTTTCGTTTCTCATTTGCGAATATATATCTTTCATTCAACTTATATTACCACTAAAATATTATATATTCCAGTTATGGGTTAGTGAACAGCTCACAAAAAATGAACATGTAATTAAACACATGGGTAATTTTTAATCTTTTAACTAAGAGATCGTGTGACATATATCAATCTGATATACGAGAAACTGAAAACTGTTAAGACTGAGACGAGTTTGAAACTGCTTTGGTTGATTAGATACGAGTGTACATAATTAAAACCCATAGTGATGGTTTAAAAACAAAACTTAAATGGTGTAATACGGATTCTCTATAGCACATCACAATTTTAACAAAGTTTTTAATTAATATCATGATAATATACCTGTTTTTGGAATTGTAAAATTTTGCGAAAAATCATTCAAAATATTTTAATGTGTGATAAAAAAATCAGTTTAAACTTCAAAAATATATTTAAAATTAATACTTAGAACAAATGCTATATAATAATCTTAAACTCATAATATATTAAACATATTATAATTTTTAATAAAACATGTAGTGGCATATAACCTTTTATAGGTAATTTACTATAAAGTAATAACACAATGAAATTCAGAACAAAAAGTTAATTCAAAACGTTGTTTATAATATGGTGGATTAATCACAAATTGTGGTTTGTTGATTCATTGATTGCTTTTTTAGAATTAAGCACAAACTACACAATGGACTATTTGTGTTCTACCTACCACGGGTGTCGAAACCTGTTTTTGGCAGAGTGAGTCCGCAAACATTCCACTGTGCGACAAGGTGCAAATTTTGGTTCATCATCTGTATTAACAATTCAAAGTTATTAAAGATACCAACAATGTCAATCTTAATAAAAGGAAGAGAATAGTCCATTGCTGCTGGAAAATACAATGTTGTTGTTCAAAAAACAACAACAACAAATTAAACAACAACTGTAATATGAAAATAATGACTAAATTATAACTTCAAAATTTCATTCATCGATTCAAAGAAGAAGAAGAAACATGAAATGCAACACAAAAAGCTTATGAATTTGTTTTTATTATTATACGTTTCTTTTTACCCTTCTGGAAGTGGAGAGCAAAGTGAGCAAAATATAAGATTTCAAGCCCGAAAAAAGAAATTTAAGAAAATATTGCCTTGAACTTGAGATAAATATTTAGAACAATCAATCACTTATTAAAAACAAGTTACCTTAGTTGTCAGATATTGTTAAACGGAACTTCTGTATGTATTATAAAGCGTAAACCTTTTGAAAGAACAACACATTTTTGTTTTATTCTCTGTAATATTTACTTGTCACCCAGACATAGTATTAATTTTTAGGTGAGATGGTATAATACTTTGAAACAAACAATAATTTAACGATTATTTTGATAATATATATTTTTAGACATAAACTATTTTAAAGATCTAGAAGAATACTACGAAATGTTTATTGCCAACATATTGTTGGAAATGATCCAAGTTGAACTAATACTTAGTGTTAACTATGATAATCGTCCAATTAAATTGTTGCATTTTTTAAATAAATATTTTGAAGTTATTTTCATCGTGAAATGTACAATTGTTGGAGGAAGACGTGACTTAAAAGGTCATTTAATTGTATTTTTTTTAACACAGAGGAAAATTAAATACTGACGAGATAGTTATATTGTCATAATTTAGAGATGGCCTTTCATCAAAGTTCTTACATCACGGGAGTTTACGCAGATTACGTACTTCAAATTAATAAGAGAGATTACGCCACACGTTTCGTAAATGGTTATATAATATTTCGCTGTCTGTAAAAGTTATTTTTCTACTTTTGTAGAATTTCCCAACCTTATACGAAGGTAAGATATTATTAGGCAAAAAAATTGATTTTTAAAAATCATAGGACTTTCGACAGCTTGACATGTATTATTAAGGGTAAAAAGAAAAAAATATCTGTAGTGTTAATAATTACATATGGCGTTGTTGTAACTTTTCTTAAATATTAAACAGAAAATCGTTTACAGAAATTTTATAATTATTGAGGGAAGAATTAAACTTTTAACCGTGAAGAAGGAAAATATACCTTTCGATAAAATTATATTTTTTAATATGATTTACCAAACGTTCTTGATCTTATGTGTTTTTTTTCTATTGTCATGAGAGGAAAAATACTTTTAGGCTAACATTGATCAAGTGTGATTAGTAACCTTTAAAAAAACTTAATTGTCTTTATTTATTGTTGATCTTTTCAAGAGGTACATGTTTATTAACAAAATAAACAGGTGCGCTCAAAATTTTTGTTCTTTTGTGTACAACTGAAAAACAATGGGTTTTCAGGCTATCCTTTATCAAAGTTGACAAACACTGTAGTCATTGTAATTTTATAAATTCAAAAACATGGCATCGAAACGTTAGAGAACTAAACAGCGAAGGACTTGGTTCTCCTTTTACACCATTCAGCAAGATTGTGTTTATACAAACAATACATCGAGTGTATAGGCATTATCTAGATATAGGGTTGGTTGTAAAACAAAAGCCATTAGAAATTTCTGAAGACCGATTTAACGTTATGAACTCTGGGAATATTGCTTGCTTACTTCCATGCACAAACAGCGTATTTGAGGTTGTTGTTTTTTTCATTGGAAATCTAGTTCTAAACATACCTTACTCTTTTACCAGTTTCATATTATCTAGTCTTTAAGACTTTTATGCAATGTTTGAATAACCTGCTCTACCGAACTGTTTCTAGATTACCAAATTGTTATATTTGACTTTTTTTTTTGTAGAACATGCCAATTAGTCTACATTTTTAGGCTTAAACTTTATACAGTCGATGTTAAATCGTGTGTGACAGAATAAAGCCTGTGTGTGTGTATAATGCGAAAATTTTGTCAAAATAATATTTGGACTCGTTCTCCAACTTAGCTTTCGTGCTTTAAATTTTCCCTTTCTTAGTGATAAATATTTATATATTGACGGTAAATAAATAAACAAAATAAAATACATGTCAAATAAGTAACTAACTAAATAAATCATATAAATAAGTCTATTTACTTTTTACATTTGTGGTAAGTAATCTAATAGCAATTACTTTTAAATTAATTGTATGAAGTAAAAAGTTAATTTTGTATACAAACTCTTTCACAAAGGCATCAGTTTGTTTCTATGCAGTTATAAGTTTAATCGTTTTCACATGAATAATTAATATAATAATTATGATAATTTATTTTAAAAGTACATATTTACAACTTTCCAGATTTCAATAAAATCATCGTTTTCTTTCAGAGTAGTTCTGACGTAAGTCAAAGCTTTTCAAGAATACTAAAATTCTTATTTGACATTAAAATGTGAACATAAGCAACTAATTGTTCCATGAACAAGATCTAATCTCACGAGACACTAAATCTGTGTTTCGATGTACACATTACTATTGATCCACTATACACTTGTTTTGTTGTAATCGAAGATCACAACATTTAGATTACGTATCTAGCACTTAACACAACTACACTGCATGACATCGTACGCATTACTGACTCTGCTCTAAAATCTTAAATATATTTTATGTCGACGTACAAGAAAAGAAGACTGAAAAGTAGCTCTTGTATTAATAAACCTTTCCGTTAAAAGCTAATTAAGATGTACTCGTAGTGTAAATATGTATATGTATGTGTAAAACAATTTCTTTTTAAAATCAAGGACTGAACACTTGTTTTATGCTGTGTTTTTCATCACTGCAGTTTTTTTCGTCTATAAAAATCTTTATGGTTTCAATAAATTTAGATGAAATATATTCTACCAACAAACTTCAATAATACAGAAAACTCAGAGCGTTATTAATTAGAGGAAACCAAATAAACATGTCCACAGAAAATGTTTAGAAAGTGGAACGAAAATAATGCTAAAGAATATATATATATATATATATACATAGGTAGGTGACAGTTTAATTTGGAAGTGACAAGTTGTTGGAAGATGAAAAAAACATTTCTATACATTTTTCCCTTCCAAAGCAGAAATATCTACACAATCAACATAGGCCTCTGAATGTGACAGCTAATAATTTCCATACAGGATTGGTGTTAAAAACCTTTCGTATAGAGACTTGTATGCACAAGGCACCAAAGACCACTGTCATAAATATTACTAAATAAATACCATTATTGTTATTTCAGTGCTTAGAGAGATAGATTTCTTATTGGGTGGTAAACGTTTAAGTTTCCACCAGTCAGCATCTAGGATATCAAAGAGTCATTCAGGATGGCTTGTTTAAAAACTATTTTGGCAACTTTAGATATAATCGTATCTCAAATATTTAATAATTCGTATTTCCAAGAAATTATTGCTAATAACTGTGTTTCAAAACGTTCATCGTAAATAAAAAATTCTGATTGGACAGCAAACAAATACTGGAATGTGACTATCCTGGTTGTCCCGTGACGTTGGATGTCTGGTTGACGCTGGTTTTATCAATATCGCCGTAAGGTGAGATAGTAGATGTCATAAAACGGAAAATGTCTTCGTTTTCTTTGCGAACTAGAAATGGAAATATAAAAGACATTCGTAAATATAAATCAATAAATCGTATATTGAATGTACGTGAACCTTTTTTTTACGTTGGAAGTTTTAAAACATAATTCCTCAAACTTACGCGTAAAATATGAAGAGCCTGCTGTCTAAGGTACTTAAATTATTTAAAAGTTTAAAATCGTTTTAAGTATTTTTATACTATATATTACAGTCTTACCATGAACAACGATAAAACTTGCAATAATATTGTCGCATTGGCAGCGACTGACGTTTTAAAGATTTATGTTGAGAGAGGAGGGAAGAGTCATGACAAGAGTTAGTTTTGGGCTAAAAACAAACAACACTTTTAGGTACGTGGAGTATGTGTGTATAATTTCTTAAAGCAAAGACACATTGAGCTGTCTGCTAAGTCCACTGAGAGGAATCGAACCCCTAATTTTAACGCTGTAACTCCGTAGTCTTATCGCTATATCAGCGGGGAATTAGGTACGTGGAAATCACTATGTAGGGAATTTTAAAACCTTAAAAGGCTATATCTCCAATGCGAGTTTACCAATGGAGGTCTGTTCCCCCGAACCCAACTGTAGATGATCCTATTTATTTAGATGTGTTATATGAGTGATGATAACAAGCAGGAGTTTATTTACCTTAATACTACAAACTCTAGTTATATCATCATCATCGTCATTAAGCCTCTCGCTACCATGAAGGAACATAGGGCCGCAATCGTTTGCGGATTCTTTAACAGACTGTTTTTTTTAAGTGAGTAAATTGTTAGCCTACTGCACAATCCCCAACTTGGAGGAGAAACCTGGGACGTCCCTAATTTTGCAGTGTAAGACTAGAGGGAAGGCAGCTATTCATCATCACCCACTGCCAACTTTTGGGCTACTCTCTTACCAACAAATAGTGGGATTAACTGCTACATTATAATGCCCCCACGGCTGAAAGGGCGAGCATGTTTAGCGCGACTGGGATGCAAACCCGCGACCCTAACGCGCTCAGCCATGTTGGGGACCTGGTCATATAGATGGTAATAGAATTACTGTCAAATAAAACCTTTTAATTTCGATTCGTCTTTATTTATTCAGCTTATTAAGGATCTTTATAATAAAACCATTTGTGTGTAGAATTGTTATTGAATGAAATACGTCTTTGGCAATGACTATGGCAGATAGTTGAAATACCGCCACGTACTCTTCTTCTCAGAAAACCCTTAAGTAATTAAAATGAGGAATGTTTGAAAATACAATACAGAATTAATGATAGATTCGTAACTGTTACGAAAACTGAATTCGATCTTTAAACTTGTTAAAATACTAAATTCTCAATAGCCGACTGAAATCACATTAAAGGTGTAGTTGTGGATGGACTTTGCTGGTTATAGTGTTTAGTTTCGGTATTCGTGCACGACAGAAAAAAAAATTACCAGTAGATTTAGGACGTCAGAGTTAATGATCTGAAAAGATACTGGAACGGTTTTATTGATCGTAGAATCAATAACGTTCTTCGGAAAGGATTTAAGTTTTAAAACGGATTTTAGTCTGAGTGCTTCTCACTATGAAAGTTCACAGGAACTGGTATTTCGGATTGCACGGGACATGAGGTATATCACGTGATTTTCTATGAAATGAAGTGACAAACTGTCAAATTGGGCGCATGCTGCAGTATAAGTTGATTTTTGCTAACAACTAACATCAAAATGTCCTTGTATATTGAATGTATAGATGTCATAAAAGTGGAAGATTGTTATAGGTGTTCCCATATAAACTTAATGTTACCATGTTTAGAATTCAAATGTTCTGCAGATTTAGTTAATTATGTCCATTTTTTACCATTGAAGACATTCCATAAACATGCTTTATTGTAAGTGAGTATTCTGGACTCCACTAACAAATCTTATGAAAACGTTAGCCGTTATTGCTGACTTCATCAATCTGTTTATAACATTCACCATTTAACTGAAAACCAGGGATTTTCGTGGCAAATTCCATCAGTTGTCTGAAAGATTGTACATTTAGTTCATTAATACATTTCTTTGCCTTTGACAAAAAGATTAACACACGGCTTAACAGCTTTATGCAGGAAAATGTTTCGTCAATATTTAGATTCGCGAAATAAACATTTTCATCAAACCTAAATTTTCTAGTATTACCAGAGAAGCCAAAGTTGTCTTTCACTATGTAACAGTTAAATGTAAATTGAACTAAAAATGAAGATCATAATTCGAACACTTTGTAATTAAAATAGTCTTATGTTGGAAAGAATAGGTCTCATGGGGCAATCAAATTTGTGAATCTCAGGTAGCTTGCACGAAAACCGACTGGTCTAACAGACTAATTATTGTAAGTATTACAATCTGCAGAATTGGTTTTCTTCAAACTTAGGGGCCCGGCATGGCCAAGTGTGTTAAGGCGTGCGAGTTGTAATCTGAGAGTTGCGGGTTCGCATCACCATCGCGCCAAACATGCTCCTCTTTCAGCCATGGGGGCGTTATAAAGTAACGATCAATCCCCCTATTCGTTGGTAAAAGAGTAGGCCAAGAGTTGACGGTGGATAGTGATGACTAGCTGCCTTCCCTCTAGTCTTACACTGCTAAATTAGGGACGGCTAGCACAGATAGCCCTCGAGTAGCTTTGTGCAAAATTCAAAAATCATACTTAGAAAGAATTTAATTGGTTTATTTTATATTTAATTAGTAGGGTATTTCGATAATTTAAACACTTGGCAGCTTTAGTTTGTCGGTTTACCTTCAATTTTAAACTGTCAAAAGTACCCGGTTTTGCGAGGGTTATAAGTTTTATATATTCTAGACGACCATGTCATTGTGTGTATTCTAAACCCATTTAATCATAAATGTATAATCAATACGCTTTTGTTGCTTCCTTACAGAATTTGGCCTGTTTATAAAGGTAACGTTTCTTCTGAGTTGTTCACTTGTTTTAAATTTAAATAATAATAAAAAGAAACTTCTTAATCAACGGAACTTCTAAATTAGAAAACTTTTTTTTTCTTTTTGCAACTTTATTGTTTATATATTTCATTTTAAACTTTCGGCACATAGTGGCTCCCTGTGGGATAACGGTAAGTCTTCGGATTTAACAATGCTAAAATCAGGGGCTCGATTCCAGTCGGTGGACACAGTAGATGGCCCGATATGACTTTGCTACATAAATACACACATTTGACGACAATAGTAGGTTATGCTTTTACTGCAAAACAACACGATATAAAACCATCGTTGGAGGTATTGTTACCAAAATGCACTGACGTTTCATGTATTAGAAGTCGTTATATAAGTTACCACTTCTTTTTTGTTATTGCCAGATTGTCTCATTAAAATGATGGGCACGCACACTAAAGAGTGTTTGTTTGTCTGTCGAAATGCCAGTAGGAGAATAATTGTGCAGCTGAATATTTGGATTTAAACGTTAACACATGTGTAGCATAGTTTCGTAAACATGTTATGATTAAAATAACTGAAACAGTAGAGAGATTTGAATTTATTGTTAAAATAAGAGTTAAGGTTTGATTAAATTTTTGACTAAATTTTAAAGTTTAGACTAAACTCGTCAGTTACGGTCACAAAATGCGATAATTTTCTGTTTGTTTTTTTTTATAATATCACAAGTCTTTTGTCTGTATTAGTCCAAATATATTGGCTCGGCATGGCCAAGCGCGTTAAGGCGTGCGACTCGTAATCTGAGAGTCGCGGGTTCGCGCAAGCGTCGCGCCAAACATGCTCGCCCTCCCAGCCGTGGGAGCGTTATAGTGTGACGATCAATCCCACTATTCGTTGGTACAAGAGTAGCCTAAGAGTTGACGGTGGGTGGTTGATGACTAACTGCCTTCCCTCTAGTCTTACACTGCTAAATTAGGGACGGCTAGGTGCAGTGGGCTAACAACCTACTTACCTGTTGCAGAAACCGCTAGTGATTGCGGCCCTATGTTCCTTAATAGAATCGACTGGCAATAATAAAATAAGTCCAAATATATATTTCATTTCTTAGGGGGAGAGGTTGTACAGTAGAGCATCTGCAGTTACACTGCGAGAAACCAGGTTTTGATACACGCGGTGGGCAGAGCACAGAGAGCCTTTTGTGTAGCTTTGTGCTCAGTACTAAAACAAACATTTTTTTCAATAGTAGAATAATTAGCAAGAAGCCAAACTACCTAATTTGCGTAATAAGTTGCAATGCCATCAGCGCGTAACCGAGAGACAGACAGACAAACAGACAGTTACACACTGTGTTTTATAGTATCAGAAAATTGTGCCGTTTCCATTGTCTGGTTCTATAATAACAATGTTACTGTTGAAGTTACGGGTGTCTAGGGTTATCTTTTCTCCTTTGCTGATATTAAAAAAATTGTCTCCTCCACTAAATAACCACCAGGGGGTGATGCTGTTTGTATACGTTCTAACATTATAGAAGGTTTTGTTACAAAATGGATAAACATAACTAGTTCCGAGTTTTTAACAAAGCTCCTAAGGAGTCAGTTGATTACAATAATGTAGTGTTTCTGGTACTTTATAAACTCTCCCTGGATAAAAAAAAAACCACAAAAACTTCTCTACTTCGTCTGGAATGTTGCAAGACAAGTTGCGAATAACTTTATCTGAAAAAAGTCAATAACAACTTCGTCCTTTTGAAACATTTTTTAAGGAATGGAAAATCTTCGGGTGATTAAAACTGTTTCTTAAGTTCAGTATTGAGAGAACACTGAACAAAAAAAAATTAAAATAGATGAAACTCATTAGACTTTCAACAGTTTCCATTTTGTGTTTTAAGTCGTAATTTGGATCTAATTACAATAAAGCCGATAACGTGATCACTGCTGCAGGCCAAGGCTACTCTTATAATTCTTCAAAAGGAACTAAAATTAGCAAGTCAGCAAAACTTTACTGGAGTTTTAATAGCAATATTGGTAATTGGATTCTATTGAAACTGTCACGTTCAACTGCTATGAAATAGTCCCCCACTGGTACAGCTGTAACTCTACGGATTTACATTTCTAAAATTTGCGGTTCGAGTCCCTTCGGCAGACTCAGCAGATAGCTCGATGTGGTTTTGCTTTTCTAAAACACACACGCTATGAAATATCAACACATATCAGTACAAATGAGTTAGGTTTACCAATTCCTGGTTCGTAATCTGAGGATCGCGGGTTTGTATCCAAGTGACATCAAATATGCTCGCCCTTTCAGCGGTGGGACGTTATAACGTTACGGTCAATCCCACTATTCTTTGGTAAGAATAGCCAAATAGTTGGTGGTGGGTGGTGATGACTGGCTGCCTTCCCTCTAGTCTTACACTGCTAAATTAAGGACGGTTAGCGCAGATAGCCCTCGTGTAGCTGTGTGCTCAATACCAAAACAAACAAAACACTGAATGCTGGCTTTTCAACACGTGAATATTCACAACGTGACCCATTTTCAATATTTTTACACAGATTTAGCGATAGAAGAATTGTACACGTAAAAAAGTGCATTACAGTGAAAATTTGTCATTACAACGCTTGACGAACTTTCTACACACTACGTAATATTTAATATCCGGGTTCCAAAAAACTGAAAAATGTTTGGGTTTTTTCCATTTGCGTAATCACACACTATATTCCATTACACTCTAGCTTTAAAAAAAACCAAACGGTTGCCTTGACGACGGGTAAAGGTTGTCTCTGTGGCAGAGCCCTGAGTTTCAAACCTCAGGAGGCGGGGTCGGATCCGTGCTATAACACAAAAGTGTTCAACGTTTGAAGCAGTGTGTAGGCTATAAAACAACAGGTAAGTCCCATGGATGATGGTTGTGGGGTAATACGGACTGTCGATATTCTCCCCGTTCAGTGGTTCAAAATCAGAGGGGATAACAATTCAAGAAATGCATCACGTCATTTTTTCCCAATATTTTCAGCTTTTCAATGTTTAGAGTGTCTGTGTTGTTGTGTTGAATTAAGCACAAAGTTACACAATGGACCATCTGTGCTCTGCCCACCACGGGTATCGAAACCCGGATTTTAGCGTGTAAGTCCGCAGACATACCGCTGAGCCACTGGAGGGGCTTAGAGTGTCTCATCTAAAATAAAGGTGTAACGAAAAACACCTATTAACATTAAATAGTAAAATTACTTGTTCATATTTAACACAAAGTATTTTCACCTATAAACATATGTATTTCTGATAATATTTCTCAGTGTACATCTCCACTCTCTTTTTTTATTTCAGGACTCTTCCTGTCAAATTTTGCGGTAGAAAAACTCTTTTTGTTTATTGCAACAAAACTTGGGGTTTCATTTGCACTGAACCTGAGCAAAACATTTCATATTTTCTTTAACACATGCATTGATCTTCGTTTGTTTGCTTGTTTGTTTTGAATTTCGCTCAAAGCTATCCGCGCTTGCCGTCCCTAATTTAGCAATGTAAGACTAGAGGGAAGGCAGTTAGTCATCACCATTTACCGCTAACTCCTTTAACAACGAATATTGGCCCGGCATGGCCAAGAGTGTTAAGGCGTGCGACTCGTAATCTGAGGGTCGCGGGTTCGCATTCTCGTTGCGCCAAACATGCTCGCCCTTTCAGTCGTGAGGGCGTTATAATGTGACGGTCAGTCCCACTGTTCGTTGGTAAAAGAGTAGCCCAAGAGTTTTACACTGATAAACAACAAATCCTCTTTTAGCGATTTAAACTCAGTAGATTTCGACACACAACACCAACACCATGTCAACAACTACATAAATACAAACCAAGCATTATTCTCACTACGATTCCCCGGCGAGACACTAGAAGCATACTCAAGTTCAATCAACAGAAAAATAACCATAACCGAACTAAAAATTAATATCAAAAACTTGAAGAACACTTCCCTCGGACATGATCAAATACCAAATATTATTCTGAAAAAAAGCTCCACTCTCCTACTACAACACCTCTCAAACATTAAGGCCTGGCATGGCCGAGCGCGTTAAGGCGTGCACTCGTAATCCGAGGGTCGCGGGTTCGCGCCCGCGTCGCGCTAAACATGCTCACCCTCCCAGCCGTGGGGGTGTATAATGTGACGGTCAATCCCACTATTCGTTGGTAAAAGAGTAGCCCAATAGTTGGCGGTGGGTGGTGATGACTAGCTGCCTTCCCTCTAGTCTTACACTGCTAAATTAGGGACGGCTAGCACAGATAGCCCTCGAGTAGCTTTGTGCGAAATTCCAAAACAAACAAACAAACTCAAACATTATGAACATCTCACTAGCGACCGGGTACTATCCCGACACGTGGAAAAAAGCCACCATAACAACGATCCCTAAGAAACAAACTAATAGAACAAATTCAGATAATTTCCGCCCCATCAGTCTGTTAAGCTGCCTTGGCAAACTGATGGAGAGAATTATCTCCAACCGTCTCCTCCATTTTTGTGAATCAAACTACATCCTTCCAGAATTTCAAAATGCCTCCAGAAAAAATAGACAAACAACAGATCACCTCACGCAACTCACCGAATCAATCTACAAAGCTTACAACAACAATCAAGTAACCATCGGGGTATTCCTAGATGTCAAAAAAGCATTCGACAGCGTATGGCACAACGCCATCATATATAAACTAAATCACTTGCAAATAAATCCCACGATACTCAAATGGATCTCAAATTTCTTAACCAATAGAACAGCACAAGTAAAAGTCAATAAAACTATATCCAAATTATTTAATATAACGGCAGGAGTGCCCCAAGGATCAGTCCTCTCTCCACTTCTATACATAATTTTCGTCAGTGACATACCTTTTCCAAATCTAACATACACACACAATTCAGAATACGCAGACGACATCGCAATCTGGAGCACCTCCAGAAACCCAGTAATGGCCATGTCTCGCGTACAAGGATCATTAAACAACGTTTCAACATGAAGCAACAAGTGGAGAGTCGTGTTAAACCCAACAAAAACACAAGCAATTACCTTCTATAGGAAACTTAAGAAGCAAAGAAAAAATCTAGAAAAAATAAAATTATCACTTGGAAACCCAACCATTAACATGAGCAAAAACATCACATTCCTTGGCGTCACTTTCGACACAAAACTAAAATGCAAAAAACATATAAACAATATACACTCATCAATCAGAAAAAGGATTTCATATCTAAAGACCATAACTGGCAAACAATCGAAATGCGCACCGAACACCATTATACAAGGCTTACATCCGTCCACTAATAGAGTACGGATGCCAAGTAACATACAATATGTCAAATAACACACTCCAGAAAATCCAAGTGCAGCAAAACAGAATATTAAAATCCACATTTAGCCTACCATCATTTACGCCAACAAACTTTCTACACCAAATTAGTAATTTACCAATTATAAGAGATAGAATAACAGAACTTTCTCTCAAATATTATCTATAAGCAGAAAATAGAAACAAACTAACGGCATCACTACACAAATTATCAAGTGCACCAACAAAACACATTTCACCTTACAACATATTTCAAGAATCACAATCTACTCAACAAAGAATCTAAATAAATAAAATCCATGTCATTAACACGAATTCCTTTTTTTCAGATACAGGGCACACGACAGGCAAAACTTTCGGCGCCTGTCCTGTGAAAGTGGGTTTTCTCGGGGCACTCCCGTTTCCCCCCACATCAAAATCTTCAGGCATTGGATTTATAGATCCCAGCCCAGGCAACTCTTTTGCCAGACCCTGAATCGTGCCGTTTGAATTGTTTTGTTTTGATCTGGATTTGAATAATATTCGTGTTCACATATGCTCAACCTCTTCCTTTCGGGACAGGTCCCGGCCTTCCTTTCTGCTGCTGCCTTTGCCTCCACCCAAAACAACATTTAGAAGAGACATCCTCCACCCAAATAGTCAAGAATAATAACAATAATTAATTTATTTAAATAATAATAAAAAAACCACTTAATCTTAATAACAATCCACGAAAGGGGACGAAGAGGAACCACAACGTTCCTGAACACCCCAGTTGGGGAGAGAACTCTTCTGATTTCTCTCTCTCTAAACTGAACCCCTGCCACGTTAGTTTAGTTTAGTTACACTGATAAATTAGGGACGGCTAGCACAGGTAGCCCTCGAGTAGCTTTGTGCGAAAATAAAAAAAACAACGAATAGTGGGATTGATTGTACCTCTATAACGCCCCCACAGCAACCAGTTGTCATTCTTAATAATAGTGTTATAATAATCCGTAGAAACTCCCCAGTGGCTCAGCGATATGTCTGCAGACTTACACGCTAAAATCCGGGTTTCGATACCCGTGGTGGGCAGAGCACAGATAGCCTATTGTGTAGCTTTATGTTTAATTCAAAACAACAACAATTATTCCATGGAACCTTTGAAAATTTGACACGCGAAATTGTTAATAATGCTTAAAAATGAAAGAAATACGTTTCTTTTACTGAGAAAGTGGTTAACTTATTTAAAGTATCAACTATTAAATTGTTACCCCTTTCAAGTTAGTTTCATTTCGAAGTAAACAAATGAAAAAATGTTATCTGATAAATAACTTTCAGCGCCGATTTCAAAATAGCTGCTTCTCTTTAGTGTGGCCCCCCAGTGGCTCAGCGGTATGTCTGCGGACTTGCACGCTAAAATCCGGGTTTCGATACCCGTGGTGGGCAGAGCACAGATAGCCCATTGTGTAGCTTTGTGCTTAATTCAAAATAAACAAATAAATAAATAAATAAAATCTTTAGTGTGTTGAAAATACTTTACCTCTGTGCCATTTTGATATATTCAAAAATCACGCGAGACTGCAACGTGGCATAAATATATACATATATATATATTACGTAGCTAACTTAATAAATCTTACATAAAACCAGTTTCTAACATGTGATTATTATAAAAATGAAGAATATTTATAGCAAAATATAAGACTGGTTATGTTACGTAGTATATATTTATTGACCTAACCCAAAAGTGAATCTTATGGATAATTTTTGTTACACAAACCAAATTTTGTTGTTAACGTTTTTGTATAACATTAGCGATTACATTCATATAAATAAAGGCACAAACAATTCTGGATACGTCATAAGATGATAATTATTTTGTAATTGGCAAGTCTTACAACTTACTACAAATAGGGCCCTGTACGGTAAGGTTGTTAAGGTACTCCACTCGTAACCAGAAAGTCGCTGGTTCGAATCCCGGTCACACCAGACATACTCGCCCTCTAGCCCGTAGAGATATTATAATGTAACAGTCAATCCCACTATTCGTTGGTAAAAGAGAAGTTCAAGAGTTGGCGGTGAGTGGTGATGACTAGCTACCTTATAGTCTTACACTGCTAAATTAGACTCGGTTAGCGCAGATAGCCCTCGTGTAGCCTTGCTCGAAATTCAAGACAAACAAACAATACTACAAATAGATAAAGCTTTTCCAAATGAAGTCCTCGTGGTAGTATCGGTGGAAACTGGTAAAATCATCGATCACCTCCACAAAATGAAAAATGACCATTACCAATAACTGTGAAGTGGAATACAAAAAGAAAATTGTTTTAGGAAGAAGTTATTTATTAAAGGGTAGGTAATTAAAGACTATGATTGATTTACGTCGAGAAAAAAACAGGTAAGTATGATAGTAGAAGTAAAGAACTGACTATAGCCCTAATTCATGTTTGTTTAGAGTAACTATGAGCTGACAAGATATGAATTATAATAAACAGTAAAACCTACTAACTGTGATATCTATGAAGACAAAAATGTTATTTTTCAAATATTTGATAAATATTTTGGAACCTTTTTTAATGAAATCAGTTTGTTTAAGTTATGTATATTGTAACAAGTTAAACGTTTTACTATTTCCAGGTGCGTTAAAGTTTTTATTTCTTAAGTGTATTTAAATTAATTAAAGTTAAATGTGTAAATATACCTAAAAACTTTGTTGTAAAGCATTGTTTAAAGAGTTTTACACACGCTATTTAATTTGTTTATGGTTGTGTTTGTCTGTTTTTTATGTTTTATATATGACGATACTTTATAAGTCACATACAGTGTTTCCTCGCCACTTCGCGGGCTCGCCCCCCCCCACATATATATATATATATATATATACATACATGTATATATAAAATAATAAACATTAAATCTAAAATATAGCATTAAATACCATTAAAATACTAAAAATAAATATAATTAATAGTGTAAAGAAAAAAAACAGGTATATTTTGAGATATAAACATATATTTGAGTTTATAACAGCGTAAAAATGGAAACAGAACTAACTGTAAAGGCTATAGATGTACGCATTGTGCGTCTGCGAAGGCTACGCGAGATCAGCTTTATGGCGTAGCGATGTGCAAGATGGGCTATGATTGGTGCAGAAATGAAAGACGGCCAATGACGGCTACCCATTTTGATTGCCTGTGATTGGTGCTGTCAATATTCATGTCTGGCCTGTGATTGGTGATTTCATCCACGGCAGCATCTTTGAACTTTTGTGTGTGTTTAAAGCCTCTGCAATGGCTCCCAAACGTGCTAATTCTTCTAAGGATGCTTCTACGCCTAAACGGTCACGGAAAATGATGACCATCGCCGAAAAGGTGAAGATATTAGATATGGTAAAAGAAGGAAACTCTTATGCGTCCATAGCCCGCCATTACGGAGTGAACGAATCCACCATTCGATACACCAAGAAGGACGAAGTTAATATTAGGAAGACTGCTGCTATTACTTTTAATACAACGGCTAAGAGGGTTGTAACATCTCGTAATAAGAGTATCGTTCGGATGGAAGCTACTTTGGCCATATGGATAGCTGATTGCCGTAAGAAAGGTGTTCCCTTGGATACTAACATTATCACAACGAAGGCTAAGATGTTGTATGATAATTTCGCCGAAAAGGATGAAGATGAAGAAGACGTAGACAACCCACAGCCAGGAACGTCCAGTGATTCCCAGCCTAAGAAACCGTTTTCTGCAAGCAAAGGCTGGTTTCAGAAATTTCAGCAACGATACGGCCTGAAAAACGTATCGTTACATGGAGAGGCTGCTTCGGCTAACAAGGAGGCTGGTGAAGCTTACGTTCGGGACACTTTTAAAGAAATAATCGCTGAAGGGGAATATAGGCCTGAACAGGTATTCAACATGGGCAAGACTGGCCTGTTTTGGGAGAGGATGCCTTCCCGAACGTTCCTGTTTAAAGATGAGAAAAAAAGTCCCTGGTTTTAAAGCTCATAAAGACCGGTTCACCCTCTTAATGACTGGTAATGCTGCTGGTTTTATGTTGAAGCCGACATTAATTTACAAGTCTAAAAACCCGAGAGCTTTAAAAAATAAGAACATGAACTTGCTACCGGTCCATTGGATGCACACTCCTATCGAAGTCTCTGAGCTCTGATTGGTTCCAACAGAGTTTCATTCCTCAAGTTAAGCTTTATTTATTAGAGAAGGGCTTGCCATTCAATATCCTTCTTCTTTTGGATAACGCCGGTGGCCACGCAAGAAATCTTTCGTGTGAAGGCGTTAGGGTTGAATTCCTGCTAGCCAGCACTACGTCCCTTATACAACCGATGGACCAGGGAGTTATCAGGGCTTTCAAGGCCTTATACATAAGGGATACCATTTCCAACCTCGTACGTAGCCTTGATAATGCCACCGAAACCGAAGCCGAAAACGACACGTTCACCCTAAAGGAGTACTGGAAGTCTTTCACCATTGCTACATGTCTTCAAAATGTTCATAAGGCATTGCAAGAGATGAAGCCCTGCACCGTTAATGCAAGCTGGAAGAAGTTGTGGCGTGAGGTTGTGCACGACGACAAGGGATTCACGCCTGAAGAAATCCAACACTCGGCTGTTCAAAAAGCTGTGCAATTAGCTTCGTTAATCAAAGGTGAAGGATTTGCCGATATGACGAAGGAAGACGTTGATGAACTGATTGACTTAGAATCCGAACCACTCGCCGACCAAGACTTAGAAGCACTGACGAAGTCTGCTGCCGAGGAAGACGACGAAGAGGAAACACCGAAAGAAGTCGATGAAACAATCGAGCAAAGTGGATGGTCGTTAGAGCGGTTAGGTAAACTAATGAAACTAATTAACGAAGTGAAGGAGTGCTCACAGGAATGGGACAACGATATGGTTCGATCAGTACAATTTTGCAATAAAATAGAAGAACTGATGACTCCTTATCAAATGATTTTCGATAGGCTGAAGAGGCAGAGAAAACAACTGCCAATAACAATGTTTTTCCAGCCGAGCAAGAAAGAAAGGGTACCGGTGGCAAGTACCGTTCCTGAAGTTGTAATGACCGACGAAGAAATTGCCGATTCACCTTCCACAGAAGAGGAAGTGGTGTCCCCCGAAAAGACACCACCTGCTGAAGATATGTAATTTTTAATTTTAAGGCTTAATATCTAAATAATTGTTCTTATTATTTCAGCAATAATGAACAGTATTGTAACGAGAGGGTTAAATAGTTGTACAGGGAGGGTTTTAAAAGTCTAAATGCACATAAATATATACGTAAAAATCGGCGATCCCACTTCGCGGAAAATTTCCTTTCGCGGGGGGTTTTGGAACGCATCTATCGCGATACACGAGGGAACACTGTATTACGGTTATTTCGTTTAATACTAAAATGCTAGTAGATAGAAAGCTGGTAATAGAATTTTAAACTTTTAGAAACAACAAAGCATCAATATTTAGCTTGCAAGAAACCCAGTTTGAGGAAAAATACGAACAGGCAGAATGGAAAGGAAAAACATTTTTTAGCTCTTTGACATCTAGTTTATAATAATGAGTTTTGTGTTTTTTTGTTTTTATAAAGTAAAATATTATGAGGTCTTTTAATTCCTCAGCAGTAGGCTAAATCCAGGTTTCAGTACCAATGGTGAGCACAACACACGTTATTCATTGTGTAGCTCTGCGCTTAATAACAAAAACGAACTTCACATGAGGTGAAAACAGACACGAAGAAGATGTATTGTTTAGGTGTATTTATTATTTAAATATATATATTGTTTAAATGTATTTTGTTCAAGACGTACAACTTTCATTTCTTTACAGTCTTCAAACAAAGATAGGAAATCAATAAGAACCTGAAAAGTCTAATAATATACAAGTAAATATGTTTGGTGATTAGAATATGATATTTGATCCAAAACTATTTATATTGGGATGGTTATGATACTATCAATAATCCTAAATATCGAGAAACAGCTACTAACATCATAGAAGCTCCCCAGAGCACGGATAGCCCATTGTGTAGCTTTGTGCTTAATTACAAAAGAATAACATCATGGAAAAATATCGTTTAATAAACACATGTAGAAGACTCTACCCTAATGAAAAATATACGCTTGAAGTCAAGACAATCACTTAAAAAAATCCATTTTTATAATTATGTTTATATTTAATTATTCGTTTAATGCACTTAAAACTAGTGATATTGGTGTACCTTAATGCACTGGTCATTCTGTTATATATATGAATAAATCACGGATTATTTGTTTGTTGTTACTTAGCATAAAGTTACAAAGCTTTACAAATTATTTAAGTAGTTGTTTGTTCCTTGTCGAGGGCGAAGAATAGAATCCAGTATTTTAGTGTCGTAAGCAAGTATATTTACCGTTAAGTGAAAGATACCTTCTAAAATATAAAGAATATAAGATTATCGAAGTGTTAAAGCTGAGTCTCTGGTGTTTAAATAAAAAACCTACTGATATCTAACCGTTATTTTTGTAACTTAGAACTTAGAAAACGTGTTGTAAAATAATATTTATAGAAAGGCTTAACTTAGATGGTCTAGAAATTGCCGTTTTAACTGAGAGTTTGGAACTTAGATTTTATTATGAAAATATTTATGCAGGTAAAAATAGAACATTAGGAAAAATGTTAATTTACACGACAAATTTAAAGGTTATGATTACGAAATATTTCCTTCAAGCTAGGGGACAAGAAGGATTTCTTTATAGCCGTGGTTAAAATTAGATCTCAAATCCATCAAGAGATGGAGTGATAAGCTAAATGTTTATACTCGAAAACAGCCACTAGGTCGCAGCTAAATATTAAGATACATGTATTGGTTAAGATAAACCTAAAACGTTGAGAAACCTAAAAAAACGATAGCATTTATGGTTTTTGTAATTGAGGATTTAAAATATTAGATACATTTAGGGGTTTCTTTTTATAAAGTCAATACTTTTGTTTTGAAAAATTGAAAATTATCTAATTTTACGAAAATATTATTTTTATAATTTTATTAAATTGATTTCAAAAGGTGACAAACCCACACATGTTCTTAAAACATTACGCTCGGTCATCCCATTGACAGTTTTACATAAAATATCAACAGTCTTTTGACGGGTCATGTTCAAATATTCTTCAATTGTTAACTAATTAAAAATAAAAAGAAAAGGTTTTCTAGAAGTACGATTTATAGGCGAAAATTATAAGCAAGTATATTACGGATTATTTATCAAAACATTACAACGGACATTTTGTTGTTTATAGATTTTGAGAAATAAATCTTTGGGCGGGATGGTTTGAATTTGGCCCAAAGACCCGATAGGGCTATGTGTGTTTTTCTTATAGCAAAGCCACATTGTACTATCTACCAAACCCACCGAGGGGAATCGAACCCCCTCATTTTTGCGTACTAAATCCGTAGACTTACCACTTAACTATCGGGGGAATTTCTAGAGCTATCTACGTTAGCCGTCCCGAATTTAGCAGTGTACAGGGAAGGCAGCTAGTAATCACCACTCACCGCCAACTCTTGGGCTATTCTTTTACCAACGAATAGTGGGATTGTACGTCACAATCTATAACGCCCCCACTGCTGAAAGGGCGAGCATGTTTGGTGTGACGGGGATTTGAACCCGCGCCCCTCAGATTACGAGTCGAGTGCCTTAACTACCTGGCCTGGTATGGGTATTAACATTTACTAATAAAACCGAGAACAACGTTACCTTCTTAGGTCATCTCCAGATACATCCTGAAATATATTTCTACTTCAAGTGGGTTTCTCGTCATCACGAGATTTTGAGAAAGCTTTTGTTACAATATTCTGGGATTTTATGTTTAAAATTTAATATTTAATTTTTAAAATAACTTCACAATTAGGCTAAAAGCTAAAAATAGTGATTCAGTTTATATTGTTCACAATGGCCACACTCGAGAAAGATTCAAAGACTAGAGTGGATATAAGTAAGAAAAACACGTATCTCATTATTTGTTTATTATTCAGTGGGGAGCCCGGTATGGCCAGGTAATTAAGCCGCTTGATTCGTAAGCTGAAAGTCGCAGATTCGAATCCCCGTCGTACCAAACATGGTCGCCCTTTCAGCCGTGGGGGCGTTATAATGTGACGTTCAATCCGACTATTTGTTGCTAGAAGAGAAGACCAAGAGTTGGCGGTGGGTGGTGATGACTAGCTGCCTTCCCTCTAATCATAAACTGCCAACTTAGGGACGGCTAGCGCAGATAGCTCTCGTGTAGCTTTGCGCGAAATTCAAAGTAAAACAAACCAAACTTTTGTGGGGGAAATTTAAACTTATTCAATATGCGCTCATTACCCTGTTTTTTCTTACTAGTTCTAAAAAATGTATTGGAATTCTTTTGGATTTCTTTGCTGATATTTCTGGATCAAATGTTAATAGTTGCAATAAAAAAGTTACTTCGTAATAACAATTAAAATATAAGAATAAGTAGACTAAAAATTAAAAGGAATAAAATTAATTAATTATTAGAAAAAATAGTCATTCCTCTATTTGTAAATATATTTATTATGCTACCAAACGATTTTTAAAATAAATGAAAGAAGCAAAAACAATGTTTTATAAACTTATTTTATACAATAGTCCTTAGTTTGAGTTCCTGGTTTAAAAATATTAAATCCTAAGAGGTTTGTGGAAGTCTTGAAATGTTCGCGGCCTGACACGCGTTAAGGCGTGCACTCGTAATCCGAGGGTCGCGGGTTCGCGCCCGCGTCGCGCTAAACATGCTCGCCCTCCCAGCCGTGGGGGTGTATAATGTGACGGTCAATCCCTCTATTCGTTGGTAAAAGAGTAGCCCAAGAGTTGGCGTTGGGTGGTGATGACTAGTTGCCTTCCCTCTAGTCTTACACTGCTAAATTAGGGACGGCTAGCACAAATAGCCCTCGAGTAGCTTTGTGCGAAATTCCAAAAAACAAAAACAAACTTCAAATGTTCGCAGATTGTAAGGTTATATATTATTGAAAATCAATGAAATATTTTTCTCCAGCACAAATAATTGATACTAATACAGATATTTTGTTTCCTAGTTAGGATTATTTTATAGAATGGTTTGTATGATTGATGTGTTAAATAGTTTAAAACATTTTACATTAACACAGTGCGTCAAACGACGGAAAATATTTGTAATAATGATAACGTAAAAAGTGAATACAATCCAGATTAAAATGTAATATTTTTAAAGGCTACAAAAAGAACAGTGAAAAGTCTTTTATCTGACAACCTTTGGTTTATCTTTAACAGAATTTTAAACCAGTTTGGCTTATCAAAAGAACTGTATCATAATTATTTGTTTTTTAACACTCACTAAGACGCGTAAATGAAAAACACAAAAGCGTTTTTTTTTCCTGAACCAAATATAAATTTTATAACAATGCTTGTTTACACTGTATAACACTTTTAAGGAACGTTGTTGTGAGTGAAGGAATAAATCTGGAAGCGTCAAATGGTTTTAATAACTTAGATCTCGTTTTATTTAACCTTTCTGTTGCATAAATACAGTTACGAAAACCTTGCAAATTAAATGAATATTAATAAAAAAACACTTGGACCATAGATGCAAAAAATATAATTGAGATATATTTGCTTGGCGTATTTCAAGAAGTACAAGTTTCTTCATTAAGAGATTCGAAGTATATGTGTAAAGGTTAAAATTACACAAGAACTAATTTGTTGATAATGCCATCTACAAAGTATCATTTCTTAATTAGAAATGAGCTTTTTCACATTATGCTTAATTCAGCCTCTTTGTCTTTGCTCACTGTTTTTTATGTTATTAATTTCGTTTGTTTCTCGGATTTTATTTTACACATCACATTTCTCTTTTCTGGGATGAAATTCATATTTAACAAGGAAATCTAATAATCCGAGTTTATCATGATTGACATTGGTCGATTTAAAATTACCTTTTCTGTTATACTTTTAGCGCTCATTCAAACTAAATAGTAAAGATAAATTAGTCAAGTCTAATGTGGACTCTTCTATATGTTAAGTGTTGGAAATTTAATAGATGTCTTGTTTTTAGACGTTGTATGTTTTTAAAGAAACATTTCACTTTTATTATTTTTCTGTCGATTTAATTTCATTTTTAACTTTAGGTTTGTCCACATGCCTCGTCAATAGCTTTGGTTGAATGTCCTCATTAAGAAACACTATTTTTGCTAGTTTTTGCTAATTTACGTAACGAACTTATTCATGCAACACACAAATTGAACAAATTTAGTTACAACAAAGCTGTATTGCAAAGAAAGGCAGACTATTTTGGAATATAGTTCTTTTCGTGAGAATCGAATAGTTTGTGACCTTTTATTTATAGTTATCATAATTCAAATAACATGCGCACAAGAATAAAATAAACCATAAATTGTTGATCGTGAATTCTTTTTTTTTTAATTATTGAAATAATGGGGTTACTTTAAGTGATTTTCTTAAATATACATCAGAGATAACTTATCAGTTCTGTTAAAGTTTCTTATTATATGTATTTTATGGGAAAAATTGGAAACATGAATTAAAGTACATTTATTCTTTATATATGACGCTAGAGGAATGAAAAACAAAACGGTTGTTGTAATTTTTTAATGGTAACGCACAAACACTCAAACAGTTTCTCTTTTAACTACTCGCACCATTATAAAGTAGTGTGTTTATCAGTCACATAAATGACGTCATATAAATTACGCTTAACATTACAATTCGTGGAATCATGACGTCAGTAACACTTTCGCATACCATGGATAGTGAGAATAAGTATGCACTCTGTAGGCTACAACACAGAATAACATATAAACAAGAAATAAAAATATTTTACCCTAAATTTTGCTTTTATTTACTATCTAAACAGAACACTTTCGTAGACCCTGCAGAAGTACATTAAGAATAGTCGTCCCAAAACTTTTATTTTATTTATTTATTATAAAAATTTATTCCGTTATCACAAATTTACACGAAAAGTAAAAATACGAAGTTAACATAAAAGATATTAAACCACTGAATGATTTGGAATTCAAATCAAATTCATATATGTAAAAAAAACGGCTGGTATGGGTAGAGAAAGCACTATGTGAAGGAGCGAACAACTTTTCGACCTTCTTCAGTCATCATCAGATTTGCACGTTGTTCGCTCCTCTACATAGTGCTTTCGCTATCCATACCAGCCCTTTTTTACATATATAATTATCTCTATAAGTGGCTTTTCTCGTCATCACGGATTATCAAATCAAACTCGTCTATCAAAATCAAATGACAAATATCAGCAGTAGATGAAAAACTGGATTACACTTTACAGTGTTAATACAGAAAGAACAAAATATCAATTAATATGATATTTAAAAACATTGCATGGATTCATTACACCCTCTTATATATATCTTGTTTATTGTTCCGATTTGCTCCTTATGTTAAGACATGCTTTATGTATAAAAGGGAACTATTTTGTTTCAAGTAGTTCCTAACACATTCAAGTGCTGTTCTATGTGAGTCACTGATGTTGTATTTGTTTTTTTATGTTACATTAAAGCTATGCAAAGGATAGTGTTTCACAGGCAAAACATTATACTAAAATTGTAGACAGAAGAATACTTAATTTTTTCTGAAATTAACATTGTTTATACAAACATCTCTTACGTCCAAGACATTGCAGAAAAAGAGCAGTTGTCATATTTGACGACTTTGATTATTTCTTGTTCGCATAAGAACAATATACCACAGAAACCCGACTAAGATGTATTTTGTTGACGCCTCTAAATCATCAATGAAGCGGTGTGTTTGTGTTTTTTTTATAGCAAAGCCACATTAGGCTATCTGCTGATTGTAAATACGTAGGCTTACTGCTGTACTAGCAGGTGGCTAAACAAAGCGAATCCAATACACTTAATATAAATGCTAGGACTATTTGCTAATAAAGGTAATTAGTGCATTACATTAGCAGAATGAATTATCCTATCAGATTAAATCAGACAACATGCGCGTAACATTTTATTACAAGTTACAATTTCTACTCTCCCTGGGGCACAGTAGCGTGTCTGTGGACTTACTGTGCTGGAAATGGGGTTTCGATATCCGTGGTGGGCAAACCACAGTTAGCCCATTGTGTAGCTTTATGCTTAATTACAAACAAACAAAGATAACTTTTGTAGAAAGTACTAATTGTTTAGGCCTGGCATGGCCGAGCGCGTTAAGGCATGCGCTCGTAATCTGAAGGTCACGGATTCGCATCCGAGTCGCGCTAAACATGCTCGCCCTCCTACCCGTTGGGGCGTTATTATGTTCGGTCAATCCCACTATTCGTTGGTAAAAAAGTAGCTCAAGAGTTGGCGGTGGGTGGTCATGACTAGTTGCCTTCCCTCTAGTATTACACTGCTAAATTAGGGACGGCTAGCACAGATAGCCCTCGAGTAGTTTTGTGCGAAATTCCTAAACAAACTAATTGTTTACAATACGTCGTACCTGTTTTAAAAACAAATCTTATTTATTGTAAAGCTTGGCATGGCCAGTTGGTTAAGATACTTGACTCGTAATCTGAGAGTCGCGAGTTCGAATCCCTGTCGCACCAAACATGCTCGCCCTTTAAGCCGTGGAGGCTTTATAATATGAGGGTCAATCCCATTATTCGTTGATAAAAGAGTAGCCCAAGAGTTGGCGGTGGGTGGAAATGACTAGCTGCCATCCTTCTAGTTTTACACTGCTAAATCAGGAATGGCTAGCACATACAACCCTCGTGTAGTCTTGTGCCCCCACATTATAACGCTCCCACGGCTGAAAGGGCGAGCGTGTTTGGTGCGACGGGAATTCGAACCCGCGACCCTCAGTTTATCCCACCTGGCCTTGTCAATTGTTGATGTTTCTAATGGTTTGTTTTTATAATACTTTAAAAATTTAACTAATATATAATCGATCACAAAATCTTTCTTTTCTTACGTAGTTAACATTTTAAAATTGCAAACAATAGCCGTGTTAAATAAACATTATTTTGGAGGTCGGAATTTAAAATATATATTTCTGAAGATCCGTTCCTGATTTTGTTCTAATAGCATGTTAGAGATAAAGCAGCTAATTGATATTATACACAGTCAACTCTTAAATTGAACCTGTATGAGGACCTGGCGTGGTCTGATGGTTAAATCTGAGGGTCAGGAGTTCGTATTTCTCTTTCAGCTGTGTTATAATTTGATGTTCACTCCTACTGTTCATTTGTGAAAGAGTATTCCCAGAGTTGGCGGTGGATGGTGTTGACTAGTTGCTTTCTCTCTGGTCTGTCACTACTGGCACACACACACACAGCCGTCATGTAGCTTTGTGCGAAATTCAAAAAACAAAAAAAAATCGAAAACACGGGTTGCACCGTCACTTTTACGAAACCACAACCCAAAATTCCGGAAAGCATTTCGCGGTAGCGGTTCCAGAATTTCTAACCCACTGACTCACAAACTGGGTATGCTAACCACAAGGATAGGACTAGCTCGTAGTAAAATACTGTTAGTTATTAATTCATAAAAATTCCATATTTTTTAATTATCAAAATAAAAACAAATAAACAGATCTATTTACATACGTTATCATTTATTACGGTAACGTTACAAGTTTACATTACAAAGAGTCTTATTGCACGTATGTATATCAGATACATATTGACGAATTAGAAAAACAAAGTTCAGGCCGCACAATAAACACATTTCTATTTGAAAACTTTATTAGCTAATTCACAGGTAATTTTATTCACCAAAAACAATCTCGATTGTAAAAGAAGATAAAATAGTGATAAATAAACCTGTTTTAGAATGTTAAGCCTACCAAAGTATTCGACAGTGCTGCTTTTTCTTTCTGTGTATGTTGGTTTACTTATATCAAAGCCATATCGGGCTGTCTGCTGTGTTTAGGGTCTAGAATCCCTGATTCTAACAAGAATGAATGCTGTTCAACCGGGGATGGAAGGGAAGCATCTCAGAAAATTTGTTTCATTGTGAGTTTTCAAAGGGTAAACAAATAAACCGTTATTTTTCTGTCTCTCTCTTTAAGTAAAAGTTATGAGCAACCTTGAGAACATGAAGAATAAACGTTTTAAGAACATTCCACTTAGAACATACACGCAATTTCACGTAATTAAATGTAAATATGCCTTCATTGTTATGGGTAATTTTGAATTCTTTAAAATGTGAAATAAAACCTTTGAAGTTCAATATATTTGAAAGTCCTCCCAGTGCCACATCGCTATATCTGCAGACTTATACTGCTAAAAACCGGGTATCGATACCGATGGTGTGTAGAGAACAGAAAGCCCATTGTTTAGATTTATGTTTAACTTCAAAACAAACAAACAAATATATTGAGAAAAGCATCAGAATAATCACAACGATTTTGCATGACATTAACGAGCTACATATTTAATTAATTTACAATTTCGAGAGAAAAGAAGTATATACACTCACGATAGTCAAAGATTTTACACAAAAAACTTCGAGATGACTCATTTAAATAAAAACACGTGCTACATCATCACACACGACTGCCTTTCTGTACCGTTAAGTATTAAAAGAATTAGATAGGTTAACATTCTCAATATTTCTTGCAGATAGTAGCAGGAAAACGGTTTTGTGTGTTCGTTTTTTTTCGGTTACATCGCTCAATACAGCTAATATAGCGTGATGCTATCATTAAAATGTCTTAACGAAGAGAATTAACCCCCTTTGATAGAGTCATAATCAAACATTTACTTGACGCCAGTTGGAGTTTAAGAGAAATTTCTAAACATCTTCGATGTCCACCAAGTATTATGGAATACTCATTGGACGTACATAAAACAACAAAATAAACTTAACCAAATATCACCAGACGAGTCACGGAGTGGAGATAAAAATAATCTGAGTGACAGAAATGTTAAACATCTGAAATCGATTCCCTAAAAATTCTGCGTAAAGAATTTCCTGATAGCTTTAACATGTCACGCTCAAATAACGTCTTAAGAAGTGCAGCTCCAAAAACGTTGCAAAAATGTAACTATTTGGAAGAACACCAATAAAAGTTTTACAGTGAAGAGACTAGCTTCTGTTAAATGACGTGTATCGTGGCATTTCGAATAGTGACACAAAGTGTTTTGGACAGAGAAGTCTACACTTAACTTCGAATTTCTTTTACATTCTCTGAAGAATTAATGAGAAGTTGCACAAGCGGTTCCTTGTACAGTGAGTACGATAAAACATGAAGTTCTTTAGTGGTTTGGAGCATAATATCTGTGTATAATGTTGGTCATCTTCAAAAACTAAAGAAGTCAATGATCAGTACTTATACTACAGTATATTTTTTTTTATATGCAAAAAACGGCTCCTTTGGGTTCAGAAAATATTTTAAATAGAAGAGCGAACAACGTTTCGACCTTCTTCGGTCATCGTCAGGTTCACAAAGAAAGAGGTAACTGACCGGAAGCTGACCACATGTTTGGAAGGGGTTGTGTAACTGAATGTCGCAATGTAGAGGGCGGGGTTAGATGTTTGAATATATAATTTTATCTATAATATTAATATAGGTATAATGGCGTTCCTTTATATTGGTTTATTTTGGGTTTAAGTTGTTGTATAAGTAAGGCTTCTTTAATTTTGCGTTTGTTTATGTTTGTTTCTTTATTTAGTATTTTAGTGTTTTCTATGGTTATGTTGTGTCCATTTGACTTGCAGTGTTCGAAATCGTGTGAAGGTGACTTTTTATGTTCTTTGAATCTCGTTTCCATTTTTCTACTTGTTTCTCCAATATAGAAGTCGTAGCAGTTATCACATTGTATTTTATAAATAATGTTGGTGTGGTGTTTGTCAGTGAAGTTCTTACATAGCATAGACCTCAGTTTTGTGCCTGGTTTTTGAATAAATTTGGTATTAACTGGAATGTTATATTTTGTTACTAGTTTGTGCCAAATGTTGGTTATTTGTTTGCTGATGTCAGGAATATATGGTATACAGCAGTATATGGTTTCGTGATTTTTTGATTCGTGAGATATATTTACTTTTGTTGGTTGATTTTGCTTTCTGTCTAGGTGTGTGCGTATAATGTTTTCTACGGTTTGTGGAGGAAACTTATTGATGTTGATGAAGTATTGTTTTATTTTGTCTAATTCATCGTTAATTTTATCTGGTGAGCATAATTTTATGGCTGTGTTTATCTGGTTTCTTAGTATGTTACGTTTTTGTTTTGTTTCATGTGCTGAGTCCCAAGGAATGTATAGTCCAGTATGGGTGATTTTTCGGTGGATTTCTGTTTTGAATTGTGTGTCGGTTCTTATAATTTTGAGGTTAACCTCATTCCTTGGGACTCAGCACATGAAACAAAACAAAAACTCAACATACTAAGAAACCAGATAAACACAGCCATAAAATTATGCTCACCAGATAAAATTAACGATGAATTAGACAAAATAAAACAATACTTCATCAACATCAATAAGTTTCCTCCACAAACCGTAAAAAACATTATACGCACACACCTAGACAGAAAACAAAATCAACCAACAAAAGTAAATATATCTCACGAATCAAAAAATCACGAAACCATATACTGCTGTATACCATATATTCCTGACATCAGCAAACAAATAACCAACATTTGGCACAAACTAGTAACAAAATATAACATTCCAGTTAATACCAAATTTATTCAAAAACCAGGCACAAAACTGAGGTCTATGCTATGTAAGAACTTCACTGACAAACACCACACCAACATTATTTATAAAATACAATGTGATAACTGCTACGACTTCTATATTGGAGAAACAAGTAGAAAAATGGAAACGAGATTCAAAGAACATAAAAAGTCACCTTCACACGATTTCGAACACTGCAAGTCAAATGGACACAACATAACCATAGAAAACACTAAAATACTAAATAAAGAAACAAACATAAACAAACGCAAAATTAAAGAAGCCTTACTTATACAACAACTTAAACCCAAAATAAACCAATATAAAGGAACGCCATTATACCTATATTAATATTATAAATAAAATTATATATTCAAACATCTAACCCCGCCCTCTACATTGCGACACTCATTTACACAACCCCTTCCAAACATGTGGTCAGCTTCCAGTCAGTTACCTCTTTCTTTGTGAACCTGACGATGACCGAAGAAGGTCGAAACGTTGTTCGCTCTTCTATTTAAAATATTTTCTGAACCCAAAGGAGCCGTTTTTTGCATATAAAATTCTCAACAAGTGGGTTTCTCGGCATCACTGATCGCTACAGTATATTATTCCTGTATGTTAAACTCTCTTGGAAAATTTTGATTACGAAATAATTTATAATGCAAGAACCTCGTAGACACTTCCAATAAATATCGACCTTAATTTGCCAAAGAGAAACTTAGGAGATTTCCGGAGAATGAGATAGCTGCCAAAGAGTTTATACTTTAAACCCCCATTGAACAAAACTGAGATTTACTGAACTTTATTTTTCAAAGAAAAGAGCCAGATGTACTAAAAATGACCACTAGCGACAGCTTCAAGAAAGATGCAATCAGATTACATCAGAGACCTTCACAATACATATAGAGACAATGTCATAAAGACGCCAAATTGATAGTGACTTAAAAGGTAATCACACTAAATATGGCCAATAAAGAAACCAAAATACATTATTTGCTAACTAATTATGTAACAGTTTCCCGTTACTTTATTTTACAACAATTATAAATTAATTTATATAGCAAATAAATAACTATTTTGCGTGCGAAACTTAGCAAATTACAATTGCTAAGGTGTCCAAATATATTTTTACGTTACTAGAAAATATATTAGTTCTTTGCGTGCCGTCTATTTTGTCTTTTCAAGGATGACTGAACGACATGCGTGAATATCATTAGACATGCAGAAATATTGGATGTAAACGATCGGAAAAGATAAAGGCATACGTGTGCAATATCAACCATGCACATGCTTGGATCATAAAGAGTGTTGTCCACTTAAACTTAGTCTTTAGTGTTCTACCTGAACATTTCTCTGAAACTTCGTCTAAGTTGGTTAAGCCATTTCCTCACAACAACTTCTGACTTTCAGACACCAGACAGATACGCAGAGCTTCTGTAACTTATTGTACACGTTACTTTTGTTTCTTAAATTCAGTACTTTTTAATGTTGTGGTGAGCACGTAGCTTACGTCTGGATTTTTTAAAATAGTTTGAACATTATAAAAAAAATGAGTTGAGTAAAATAGGTGGTGACTGATTACTGAGTAAGTCTGATAGTCACTTAAGAAACACTCAGTGTATGAGTCATGCAGTTTATTTGTTGCTGTATTTTGATGAAGAAGTAGAGATATGTGAGAATTATGAAGTGAAATTGTTGAATTACCGTCGACTGTGAATTTTGACGACCCATCAGCGACTGTTAGCTAAGCTAACTTGTAAAAGAATAATCCAAAACAGCTCATCCACAGTAGAAACCGTTACAACAATATATATGTGCAAATAAACAAGAAACAGCATGATAAAACTAAAACTTAAAATTACGTCTCCGAAGGCATAATTCTGAGTTTTAATTTTATTACATAGTTTCTGGTTTTTTATTAAGTTAGTTATTGTCTTATAGTGCTGATATTGATGTTTTATAGGGTTGATATTGATGTTTTATAATGCTGACATTGATGTTTCATTGTGCTGATATTGATGTTTTATGATGCTGGTATTGATGTTTTATGATGCTGATATTGATATTTTATAGTGCTGATATTGATCTTTTATCGCACTGATACTGGTGTTTTATGGTACTGATATTGATCTTTTATAGTGCTGATATTGGTGTTTTATAGTGCTGATATTGATGCTTTATAGTGCTAATATTGATCTTTTATAGTGCTGATATTGGTGTTTTATAGTGCTGATATTGATGTTTTATAGTGCTGATATTGATGTTTCACTGTGCTGGTATTGATGTTTTATGATGCTGATATTGATATTTTATAGTGCTGATATTCATGTTTTATAGTGCTGATATTGATGTTCTATGGTGCTGATATTCATGTTTTATAGTGCTGATATTGATGTTTTGTGGTGCTGATATTCATGTTTTATAGTGCTGGTATTGATGTTTTATGATGCTGATATTGATATTTTATAGTGCTGATATTGGTGTTCTATGGTGCTGATATTCATGTTTTATAGTGCTGATATTGATGTTTTATGGTGCTGATATTCATGTTTTATAGTGCTGATATTGATGTTTTATGGTGCTGATATTCATGTTTTATAGTGCTGATATTGATGTTCTATGGTGCTGATATTCATGTTTTATGGTGCTGATATTCATGTTTTATAGTGCTGATATTGATGTTTTATGGTGCTGATATTCATGTTTTATAGTGCTGATATTGATATTCTATGGTGCTGATATTCATGTTTTATAGTGCTGATATTCATGTTTTATAGTGCTGATATTGATGTTTTGTGGTGCTGATATTCATGTTTTATAGTGCTGGTATTGATGTTTTATGATGCTGATATTGATATTTTATAGTGCTGATATTGGTGTTTTATAGTGCTGATATTGATATTTTATAGTGCTGATATTGATGTTTTATGGTGCTGATATTCATGTTTTATAGTGCTGATATTGATGTTTTATGGTGCTGATATTCATGTTTTATAGTGCTGATATTGATGTTCTATGGTGCTGATATTCATGTTTTATAGTGCTGATATTCATGTTTTATGATGCTGATATTGATATTTTATAGTGCTGATATTGGTGTTTTATAGTGCTGATATTGATCTTTTATAGTGCTGATATTGATCTTTTATGGTGCTGATATTCATGTTTTATAGTGCTGATATTGATGTTTTATGGTGCTGATATTCATGTTTTATAGTGCTGATATTGATGTTCTATGATGCTGATATTCATGTTTTATAGTGCTGATATTCATGTTTTATAGTGCTGATATTCATGTTTTATAGTGCTGGTATTGATGTTTTATGATGCTGATATTGATATTTTATAGTGCTGATATTGGTGTTTTATAGTGCTGATATTGATCTTTTATAGTGCTGATATTGATGTTTTATGGTGCTGATATTCATGTTTTATAGTGCTGATATTGATGTTTTATGGTGCTGATATTCATGTTTTATAGTGCTGATATTGATGTTCTATGGTGCTGATATTCATGTTTTATAGTGCTGATATTGATGTTTTATGATGCTGATATTGATATTTTATAGTGCTGATATTGGTGTTTTATAGTGCTGATATTGATCTTTTATAGTGCTGATATTGATCTTTTATGGTGCTGATATTCATGTTTTATAGTGCTGATATTGATGTTTTATGGTGCTGATATTCATGTTTTATAGTGCTGATATTGATGTTCTATGGTGCTGATATTCATGTTTTATAGTGCTGATATTGATGTTTTGTGGTGCTGATATTCATGTTTTATAGTGCTGGTATTGATGTTTTATGATGCTGATATTCATGTTTTATAGTGCTGGTATTGATGTTTTATGATGCTGATATTGATATTTTATAGTGCTGATATTGGTGTTTTATAGTGCTGATATTGATCTTTTATAGTGCTGATATTGATGTTTTATGGTGCTGATATTCATGTTTTATAGTGCTGGTATTGATGTTTTATGATGCTGATATTGATATTTTATAGTGCTGATATTGGTGTTTTATAGTGCTGATATTGATCTTTTATAGTGCTGATATTGATGTTTTATGGTGCTGATATTCATGTTTTATAGTGCTGATATTCATGTTCTATGGTGCTGATATTCATGTTTTATAGTGCTGATATTGATGTTTTCTGGTGCTGATATTCATGTTTTATAGTGCTGATATTCATGTTTTATAGTGCTGATATTGATGTTTTGTGGTGCTGATATTCATGTTTTATAGTGCTGGTATTGATGTTTTATGATGCTGATATTGATATTTTATAGTGCTGATATTGGTGTTTTATAGTGCTGATATTGATGTTTTGTGGTGCTGACAGTGATGTTTTATAGTACTGATTTGATCGCCTATGAATAATTAATGTATTGCATGACATTGTATATACTGATATATTTATTTTTATGTATAAATATAGATAGTAAGCTGCGAAATAACATTCAACAATAGTGAATACTGAGAAGAAAAATGAAAATTATTTAAATCCAAGTAAGGCCTGGCGAAGCCAGGTGGTTAAGGCACTCGACTCGTAATCTGAGGGTCGCTGGTACGAATCGCCGTCATACCAAACATGTTCGCCCTTTCAAGCGTTTACAAAAACAGGCATCAGTAAGACAATTATTATAATATGTGGAACTTTTTCTTGTTTTTGTAATTATTACTGGTATTATTCACGTGAATGTGAAAAAAGCGTGTAGCGGATTCTAATTTCTCGAAAATGATATAGTATTTATGCAGTTAAATTAACCAATATTTTAACAGTACGTCAGGTAAAAAGGGCCATACAAAATAACTACACAATATAGAACAAGCAAAAGATAGCCACAATTCAAGACTACACGTTAAAATATTGTAGATTACATCGAACTTGGAGTAGATAAATTCAGTTTGCAGAAATTTTGTTTGTTTGAATTTCGCACAAAGCTACTCGAGGGCTATCTGTGCTAGCCGTCCCTAATTTAGCAGTGTAAGACAAGAGGGAAGGCAGCTAGTCATCATCACCCACCGCCAACTCTTGGGCTACTCTTTTACCAACGAATAGTGGAATTGATCGTAACATTATAACGTACCCACGGCTGAAATAGCGAGCATGTTTGGCGCGACAGGAATGCGAATCCGCGTCATTCAGATCACGAGTCGCAGAAATACCGCTATGACACTGTGGCCCAGAATACTTTGTGTATATATGTATTTGTGAAAATTAATATTTCTTTACACCAAAATTATCAATGAATGAATATTCATCTGTTTATTGTTAGGCTCAAAGCTCTGCAATCGATTCCCCATGTGTGCCCACCGCAAGGATCGAACACCAAATGCTATTATTGTACGCTCTCAAGCCTATCGATGAGCCACCAAGTAAGCAGATAATCCAGAGAGGAATCAGTAATTCAGTAAGTAACGGAGCAATATATTTTGAAGTTTTTCACAGATACGGGCTCGTTATCTCAAAGCTAACTTTCTTCAACATATATCCCATAATGCCTCTCTCCACAACACTAACCATTCTCGTCAGTAATTAGAACCTGTTCTGGATCTTCAAGTGGAATTTTTTCTCTCATTTCTTCCTGGAGTTTTTCCAGCCAATCCTACCATTAAATGTAGAGCTGCTATAGTAGTGTTGACAGGCAATGAATTTGGCAAAGAATTAAAAGAGCCAGAGAGAGTGTAACTTTCATATTGAAAGCTAGTGTGTCGTGTGGTGCTAAAATAGCGTTAAATAAGTATCAGATGACGGCCAATATTGGCCCCTAAAAGTCATAACAAATACTGCGTGTTACAAGAGAGTGTAGTGCCCATCAAAAGGTTCCAGTAGTTTAACATCCAACACCCACTTTTATGTTTTGTTACCAATACCACAAAAATAAAGTATAAAAACGTGTTGGAAATGCAACCAAAAATCATCTTCAGTTTGCTCAAGAAGGTGTCAACGTAGAGCCCTGATTTAACCAAGATTTTCCTTATGTTTTAATATTTTGTAAACAGTTTTTCTTCCTTTATTTTTTTATCATGAGTGGGAATTAATATCAGCATTAAAAAACGAAGTATTTTTCAAATGTCTTTAGTGCTTGTGAAAAGGCCTGACATGGCCAAGCGTGTTAATGCATGCGACTCGTAATCTGAGGGTCGCGGGTTCGCATCCCCGTCCCGCCAAACATGCTCGCCTCGCCCTTTCAGCCATAGAGGCGTTATAATGTAACAGTCAATCCCACTATTCGTTGGTAAAAGAGTAGCCCAAGAGTTGGTGGTGGGTGGTGATGACTAGCTGCCTTCCCTATAGTCTTACACTGCTAAATTAGGGACGACTAGCACAGATAGCCCTCGAGTAGCTTTGTGCGAAATTCAAAAACAAAACAAAGCTTATGAAAAATCAAGACTTGGCACTTATCCAAAATATATTACTTAAACATCATGGAAATAAGATATTCTTTTCAATTAACCCTAATGGTTCAGGTGTCAAAATATAGGTTTGAAACACCGTTAAATGTTGTGAATTCTTTCAGTGTAGCAGACTTTCTTTTTTTGGTCTTGAAGCGTCTTTTCTTCTGAATAGTTTCCAACAGAAACCGTGTTTACAGTCATCAAAACAAAATCGTACACATAATTAGCAAATATACGAACGTAAACTAATTAGTACACACGGTCATATATTGACTCCTAAAAACAAATACTGAAATATTTTAAAAACTTTTCAGCCACTCTATGTTTTGAAATCTACAAGTATAAGAGTACAATATGCGCCACTACATAGTGACATACCCTATATCCACAAACACGTTATTAAATTAGGAAAGCATGCTGGTTCAAAAACATTAATTGTTAAAACGTTTTTCCCCTGGTGGAGAAAGGTATGCATTTCAAAAATACTCGTAATTTACAGTTTTGTGTTCTCATGTCATATATATGAATAATAGTCGATATCAGTTTTAATAAAATAGGTGATAAAAAACAATATTTCAGTTTTTGATGATATATTAAAATAATATTTCGATCAACAACAAAAACATCTCATATAAAAGGTAGGCGTAAAACCTGGAGTAAAACTGCAATGTAAGAAAGGTAATTAATATTAAGTTTTGATCAAAGAAAGGTATATATATATACTCGTATATAGACAATAACAAGCCGAATAAACAACGACAAAGCTGCATCAGTTGAAAGGAGGTGACTGACAAGTAGAACCCACAATAGTTGGGGGATACACCGTCTATCAGTTTTAACGTAAGTTCGCCAGTCTCATGTTAAGAATAGATAACTAATAAGATAAGATAAAGGGATAGAAATAAAAATCAGGAGAAAGAGATGTGGGGGCTCAAGCCTACAACGTCTCATATCTGTATCACCGTTCATTGCCTGTGAAAGCTACATAAACCCTGATATGTTTGCTTTAACTTCCAGATATATAGATGATTTGATTAATATGAATAATCCTCAAATAAATAATGTTATTAACACTATTTATTCGGTACAATTAGAAAATGAAAGTGTTTCAATACTTAATATCGAGACATATTATTCACATTTAGAAATTAAAATAGTTGATAAGGATATCAGTATAAATATTTTTATTAAAAACATTTTGTTTCTGCAAAAGTTTACCCTCTTGTAATAGTAATGTACCATACCTTTCTGTTATAAGCATTATAACTTCACAATTACTCAGATTTTCTAAAATCTGTAATAAATTACAATAGTTTGTTGTTAATGTTGAAATATTGATACAAATATTAATATTGTATGAATTTAATAATTATTTTTAAATAAAATTATTAAAATATAAGAATGTATGAAATAAATGAAAAATAAAGAAATTTTACTAAAGGTTTCTGGTAACTATTTTAAGTCGTGAAGAAAGCCATTAAACAACTTGGCACTATTTTATGCGGATGTACGCCTTCCCGCATATAAAAACTTGTTCAGAGTGTGAAAATGGTAGTTTCAGTAGACTTAATAGGTGATGGTTGGGAGTTATACTAGTTTATATAATTGGTTGGGACCCTTCATACGAGTACAATTCGTGTACTGGGCTACTAATTAGTAACTTATCTTCGTAATGGATGTTGGAATGCTAACTTCAGGAGGTAAATTTGTTTAACTTAATTATCCCCAAATGATAGTGTGTTATTATTATTTTTATTTAATTTTCTTTTTCTTCTTTACTTTAGAAAGAAGTCATCTTCCCACAACTATCTACAGGCAGAAAATGGTAATATAGATGTGGGATGTTGTGGGCTTGAGCACCCACATCTCGCTCTTCTAATTTCTATCTCCATCCCTTTGTTTTATTTCATTAGTTAATTATTCTTTATATGAGATTGGCAAACGGAGGTTAAAACTGATAGACAGTGTATCCCCAAAGCAATGTTGGTTTTTCTTGTATATTCACTTCCAAAACCTAGGATACATTTCATATCACTCATTATAGCCTGAACTCTGGAGATCTTTTCAGTTTGTGCAACGATTTTTGTTTTTATTTATTCGGTTTGTATTTGTTTATAACAAACTAATAGAGTCAGAGGTTTGTAGTTGTTTTTAACGCAGCCCTTCATCTTAATTTATTTCACTTAACTCTTTAGTGTTAATATTATTTCTGTACAAACACACATACACACACACATATACATGTATGCATAAATCAGATCTCAATATATATATATATATATATCTACCTACTAATTAGTACAAATAATTAAATAGGCTAACATTCGCGGACAAATGCTTGTTTGTTCGTCTTGAATTTCGCACAAAGCTACTTGAGGACTGTCTGTGCTAGACGTCCCTAATTTAGCAGTGTAAGACTAGAGGAAAGGCAGTTAGTCATCACCACTCACCTCCAACTCTTGGGCTACTCTTTTACCAACGAATAGGGGGATTGACCGTCACATTATAACGCCCCATGGCTGAAATGGCGAGTATGTTTGGTGCGACCAGGATTCGAACCAGCAACCCTCAGATTACGAGTCGAACGCCTTAAACCACTTGGCCATGCCGGGCCCGGACAAATGCAATATGTCTTTACCACGCAATTTCAACGTAGCCAATTTTGGCAGTAGAAAAATTGTAAGAAAAAAATCGAAAACTGTAAGATTCAATGTGAGCTTGTTGATATACACATGAATAGTTCACAAAAACATCAAGCTGTACTTTTTCGTTTAAAATTAAGCAGAATATAAAAATTCCAATATTGTATACATTTCTGTTTGGGATCTGCAATGAGTTGTATCTTTGTATCAACTTCGATGTAAATTGGTCAAAAAAAAAACTTATATAATTGTCCAAACCCTTTTAAGTTTTGGTTTATTTAGCTTTCAGACTCCGTCTAAAATGAATGAAAATAGGCATGTTCTACGTTTTAAAGTACACTTATGGGAACTGTAAAAAAGTATTTGTATGTCAAATCTCATGTTTATTGACCCAAAATGAAGAAGTAATTGTTAAAAAAAACTAAAATTATGATATTTGTGTAATTTTTATAACCCCCTGTAATTACTGATATATGCAAGTTCACCATTTTTGTTTGTCATTGTCTGATATCTGTAAAAACAGTATCTTTGTGTCAAATCCTATCTAAAATGGTCGAGATATTATCAAGTAATTGATCAAAACCCCCAAAATTGTGCTTTTTTGGGGAGATCTGACCCCTCTGAAAAAAACTAAAACTGGGCAACTCCTAATATTTTGTAAAACATGCGCTGAACACATGAAAAAATATGTTTGTGGCAATTTTCTTATCTTGCTCGCTGTGATATGACTGCACAAAAGCCCAAAATATAATTTTTTGGTTGGTTGACCTCTGACAATATAAAATCCTTAAAGACCTAAATCCCCAAAAATTTTTAAAAATGTACAGAAGTATTGGAGTAAGGTATAACTCAACCACGTTTCAAGCTAATTCAAGAAGATAAGAAAGGGTAGTCGACTGAAAAGAAGAGAACAGTATAAAAACTGTATGTCTCTCTGAGAAAATTATATTTATCGTTGTAAGCCTTAGTGAGAGATGTATCTGCAGAAGTAGGACTTATAGAGTGTCGCGGGGTTATTACGTTTACCAAACTTAACGTCTTTTGCCAAACCTCAGAAGTCGAACAAAAGGTTTATAGTCTAGAGTATGTGAGAGAATTTACACCCACAGCCCCCACACGTCTGAACTACTATTGAACGACTGGAGATGGCATTTGAAAACTCCTAAAGGTCACATGTCTATATTAACAGTATAACAAAACCTAGGTTAGCTACGTTAAATGAATGAGAAATTAGAGCAAAAAAAAACATAATCATCAACTCTGAACATTTTAATATTAAAAATCGCTCCCAGTTAGACGAATGACGGTTAATACCATAATATCTTGCTACGGTGGTGTATTTAAAAAAAATACATACATAAAATTGATATATATTTTTCCTTAGTGCTATACAAACCTTTTGTATCATTGAATTTCAATGAGGGCAACATTTTATTATGTTTATTTTTAAATATTTTGTTCCCGTTGGGGCGGCAATAAGTCTATGAATTTACAATGTTAACGTCCGAAGATCGTCCCAGGTGTAGACATTGCGGTCACTCTAGAGCGACTTTATTTTAAAATAAACATCGGTAACAAGAATTACGTATTTAAAAATGCATTTTGGTAAATTGCATTCTACTTGAAATGGAATTTTCGTTTATTCTTATAAATAAATAACCTAATATTTTAACGGTAAGGTTAAGGGCTTATGACGCTAAAATTCGGGGTTCAGTCACCGATGTAGAAACACCACAAATAGATCAATGTATAGCAATGCTCTTAAACAAACACATTTATCACTACAAGATATAAGTTAAAATAAAATATTTTAGTTTGTTTATTTTAGAGCAATGTCACATCGAACTGTCTGCTGTGTCCATCGCGAGGAATCGAACCCCGGATTTGCGTATACTTATCGCTGTTCTACTGGGATATAATATTTTAGTCCATTTCAATTCCGAAACTATGAAGTTATGGTTTGTTTTCTTTATTAAAATGAGGCCCACAAACTTGTAAAGAAAACTTTTTTTTAACTTGTCAGAACTTTTATTTCAACTAAACTACTTTTTTGGTTTTTGGTTTAAATGTAACACAGTTTTGTACTAGGTAGTATGGTACGATGTATTAATGTAAGTTACACAGTTTTGTACTAGGTAGTATGGTATGATGTATTAATGTAGGTAACACAGTACAATGAGAAAAATAAAACAAGGAAAAATATTTACAGAATATCAAATCATGATGAAAAAGAGACCTCTTGTGGCCCAACATATTACTATTTTAATAAAAACTGTTTACTGTAAGGTCAATGTTATTTACCGTTTGTTAAGCAGTAAACAAAAGTAGGGAAGAGTGGCACATTACTGGGTGTTTAATTTATTTTCCATCACTTTGTCATTGAAAAAAAACAAATATATGATGACCAGGTATTGACGTGCGTTATACATTTCATTACAAAACTCGAAACAAGTAATGCGATATATGTTTCTTCCTTTTCGTTCAATCTTCGTAATATTCAACTAACATTTCATACATAGCTGCCAGATCTCGAAAGTACTTCACAAGCATTAAAAACAAGTATTTTGAGAATTACTTTACGTCACGAACCTTTCCTCACTCGAATTAATAGCAACGAAAATGTTTGGGAAACAACTTTTTTTTCCAATCAAAACCATGGTTACGATCACTTGGCTGAAGGAATCGCTAATATAAATACGTAAATGTCAAGATGGTTGTTGAGAAGATCGAAATTCATCTTAAAATATACAACTGAAGTGACTGTTATAAGGCTCAACCAATGGTACAATGTGGTACAAACAATGGTACGTGATTATGCAGCAACGAGAACAATGAACACTCGGATCCACGATCTGACACAGTAATTAAAAGGCCACGCCCGGACTATAATAAAAAGAAAATCTTATGACTTTGGCGTAAATAACGTTAAATTGAAAAGTAAAAGTGGTACAGAAGTTAATTTTTAAAGTTTTACTGGCATTTTGAAACTGACTTGCAAAGAGCTTTGACCGTATTTTTTTTATTAATTGCTTTTGGAAGTAATCAAGACATGCACACATACAACTTATATTAAAATACCCAAAATTAAGTTTTAGTGCTCTTTTGTAAGAGAAAGACGTGATTAGATGCTAATTAGAAACTTTAGAACTATAAGGTTTTGACGTGTGGTTGATTCCATGTAGTCCACTTTAACAGTTATGCCATCTGAAAAGTGAACACTTTTCATACGTTTTCAGTGCACTAGTCTGGCAAATTAACGAACTTTGTTGCACGCAACTTTAAATATTAAAACTTGTCTGTCGAGTTCAAAGTAATTCACCGAGTTGATCGGAAAGAAATACGGATTTGTCGGCATTTTATTGCCGTGACGTCCTTCAATAATTCACATACACGTAGAAATCTACATCTTCTACCATAATATTGTGAGTAATTTTTTTCAACTAGTTTGAAATCGATTTGGAAAGTGACTTAAGTTATCAGCGGCGAAAGGAAAAGAGAAACAGAGAAATTAAAGTATAGTGATAGATAACTTTTATCATGGAAGTTACGTCACATTCTGTCGTGAACTGGAACATAAATAAAAATAACTATTATAAACTATGAACACGGAAATAGAACAAAAATAACAGAACGAGTACATCCTACTTTCATAATAAATGGGTTTTAGAGATAATATTTCAGGTCAACAACAAGCTACACCATGTTGAATTTATACTAAAAGATATATCTAACTTCCTTTCTTACCTGATAACATTCAATCTTTCAATAAAAGATGGCTCGATTGAAGCACATATATCCAATGGTTAGAGGATATGTAACAATTACCCACTGAACGTGCAATTAACAACGGATAACTAAAACATTTTCAGTTCCGCAGATGAAAGAAAATTAAAACCATTTATTGAAATTCAAAAATAATAACGGGCCCGGTATGGCCAGGTGATTAAGGCACTCGAGTTGTAATCCGAGGGTCACGGGTTTGAATCCCGCTCACACCAAACATTCTCGCCATTTCAGCTATGTGGGCGTTATAATGTGAAGGTCAACCACACTATTTGTTGATAAGAGAGTAGCCCAAGATTTGGCGGTGGGTGGTGACGACTAGCTGGTATCCCTCTAGTTTTACACTGCTAAATCAGAAACGGCTAGCGCAGGTAACCATCGTGTAGTTTTGCACGAAATTCAAAAATAATAGAAATAAAAGTAAATAGAAAAATAACAGAACTTAAAAAGTGAACACTGGTGAAAAAGTAATATGATTGTTAACTTAGTGAAGTTGTAGAAAGTTTAAAAGTTCTTCCGTCAAAAAAAACGTTTCAACATAAACACTTTTTATTTAACATAACAGTAGATTTAAAGTTGTACTAAGACGCCTCTGGTGGCTCAGCGGTATATTTTGAGAGTTTTCTTAACGCCAAATATTGAGGTCTGATCCTTGCAATGGATACAGTAGAGATAACCCATTGTGCAGCTTTGTGCTCAGTTTATCTTTAGTATGTGGTGGCTCGGCAGTATGCTCGAGGGGTTATAACAGCAAAACTTGGATTTGAGTCCCTGCAATGGGCATAATACAAATAGCCCATTTCGCAGCCTTTTGCTTAACATCAAAACCTTTCATTTAGAATGTCGTGTCTTAGTAGTTCAACAATTAGCTAAGAAGCTTTCATCGCTAAAGCTCCTCACACACAACGTGCTAACTTGACTTGTTCAGTGTTTTTTGTAACATAAGTATTTATTTTCTACTATTACGTGTTTCGTTCACTTTATATCTTCCCTAGCTGTAATATGAACACAGTTTCGAAAGCAATATTCTGTTTTACGCACTTTGCTTTAAAGCAAATTTTAATTTTCTTCTCCCTTAACCTCTAAATACACAACTGAAATGGGTTCAACTGTGTTGCTGCTTTAATGATTTACGTGCTATGCGAAACAGTGCTACGTGACTCGCGCTCGCTGCTCCTCGTGTGCTTTTCAGCTTAGGATCATCCTCTTCTAGAGTCAGGAGTTTTATTTTGCTATGGAAAATACCGTATCTCTGCTTGGAAGGAGATCCGTTCGGGGCACTTATGTCTCTACTCTTGTTATGAAAATTTTAATTTAGGAAAAACTTTCTAGTTGATATTAAAGTTTGTGTATGGTCCCTAAATATATTTAAATGCTGTATTAAGAAAAATGGAAATTTTTTGTAAGTTCTCGAAAACGAAAACTCATTTCTTGTGTTTTTATCAGAAAGGGAGAAGATATGATTTTTATGGGCTGGTTGGTGAGTTATTGCAGCACAAAAATTCCCAGAAAGACAACTGTTTATTGCAGACGACAGACTAACTGATCGTGTGATACGTGTACCCTAGCGCTTTGTTTCTAAAGAATACAAGAATGGGTCTGAGAATAGTAGAAAAAGTTAGGCCAAGTTTTGTATTGGAGATCACTCCCCGAATTTAATATTTTATCTTTAATGCACTGCTTTTAATATATATATATATTTGAATATTTGATATCGCAATAACTATATTGAGTCTGATTGACAACTCACAAAACTACTGTATCATAGTGTCTATATCACATTGGATCAGGTTAGGGTTGTAATATATATATTGTAATATATCAAGTTAGGAGTATAATCCTACATTGTAAAAGATCAGGTTAGGATTATGATACCCAAATCATAAGAGATCAAGCTAGGATCATCGTCCTGCATCGTAACATATCACGTTAGGATCGTAATATGTACCTCGTAATATATCAAGTCAGGACTATTATGCCACATCATAACAGATCAGATTAGGACTGTAATATGTACATCGTAAATAGTTTCAATGCTCTGTATCTCGTAATTTTCCAATTTTTCTTTCAGGAATATTTTGAGATAATATTTAAAAGTAAAATACAAACAAGTTTTGTACGTCAGAGAACATCTACAAATCACTATATTACAAAATTACGTTTTCTTTGTATATGTAATGACATTCTATTGCTTGAGGTTTTATGACTTGACTAGAAGATAGTACAGTTTAATTTTTAAAGATAAAGTCTGCGTTTTATTGTGGAAATTCTGCAAGCTGCCATTCACGAAGCTTTTTTCAAAATTATTTAGTCGGTATAAATATTGCCTGATGTCACAATCTTCCCCTACACAGCCTGAAGATGGTAACTTATGTGTAAGTGTATTTCATCATAATCATCAAATACATTAATCCCACCTTCTATACCCAGTTGAGCATTGTAGATCCTATCTCTTCAGACCACGTCATCTCACCAGTCACGTGAATGATGACGAATCTCATCGAACGAAGCTTTATATCACCTTATTTGAGAAATTATTTTAGGTGAATTATTTATTATACCCTAGCTTTTTTGTTTTCATTCTGTAATAGTATAATGATGGGTGTGTAAACAAATAATAATTCAAATATGTTTTTAGTTCACAATATGTAAACACTTTCTTTTGCGTGCCCATATAAATTGTCTTGTTTAATGAGTTTTACTGTAGTTTATCCATGGAGGTTTTATCTGTTCTCTTCCAGCCTTTATTATATTTAACAACAGTGCCATATAACTGAAGCCAATCGGTACTAGATGCCAACATGACATACTCTGAACTACATGTAACTTACAAATAAGGTAAAGTGACTTGTAGGGTTATTAAAGGAACACTTTTGTTACCCCCTCCCCGTGTTACAGTGGAATGTCTGTAGACTTATACTACACCCTTGTGCAAATTAATTGAAACAAGACGGAAATTTATGATTTATTTTCAGTTTTTTGCGTTTTATTTCTGAGAATCATACCTTCTACGATATGAAAGCTTCGACGCCATAGTAGCTAAAATAGCCTAAAAACATCTTCTTCAAGGGATGTTTTACGAATTGGTTGATGTGAGATTCTTGAAGTTTTTTACCTAGAGATCTGCGAACATGCAGACTTCTTTGACCCTGTACAAAGAAATGAGTGATGTCACTGAATAACACCTTTCTTCATTGTTCTTGCGTCCAGTTCTTGTATTTCAGACCCCATTGTAACCGTTTTTTCTTCATTGAGTTGGTAAAAAGTTGTTTTTTGACCGGTCTCCTTGCCCTTCTAATACAATTTTAAATGACGTAATATTCCTCAAAATTTCGTCATTTTTCTCAAAAATAGATCGATCGTACTGCAAAACGCAACTAATGACGCCATCTGTGTGAAAAAAATGACTATTAAAGGAAATCAGCTGGTCCAGCGAGCCTACATCGGCCGCCATGCTGAAAATATTCTAAAATGACCATTTGTTTCAAATAATTTGCACAAGGTTGTACTAGTCACCAAGTTTCAATACCCATGGTGGACAGGGCACAGATAGCTCTTCGTGTAGCTCTGTGCTTAATAACAAAGTTCGTGTATAAAAATAGCATACTCCGTTTTTAATAAACCGGGTTGCGATTTTTTTTTACATTGAAGTGTTAACACAGAAATGTCTTAATATTGAACATTCGTTTGTTCTCTCATATTAAACAGATCGTTAAAAAGCAGCTCTGTCTGATGCTTAAAAATGAATGCTTATAAAGTGAATGTCACGTTTGATAGTTTTTGCTGCTATTATACAAGTATTCTAATATATAAATGTAGCAACAAGTTCCAATCTTTATGCCTAGTAATCTATTCGTTTTTTTTTAAAATCCATAACAAATATATGTTTATTCCTTAAATTTCGAGTAAAAACTAGAATGAGATATTTTCAGATCAAATCAGGCTTCAGTTTTTATCGATTGTACGTTGTTTCTTTTTAACACTTTGTATTTCGAAGAAAGGTCAACATTGCTCCGTTTAATTATGTGGAATGTGACGTCAACAAAACTCAGTTTCAAGCGTATTTAAATTACACGTAAGCCACCTTGCATGTTGCTTCTTACACATTTGGCCCGGCATGGCCAAGCGCGTAAGACGCGCGACTCGTAATCCGAGTCGCGCCAAACATGCTCGCCCTTCCAGCCGTGGGGGCGTTATAACGTGACGGTCAATCCCACTATTCGTTGGTAAAAGAGTAGCCCAAGAGTTGGCGGTGGGTGGTGATGACTAGCTGCCTTCCCTCTAGTCTTACACTGCTAAATTAGGGACGACTAGCACAGATAGCCCTCAAGTAGCTTTGTGCGCAATTCCAAAACACATAAATCTCACACATCTTGACAAAACCACACAATCTCGGAATGACGTCACACTTTAATTAAGACTAAACAACATTACTTTCCAGGGCGTCTCAGACACAGTTAGTGAGATCTGCGCTCCCCACTTTGGGGCTGAATGTGTGTTATGAGAGTAACAGTGAAAGCTAACTATTCGGTCAGGTGCAAACAGCTCAAGAGTTGGCGGAGAATGCTGATGAATATCTGCCTTTACTCTTATCTATCAGTTCAAAGTTAGGAACAATTATACGCAGATGGCTTTCTATGTAGCTTTACATATAAATTATACATCAAGTTCGTTTTTCTTTTAATTTATTGTGATTTCCACACTGACATCAAAGCTACAGCAATTTTGTTATGTGTGAAAATAGCCCCAATAGTCTCATTGTTTATAATACTTTCCACACTTGTACAAATAGTCTTCCTTAAATAATCGTTAAACAAAAATAAGTTTTACTTCGTCTATTTTTATAAGAAATATCACTGACTAGGATGATGTAGTGGTTAGCCATTCGGGCTGCGGGTCGAATTCCTTAAGGGTTCTAGGTATAGTGAAGGTGAACATTCTCTACATTTTAGCTGTTGGTACACTGCAAAAAGGATAGTTGGTTTCGTTCGTTATTCGGTTGCAACAGTCGATCAAAAACCTCTGTGATGCAGAATTTACTGATTGGCTGCCTTCTCTCTGATCAACGCAGCTAGCCCTCGTGTAGCTTGGCGCGAAATTCAGAAAACAAACAAACTCTCTGATTAGTAGCTCAAACAGAAAAAAAAATTAAAAAATACAACAAACGTAATTCTTGTCGTGTCCATCCATGAACTGTGTGGGCCTGAGTACGGTGTCATACTCTGGCCCAGAGCTGTAATTACTAACAAACCCTAAACGACAGTCGCCATCAAGTTTCAGGATGAAGGAAGAAGTCTAATGCACCTGAAACTCCTGGGTATTTAACATCAATACCCAACTACCCACTCAGAGACGCTTACTTAGTAGTTCGAAATTAAAGACACTTATGCCTTAAACTTAGGTTTGTTTGACTTCGCTGCTTTGACAAATCCCGCCTATTTGACAAATAGGTATTTGACGTAAATGCCTATTAGGAATTGAAATATCGCAAACCAATCAAATAATTTGCCAAGTGTTAAATTAAGCCTACTACATTAACTTTGTTAATTAAGATGTAGAAACTCTCACGTCTAACTGCATCATTCTTAATGTTAGGTCATGTACTCAACATCTTTATTATATGAAAGTTTTATGAGGAAACGCGAAAGGATTTCCCGTGCCAAGATAATATTTTGAAACAAAGTGTACAGGATATCTCAATGTAAGTTAGTTTGGCTCTATGAATGTTATTAACATTTAACTCTCGAAGCAAACGAGATAATTCCTAATTATATGAATCAAATGACCTGGGAAACAAACACTAATAGAAATTATTGTTGATTAGATGCATGCATTATGTTACATGGCTTTAGAAAGTTTTCAGATATTTTTTATCTCATATAAAAGAGATGTACTTTTTAAATTTAACTTACATTTTCTTAAGTGCCGAGTTTACTTTCATATAAGCTTTTCCATACTTACTAATGAAATAATAAGTGGTTACTTACAGTTTTAGTTGAAATCAATATTTAAATCCAGCTTTATAGTTGCAAATTTTGCGCAAAGCTACTCGAGGGCTATCTGCGCTAACCATCCCTAATTTAGTAGTGTAAGACTAGAGGGAAGGCAGCTAGTCATCACCACTCACTGCCAACTCTTGGACTACTCCTTTACCAACGAATAGGGGGATTGACTGTCACATTATAACGCCCCTACGGCTAAAAGGGCGAGCATGTTTGGCGCGACCGGGATGCGAACCCGCGACCCTCAGATTACGAGTCGCACGCCTAAACCCACCTGGCTATTCCGAACCATAGATATGAAAGTTAAAAAAAAAATAAAAATGGTGATGGTGAAAATTTGAACTTTTTTTTTAATATACGTTTCGACCACTTTTTAATTTTTTCAACATTCTATTATTATTATATATGCATATTTATATTCACAAATTAGAGGTATAGGGAACAAATCAAAAGTGGGGAGCCCACGGTTTATTTGAACAAGCAAAGTGGGGGAATGTGCACCTCAAATGAAACCGATCATGGTTGAAGTCCAGGCGTTACCTTAGGCCTATGGAAAGTCCTTAAAGCTCTTCCTGGATAGAATTTCGATCATTCTTCTGTTTTTACTGAGATAAATGTTCCTAATTTGTTGCATTCTTACTGCGACACGTTGAAAATTTGGGTCCATCATAGAGGTGCCTACGCTTCTATAGACTGAAGAAACACTTATAAGTTGACTTTCTGCTGACGAAGACATTTAAAGACCTCGTTGAAATACTAACGTCCGAAGTTACTTCACTGAAGTTAAACTATCTGTAGTGTTCGAAATTTATAAACTTTTCTGGTCGAATATCTGTAGTTTTCCGATCAATAAGCGTTTGCTACAGTTTTAGCTTCCGAGGCTTGTAGTATACTGACTACAGCTAACCAACAAAAATATTATATTCTTTGTCTCGACGCACTAGTTTATTTACTTTAAAGCAAAATTCTCGAATGTTCAACAACATTCGAGTTGGCCCGGCATGACCAGGTGGGTTAAGTCGTTCGACCCGTAATCTGAGGGTCGCGAGCTCGAATACCGGTCGCACCAAACATGCTCACCCTTTCAGCCGTGGGGGCGTTATAATGTGATGGCCAGTCCCACTATTCTTTGGTAAAAAAAATAGCCAAAGAGTTTGCGTTGGGTGGTGATGACTAGCTGCCTTCCCTCTAGTCTTACGCTGATATTTATTTCAGGGACGGCTAGCACAGACAGCCCTCGTATAGTTTTGTGCGAAATTTAAAATAAACAAACAATCAACAACATTCGAAGAGACGCTAGTGTTTTCGTATAAAATATATATCTTATTCTAGAGAATATTCTACAAATTTAGAGAACAGGTGTGACTTATGTAATACACATCCATCGATACACGTAACCTGCATCAAACTGAAACAAACGCGGATATATAAAAAAAGTATAATAGTAAATTCGTTACAGACGAATCCACAGTCAAAAGTGCAGAGCATCTTCAGAGATATCACGTCTCGAGTCGTGAGATATTCCACTTAGAGCTCGATACGTTAAGTATGACTCATTCAGTTTACTATGTGTTAACCCTGCAATTGGCTATCTTCAAGATAAACGGGATTTTGAGATAAATACTGTGAACTAATAATGAAACACACTCCATAAGTTACAAATAACGAATACTTTTTATTTAGTATTCATTAATACGACTGGGCAACAATTATATAATAATTTCTAGCAAATGTTGTATTTCTATTGCTGACGTTCAAATATTAATTTCTGTCCCAGTGAACTTAATAGTTTAAAAAAAATGAACAATGAAATATGATTCACCGTATTCAGATTTTGGGAATTTAACATTTTATAATTTAATTATAAATATAAACTATTTTTCAAATAGCGTCAATTATTCTCTCCCTGCCAGAATCGGAAAAAAAAATTGAAAAAGCAAGTGTGGCGCTACTGTTGTATACTGAAAAGTGATGGTTAAAAAGATGAAAGAAAGACACCTAACCTTTATCGCAAAAATATGTCACGAATAAAATAATTTCAATTTGCAAACAGGTGATATAGATATAATTAAGATGCATTGATAACTGTGTCTCTTAAGTACATTAAAGTCGAGAAAGTGACAATGAGTTGGAGAAACTGATCAGTTGGAAATTAGAACTGGGTGAATTATTGAAAAGACGTATGGATGTATGTTTTTGAATTTGCACAAAGCTACTCGAGAGCTACCTGTGCTAGCCGTCTCTAATTTAGCAGTGTAAGACTAGAGGGAAGGCAGCTAGTCATCACCACCCAATGCCAACTCTTTGGCTACTCTTTTACCAACGAATAGTGGGATTCACCGTCACATTATAACGCCTCCACGGCTGAAAGGGCGAGTATGTTTGACGCGACGGTAATGCGAACCCGCGACCCTTAGATTACGAGTCGCAGGCCTTAACGCGCTTGGCCATGCCAGACCATTAAGAAAACAGAAACAGATATATATATATATATACCATTGGCTGTATGTAAGAAGTATAACATGTAGTTATATGTAGAAGGTATTCAGAAAGGTAGAACCAAAGACAAATCTCAGTATTCCGTTTCTAATAGCTACATAAAAGTAGAATGGTAGAGTTCCTCTTAGGATATCAAATTAGTTTAATGGGTTTAAAGAGATACTTTAATGTGTCATAGGACGACAGATATTTTTAAACCAATGCTTTGATTTTTTATTAACTGATTTCTGTTTTTAAACCAATACTTTGATAATATTTTGAACCCGATGTTTTAAGCTAATTATATCAATTTTACATAGTTTTCTACACAGGAATTCTTTAGATTAAGTTTCGCACCAGTTATAAACATATGCTAAGGTCAACGATACAATATTGACGTGTTTTTACTTCCTCCGCTTAGTTACCATTAACTCCACCAGAGACTGCTGTTGAAATCTATCGGAGACAGTTATGCAAATTTAACGGAAAAATATTTCGAACAAATGTCTTTGTTTGAGGTCCCTAAAAAAAATCAGCCCGTTATACAACCTTTCTTATTGTTAAAAGCCGACACCCACCTTTATATTTTTTAAAATAACTATGTGTAATTTACGAATACTCGAAGAAAACAAAAACAAAACCGAAGACGACAATATGATCTTTCCAATACAACAGTTGTCGTTCTAGGTAAATTTCACAAGCTGTAGAACAAAGCATGTTGTTTTTTTATGTTTATATTATGCGATTTAACAAAGAGCTGTAATCACCAAAGTGACTTCTTAGCTCAATGATGAATGCAAATAGAAAACCTTACGTGTTTGATCTGTAGGGCCTGTGGGATATTTATATAAACAAAGAACGAAAGCAAGAGAATAGAAAACATTAATAAACATAATAACAAGTACATGAAGATTATTGCAAAATAATGGAGTAAAACATGGAATGTGGAGAAGAAAAAGTATTTTGACATTATAAATCCTCGGAAAAAAATCTATTAAAATAGGCTTAATGGTTAATTGGAAAACTAGGTGACACTTGTAAAACTATTCCATGAATGTTTGAAAAGAGTAGGCTAAAGTTTACGTTGTTTTTACTATACAAACGTTTGCTTAATGAAGTTAAACCAAACTTTTTTGAATAAGCCATTACCGTAGAAGGATGAATTAATTACGTTTTGATGAATTAATGTTCAGATATCACCGACTGTTATTTTGTGTGTATGTGAATGTGAAAACGTAAAGAACGTTATCTGAGAGATGTTTGGCGAATCACGACTAATTTTTAAATCTATGGATTTACAACGCTAAAACCAGGGATTCCATTGCTCTCGGTGGACTCATCAGATAGCCTAATGTGGCTTTGCAACAAGAAAACGCACACACGAGTAAGTTTACAAGAAATGACGATAGTATAGTCGATGTTTTGGAACATATTTGCCTAATTTCGAGAACATTATAAAAATACCTTTTCACGGGAGTTCATTTGTTTTTTTTAATTTCGCGCAAAGCTACACGAGGGCTATCTGCGCTTGCCGTCCGTAATTCATCAGTGTGAGACTAGAAGGAAGCCAGCTAGTCATCATCACCCACCGCCAATCTTGGGTTATTCTTTTACCAATGAATAGTGGGATTGATCTTCACATTATAAGGCCTCCACGACTGAAAGAGCAAGCATGTTTGGTGCGACGGGGATTCGAACCCGCGACCCTCAGATCACGAGTCGAACGCCTTAACCCACCTGGCTGTCCCGGGCTTTTCATGGACGTAAATGGCTCAGAGTTGAGGGAATAAAATAAGAACAAAATGTTTTGAATAATAATATATTCCTACTGTAACTACAAAAATATTTTTAAAATCTGTTTTTACATTTGCCTCCTAGGAGTAAGCATCACACTGTCTGTTTCTTTGTTATTATGCACAAAACTACAGAATAAGCTTAATGTTCTGTGCCCACCGCGAGGATCGAAACTTGAGCTCAGATGTTTGAAACTCTTGGACTTTTTGCTGACAGGTAGTGCTTAAAACAGTTATAGAAGAAAATACTATGCAATCCAAGCTGCTGTATCTGTTTAACATAATAATATTGTTTGTAGTACAACTACAGACAAGCCCCGACAAGATCGGGTTGTTAAGGTACTTGACTCGTAATCCGAAAGTCGCGGGTTCGAATCCCCGTCGCACCAAACATGCTCGCCTTTTCAGCCGTGGGACGTTATAATGTTGCGGTCAATTTCACTCTTCGTTCGTAAAAGAGTAGCCCAAGAGTTGGCAGTGAGTGGTGATGACTAACTGCCTTCCGTCTAGTCTTATACAGCTAAACCAGGGATGGCTGGCACAGATAGACTACTCGTGTTGCTTTGCGCGAAGTTCCAAAATAAACAAACAACTACAAACAAAGAACCTGGTGGCTAAAGCACTCGAATCTTATCGTTCTTTGGTCATTCAACTGGGAGGATCATGTGCGACTTCTACCTCTATCGTAGTTTTGATTTGTGAATGTAGTTGATTAAGTTTACAATAGTTATCTAGTTGTGTTCTTTCTGGTAGTTAAAAAAATAAGAGAGTTCGTTTCAACGTCACGCAATTATGGCATGCGTGCTGAAATTGTTCGTTAGTTATCGCACCCGCGAGTAGCCCTTTTCAACCCCTGTTCATGGATGCAAAAACGTATTTTTTTCCCTTACTTTCCAATAAATATTTAGCTTATTTTCGTTTTTTATATACATCCAGTCTTGTTCATGCAAACAGTTCCATAAATACCGATAAAAAATATACAGTAGTAATTTTATTTTTACATAAAAAACTTACACTAAAATTAACACTATATCTAGCTTTTGTTTCTTTGTTCAGAATTAAGCACATGGCTACACAACAGGTCATCTGTGCTCTGCCTCCCACGAGCATCGAAATCCAGTTTTTACGCGGTGTAAGGCAATATACATGTTGCTGTACCACTGGGGGGGGGCTATTAATCACCACAAATGCGATAAATGAATTCCACGTAGAGGGCTTATTCTACGCAGAAATAACCCCATTCTGATGATTTCTCTTCACTTACAACAAATATCAAGAATATTAAAACTGAACAGTTGTGAACCGTACATAACCTCAGATCTATCAGTTTATGTGGCCCCCCAGTGGCTCAGCGGTATGTCTGCAGACATACACGCTAAAATCCGGGTTTCGATACCCGTGGTGGGCAGAGCACAGATAGCCCATTGCGTAGCTTTGTGCTTAATTCTAAACAACAACAACATCAGTTTATGTGATATCTGACTGTTCGACTTCAGGGTAGTAAGCAGTTCCCAGTAACATCAAGTTCCAACAACGTGTATGGACATGCGGCAGGATTTTGTTTGTTTGGTTTATTTTAAAATTTGCACTAGAGTTATCTGTGCTAGTTTTTTCTAATTTAGCAGAGAAAGACTAGAGGGAAGGTAACTAATAATTGCCACCCACCGCCAATTTTTAGGCTACTCTTTTACCAACTCTTTCGACCGAGTTAGGGCACTTAACTCTTAATCTCAGGTTCGCGGGTTCGAATTCTCGTTACATCAAACATGTTCGCCCTTTCAGCCGTGGGAGCGTTATAATGTGACGGTGAATCCCATTATTCGTTGGTAAAAGAGTAGCTCAAAAATTGGCGGTGGATAGTGCCTCTAGTCTTACACTGCTAAATTAGGAAGGGCTAGCGCAGGTCGTTCTCGTGTAGCTTTGCGAGAAATTCAAAGACCAAACAAAAACATCTTTCAATCGTCATATTATACCGCCCTACGGCTCAAAGGGTAAACATATTTGATGGGAAGGGGATTCGAACCTGTGACCTTCAGATTACGAGTTAACGTTTGTGCCTTAAGATAATTTATTATATTTTAAGTTGTACAGTATTCTTATATTCTTTGGTTACACAAACTATTTTTAAACTCTCAAGATTATCCAGCCAGTTCACTATTTTCTGTTGTGTTTTTTTTTTTTAGATTATTAGTGTTAGTACTGGAAGTATTTTTGGTAGTTTTAATTTGAAAGACACTTTATCCGACGCATGCGCTGAACGACCAGATCTAAATCTACAAGGCAAAGCTGCTTCTAATTTAGAAATGTTGACCAGAGTAGAAGAAAGGTGATCAGGCAGCGATACTCGCCACCTGTGCGGCTACTTTTAAGGAAAAGTGAAACTGACTGTCACGGTTATAACATGCTCAAGGACGAAAGTTTGGAGCGTTTCAGGTTTATACTAACTAAACAATACGTTAATTCAAGTTAAACAATAAAACTCTGTGAACAAAAAGTGACGTTAGAAACATTTTCAAATCCAGTCAGTTCTTTGAGACTAATAACACGAGACGCTGGCCAGTGATGGTATTTTTGTTTTCAAAAAGAACTACAATGATATGATTTATCTATGTATTCATACCTGAGTCTTTGTAACGAAAGTTGTTTCCAAATGAATGAGAAATAAAACTAATACACTTATCATTCACGTGGCCATAGGTTATGTCACTGAAACTGTATCAAAGGCGCGTAAAAATGAGCAACATGACGGAAGTCAGAGAAAGCGTTACGAAAGGTCTCAAATTGTCTACAGTACTAGAGGTCAGTTTTGTATTCTACAGAGATAATGTCATTGAAGTTACAATAGAAATAAAAATGATGTCAATATGACCTATGAGAAGAGTAAGTTGTTCATGAGAAACAAAGGCAAAATACTTTCTTATATAGAAAATCTATATAATTACTTGTAGAAAAGAACTTCACAGTTACTTATAGAGAAGAACTGTGTAATTACTTATAAAGAAGATTTGTGTAAGTACATACAGAGAAGAACTGTGTAATTACTTACAGAGAAGAACTATTAACAAATAAAATTATGCACATATATACATACATAAAAGTGTGTAACTACTTAAGGCGAAAAAACGCGTAATGATTTAGAGCGGAGGACTACACAATTACCTATAACAAAAACTTTACACAGTTATTCACTTATACAGAAGAGCTTTATGTTTATTAACAACAAAACTACGTAATTATTTATAAGAACAACGAATATACATCTACTGGAAGAGAAGGACCGTCTTCTAACGTTTAGAAAATAACCATGGAATTGTAACAAAGTCACAAACTCACCGAGATCATCTATAACTGGAGCAAGTCGTAACGAAACACCCACCAGCAAAATACTCATTAGAATTATAACTATACCAGTTATAATGATGAGCCATCTTGTTTTTCGTGGAAGATCATCCGAGGACGAAGATGTCTTAGGTTGAACATTGTGCGTTTCGCGAATGGAGTCTGTTTGACTCTCAGAATCAGAATAGCAAACGTGATCCTTTTGCTCAAATGCTATAGATTTTGTAATTCGAGAGTTAGGAGTTTGAGGACAGGTTAAGGTGACAGGAGTTGGTTCTACTTGCCAGGTTTTAGCCGAAAGTTCCAAAGGTAATAAAGGAACCTTTGGCCACTCTTCAGAGTTCGTATCAGAAGCGTTTCTACTATTAGATAAGCACATGAAACTGTGACTTCTAAAACCCTGCTGGGTTGGCAACTGATTTGGGTTGAGAAAATCCAAAGTTTCCACCAGGAACTGGCGATCACATGATGGCTTAGATGACATTGTGTTTCTGTTTTTGATAATTCTCAGAGTTCATCTTGGTTAGGTGGATCTTAAAAGGTGTATTTCGGTGACATCATGTTACGTGATAAGTCGTATTTGAGTTCATTATATCAAGGCTATCATTAGGCCACTAGTTCGTTTAAACCTTTTTACGTCTTTGTAATGTTCACAACTTGACGATCAGATGTCATATCCTCCTTTCGGTAGTTATGTTTATTTGTGATATTATTATAGTTCAGACTTCAGAAACATAGGAAACAACTCTACCGGGGTAAAAGACGCAAATCACGTAGCTACTAGTACAGTCTTTTCCTTCAAAACTGGTCCCATTTTGACCAGTTGAGTTTATTTTTCATGCAATTTATATCAGATCAAACACGAATTTCAATTTTAAGTTTACTGTTTATTGACATTAGCGTGGTTGCAAAAGTCCAATAACAAAGACGCCAATCTTACGCTGTGGACGAGAGCTAAGGAGTACAACATTTTGATAAACATAAGCAAGCTTACATTAGGCGTTACACCAACCAGGGATAGATTTAGTGTGTTTTTTGCCTAACCACCTGCCTCGGGAAATGAAAACAAAACCAGGAGAAGACCTAACAGCTAACCACTGAGAATACAAGTCAGTTTTTCAGCTGTTGGAAAGGACTGTGAATTATCTTGCTTGGAAGCGGCGAACCAGGTCTTGAGAAATACACGAAATATAGTAATAGTTGCGCAAGTAATCGATTCCGTCGTGGTTTCGTGTCCTTACAACGTGAGTTACACGATACATCATTCCTCATTACAGACAAGCTGCCGTATATAACAAGTGGGTTTGGCTATATATTTTTGCTTTTTACTGATAATATAAAATAATTAGTCTCGTGTTCATTATCTTTACCATATTAGTTCACGGGTTTATAGACAATAACCATAAGGTGTTATTTACGAGGACTGAATAATATATCAAACCTTATCAATGATTCTACCAGCATGATGATTATCACGATCTCGCCAGCGCCAATGAAACAGTTGTCTGTATTCTCAGAGTTCTATCATCGTGTTGAACCAAAAAACACATGTTTGTTTTGGATACTGACGCAAAGCTACATCTTATCTTGAACTACACTTGTATGTTTTAGTAACGAAACTGAACTTTTACTTACATAACGCACATACAACCGTAAAGGGCGGTGCGCGATTTTGCGGCAACGAGACGTGTACCGGAGAACCTCGGATTCACAGTCCGGAACGTTACACATGAAGTCACGCCCCGTAATGCAACTTGAATACTGTTAGAACCATGAATGAAATTACTAAGTATGTTTCACGTCAAAAGAACCCACAGATGGCCTCAATGGTAAGTCTCAAGTCTAAAAAACATGGCACAGATCGCCTATTATGCAGCCTTGTGCTTTATAACAAACAAACGTTAATATCAGAGATTGCTTTAATTTAACAGATACACTTGAAAAAGGGCAGAAAAATGGTTCGTGGATTTTTTACCCTTCTAAAGGTTAACCTATACGAATAATAAAATTTAAATATGGACATATAATTTTGTATCATTATTAACCCGCAATGCAGGTGTAGTGTTAGGTTTTACTTCTGTTGTACTGTTAGGTTTTACTTCTGTTGTACTGTTGGATTTTACTTCTGTTGTACTGTTAGGTTTTACTTCTGTTGTACTGTTAGATTTTACTTCTGTTGTACTGTTAGGTTTTACTTTTGTTGTACTGTTAAATTTTACTTTATTTGATATCAGTCGTTATCTCATGTTTACAAAGAAGCTATAACTGGATTCGAGTTGTTAATGGTTCAACTTTTAAAATTCAATGGTCACTGAAACTCTAAAAGCTATATGTCAAAATTTTCAAATAAACAAAAGGTCTCCTTAACACCTACCAGGGGTATTACAATTCACAAATTCTATCTCCTCAACACCTACCAGGAGTACTACAATCCACAAATTCTGTCTCCTTAACACCTACCAGGAGTACTACAATCCACAAACGCCATACATTTTGCTCTTAACTTAAGACTAAAATGACTTAGTTTAATAAAAGTGTTTGCTTGTACAACTGTTAAATTAAAGCATTATTATAATTTTTTGTTTAATCAAATTTGAGAGAACACGGTGTAATTTACTTATAGAGAAGAAATATGTAATTACTTACTGAGAAGAACCGTACAATCACTTATAGAGAGGAGCTATCAGTCCGTCAGAGAAATATCTGCGCTAACCGTCCATAATTTACCAGTATAAGATCGAAGGGAAGACAGCTAGCTAGTCATCACAACCCAACGCCAACTTGGGAAATTAGGTATAGTTTGGATTTAATTCATTAACAAAGCTGACACTAAGTAAACTATAAGTTATTGTTATCTGTGTTACTAGGTTTAGAATATGTAAATTTTAACACCGTCTGTACAATTTCTATCAATAAACAAAAGAACACAAACATCTTTAAAATCTTAACTACGGTAACTTGGAATGTGATACGCCCTTAGAAACAAAACTTGGAAAACACATTAATTCACAAAACGGTTGTATAAAAGTTTATTTTGTGAACCAAAGGGTAAGACAGATTGATAAAACGGTTGTATGAAAGTTGTTTTTGTGCATCAAAAGGTAAAACAGATCATAAACCTCTAAACAGTCTCACCTCAGCCTGACTTGACAACTTAATATAAAACGATAAAAAATCCTCGTGCTTTTGAAAGGTGGACCTTTCTTCTTTAAGAGCAAACATTCCCAGTTCACCACTAAAGAAGTAATGTCTACTTTTCGAAAACTATAGTTTTTTTTAAATCGTAATATGTGAAGACTTCTTGAATCCACGAGTTTTTCTAACATCATGAATCTGGTAACCTAATAATGTTAATGCCTACGTATGGAGAAGATTGTAAGTTTACGGCTTTGATCTAAAACCCATAAACAAACTATGACCTACTTGTAAACACTTATACTGTTTTAACTAGAAAACTTGTGTTGTCTAAAATAGGTGTAACTTGAATTTAACTTTTGAAACCTTCAGATTGGTTGAGTTTTCTTTCTGTCTATAAAACGTCCTCAGTACGTATGAACCTAAACAAACTGTCGTGAGGGAAGCAAAGAGTATAAAACAGTTGTTTGTTTCTTTGAAATTAAGCGCAAAGCTACACAATGATTTCACTGCACTCTGCCCACCACGAGTATCGAAACCTTGTTTCTAGAGTTTTAACCATTCAGATATACCGCTTTGCGCTGGAGATTCACATCTATGAAGGTTTACTTTGTAGGTTAGCGCTAAAAGCTATTTATGCAGTGCTTGTCGCAGGAATCGAATTCAGAATTTTAGCGTTATAAGTCCTCGAGCCACTAGGAAAACAACTATAAAGGTTTTTTTGTTTAAATTCTTAAGCACAAAGGTACACAATGAGTTATATGTGCTATACCCACAGCAGATATCTAAACATGAATTTATATCACAAATTAGGAAATTAGGTATAGTTTTGATTTAATACATTAACAAAGCTGACACGAGGTAAAGAATAGGTAAGAAATAATAAGAAGATAAAAACTAACTTCCACGTGCTCCGTTTGAGTTCTCTTTTTTTTTTAAAGCTACTCGAGGGCTATCTGTGCTTCTCTTTTTCTTGTGAAGCCAAATGATTTAATTGGGCCGTGCCCACTACAAGGATGTAAACCCTCAAGCATACCGTAGAGTTTTTGTTCATTGTTAAGCGCAGAGCTTTAAACCACATTATATCAGACATCGTTTAATAGAAGGTTCAGTACCGTATGTGTATAATATAAATATTTCAACCTATATAATCGTCATGGTTGTTTTTGCAATATTCGCAACATAAAGCAGTGAAAATGGTGTTCAGGGTAAATAATGATAATGAATATTTTATTTCTGTTTAGTCAGTAGTTGCTATACCAACCAAATTACCTACGAAAGTTTATCATAAGTGTCAGAATTTCAGAAACCATGTTAAAGTCCAAAAGAGTAAAAATCATCCAAACGGTTTCTGGTACCTTTGTGGAAAATCAGTTTTACAAATGAAAAACATCACACACGAAGTTAAAGTTTCTATTCGTGGTGTAAACAGTGACTTGATGGTAAAAACACAGAAATGTCCCCTCCCTCCTAGTAGCACAGCTGTATGTCTGCGAACTTACACTGCAAGCAACAGTACTCAAAGAGAAAAAAACTTGTTACTTGAAAGTTATTCAAACTGGTTGTCAACATTTATTACAATATAAAAATTATGTTGTGATGATGAATACTATGCTCAAAAACTACAGTAAATTTTGTTCTAATGTATCACGAAAGATACACTTCTTACACTCTCATTTTGATTTTTTTACAAAGGATCTAGGTGCAGTGAGCAATAGATATGGTGAGCTCTTCCATCAGGATATTTGTACAATGAAACAGCTATATCAAGGATGATAGAATCCTATGATGGTGAGAGATTACTGTTGGTTCTTTCAGCATGAAACTGAAAACATACACAAAAGACACAAAACGTTGAGCAGGTATTTTGTAATAAAAATAGCACCATGATAAACGTTTTGAATGTAACCTGAATGTGTTTACAGTCATGTGAAAACGTTACGACACCCTATGAAAGCATGTGTATTTGTGTAACATTTCTAGATATATAGATATTTAATCTCAATTTTAACAATACTGAGAGATTATAGAAACATAACTACACAATTAAAACTGAAGAAAAGACTTTTCAAGATCTTTTTTTCAGCATTTTGAATGAGGCTTGCCCTATTTCAACCTTTTGGTGTGCTCCTGACTATTGAAGTAAGAGTGAGCGCTATGGTGAGAGCAAAAGAGCTGTCTGAGGCCTTCACAAAGAAAATTGTAGCAGCCTATGAGTCTGATAAGGGATTTGAAAAGATCCCAAAAGATTTTAAAATCAACCATTCCACTATCTGGAAAAAGGTCAACAAGTGGAGGGCTTTCAAAACAACTGCTAACATGCCCAGGTCTGGTTGTCCAGGCAATTTCACCCTGAGAATAGACTGCAAGGTGCTAAAAGAAGTCTCCAAACACCCTAAAATGTCATCACGGACGTCATACCAACTTTGAAGCTTGGAGGCGGATAGGTCATGGTTTGGGGCTGCTTTGCTGCAGCAGGACCTGGACAGCTCACAGTCATAGAATTCACCATGAATTCTACTGTGCATCAGAGAGTGCTTGAGGAACATGTGAGTCCATCTGGAAGAAAATTAACGCTGAAGCGGAAATGGACTCTGAAACACGACAATGACCCGAAACATACCAGTAAATCCACTAACGACTGGTTGAAAACTAAAAAATGAAGAGTCCTGGAATTGTCGAGTCAAAGCCCAGATCTTAATCCCATTGAGATGCTGTGGGGTGACTTAAAACTGGCTGTACATGTAAGAAACCCCTCAAACATCTCATCTCACAGCTAACAGAATTTTGTATTGAGAAGTGGGGCAAACTTTCTTCAGACCGATGTCAGAGAATGATATGGCTACAAGAAGCGTCTCACTGCAGTTATTTCAGCCAAAGGGGCTGAAATTCACTAGCTATTAGGGGTTAGGGTGTCCTAATTTTTCCCTCAGTTAGAATATGCATTTTTGTAGAATTACATTTACAGAAGATCTTGAAAAGTCTTTTCTTCAGTTTTAATTGTTTAGTTATAGTTATATTCCTGTAATCTCTCAGTATTGTTAAAATTGACATTAAATATCTATATATCCAAAAAATGTTACACAAATATACAGGCTTCCATAGGGTGTCCTAACTTTTTCACATGACTGTATGTATTTTAGTTGTGTACTCATTGCTTTTTTAAATTGTTATTTCTACTTTATGTTGTTTTTGAACATTCATAAATGTAAGTTTCACTCAGTAAGTAAAATTACTATAGAAAATGTTGATATTTTTATCATATGAAAGAATATTTTTAATAACTCAAAAACAAGAAAATATAAGTAGTTTTCAGAATCACTTATAGAATCCGCATCTTAAATTATTCAGAAACAATAGCACAGAACATTTATTTTTATTACCCGTTGTTATCTATCATATATATATATATGTGTGTGTTTGCTAGTATCCATCACCCAGTGTTGGCACTACCAGAACTTTTTGTACGGTGACTGCAAAGTACTTAATAGTATACATGGACTAATTTTTAGGATTTTTGTTGAAAAGATAGATTAAAAATCCTCAGTAAAATAGGGTAAGTTTCGACTTTTTTATACACTTTTGGCTACATTAGCCAGGCTTGACTGGCTAAATTACACGTAGTTTTTTTATATGGTAACTACAAAACGTGGAATAATTTGTTTCAGGACTTTTATCTCCCAAGAAGGGGAAGAAAAACATCTTGAAACTGTGCACATTTAAACAGCTCATTAAACTTGAAAAGCCAATATTACTTAATCAGGTAACCAAGTCGATTATTACATTTTACAAATGTATTATCTAATGAGCTCTTTAAGAATTCAATAACAAAAGAAAAGCGAGAGTCAAACGTTACCATTCTCACAATGTTTTTCACTTTCAGATTGTATCTGCAATCATTTGTGTGAGCACAACTGATCTGACAATGCTTGTAGGAAGTTAACTATGTCAGGTAAATGATTGTTATTTGCAAAACATAGCTCGTGAACTAAGTATTGACCACAGTACACATTGATTACCAGTAACTTAACTGACGGGAACAGGGTTAGTGAGTCTTATGTATCAGCAAGGAATTTTATTTAAGACCTGAAGTTTAAACGTTTGTTTAGATCAACAAACGTGGTATGAACGTTTGTGAGGGTCTAACTTTTCATGAATGGGTCAAGGATTCATAAGTCAAGCCAGGTGTATCATTCTTTATATTCTATGAAGCATTTGCAGACGTGGGTAGGACTGAATTAGCAGTTACTTATAAATGTAAATAAAAACTAAACCACGAAGTACTTTACAAGCTATAAAACTAAACTAGGAATCACTTTTAAACACAAGTAACACTTTCTTTTTTCTTTGTGCTTAACGACAAAAAACTGACTATTTGTGTTGTGCTCTACACGAGTATAGAAAACACATTTATAGCGTTATATGTCAATTAATTTACCATTTAACCCACAAGAAAGACAATTATTTATTAGGCTTAGATAAAGTAAAAGAAGTTAGTGTATATGTAATCGATATAGAATATTGTATTATGTTAGATGCAGATAAGACAAAAAAACAGTAATTTAGACGTAGGTAAGAATTAATTAGACATTGTATATTAGCCTATTTCTTTATGAGACATGGTGTGTCTAGATATTTCTTCTTCGTGGAAGTAGGAATGTTCACTTGAGACTGAACTGGAATCTAATTCATTTATAAGGGAATTATTTCGCATTAGTTTAACCTTGACTGAGTCATATATATTACGCAGCTCTGCTTGAAGTTAAAAGTAGGAAACTTACTTACTAAAAACTACCTAGTACTGAACCTTTTATTGGACTTAGTTGACGTGTCTGATCAACTCAATGGGAGGACATAGGCATCATTAGAGTTATTATATTACAATAAGATCCAAACACCAGTCACTCTCGTGGGGGGCCTACGTGGGTGCACATTAGGTGTGAAAACAGTCCCTCTAATGGTGTCCCCGCTAGTACAGCGGTATGTCTACGGATTTGCAACGCTAAAATCAGGGTTTCGAGTCCCCTCGGTGGGCTCGGCAAATTGCCTATGTGGCTTTGCTATAAGAAAAACACACCCGCCCTCTAATGGTTCGTCAGTTATAAGCAGTCATACGTCACACATACAGACTTTTACCAAATATATATTTAGATTACGTTTTATGAGCAACCGCACGAAAGAAATGCATACCAGCCAGCAATTTACTGATCGAAGTAGGTAACTCACACAAGAGAAATTGACGCGTGAAACTTAACTGAGAATCTTTGTTGATGAAGTCAGTTACTACATTCAGGCTGGTTTCAAAATGGGTTGATTATAATATCGTTTTTCAAGCTTTCTGAAGTGAAGTTCCTTGGATAATAATATTACACAAAGAAATCCAGGGCACATTAAACTTAAACTTCTATAACTAACAAAGAAGTAATTATTTATAATGAATAATATTAATATTCATAAATACGAACATTACAGTCATTAATTAAATTTGTGGAATGAACAACAATAACCTTTTTTCTTTATGTATTTACTGTCCATTCACCAAATATGTGTGTGTGTGTGACAAAGAGTAGACAGACGGAATAACGTTTACTACTCCTTAACAGCCATTTTCCATCTTGTTACTGGGAAAATTATCTTTAGGTAGATGGTCGAGAGAATTCATTGGTGGCTCCCTCTATCATATTACTCTGGAAGTGATCTCTATCATAACTGGTAATTTGACTCACTTTTATCACAATCTTTTTCTCAATCTAACTAATTGGCTGTTTTTTGTCTCAAAAGATAATCACGATGGTTGACCTTTGGTTTAGACCACCTGTCGTTACGTTGGTTGTCTTCTTTATCTTGTTCTTCACTTCTTATTGGAAATCCAAACTCTGGCGATCTAATTGTCGTGTATTTTATGGACATTTCTTGATAACTGGAAAAATTTTGGAAGCAAGTCTGACCTTACACACATGCTTCCTAATAAAGTTTGTTTTCAGTATGTGTTATTCCCCAATCTTAAGTGTTCGCACATCATGTCTTGTAGAGAAGACTTCTATGGTAATGTTGACTTCCAAGTTTCATCTTCATAGAACCTTACATCAAAACATCTTCTTGGTTTGTCGCTGTAGGTGATAACACAGTTTTCTTTATCTGGTAAGACTGAACAATGACAATCGTAGAAGTGGTAAATGTCAACATGTTGCAAGGTTTACCATCACTGTTCCTATGGGATTGTGGAGTGCTTTCTATAAATGATGCATTCCATTAACGATAAACTTAACAGATCGAATATTCCAATTCTACTCTACATCACTGCCCACAGTGGCAGGAATGTAAGAAATCGCTTTCCGATAAGCTGTAAATTATCATTGTTTGTTTGTTTGTTTCAATTTTGCGTAAAGCTACTCGAGGGCTATCTGTGCTAGCCGTCCATAATTTTGCAGTGTAAACCCAAAGGGAGGGCAGCTAGTCATCAGCACCCTCCGCAAACTCTTGGATTACCCTTTCACAAAGGAATAGCGGGATTGCTCGTCACATATAACGCCCCCACGGCTGAAAGGGCGATCATGTTTGGTGCAACCGGGCTTCGAACCAGCGAATTACGAATTGAACGCCTTAACCCACCTGGCCATAAGTTATCATAATATCAAACTGGTAAAGAACATTTTCAATACGACACTCAATCGTGAATATCACTTTTGTTTTTCTTTAAGGTTCATATTTAACATTCTGGTTCACAGCATGTTTTAAATGACAGAGGAACCTGATATTTTTCTAATCACTAAATAATTAAGATGATAAAGTTATTATTTTCCCTGTTTAGTTTTTATTTATTTGTGAAATGTATTTCGTTTTATATTATCTTTAGAAACAACAGGTATCAGAGAGTATTGTGGAAGTTTTTATTCTTATTTAGTAACTTTTAAACAGCTTAAAAAAGCGCCTAATGCATTGATGTACCTTGTATATATATATATATATTGTCAGTAATCTTTAAACAAAGTGTTATGTATGTGCGTGTTTTATTGAAGAAGTAATTGTAAGTTGAAATAATGCCTTACTTGCATTCATTGGTCATCGAACCCTGAATTTTAACGTCGTAAGTCAGTAAACTTAACACTCACCCAATGAAGAACCACATCGACACTATGTATTATAACGGTATAGCTTATTACGTCGCTAGATGACACTGCACGGAATATAACACCGTCATCAATTATGTATACAATTAATGTAAATTTCTTGAGCGCAGAACAAACCCTTACATAAATCACTAACCCGTCTGCCACAACGTCAAATGGCAGTTTCTCATTCGTAAAGCACGAGAGCTTCAAGGGAATGAATGACAGCAATATCGTTATGACGTAAGATCAATATTATACAAAGACTTGTGGCTTCCATTGTAGGTTGGGGCTGGCAACTCGCTATTTATCACGTGGAGCAGGTAATCAGTCAAGGAAACTTATATCACACGTGTTGTGTTCAACTTAAGCACGTGACGTTTTCTGACCTTTATTCTCGATAATAGTTCTAAAAATAACGCCCCCTCCAGTGTCACAGCGTTATGTCTGTCGGCTTATACCGCTAAAAACCGTGATTGATTTTTTAATCTGTAGTAAGCTGTTGTTATTTTGAATTAAGCACAAAGCTGCACAATGGGCTATCTGTGCTCTGCCCACCACGGGTAACGAAACCCGGATTTTAGCGTGTAAGTTCGCAGACATACCGCTGAACCACTAGAGGGCCCGTACTAAGCACAGCACAGATAGCCCTTTCTTCAGCTTTGTGCTTAAAAGAAACAATGAAAAATAAGAAAAGTTCTGGCTTCTCGCCTGTTGATCAAATCTCAAAACTTTAATAAAATATATTAAAACAAAGCGACGTTATAATTAACAATTCGAAAAATTGCAAACAACTTTTTATAAGCACAGAGACATGCAAATCTTTATGATAGTATGTTTGTTAGTAATTAATATACAGGCGGAAGTTGAAGTAATTTATTAATGTAGATAAAATGAGCTTGCTCATCCAATTAACGTTATACTTTTAAAGTGAAATAAATTTTAATAAGATACCGAGTTTTAATGTCGTCAGAAATAACAGGAAACCATTGTTGAATGAAATAACGGGAAGCCATTGTTGACTAAAATAAAAGGAAAACAATTTTTGACTGAAATAACGGGAAGCCATTGTTGACTGAAATAACGGGAAACTATTGTTGACTGATTAAAGAAATTATAGAACGTAACCAAATCGAATTTGTATGTAACACCTAAAATGCACTTTTGGCTGAAACTTGATGTCATCAAACTTTTGAATTAAACTATTTTCTAACAGATGAACATGAATATTGAGCACTAAACAGAAACGCCATGTTTGGCCTAAGAACAATCAACTTATAGTTTTGTTTTAAAGCGATAATGTATAATGTTGGGCATTACCAATAAAAGGAACGTGAAAAAGCATGAAAGGAAATAATCATTTTATAACTAATGACTGTTCATAACAAAACCTGATTATTAACATTTACATTCTAACGAAAGTATTCAAGAAAGCATGTCATACATATACTATTCATAATCAGAAAGTAGTTTGGAACATGCAATGATATATATATATATATGTGATTTAATAACAGTATTTGTAAGAAAAACAAAACCTAAACTAAGTTCTTACGTTAAATTGTGACGACATACATAATGTTTAGTAATTTACACATTATGATTTCACCATTCTTATTTATGTGCGTGTGGATGAAGTATCGTCTTTTAAGAACAACGCTTTTTTAAATTTTCAAATAGATCATAATTAATACCCTGAATAAGTCACGTTCTTACTAGTTCTGTGTGTAAAGAAATTATGTTCACTGTTGTGCTACAAACGTTTCGCTCTGTAGGAAGCAGTGCTCTTTTTACTTCAGCCATTTTCTGTCTGTGTGACGAAACTTTGCTTTTTGTGATGCCATCGAATGTTTATTTGTTAAAAATAGAGGGATGAAATCTTAACACAAGAGGCTGGACATCTCTGAAGATTTTCTTTTGGTTTGAATTTCGCGCAAGGCTATGTGCGCTAGCCGTTCCGATATTAGCAGTGTACGACTAGAATTTGTTTGTTTGTTTAGGAATTTCGCACAAAGCTACTCGAGGGATATCTGTGCTAGCCGTCCCTAATTTAGCAGTGTAAGACTAGAGGGAAGGCAGCTAGTCATCACCACCCACCGCCAACTCTTGGGCTACTCTTTTACCAACGAATAGTGGGATTGACCGTCACATTATACACCCCCACGGCTGGAAGGGCGAGCATGTTTAGCGCGACTCGGGCGCGAACCCGCAACCCTCGGATTACGAGTCACACGCCTTACGCGCCTTGCCATGCCAGGCCATCGAGAAACCCACTTGTAGAGAAATATATGCAAAAACGGCTCGTTTGGGTTGAAAAAATATTTTACCTAGAAGGTCGAAACGTTGTTCGCTCGTCTATGTAAAATATTTTCTCAACCCAAACGAGCCGTTTTTGCATATATATAGAAGGAAGGCAGTTAATCATCACCGCCCACCGCCAACTCTTGGGCTACCCTTTTACCAACAAATAGTGAGATTGACCGTTACGTTATAACGCCCCCACGACTGAAAGGGCTAGCATTTTTTGGTGTGACGGGAATTCGAACCTGCGACCCTCAAATTACGAGTCGAGACCCTTAACCATCTGGCTATGCCGAGCCATTTCCCTTTGAAGGGCGTTGCAGACATATCTTAAAGATATGTTTCACAGTGAATTGTTGAGCAACAGAAGGATTAAAATCATGTTTCATTGCATATTACTTATGCAAGCCTAATTATGACTTTAACACTTAGAATATTCTTTTCTGTTTAGAATTGTTTGTTTGTTTTCTTAATTTCGCACAAACTACTTAGCAGTGTAAGGGTAGAGGGAAGGCAGATAGTCATCACCAACCACCGCCAACTCTTGGGCTACTCTTTTACCAACGAATAGGGGAATTGACCGTCACAGTATAACGCCCCCACGGTTCGTAGGGCGAACATGTTTGGCTCGACGCGGGCGCGAACCCATGACCCTCGGATTACAAGTCGCACGCCTTACGCGCTTGGCCATGCCGGGCCCTTCTATTTATAAACACCACTGTAACAGTGATATTTACATGAAATGAGTTTAAGTTTACTGAGTTTGAAAGGAATTTCATACGATCTTTAGAGACGGAAAACTTCATTGTCTGAAATACACCTAGGTTTGGTGTTGGAATCCATGTTGTTAGAATCTATGTTATTGGAGTATATGTTGTTGGAATCTATGTTGCTGCAGCCTGTGTTGTTGCAATCTATGCTGTTGGAATCTATGTTGTGAGAGTCTATGTTATGTTGAGTTTGTGTGCGTGATCTGAATTTTTCTCGATTGAACTCTGTTTTATAAATTTAACTTCCCCTTTACTAAAAAGTCCACAAACCAATCTAAGATAAATACACGCTAACCTTTTTTCGAAGTTCATAATGGGCTTTGCTCATCGCAGTAATTTAGTTTTCGTGTTTAACGCTGGGCCATCTAGCAGAAACATGAGTACCTCCAATTTATCATTTTTATTTCAGATTGAAATTTCTTAACCTGTTACCTACTGTTTATATTCGATATAATATAAATAGCGATTTCGCAGGTCGAAATGGATTTTATTTTTGGATGTATATTTGTTTATTTTTTATCATCAACAAGTCATTAAAATTCACTTTTTGTTTATTATTTTATAAATTAGACTCCTTTTATTCACCTGTGTGTTTCTTTAGTTACTTAATCAGTTAACTTGGTGAAGTCTGAAAAGCCAAAATTGTCTAATAAATGACACTTTTTCATGAGAGGTACTTATAGTTATTGTGTGAGTGAAATAAATTCATCACACACTGGTTCTACAATTGTTATTTGAATGATCCTTACCAAGGTAATAACATCTCTTCTTTTTTGTCATTCAATTTTCATCTGCATAAAATTCAATACTTCATGTTTCTTTTAAGTCAACCGAACACACAATTATTGTACACGTTATCGAACTGAGAAACTTTTTCCATTTAATTTCAATACTTATGAAAGGCGTGGTTTGATCTAAGAAAGAGCTCTCCACTGAAGTTGTCAAGAATACAGAAATTAAATAATTTTATTTTTTATTACTAAGAATTGTAAATTTTTTGTTGTTATTTTTTGTTAGAATGAAGCTAGACAATGAGCTATGTGTCTGCCCATCACAGGTCTTAGCGGTGTGAGCCCGCCAACATACCGTTGTGCCACTGGGAAGCGAATTGTAAGATAAAAAATTTAAATATTGTATTAATAAGTCAAGAAATAAGAATGATTGTTTCTTTTAATAAACGTTTATTAATAACACTATGTAACACAAATTTTGTTCCTGGATATTATGTGTTATTTCTTAATTGTTCATGTTGTAAAAATACAGAAAATGGGCATTACTCCCTTCAAACTTTGCTTCTGTGACCTGGATAATGAAATTTAGAAATTAACTTATTTTCTGTGTAAAAAAGGACACATTTTCACATTTTAGTTTGCATAAGGTCTGAATAAAACAACATTTGAATCAAGATTTACATTATTTACAATAAAGTTATACAAAAATGTATAGAAGTGAGTAGTTTTCGAGATTTGCTACTGTAATGTAAATAACTTTCATGTATCAGCCCCCAAATATAGTCTCCCATCATATTTTCGTTATACGCAAAGTTCAACAGTATTCCAGAAATATCTCATCCACAGAAGCGAACTCACAATACAAGAGTATTCCAGAAATATCTCATCCACAGAAGCGAACTTACAGTTCAACAGTATTCCAGAAATTTAAGTGACTTGCGTGAAATTGTTAAGGTGTAGATTTACGTTATAAATTATCATACCATTGGGTAGGAGAGAGAAAACCAAGCATATACTATTTTAATATTTCCTTTTCACAATAAGATATTGAACTTCTCGGAGTTCGAGCATGAAAGGGCTATCTTCCCTAACCATCCCCAATTTAGCGGTCAGAGACTAGAGGAAAGACAGTCAGTCATAACAAACCACAACCAACGCTTCGGTTACTCTTTTACTAATAAGTAGGGGGATTGACAATAACATTATAACGCCCCCACGTCTGTAATAACGAGCACGTTCGATGTGACGGAGATTCGAACCCGCGGTTCGAAGATTACGAGATGCTTGCCTTAACCACGTGGTCCTAATAGTAAAGTATATGAGAAGGAAGGGTCCTCCTCCTAACGAGAACACACATTCACATTTAAAATTCACAAGTACGCTATTCTTGTGATTAACAAGCTTGTTACCAGTTTTATCTCTCCAAAAGTAATCCGATACGGTTGTCTAAGACGTTTTGTGGAAAGTTAAGAAACAAATAAAAAATGAGTCAGGTGTCTAGATAAACCTTAAACTAACAACGATACAGCTGCCACTACTAGAGTCTATTCCAAATGACGCCATATTGAACTACAGCTGCCATTACTAGAGTATGTTCCAAATGACACCTTATTGAACTACAGCTGCCATTACTAGAGTCTGTTCCAAATGACACCATATTGAACTACAGCTGCCATTAATAGAGTCTATTCCAAATGACGCCATATTGAACTACAGCTGCCATTACTAGAGTCTATTCCAAATGACACTATATTGAACTACAGCTGCCATTACTAGAGTATGTTCCAAATGACGCCATATTGAAATACAGTTGCCATTATTAGAGTATTTTCCAAATGACACCTTATTGAACTACAGCTTCCATTACTAGAGTCCATTCCAAATGACGCCATATTGAACTACAGCTGCCATTACAATAGTCTGTTCCAAATGACACCATATTGAACTACAGCTGCCATTACTAGAGTCTGTTCCAAATGACACCATATTGAAATACAGCTGCCATTACTAGAATCTGTTCCAAATGACACCATATTGAACTACAGCTGCCATTAGTAGAGTCTATTCCAAATGACATTGTATTGAACTTGACAATATCTCGATTATTTTTAAAACAACGTTTTAGGTAATTAGAAACTTTTTATACATTTCTCCATCAATCACAAGTAAAATGTGAGTAAATCAAATGTTAAGTCTAACTGTCACAACAAACTACACCGAGTAATTTTACTTAGAAAATTATTTTAAGATGCATTTACAAACTAATGCTCTAAGATTTCATTTTGAAAATTACAAATTTAAAGACAAATTTCACAAGACTCTTAGTTCATGATTAGTGAAATCTTTGTCAAATGAAACAAATCTAATATAATATATTAAATATTACATCTAATATAAATTTATTTATTTGTTTTGTTTTTTATTGCTTAATCTCACGTAGAAACGCTCGTATCTCGTTGGGACAGCAGTAATTCTTCAGATTTACAGGACCCTGCATGGCGAGGTGGTTAAGGCACTAGATTCGTAATCTGAGGGTCCCTCGTTTGAATCCCCGTCATATCAAACATGTTCAGCCTTTCAGCCGTGGAGGCGTTATAATGTTACTGTCAGCATCACTATTTGTTGGTAAAAGAGTAGCCTTTCGGTAGTCCTACACTATTAAATTAAGGACGGCTAGTGGAGATATCCCTCGTATACCTTTACACGAAATTCCAAAACAAACAAACAAATAAATTAAATTTACAACGTTAAAATCAGGGATTCGATTTCTTTTAGTGGACACAGAAGGTTAACCGATGTGGATTTGCTATAAGAAAAACACACATACACTCCAGAAACGTTCAGTTACATTGTGCAAACTATTGGAAAAAGAAGAAAATGATGAACAGTTAGACAGTCCGAAACGTTAGACAAGTTAAGTTTTATTCTTTACGTACTTATTAAATAGTATAAATGTAACTGTTATCGTTTGTTTTTAAAGTATATATTAGAAAACAAAAGGGAGTTTGTTCTGTCAATACGGTAAAATAATAAATAGGATATCTGTCAACATCAACTAACTTGAAAAATAAACACCATCACAAAGGCAAAGAAATAAAACGTGTATAACATCAATAATTGAAAAGTCCACCATCGAGAGTTTTTGTTATTTTGAATTAAACACAAAGCTACACACTGGGCTACCTGCGGTCGGCCCACCACGGGTGTCGAAACCCGATTTTAAGCATTGGAAGTCCACAGACATAACGCTGACCCACTGGGGGAGGCGGTCGATAGTTAGTTTTATAATTTACACGTTTTGATGATATCCAAAACTACTTTCTGTTCCAGTAAATATAAGATGATAACGACAATAAATAAATCCATTTCAAAAATCAATGTTACTTTCTCTTGTAATGAACATTTTTCAAGTCAGATTATCGTCTTTTATTGCTTGTCACGCATGTTATAAACTAATCTATCACAAAAGATCAGACGAAACAAGTGCACTTTAAACAAACTTATATAGCCTCAACGGTACCATACCCTCAATAAATAATGCTATATAGTTGTATTTTGGGTTAGTTCTCCTTTATTTAAAATCTTCTGGAGTGCTTTAATTTGTGCAAATATGATTGAAGTTGACGATTTTTGTATGGACAGACCGAAATATAAGCGATAGATTTAAACTACTGTGCTGCCATCTGTTAAATATTCATACTACTATTACTTTATATTTTCATTTACAATGAGGTTCTAAGTACAAATTGTTCCATAATTTTCTTTCTCAGTATATATACTGATTTTTCTTTTCTTTTTTTCAAATACCTTGATATTTTCAATTTTTTGTTTAAAATATATATATATTTATATAAAGAGTGAATACAAAGAAATTTGATTGAAATATAAATTGTTTGTTTGTTTTGAATTTCGCGCGAAGCTACACGAGGGCTATCTGTGATAGCCTTCCCTAATTTTGAAGTGTAAGACTAGAGAGAAGGCAGCTAGTCATCACCACCCACCGCCAATTCCTGGGCTATTTTTTTTACCAACGAATAGTGGGGTTTGGCCGTAACAGTATAACGCCCCCACGGCTGAAAGGGTGAGTGTGTTTGGAGTGACGGAGATTCGAACCCGCGACCCCCAAATTACGAGTTGAGTGCCTTAACCACGTGGTGATTTTGTTTTCCATGTAAAACCGAGATTGTTTAGCCTGTTATGTTGTCATTAGCTAATCAACTGATATTTCCACTTCTACCCCTCCCTTGTTCGATTCTTTTTTTAAGTTCAATAGTCAGCCCTACATAGCCTTCTTATTTAGCGATAAATGTTTTTCCTAATACTGGTACAACTTAACAGTATAACATCGGGCGAACAGAAATGTTGATAAACTGAGAAGTATCTAGTGTGCTTATAACAATATAAACATAATATTCAGAAAACTAAATAAGTACGTCATTTCTAACTCAGATTTATAAAATGAGGATCACTAATGAATTAGTATGTTATACGAGTATGCAGTATTGAAACATGTGAAATAAGCTATAGTAAGTATATAACCCAGAGGTCTAATCGTCACACTTTTTTGAGACAAATGTATACGTTATATAGTGATGGAAAAGGCTACATACTTAACACTCATGTTTCTGGTTTGTAATTGATTTCACAGCGAAATATTACTACAACCTATTTTGTTGGACAACCCAATAAATAAGAGAAAATGTGGTGTAGAGTATTCTATATATTCTGCAATTATAGAAATTTTATATTTGCAAAATAAGTAAAATTATCAAACAAAATATAAATAGCATGGAGCTGTACATCAGGACTCAAGTATTCAAATCAACTACTATTGCTGTTAAACAAAATACAAGATGTAAGACTGAAAGAAGAAAACGTAAAATCATAGACCAGAAATGACAACGGAAACTTGGGAAAAGAAAAAAAGCTTTAAAAAAAGAAAGTGGAAAATGCCAAATCGTAACCGAAATGAAGAAATGGATACAAGAAGATCTCGGAACCATCCACTGAAAACATTAGAGAAAACAGATTTAATATACCGCCAAATCAACTAAACCGAAAACTGGCAAACTAAAGTACTTTCCACCAGAACAAGACTTCACAATTTACTATGAAAATCACAATGAAACAATAGCTCTTCGTATGTGAAGAACCATGGAACCCGAAATGACGTTACCAACAAAAACAAGGCAGGAGTAGCCCACAATAAACTTCGGATATTTCTCAAGATGTATGGTTTATTCTTAGAACTTTTTACTACTGAAATTGAGTTGTCGGGCGATAGTTTATTATTATGGTCAACGACAAAAATAGTTTTAAGACTAGTAACAAACTTGGAACATCTTTTCTGTTAATTACATCAAGTTTAAAATGGAAAAGTTCCTAATACCAGGTGCAGCGTGAGCAGTTTGTACTCAGTGGATGCTGAGAAAAAAAACTATTTGCACGTGCATAGTGCCATCAATTTCTCATGCTTCAACTTTATCAGCACGTGTCATAATATTTACAAAATTAAAAAGCTGTTTCAAGCGTTTTCTTCAGCCTTGAATGCTCGTATTAAAATAAATCCATGCAACCTGAACTTTTCAAAAATAAATAATCTTATATTTTTGGCTTTTAAAATATCAAAAAATCTTATATTTTCCAAGCCACAATAAGCTCCTAAATTATCATATTTGTTATAAAGACTTACGAACCAGCTTAAAAGTTTTGTATTTTGATATTTAGTGAAAACTTTTGAACGAAGATAAACAAGAGGTATAGAAAATATATGTTTAAAAATTTTAAACATATGTAAATGGAAGTTCTAAAGATGCCGTTTATGAATTTCGCGCAAAGTTACACGAGGGCTATCTGCGCTGACCTTCTCTAATTTAGCAGTGTAACACTAGAGGGAAGGCAGCTCGTCATCATCCCCCACTCTTGGGCTACTCTCTTACCAGCAAATAGTGAGATTGACCATAACATTATAACGCTCTCACAGTTGAAAAGGCAAGGATGTGTAGTACGACGGGGGCTGGAACCACAACCCTCAGAGTACGACTTAAACGACATACCACCTGGCTATGCCGAACCGGGTGGTACTAACACCGAACGGTGCACTTAAATATTTTACAGTCATATATTTTAAACCAAGTCCATCAGACTTCCTATTATAAGTTTATAAGTCTAAATCGATGTTTTTCATCAGAGATACGCTTCGAATTATTTAGTAGAAAAGTAATAATCTAAGTTCTGGAATCATTCTACTTAATCACAGACGTTGGGCGCTTTTGATGTACTGTATTTAGAAGTTACTTGAAATGGTGAAATTCAGTTCGTACGCACATTCCTAAGACCCTACAGAGGACCAAAAATGTGAAAATCTCATAAAAAATATTTTCATTCGATCAATGTGATACCATAACACATTACAGCTAAATATATCAAGTCAATCAGGAATAGTGGCATGATACACTCGTTTTTACTTGTTCAGACCACGACAAAAACACTAAACACTTAATCTGTTTGTTTGGAATTAAGCACAAAAATACACAATGAGCTATCGGTGCTCTGCTCATCAGGGAGCGGGAAACAAAATAAAACAATCCAGCTGTAATTTTGTAGTAAGTTTAGAGTATTGTAAAACAGCTTCCTAATGAATTTTTGTTACACCAAATTCCCCATTATTACTGCTGGTTTACAGCCTATATTACACTACCCAAATACTGAAATAAGTTTTAGTTTGGCTTCCTCACGATGCATAGCAGCTCATCTTCCCTTTAATTTGTGTTTCTTGGAGTTGTTGAAGTTTTGCTTTTATGCGTGGAATATTTTCGTTAGATTAAAAATATTAATGTAACATATCGATTACAAACAACCGACAAGAAATGTTAGAAGTAACTCACTTAGATCGCGGATATAGCATCACAATGATACCTAGTTTTGTAGAAAATGAAAATAATTGGTACTTTGGTGTCCCATTTCAAACCATGTGAAACAGCAGACTCGTAAGGAACAAGAGAATAATTGACCGTCATCACCTCTCCATGTCTGGTTGATTGCTACATTGCTGGTAAACCCAGTACCACCCTGTATTTACAAACCCACTCGTGCTTGAAAACGTGTACACTTTTAGCTTCCATCAACCATAAACTCCTGGAAAGTCAAGAAAGACTTGCAATGAAATTTAAAACACTTTAGTACACATGTTTTTAACTATCAACGCTGCATGATGAAAAATAAAATATTTACCATTAAACATGTATAATAAACAGACAACAAAATTCGTAGAACAAGTGAAAAAGAATACATGTAGTTACTTAAAAATCGATTAGTATCTAAACCGGTTTAACAGAAAATAGCTGAAAAGAATTAGATAAACAAGCTTAATTTTGTGTTTGATTTTTTGTTTCGTAATCAAGATATATTCTCATATGAGTGAAACGTAACGGTTCGTACAAAATGAATGTTGCGTTTACAATTAAAAGATTCTTTTAAAAAAGGCCCCGCATGGCCAAGCGTGTTAAGGCGTGCGACTCATAATCTGAGGGTCGCGGGTTTGCATGCCCGTCGCTCCAAACTTGCTTGCCCTTTTAGCCGTTGAGGCGTTAAAAAGTGACGGTCAATCCCACTATTCGTTGGTAAAAGAGTAACCCAAAAGTTGGCGGTGGGTGGTGATGACTAGCTTCCTTCTCTCTAGTCTTACACTGCTAAATTAGGGACGGCTAGTACAGATAGCCCTCGAGTAGCTTTGTGCGAAATTCAAATACCAAAAAAAACAAATTCTTAAAAATAATCATTAATGCATCACTAAGGAGACATACAATCTTTTCATCCTAACTAAACCTGTTTCGTGAGTTATATTACAAGGACTGCCAAGATATATATATACGTGGAGTACACAATACAGGGGGTAGTATGGAGGTTAAAAATACGTTATCATAGAGATTGTATTTCCTTCTAACATTATAGATCATTAATTTACAATTCCTTATTAACGAACTACACGACAGATTGAAAGAGCAAAATATTTTGAATTGCCGTAAAAAATAATAATCTCTAAATTTATTTTTAAAAAAATGATTAAAATGCTGTCGCAGGTTTCCGAAACTCTCTTTCAATATTTAACAAAAGAGATCCGCAGCGCTTACGTCAAAGTGACGTCAAATAATAGGTTGTAAGCAGCTAACTTTTGTAATGTTCGAGCCGAGTTCTCCTGAATATGGAGTTGTTGGATTTCCGGAATTTTGCGAAATGGTGTTCAACTTCGCCTTGTAAATTCTGAAGCCATGCACCGTGGTAAGATAACTTGAAACAACCCGGTGACACGAGTTATATTTACAAACAAGCAACTTTATACTGCTCTTTAAGTCACTATTTACAAGTTTCAAATTAAAACGAATTTATTGGCGTTCTTTATTTATAGAACTGTATTCTTTGACGTTGACACGCTGTTGTCACCATATAAGTTTTTACATTTGCAGAATTCATTTTTGTGCCTTTTTCCTACTTTACAGAAGATCCAAACGTAATATTACGTATTTGCATTTTGTTTCGTGTTTATTACTTATTCATTATATGTTCTCACGATGTTTCAGTCATAATAGTTACTAAAGAAAATAGGCTTGTAAAAATTGGCACCCAATCCAGGTCACTTGAACAATTATGCCATCTGAAGTTTATCGACGGAAACCTATAAATAACATGACGAGTATTTGTGGTCCAGATAACAGTATCAGTTGACATTGAATATAACGGTCGTTATGAACTTTTGGAGTTTCTATACAAACTTATTAAAATTTCCTTCAGCAGTTATCTTAACCATACTTCACGTTCCATTGTTTTAATTTTATGCAATATAAACCTTCTCATTTTAAATGTATTTCGCGGTAGTAAACATCTTTTAGTCTGGATTGCAATGGGAGCGCAGCAGGTGTAATTAGCCAAACTTACTCGAAACGTTGGCAAACAAGCGAACGCCATTACCGTTGTTATGCCATCAGCCACACCCCTTTTGTAGAGTGCATATATTAAAATAGAAATCTAAGCTACAACTTTCATACTGCACATTACTTTGAAACATGTAACCTTGTAAATTTTCTGCATATTTTCGAGTACTTACAGTAAAACTGATGTTTAGGATTTTGCATTAGGTTTTTATGTACATTATACCATATTTATTTTTAAAAAATTACAAACATTTTAAAAGTTTGAACCTTCAAACTTTCTCACTTCTCTGTGATTTACTTTCTTAAGATTAAAGTTGAAAACACACAAGCTGGTTTAATGTTTTTTTCCACACATAGTAATACTGCCCCTGGTTAGTACAGCGGTAAGTCTACGGATTTACAACGCTAAAATCAGGGGTTCAATTCCCCTCGGTGGGCTCAGCAGATAGCCCGGTGTGGCTTTGCTATAAAGAAAAAAAACACGAAATAATATTGAACGCAACAGATAAAAATAGTGATCAGATACATCGTAAATTAGATTTTTACAGTTTCTCGAAACTCTGATACGCTTATGTATCTGAAATGCATGATGTGTAATTAATCGTACAACGAATATAATAGTTTCTATTAACCTCACGTACAAAGTTACTATATATGCTTCGGATACGCGAAGGCTATCATAGAATGTTGTGTAACAAAATAAAACAATTCTGTACACCTCACATATCCCGTCAAATATAGTTATGAATGTTTTTCCATATCAATATGTTTGTGTCATCCAACCAATTTGAGACAGAAGATGGACGAGTTGATGTTCTGCTACTTTTTTGTTCATTTTTCATGGATCTACAGGATTGGATTTCTTTTCAAAACCACGGTATGGAATAAAAGTTGTTTTTTTTAGATTCATGATTCAATGAGTTTATACGATTCTTTCGCATTCTTGGAAGAGCTTCTCTGTTGCTTGAGCATGTATTCATATCCTGCTCGAAAAACGTCTTACAGTAGAAAGTCCGTCTCTGCTACACTGAGTCGTGAACGGTACGTTTAACTTTTTAAACCAATTTTCTATTGCTTCTGTAGGACAAAACACGTTTTAGCAACAGCTGGGAGCGTTGCCATAAGTGATTTACGTAAAATGCAAAACAAAACAGAAACTTAACATACATGATTGACATACAGGAATATCGCAGTAAAAGCAATATATATATATATTGGGGAAGGCTAGTACAGATAGCCCTCGAGTAGCTTTGGGCGAAATTCAAATACAAAAAAACAAATTCTTAAAAATAATCATTAATGCATCACTAAGGAGACATACAATATTTTCATACTAACTAAGCCTGTTTCGTGAGTTATAAAACATTACAAAACATTCGTTTATGTCGCAAACGAAAAACATATCTGTGTTTAGGGTTAAGAATGTAAACGAATTCACAACTATTTCTTTCGGGTGTCAGTTTTATTAAACTCCATCTCACTGGTAGTTTATTGACACAAATCATCAGTGAGATCCATATAGAAAATTGGAACGAAAATAGCAGCAGTACCACCTTGATCACAACGTATTAATATGCAAGACATTCATTTGCAATAATGGAATAACATTGAATATATTTTTGGTGTTGTTTCTTAACGAATTAAGTATCAAGTAATATTGTCTATATTAGTGGTTTTTTTACACGCATTTTTACGCCATTTCAAATATTTTTTGAGGCCTTTTTTTGGATACACATTTTGGCATGGCTAAGCGTGTTAAGGCGTGCGACTTGTAATCAGAGGGTCGCGGGTTCGAATCCCAGTCAAACCAAACATGCTCGCCCTTTCAGCCGTGGGAGCCTTATAATGTGACGGTCAATTCCACTATTCGTTGGTAAAAGAGTTGGCGGTGGGTGGTGATGACTAGCTGCCTTCCCTCTAGTCTTATACTGCTAAATTAGGGACGGCTAGCACAGATTGTTCTCGAGTAGTTTTGTGGGAAATTCCAAAAACAGACAAACATTATTAAACAGGTAAATGAACAGATAATAGGAAGGAAGTTTACACTATCTCTTACATTGGTTATTCACTACTGAATCTATTTTTAAGTGTATTAAAATTTGGTTTGTGTATATCGGCATACTGGTATTTATTATGTTAATTCTGAATAGCATCTGATGCTACAATTGGGCTAAACGGTTAGGTTGGAGATTCCGGAGCTAAGGCTTAGCAATCCCTAATTCAGACTGATGATCAGAGTAAAGGCAACTAGTCAGCATCACCCACCGCCTACTTAATTTCTGTTAACTGAATGTTGGGTTTCACTGTTACTTCTGTAACGCGCCCCCAGCTAAAAATGCAGAGCGTGTTCAGTGACAAATCGCCGCTTCAACCCTGGACCTTTCGATTTGACATAAACATAATATAACTTCAAGCATTAAATCAGAACCGTTACATTATGATTATACACAGAATGTATTTTTTTATGAGGCCTTGGGGACGAGTTTAATCAAATTCTTCAAAAGTATTTATTTTACAAATAAAAACCAGCAAACACTAGCAAGAATCTAGGGCATGAAGTCCATACTAAGTCGTAAGAGAGTAATATAAAAAGAAACATTGAATTTTAGATGATATAGTAATTTCACTAACCTAGCCTAATGATTATGATCATCTCATTACAAAGATAACAGAAAAATGAGTAAATTAGACACTTAAATTACTCGCCGCCAGGGGTTCAGATTGCTTATTTTGAATTTCTGGCAAAGCTACACGAGTGTAATCTGTGCTAGCCGTCCCTAATTTAACAGTGTAAGACTAGAGGGAAGGCAGTTAGTCATCACCATCAACTCTTGGGTTACTCTTTTACCAACGAATAATGAGATTGACCGTTATATTATGACACTTCTACGATTGAAGGACGAATATATTTGGTGTGACTGGGATTTTAACCCGCAATAATCAGATTACCAATCGAGTGCCTTAACAGCCTGACCATGCTGGGCTGCGTGCTCAGAAATTAATAATATATGTTGCGTTACCCATTACTTTAACAAATCTGGATCAGACCGTAATTAATTCGGAACGGAGACTGATAAACATCGGAACAACAAAAATTAGAGTATAACTGAATCCGATTGCCAGACTTTAGTATACCAACTTCTAGTCTATGAGCGATCTCGTTTAAATCAAGTAGGTCTTAAACCTCTCAGAAGTATATTCTGTACTCAAACAATCCACGTTCTAGTACAATTAGTTTGTCTGCTCCTATTGTATCTTCATAGACGTGTAAGTTGACAAACAGCACATATAGTGACGACGAGCAGCGTATATTAGTAAAGGTAAACAATACTTCTGGTAATGACAAACAGCACGTCTAGTCATTACAAACAACATATATATCTAGTATTGACAAACAACGAATATCTAACAGAGGTTAAACAATATCTCTAGTTATGACAAACAATACCTCCAGTAATAATAAACTACACTTATAGTAATGACAAATAATATATCTAGTGAAGATAAACCAAATATCTACTAATGACAAACGACATATCTAGTAATGATAAATAAAACATAAAATATTGACCAGCAGCACATCTCGTAATGACAAAGAACATATCATTAATGATAAATAACACAGATGGTAATGACAAACAAAATATCTAGCAAAACAAACAACACATCTAGAAATGATAAACAACACACTGAGTAATGATAAACACCACAGCTAGTATTGACAAACAAATAACTCTTCGTTTACAGAAAAGACTAAAATTACGCTAATTTTTCCGTTGCGGTTCACTGCAATCGCACTCTGGTTTCTGATAATGCAACTAAAATATATATTGCAGCTCAGCAAACAACATATACGATTTTAACGTTTGTTAAAATTATGTTTTCTCTTTTTTAATTAATACGTTTTTTTTATATTTAATTCCATAGATAGACTTTAACGGCTTGTTCCTTATTGTATATAGATTAAAGTATATAAAGAGATTTTATATTTAGTTCCATAGATAGACTAACGGCTTATTCCTTATTGTATATAGATTAAAGTATATAAAAAGATTTTATATTTAGTTCCATAGATAGACTAACGGCTTATTCCTTATTGTATATAGATTAAAGTATATAAAAAGATTTTATATTTAGTTCCATAGATAGACTAACGGCTTATTCCTTATTGTATATAGATTAAAGTATATAAAAAGATTTTATATTTAGTTCCATAGATAGACTAACGGCTTATTCCTTATTGTATATAGATTAAAGTATATAAAAAGATTTTATATTTAGTTCCATAGATAGACTAACGGCTTATTCCTTATTGTATATAGATTAAGGTATATAAAAAGATTTTATATTTAGTTCCATAGATAGACTAACGGCTTATTCCTTATTGTATATAGATTAAAGTATATAAAAAGATTTTATATTTAGTTCCATAGATAGACTAACGGCTTATTCCTTATTGTATATAGATTAAAGTATATAAAAAGATTTTATATTTAGTTCCATAGATAGACTAACGGCTTATTCCTTATTGTATATAGATTAAAGTATATATAAAGATTTTATATTTAGTTCCATAGATGGACTTTAACGGCTTATTCCTTATTTTATATAGATTAAAGCTAAACTAGTCCTCCACAGAATATTTCAAACACTGAGTCGGGTTTAGATTTTATCAGAATATTAAGAGTTATGAAAATTATCAAGGGAAATCTGATATTCTCTGTTGAAGCTAAGACGTTTTTTGTAGCGTTCTAAAATATTTAATCTATCTTAACCGAGGTAGATAAAATACGATATACTGACATGAAGCTAAGACTTTTCTAGTACAGCGGTATGTCTCCGGATTTACAAGACTATAATCAGGAGTTCGATTCTCCCCAGTAAGCTTAGTAGATAACCCGGTGTGGCTTTGCTATAAAAAACACACTCAGTATTCTAAAATATATAGTCTATTTTGACCGAGGTAAATAAAATACGACATGCTGACATGAAGCTACGATATTTTTTGTAGTATTCTAAAATATTTAATATTTTTTGACAGAGGTAAATAAAATATAACATTCTGACATAAAGCTAAGACTTGTTTTTAGTATTCTTAAACATTTAATATTTTTTGACCGAGGTAAATAAAATACGAGATTCTCACATGAAGCTAAGACATGTGATGTAGTATTCTAAACTATTTAATCTTTTTCTAACCGAGGTAAATAAAATACAACATACTGACGTGAAGCTAGGACTTTTTTGTAGTATTCTAAACTATTTCATCTTTTTCTAACCGAGGTAAATAAAATATGACATTCTCACATGAAGCTAAGATTTGTTTTTGTAGTATTCTAAGTGCTCCCCAGTGGCTCAGCAGTATGTCTGCGGACTTACAGGCTAAAATCCGGGTTTCGATACCGGTGGTGGGCAGAGCACAGATAGCCCATTGTGTACCTTCGTGCTTAATTCTACAACAAAAAACAACAGCATTCTAAAATATTTAATGTTTTTTGACCGAGGTAAATAAAATACGACATACTGACATGAAGCTAAGACTTTTTGCAGTATTTTAAATAGTTAATCTTTTTCTGACCGAGGTAAATAAAATACGACATTCTCACATGAAGCTAAGACTTGTTTTGTAGTATTCTCAAGTATTTTTCTTTTGACCAAGGTATATAAAATACGACATACTCACATGAAAGTAAGGTTTTACTTCTACTTTAATGTTGTTGTTTTTTCATCGTTTGAGCTACACCGTTTAAAATAGACTGTTTCTATAGCAACCGATGATAGATGAGACGGGGAGAATCAAGTAACTGTCGTTAAGTTGAACTAGGACGAGATATCACAAGTAATGTGAAAGGTATAGAGGGGCATTTTATACCCCCGTGTCAACTTGATCACGTAGTTACTTTCACCTTTTACACTGACAAACTTTAGCAATTCGATATCACACAAAAAAAACTTTTTTCAACGTTAAAAACAGCTCTCAGTTTCAAGAAAGAAAATATATAAACTGTAGTACATAAAACATTGGACTCTAGTTTTTACTGGCTCTGTAATGGCCAGATGATGAGGGCACATGTCTTGCAGTTTGAGAGTGTTATGGGTTTCAATCTCCGTATCACTAGACATACCCGTTCATTCAGTCACAGGAGCGTTATATTATTACGGTCAATCCCACTATTCGTTGCTAAAAGAGTAGCCCAGAAGTTCGTAATGAGTGATGATGACTAGTGTCTTTACTGCTAAATTAGGGATGGACGGCTAGTGCAGATACCCTTGCATAGCATTGTGAGAAATTTAAAATAATCTAGTTTTACTTCTTTGTTATGATAAAATGTTTTATGAGTGTGTGTGTATTTTATCTATTACTGGTAACTAGTGCAAGCGCTAACAGTAGAACTTATTTCGTTGGCCTTACGTGGATTGTGGGACGACGTGCGTGTGAGTTATTTGATGGCATTAAAGCGGTAACCAGAAAAAAAATAAATTGATCTTAAAATTCCTAATGTGAAAATAAAACATAAGAAAGTAAGGGGCTTTAGGATATCTTTAGAACATATTTAAGAGCCCTTAGGAATTCCATGGTGATCAGACGTTGGGATGGCCCGGCTGGGCCAGGTGTTTAAGACTCTCGACTTCGTAATCCGAGAGTCGCAGGTTCAAATCCCTGTCACACCAAACATGCTCGTCCTTTCAGCCGTGGGTGCGTTATAATGTGACGGCCAATCCCACTATTCGTTGAATGATGATGACTAGCTGCCTTCCCTGTAGTCTTACACTGCTAAATTAGGGACGGCTAGCTTAGGTAGCTCTCGTATAGCTTAAATTCAAAACAAACCAAACCAGAGGTAGGGAAGTTAGAACGTTTTCGTCACGGACAGTCAGACACAACCAGCTTTATCGCGTAGATTATGTACTAAATTATGTTTCAAAATTATTAACTCACAAGAATCTCGGTTAAAGTGTTTGTGATGCTTAAGAACCATCCAATCAAACTGAAGAATCATCAAGGCGTTTAATAGATATCGACAAACTGTATTTATCAACATAAGCAGACGTGGGTAAAAGTAATACTTGTATACAATTCCAGAAATAATTAATCTCGTAAGTTAATAATTTTTGCCTTCATCAATGATGTTTTGTAGAGGGCAGAACACGATTTCAGTATTTATGTGTTTTTCCTAAGATGAGTTTTGCTGATCAAAATATATGATTGGTTCAGGTTTAGGAAAAGACCAAATAATTGTGGTTCCAGTTACATATATATGTATGTGTGTGTGTGTGTGTGTTTCATAAAAAAATCTAAAATTTTCTTGTCCTAGAGTAAATAATTAAAAACCCTGTGGTATACCCAGCACAGATAGCCTATTATGAGGCTTTGCGGTTAAGAAAAACAAACAAATAGGCACGCGCACTTATAATTTAGCATTGATAAAATATCCAAGTCACATAATTTTAATATGCTTTAAAGTCTGAGGCATACAAAATCCTGAGTCTGATCTTCCGATTCATTCTGTAGCCAGCAATACTACTAATTTTAGCTGGTTGAACTGGGTTCATTTGATATTTGAGCAAAGCTGCGCAATGGGCGTTTTGCACTGTTACCGCGGAGAATCGAAACTGGAATCTTAGCGTTTTAGGTTCGTAACTCCACCAGGAAAGTGCCATATTTTTACCTGAATCAACGAAACCTGGTCGTAAAAGCACTAACATACATCGTTAATTACGTCATCACAGAGCAAACATTTATTTGTTTATTTTTTAAATAATTTTTTCTATTCTCGTTCATAAATCGTACAAATAATGACTGTTATATTCGTTGGAATTTAATTTCAATAAGTGAAGGAAGTTTATGGATTCGTGGTACAGCAGTATCTTTGCGGACTTACAACATTAGAACCCGGGTTTCAATACCCGTGGTGGAAAGAGCACAAATAACCCATTGTGTAACATAGTGCTTAGTTACAAACAAACAAAAATCATTTGTTTATGAGATTGTTAATGTTATTGGTATGTTTTATCCGAATAACTTTCAGCTCACGGGTTTTTAAGCTACAATGATCTTATATTTACAAATTCCGTTTGAGTTTTCATAATCTAAAAAAAACATTTCGTATTCCGCTAGTAAATCAGTTTATATGATCGTTTAATCGCCTACAGTATTTTACTATCAGATTCATCCAAACTAACAGTTGAAAAATTCTATTTTTAACGTTGAACCTTTCACGCTCGTTCTGCAGTGACTCGGTGACAAGTATATTGAGTTATAACTCGTGCAGTGACTCAGTGACAAGTATATTGAGTTATAACTCGAAAATGAATCGGGTTTCGATACCCGCGGTGGATAGAACACAGATAATCCATCGTATGTGTTTGTGCTTAACAACAAATAAAACCCAGTTTTGCATGCTGGAAGTGAAAGTTTTACGAACGGTAGTTATCCAAGCCTATTTAACTTATCACATTTCAAGACCACACGTACAGTTTAATAGTCTTCTACTCTAAACATTGGGACTTATGACCTAGTCTTGCTGTAAAAACTCAGTTTGAAACATTAATCTTAAATCGATCAAAAACATGCAAATAACTTTTCTATTCGTAAGTTTCACTCGTTAATTCATGAATAAATTAAACGTGTGCTTCAAATGTTTGTCTATTTTGCTGGTTCGTTTGTAGTGCTTTCTCTATTAACGCACGAAGAAGCGTGATGGAACACCCTATACACTAATCGGACCAGACCTCATTCTCGTATTTAAAAATCTCTCCTTCCATTTAACATTTTAATTTGTTGTACTTCACAAGAATACTTGGCCAATCGCTTATCAACACTCTATTTTGCCCACGCTTTTGAGCGTAAAAGAGTTGTTGTTTTTTATCTTAGTTGAAAGGAATGTGTAGAACTTCTCAGTGCTAACTACAAAGAAAATTAAGTATATGCTTTGAAAAATCTGCGAGCAATGTTGAACAAAATAACTCTTAAAAAACTTACGAACTTAACTTAGTGAATGTATTAACGTGTAATTATTGTAACGTGCAAATTGCGTGACAGTGCAAACCTTATGAAGCTGGAAAATTTTTAATTATGTTCTTGCACTATAGTGAACAACTCTCTCCTCTATTGAAGCACGTAAAAACACGTGGAAAGAAAACAACAGTTAATACGTTCTAAATATCTGCAGCACATAGAACGTCCATAATAAAAATACATTACTCGTTAGAGTTTCTCTCGTATTTTAAATATCATTCTTTTAAAGAAAAGCGAAAGTAAACACCGTGTGTGTGTCTTTTGAAGTATTAATTAATGAAAACAAAATCACTCGATGAATTTCTCTTAGTTATCAAATGCAAATAAACAACACTTCCACTGCCAGTACACAATAAAAGGCCGAAATCTGAAACTTTAAAAAATTGTAAACTTTTGGAAGTTTATTCGTTTATTTAAATATAAACTAGTTTAAAGTTGTCTTTCTGAAGTCGGTACAGTCATACAAAACTATTTTAAAAAGATTATTCGATCACGTTTTTGATTGGTGCTTTTAAACTTTAGCGATCCAATAACACGATTTGTAAATATATATAGTTTAAAATCAGGTTAAGAATCCTAAAACGTTCATTTACTATTTACTTTCCGAGAAACCTTGTATAAAACACTTTGAAATCATGCAAATTTTTCCAAAGTTTATATATGCGACGTTTTCATTCATAATTTATGGTCTTAGTAAGTAATACTGTATAGCCAAAATAGTGTACTACAGAGGATGAATACCTTATATGAAAGACGACTTTGGATTTCACAAAGTCGTTACAGTCCATATCATTACGTCCGTTAGTGTTTTATCTGACAACCATGCATCTTTGAAATACTCCTACAGCTTATTATCTATTGGAACTCTGGCTCATATGATGTTGGAAAAACAACTCAAATGTTAATAAAGTTTTCTAATTCATTACTTTCTAGACACTTACTAGTAACACTAACAATGGATAGCAAATGCGCCTGGTTTCAAACATGGACGCCAATTTAACGAAATCAAACGAAAAACTAAATATTCTGGATTTAGACACATCTCAATAGTTAGGGTGACACTGTTGTCAGAGCAGTTACTGGAAATTAAACAAAAATGAATTGAGATTAAAGTATTCTTATAGTGGAGACTTATCACTTTATGATAATTATGGCGCTTGACTTAGACTTTGCGGGTCGCGAGAGCGAAATCCATCGACGAATATATTTGTCCTTTAATTTGTGGGTGCGTTATAATGTGAGAGTTAATCCCATTATTCATTAGTCAAGAGAAGCCCAACTGACGGTTGGGGATATTGACTATTTGTCTTACCTCTGGTCTATCGTTTCTAAATTAGTAAAGTCTAGCGAAGACAGTCCTCGCGCAGCTGTGCGCGAAATTCAACAAACAAATATAAATACTAGATAAACACATTCAGTACTTTAGTCTTTAAATGAATCATGAAGTTATATTTAAAATAAACAAATCCATTATTTTATTATATAAATAAATTATGGAGCGATGTTTAAATAAACAAATCTATTATTTCATTGTATAAAATAATTATGGAGTAAAGTTTAAGTAAACAAGTCCATTATTTTGTTATATAAAGTAATTATTAAGTGATGCTTAAATAAACAAATCCATTATTTTATTATGTAATTATGGAGTGATGTTTAAATAAAGAGTCAATACGTTATTATTTAAAGTAATTCTAAAAGGTGATTAAACAAAATTAGGTGTAGTATTCTTTGATATAATTTTAAATTTTCGGCTACAAATTGAACATATTTGTTAATCTATTATTTATTATAATTCTAGAATTATGAATACTAGTTATATATATTCACAACACTATCCTTTTTCAAATTTCTTGAACGAAGACAACTTATTAAAGATGTTCACTATTTTATTCTTTAACATAATTACTGTTTAATTATCTTTATAATTATAGAATGAAGAATATTTATCAGACAGATTTAGTGTTTTATTCTTTAACATTATTATTAATAATAACAAATTAAACAACCCCATTCATTTATTAATGTTACTTATTGGAATTATATAATGATTACTGTGTGAAACAGATTTACTATTTTATTCCTTAAAATAATTTTGAATAACGACAGTTTAAACAGACTCTTTGTTTTACTATTTATCGGAATTCTAGAATTATGACTATTTAAACAGATTCACTGATTTATTATCTATCAGAAGGTTAGAATAACGACCACTTAAACGTATGACGTTCTTCATTCTTTAGCATGCTAAGGGTCTAGTAGCTGAAGAAGACGGTAGTTGTACAGATATATTTTGACATAAGAATAGCCATATTTATTCATTAACCCTTCAGTTATATCATTCACACACAAGTTAGCCAGCACACGACATTTCAGTTGCCAAGAGAAAGTAAAGTTAAACGAATGTGCTACTTCGCCGTTTTTAAACCTGAGATGTTTTACTTACGTATTTCGTCAATCTGTGGAGTCAACGACATGGTGACGACAATAAGTATGACAGCGATGAGAAAAATGACTCCACTGACCACTCCAACAACGATAGCTACAACTCTCGTTTCTGTTTCCTCTCTGTATCCCGAGTGGTCATCTTCCAGTGAATTCCGATCATATTCTACTTGAGACACAACTCGAGCCGATGCGATTTTTCCACCCGACATTTCGTTAGTAATGCGCAACGTTTTTAGTTGTGTTTATTTTATTTTATACTTCAATTAAGAAGGTGGAAAATCTGAACAGACAGATTATTAATTAACTTCCAGAAACCAGTTGTTATCCACTTATAACACAAAATGAGGTTACAGCTAGAAGATCATTGGACTATACTTGGGTAGGTTTTTGTTTTCGCTTGAGTGTCACTATTTTTTTCTGCCTTTATTTCCAAGATCCCCACGGTTGAACAATGCAATATTTTCCTACAGACTTAATAACCGGTGGCATCTCTCCTTCATTTACATTTACTATTAAACTTTGAAGAGTAACTAACCTTTGAGATTCTGAAACAGTATATCGTGTAACGGTAAGTTGTAACATTCAACAGAAAGCTGCCAAATCATAAGCTTATCTGTGCCCTTTTTTTTTTTTTTTTTGCAGGCACGAACATCACACCCCACCTGAAGCTAACGCTCACCTGTTCTCGTGCATGATGTCTTCCAACGCGTGCCTCCAGAAAAGCGTGACTGCAGAACATGCGCAGGAAATATCAAATAAAATCGATACCACTCTTTACCGCGAGGATGCTAATTTAACTCGCAACTGATGCATGATCGCTGTAACAATCTAGAAATACAGTAACATGTTACATTGACAGATTTGACGTTAAGTAATGCTATATTTGTCCGCTAATCCAGCTGTCTTTGAAAGATACTATAAACCTAGTACTGGCACTATTTTGTAATAACACGATAGTTTTGGTTTAGTTAGTTATATACTTACTTCAAAGAGTATATTGATTGACACAGTTGTCTGTAGTCTGATTAATTATTAAGAAACATTCATCCATCCTAGACAAATTTTAAAATCTAATTTGCTTCACAGTGTAACGATAATTATTTAAAACTAACAAAAAACAGTAGCTCTTGGTTTTACTTCAGCACAAAGCGACGCAATAGGCTATCTGTGCTGTGCTCACCACAGGTATCGAAACCCAGTTCAGAAGATTCCAGACTTTTCCCTATGCCGTTCAGGATGAGATAGGGGGATGCACTAATAGAAAACAGAGGTTGCATGAATATTTTTCTTAATCATAACACTTCATTTTGGTGTTAAGTTAAACAGCAACAACATACAATTACGACCCAAGCTAGTCCAGGGGTAAGTCTACGGATTTACAACACTAAGATCGGTGGTTCGATTACCCTCGGTAGACTTAGCAGATTGCCAGATGTGGCTGTGTTATACGAAAACATACACACACATGCACTTATAAATAATGTAAATAACTTTCTCACCTTATAGCTTCAACCAGTCATTTTTTTAACCCAGAGCTTAAAAATAACTGTTGACCTGTGGCATTGCCTACTCAAGAAATGTCATATGCGTTTATTTATTAATGGATGACTCCATAACGCATCAAATATGATATATATTGTGCACTAATTCTACCATTCTGTAATTTGCAAGATTTGTTTTAAACCTTCTTACGTCAAGTGTCAACCACGGTTAGTTTTCTCTAAGTTTATCATGATATACATGATGCCTAGAATTATTAAAATTTTAAAATGTCTCCTAACGAGTGCGTTATTTCGTTCGTTTGTTTGAAACTCAGCACAATTTAGCAGTGTAACACTAGAGGGAAAGCAGCTAGTGATCACCACCCACTGCCAACTCTTTAATTACTCTTTATAAACAAATAGTGGGATTGAACGTAACATTATAACGTTCTCAGGCTGAAAGGACGAGTGTGTTCGGTGACGGGATTTGATCCCCCCCTCCTCACAGATTATGAGTCGAATGCCTAAACCACCAAGCTGTGTACAATTTTAGAGTTATATAAATGCAGCGGCGGTTCTCATATAACAACTAGTGTACTAACAACAATAAATCAACTAGTGAATCTTTTATTGAACGAAACTTATGTTCTCTAGGCCACAACGTCCTAAGTCTTGTTGTGGATGCTATGGACACAATGGTGTTTTTTAATACAGAACTTTGTTATTCACCGATACGATTCATAATACACATATATAAGCGTAATCTTGAGTATCACGTATTACTATAAATAGAACTTATACATTAAGAAACAGAAATAACACGTAGACTGTGTTCTTGATCGCTAGGTGACGCTCTGATCGTGTGTTGGTTTTCAAGATTTATAGATCAATCAAAAGACGCTATCCGATTATTGTGAAACTTTAAAGGAAAAAAAAATTATAAATTACTGAATAAGTAGTCGTTTGCTCTAAAACCTTAGTACGTCTGTAATAACAGAATACGATTAGAGTGCCACCTTGTGAGTATCACACCAATTACTTTCTTTAAAACGTTTTTTGTCTATGCATTGTAACGCTTATTCTCTTTTATTAATACGTGATTTGAGAATGGTTACCCATTTTCTGGTGTTTAATGGAGAAAATGACATAGTTTTAGAATTTATGGTAAAATTTTAAGTCAACAGTTTCAAACAAGTAAAGTTTTACAAAACACACGTATACACACATGGTGTTATACGATGACTGATCGCATGTGAGTACGTAACAGACAGTAAAATCGATTGACGCCAGCTTGCAATCTGTACACATATTGTTTCAATGCAAGTTACACACACACACATATACGTACGTTAAGCATTTGATTCAGATCTTAGGCCTATAAGGTATACAGTTAATGTTATTTATTTCTACACTAAATTGAATATCGTTGTGAGTCGCTATAGTAAATGTTGAGATATATATGACAAAAGTGAGAACATGTGACACTTCTTTCACTTGCTTGGACGATTATCCTCGTCAAAACTGGATACAGCAGATGTGGTTTAGTTGATCTATTATGACGTATTATTCTACTTTGATTTCACTCATTCTTACAGTTTCTTACAGCTAATCTGGTCTTATCAGGCCCCAATGACCCAGTCGCGGAACAAAAACTAGCTTACTGGTTCACCAGTTTTTATGAATGATAATAAAGTTAAATCAGATAAAACAGTAAACATTATTAATATATATATCAAAGCCAGATGACGGTTAGTCACGATCTATTTCTTCTAATTTTGGGAAATACGTGAATCTAATTTCCTTTTTCTCCTATAATGTTTCATCTTTTGAATTTCCATTCCAACTTTAGTTGGATTTAATTGCTAACATTGGCACGAATAGTTTTCTAAATTTCGGCATTTTATCTGCTGTATAGAAGCCGGCCAATAAGAAAGTTCGCAGGACCAGATCACTCATAGCGTTATGTGTGTGACTCCGCATCATCCACATCATTATGGCTTCAAGGTAAGTAGGATACGAATATGAAAGTCGAGAAGACTCCCACGATCAAAACTATGAAAGTACATTTGCACCATATCAACACCTGTAAAAAATAAGCGCAAATATACGCCTGTCAATTATTACGATAAATATTTTGTCAATAGAGACTAAAGATATCAATTATATGTAGGGAAGAGGACAATGTTTTCTCAGAAGAAGAACAGGTGTGTATACAATAATCTGGTCATCATATCTTTTCATCCTTTATCTAAAGCCACCAGCATGCATCATATTTGCTCAGCTACATGTAGTAAATTCAGGAGCAACGCGTAACATGTTCCTGGGAAGGGAACTTTTACATTTTTTGTGTGTTGTCAGTTTTGTAAGAAACTGTTTTGGTTTTGGTTTTCAGTTGTTTTCGCCATTTATGATGGGCTTTTTCGCTAATAATAGCTATATATTATGACAATATAAATATAAAATAAACAATAAAGTGTTATTAATTCCTATTTAAAATCTGATATGTAAATGACTTGAATAAAATTTGATAAAAATTATAATTCACTTGCTTAATCTCTTTCTCACTCTAACAGTTGTTGTTTATATCATTGATGCCGTATATAGCGCCGAGAGCAATTTTAGAACGTTTTTTATGTCGGTGCGACAAACGTGTAGAACGCTCGTTAGGTGTTGTCGAATCTTCGTAAATATAACAGTAATGATTTTCCGGCAACCACTGTTCCTCAATGATTTTGTTCCCACTATGGGATTAAGCACATTCTATAATAAAAATTCTACTAACGCGGGACTAATTCTCTTAAATGACTTCACTTACGAATTTGTCCTTCGTTGGCTTCCCTTAAAAACTATTATCGATTTATGGTAGGATGTATCTGAAAGTGTGATACCTGTTCAAGTCAGACAGTATTACAAAAAGTTATATGATGCTATTCCAGGAGATTAAAAAGACTTGGTTGACAGAGAGATTCTCTCAGTTACAGGTACGACAAATTTTATTCTTTAGATGTGTGATTCACATGATGAAAATGTTATCCACTTAAATGTTCTTCCTGTTAAAAAACTGATTAAGTTAATGTACCAGAACTCCAACCCCGCTACTGAAGAAATTACTGCATGGAAAGATATTTTAATAGATACTAACTGGAAAAAAATACATAAATATACTTATCACCCATTTAAAGGCTTTATCTTTTCTGATGTGGATTATTTATTTTATCACAATGCTTTAATGACGAACAATAAACATGATACTGATTTATGTAGAATTTGAGGTAAAGACACTGAAACAGTGAGATATTACTATTGCCTGTGTCCAATGGTTCAACTTTATGGACATTAGTTTTCGACACTATTTCCTTTATTATACAAAAATCAGTACCAATGAATCAGAAACGGCGAATTCTTGTACAGGGCTTCCCAGAAGGATTAAGAACAGACTACAACCTACAGTGTATGTTCTTGATTACATTAGTTAAATATTGTGTTATGACTGCTAGGAAAATCTGTTTAGCCAAAAATATACAGTTAATTCTGTTGTCATTTTATAATAATCAGTTAAGAAAAAAAATAAGTTTTGATAATTCCAGGTATGTTATTGGCGTGGATGTCAATTATTTCTTTCAATTTTATTGTAAACTTGTTCGTCCTTGTTCACAACGTTACATTATTGTGTGTCCTTTGATATGAGCAATCACAGATAGTATTAGGTGCATTCAGTTGTATTTAACCGTGTATTTGATTGTTGTACTTGTTTTGTGTGTAATATATGTGTTTATGAGGCCTCTTCAAGAGGTTTGTAAATAAAAAAAAATGTTGTTCTACAGTAACAAACTCCGTCGATAATAAATATTACACATGCAGTTCATCCACTGTACTTTTCTTAAAATAATAGATAGCCAGTTAATAACGGAGATTTCCTCTCCTATAGTTGGCACAATATTAAGAGAGTGGAAATAAGATGTTTGTGTTTAGTTGCATGGATAGTTTATAATAGCTTTGAAGTGAATAAGAGTATTCTTTATCCTATATTTTTAACAGGCTATTAGAAAAGTAAAACAATATAACGTTTCTGCCTACTTGCTTCAACGGTTGTAAAGCTGTCTTCTAAAAAAAATAATTATATTTTGTAACTGGCAAGCCAAAATGTAAAAATAATTTTTTCGGGGATAATGAAAGCTGTTAGCATAATTAATTTCTCATTATAGCGTTAGCTAGCGCTAATGAGGCTAAGTTAGTAACACCAGCAAGTTCTAAGAAGTTGGGAATTTTTATTTGTGCAAACGGAAATTCTTCATGTGATGTCAGTGTAGCTTTGAGTTTTAAACAAAAATAGATAATTTAAAACGCTAAGCAAGTATAATGAAAAACTAAAGTCCAGCAAAACATATGGCTAATTATCAGTGATGACGATGCATGGCTAATTATAATGTAGTGTAATAGACGTAATTTTATGTCTGTTAAAAAAAAACACGTCATAATTATTTTTAATGATGTCATTACTTGGCAAATAAGGTTAGCATAAGTACTAACACAGCTTGTTCAGTACAGTTTTGTTGGAGAATTCCTGTGTAATGTGTGAACACAAAATAAATTAGCTTGTATGTCCGAAAACTTATCGCTGTCCAGATAGGGGGAGTTTTAATTTAGCATGTCTAATAATATAAAACATTGAATATAGAAATTCAAAATACATTAGGTGAAAAATGTCACAGAGTTTAATATGCTATTTAATTTAAGACTAAAATGTTAAATATATATTTGTGTCGTATGAATTATAAAAGTCACTTAAAAATGATGATCTATATTCCAAGAGTTAGGTTTGGAATTATCACTGTGGACATATAATTATCACTCACTTATCACTGTGGACATATAATTATCACACAGTTTTCACTGTGGACATATAATTATCACACAGTTTTCACTGTGGGCACCTCAGTCACAAATGAATGTTTTAGATGTGTGTTTTCTGTGTGTAAATTTTCTAAACGAAGAATGTGAACTTCGTCTTTGGATGATGAAAAAAAACTATTCTCCCCAGGGTAGAAGGGAAGAAGAAAAGACTTATTAAGGTTAATGATTATAGTTAGGGTGACGTGCATAAAGTATCTTATCAGCTAAATACGCCATTACAGTTATTGTGATCAATCAAGTTATCAGCAAAAATAACAAATCAACTGAAATATCTGAGTTTTGCAAAACGGATCGTCGATGTCATTATTTGGAAAAACCTAGTTCCACTTACGCCACAAATTGTCCTTGATTAGGCTTGGCAGAAAAAAACCTAGTTCCACTTACACCACAAACTGTCCTTGATCGGGACTGGCTGTACAAACCTAATTTCACTTACACCACAAACTGTCTTTCATCAGGCTTGGCAGAACATCATAAAGAAGAAGAATTGGAGTAATTTTTGCTGTAATTTGCGAAAAAGAAAGTTAACACGTAAATCATTGATAAGTCTTCATAAAAAATGACTATTTAGTTCTTTGCACGTGCTTCTGATGGGGTTTTAGTACCAAACACAAATACAAGGGTATAAAACAGAGTTCCTAAAACCTACACGTTTTGTTTTGACCTATATTTCTTTTTCTAATTTATAAAAACCATTTTGTTTGTTTGTTTTGGAATTTCGCACAAAGCTACTCGAGGGCTATCTGTGCTAGCCGTCCCTAATTTAGCAGTGTAAGACTAGAGGGAAGGCAGCTAGTCATCACCACCCACTGCCAACTCTTTTACCAACGAATAGTGAGATTGACCGTCACATTATACGCCCCCACTATTCGAAGCTCACGGACTATCCAAATAACAAATTATAATAGACAAATAACCATCATTGAAAGATTCAGTCATTGCTCAATACAGATCCTGATTCGTACAACTTCACTCGCATGAGAAACAGCATGATGGAACATTAAAACGTGAGACACGTGATTGCTGACGTTGGTGCCAAGTTACACGTTGTAATAGTTAGACGAACGCCTTTTCCTTTAGATTTCCTTACTATTATTTATTCTCTTTCTATAACATTTCAAAAATATTACATAATATTGTATTATTATTATAATATTTTAGTTTAGTTTGTTTAGAATTAAGCACAAAACTACTCAATGGGCTATCTGTGCTCTGGCCACCACGGGTATCAAAACCCGGTCTTTAGTGTGTAAGTCCGCAGACATACCACTGTGCCACTGGGGGCCTATTATAATATTATTAATATTATTACATAATATAATATAATATTACAAATATTATATATACTAATGTATGTCTGTGAAGCTCATTACACACAAATAGGTATTCATACTCTGCACTACTAATTTGTTTGGAATTCTATTATCATTATACATTATTCTAATTCTTAAAAACCCTAAGGGACTAGATTGAAAATGAAGTTTTTAAAAATGTATTAGGTCTAATTCTAAGGTCTTATGACAAATGTGTGCCCCCCGCTATTACAGTGGTACTTCTACGGATTTACAATGCTAAAATCAGGGGTTCGATTCCCCTCAGTGGGCTCAGCAGATAGTCCGATGTGGCTTTGCTATAAGAAAAACACACACAATACAAATGTAATGGTAATCTTTTTTCATCAATTGTAGAAAGCTTACACACCATAAAAATTGTTACTGTATCAAATAGCTTATATAGGTAGTGTTCCAGTCTCTGCTGTGTTTGTTATATCCCAGCTGGCTTAGACTGAGCGAAATGTGTCGTCGAAAAATGTAAGGTAGCTGAAACACTATTATTATATAATATCTTTATTTATGAAAATCCCTAAGGTACTAGATTAAAAATGCAGTGTTTAAAAATGTATTAGGCCTAACTGTAACGTCTTGTGACAAATGTAATTGTGACCAAACGACATATCTCATATAGTAGGATATTTTCATTCAGGTATTTAGAATTATTAAAAAAGATAAAACTTGATATTTAGTACGTTTTTACTCCGGAAGAAAAGAACCTTGAATGAATTTTGTAGCGGTGTTAACGGGACTCATTCTCTGTCGTAAACAGAGTGCGCATAGCTCATTTTGCAGTTTTTCGCTTAAACACAAAACAAGCAAACTGTTATTGGGATTTCTGACATATTATTTCGCATTCTCTTCCGGTTAGTATTCAGGTGAAACTATTTCTGTTACAATTAGATCTAAATTATGTCCCATGGTGCCTGATATCTATAATATTAGAGATTAAGCCTTAAAGATTGTGCTGACAATCCACACTTCAACAAAAGACTGATAAAAATCTGATTACATTTCAATAAATTTATCACTTACCTTCTACAGAAAACTTTAAGAAGCTTGTTATTTATTAATTTTTCACAAAAAGAAAAAAGTCCCGAAAATAATTATATCAAAGAAACCAGTTATTTACGGAAGTATTTTTGTCACAGTAATGTCTTTGTTTTTTTATATTTCGCGCAAAACTACATGAGGGCTATCTGTGCTAGCCATTCCTAATTTAGTAATATAAGAATAGAGGGAAGGCGGCTAGTCATCACCATCCATCGTCAACTCTTGGGCAAGCATGTTTGATTGGTGAAGATTCGAACCCGCGACCCTCAAGTGCGTTAATCATCAGGCCATGCCGGGTTTACCCAAGAGAAGAAAACAAGTCTCTCCCTTAGTTGAAACATACAATGTCTGAAGCACGTGGTGTATTGATTTACCACTGAAAAGCTCGTATCAAAAAAAATTATGCCTCCTGTCACAGTTTAGTCTACAGTGAAACTGTAATTAATTGGACCTCGCTAGATCGATAATTTGTTGCGGTAACATGAAACCTATTCTCAATCCCATTTGAAGTGAGGTTTAATGGGGTTTAAAGGGATAACAGATACAAGAGTGAGGTAGAGATTAGGATTACAAAGTTTTGGTTTTTGATCAAACTGGATAGTTCAGGAATACAAATGAAAAATCATTTAAGACAGTTTGGTTCAAGAAAGAAAAATAATTTCTGGAAACTTCCCTATACGTATAAAAATTATTTACTCTTTCTAAAGTACCAGAAAGCTAATTTTGAGCTTACTATCAGGAAGTACGTATCTTGTTCTTACACACTTCAAGTTTCTGTTCCAAAACTAAATTGGTTGATTAATATTTCTATAATTACTAACAGTATTACGTATCCTGGAATGAAAACGTTCATTATTATTGTGAAATGGATTGTTTGTTTGTTTGTTTTTGAATTTCGCACAAAACTACTCGAGGGCTATCTGTGCTAGCCGTCCCTAATTTAGCAGTGTAAAACTATAGGGAAGGCAGCTAGTCATCACCACCCACCGCCAACTCTTGGGCTACTCTTTTACCAACGAATAGTGGGATTGACTGTAACATTATAACGCCCCCACGGCTGAAAGGGCGAATATGTTTGACGCGATCGCGATGCGAACCCACGACCCGCAGATTACAAGTCGCACGCCTTAACACGCTTCGCCCTGCCGGGCATAGTGAAATTGGTTAAATTTCCGGTTTCAAAGCAACAACAGGAATGTTTTAGAGGTATTAATAGGTAATTTCTAACTCTGGAATTGAGAATGTTCAAACTAAACGGTAGGTTGCATGCACGTTAGCTAAATGTCTATACCTTCAAGGTTCAGAGATATGTATGTGTGTGTGTTGTCTCTGGTTTTGAACTAACCAGAGGAAAAATCAGCCAGTCACTGGCACCTGTTGTTGTAAGTTTTTCACATTTCTTATGATGCGGCCGCAGTAAAAGTGTGAAGAGTGTTTAGTAATATCACGTTTTTAAACCTTGCAGCCTTCTAAGGTCATGCATGGCGCATTATCTTTCAAAAAATTGCATTTGTAAAAAACACACTTAGACTTGGAACTTTATTGCTATATGACATACGTTAACTCAAATACTATCACACCTTAAGATTTTTGTGAAAATGTGTTTATGTTTTATATTTATGGTAAGTCTACTAATACTATCCACCGCCGTTTCTTACTTTGAATTACTAACCAGATGGAAGGCAACCTGTAGGTAACACCCCATCATCCATGTTAACGGACAGGTTGCTATTCTTATAACGCCCCCACAGCTTAAAGTGTGAGGAATAGCGTGGGGTAGCAGCAAAGCTTGCCAATCCTGAAGTTTAGAGTACGACCAAAAAACCATTCATAGCCCCACGTGAAAAAGTAAATTTCACTCGAATGATAGGAGACCGTGTGTGTGTCTTTTCTTATAGCAAAGTTACATCAGGCTCTCTGTTGAGCCCACTAAAGGGTAATCGAACCCCCTGATTTTAGCGTTGTAAATCCGTAGACTTACCCCTGTACTAGCGGGGGGAGTGGAAAGAGAGCATTGAAATTCAAAATTATTTTGAAATACTAATCTTCGGTGATCCAGCAGTAGGCTTGAAGCCTTATAAAACTGAAGTTCGGGTTTGATCCCAACAGTAGTCACAGCTCATATAAACCGTCAGTACAGTCTTTCGCCTAAAATCAAACATATCGTTTGAATAAATCGATAGATATCGTGATTTATTGAACTCTCAGTTTCGATACATGGGGTGGCACGTCACAGATAGCCTATTGTGCAGCCTTGCGTGTAACTATGAATTCGCTGTCTTTCATAAACACAGCTGTATTCTAGTAAACACTTGTGTGTTACTAGAAATTACAGAACATCAAACACAACTCAAAGTAATCTACATGTCGTGAAAAATCAGGGAATTAACATCCGTTTTCCTCTCAATTCTAAGATAAAAAAAGATAATGTCTAATGTAGATTGAACATTAATCTGTGTAAACAGGTTACATCGAAATGAAAGGATGTGGTACCATGTATTCAGATATAGTGGATTAATTATTGATTAACTACAAAGTCATAGGTTCAAGTATAACCGTCCCTAATTTATAACTACTTACCACCAGAGGAAAATAAACTAGTCAGCAGTACCCATATAATATGTTACACTGAATCAAATAGCTAAATTCCCAGTTACCTTGAAAACTTACTCGCAGCCAAAGGTTCTAAGGGTATTCAGAAATGTACAACGGGCTCAAACTCTGGACCTTTTTCAAGTGTTTTGAATATATTCGAGTGGTTCAATGGGTAACGTCTTTGAGACGTTGAGTGATACAAAAATACTAAGTCAATGGGCACCAAATATAATTGTATGAAATGAAATACTAACATGGACAGAAATGTATTAAGGGGGTTAGCGCTATTTTTTCAGACAAAGGGAAGTGGCTGGTGAAGTATATTAGGAGCACGAGAAGCATGTTTGTAATTTTCACTAAAAACGGAACCTTTTAATGATATCTAAGGATGTTTTAAATACTTTTATAAATATATATGGATGTAATGTAGAGGCGCGATAGTATCTAGGGAAGCACTTCTGTAATTTTTACTAATATCCACTCTTTTGGTGATATATAAGAATGATGAAATTTAGGAGGCGCGATCGTATCTACCGCTCCCCTCTCCCCCGTACAATTTATAAAACTGTTTAAACATTTTTACTTCAAAACAACTTATATGAGTGTTAACACTTTTACTATCCCGGTCGCACCAAACATGCTCGCCCTATTAGCCGTGGGGGCATTATTATGTTCGGTCAATCCCACTATTCGTTGGTAAAAGAGTAGCCTAAGAGTTGGCAGTGGGTGGTGATGATTAGCTGCTTTCCCTCTAGTCTTACACTGCTAAATTAGGGACAGCTAGCACAGATACTCCTCGAGTAACTTTATTTAAAAACAAACAAACACTTTTACTAATAAAGCATTTAAATGTTTGTTGCAACAACACTTAACGACTCTAGCTATTCTGAACTAGAAACTGTCTTTCGTCTTCAGTGTCACAGATAGAGTGGTTAAAACTTGTTAACGTTTCTCTTGTGTTACTAGACGAATAATAGGAAATTACAGTTTTTCCTGCTGTTATATGATTTCAGAACAAAAGTTAATGCTGCGGTTTTTATATTGTAAACTTCACCGTTCTTGTTACTTGTTTCATAACTAACGCTCTAAGCATTAATATGCTAGAGCATTAGGCCTCGCGTATCATGCTAAGCTGGCAGTGACGTTCCTTGAATATATTGGCCTAACGTCGTAGCCTGTGGGTCTTCAATTACGTGAAACATATAAGAGATTATTTTAGGAAATCCATCGCATTATGTTAAGCGACACCAGATATTTAGAAATGCCCTGGAAATAATTATATTAGAGAAATGGTCAAAAATACTTCATTCTCAGTGGTTGGAGTCAAAGTGGAGCGCCTACAAAAATCATTAAAGAAAAACTCCCTTCTCGCTATATGAAAAGTAACCAAGAAGGGAAACTAAAACAATCTTGTATGAAGAACTACAAAAAGAATGGTATTGATCAGGTAAAACTTGAATAACGGTAAACCGTTAAGAGTTAGATGGATCTGAGAGTAATGGGTGCAGCTAACCTTCTAACTTGTCACGCAAGATTGTTCAAGGATGTACAACCCTCGTTATCATAAAAACTGTTAATGAAATTTTCTTCTCTAAAATGAAATACATATTTAATAAAGTGTTGTATTGGACATTTCATTTTTTTCTGTTTCCCAAGAGAGATGGCCAAGTGAATTCGGTAATAGAATTGCCCATTATCTGGTTTCTACTTTAACTAACGGCTTTACAGGATCTCTTCAACACTCTAAGTTTGAACATTCAACATCGACACCAAAATGTCCTTGATGTTTCTAGTTGCCCTACTCTATAATGATATGGAGTGTCATTATTTGCGAAGATGTAAAGATCCCTTTTCCAAATGCTCACTCACGAACAATGGTTGGATGAACGATCATTTCATATGAAGGATCATCAAGCACCTGATTTACAAGAAAACAGTTACCAAGGAGAGTGACATTACTTTATAACAATGATTTTACTTTGCTGAGTAAAAGATATAAAAAACAACTATAAGTTAAATGTTTCGTGCACTGCCATTTAGTTTATGATCCTAGAGTGGAAAAATATCTCGTGCTGGTACGATTTGAATTTCCCGCAAAGATACTCGAGGGCTATCTAGGCTAGCCGTCCCTAATTTAGCAGTGATAGACTAGAGAGAAAGCAGCTAGTCATCACCACCCACAATCAACTATTTGACTACTCGTTTACCAATTAATAATGTGATCGGTTGTAACATTATAACGGGTGAAAGGGCGAGCATATTTGGTGTGACGGAATTTCGAAGCCGCAGCCCTCAAATTATGATTCGAGTGCTCTAAACACCTGACCATGCCAGGCTTATTTTGAAACGATGAGTCAGGCTCGAATTCGTGCTGTATTAAAAAATGTCTTCCGTACTTCAAACTATGGAACCTTACAAGAGTAGCAGTATTATGGTATCTTACAGGAGTTGTATTAATTTCCTTAGTGTATAATTACTGTACCTTACAAGAGTTGTATTCATTTCCTTAGTGTATAATTACTGTACCTTACAAGAGTTGTGGGCAATCCTTTAGTGCATAATTATGGTACCTTAAAAGAGTTGTAGTTAATCCCTTGATGTGTAATTATGGTACCTTACAAGAGTTATAGCCAATCCCTTAATGTGTAATTATGGTACTTTACAAGAGAGTTGTAGTCAACCCTTTAATGTATAATTATGATACCTTACAAAAGTTGTAATCAATCCCTTAATGAGAATGATCGGCAGCAGAAGGCTGCTGACTATTTAGTTTTCCTTAGTTCATTCAGTTGTTTAGAGAACTGAGGCTTGGGAAGATACTATTTGATTTCATTATAATGTTATCGGTTCAGAACGTGAAATCAGGCGAGTTTAAGAAACAGACCGTACCCTGGTCATGAATGAATTAAGGTCTGAAAATGTCCTAAGTCATCTAAGTGATTGGAATGAGCGAGTATAACGGCGGTCTTTCCAAGTTCTGTTTTGTTTTTTTTAGAGCTAAATGACATCCAACGATTATGAAACGTAAGAACCACAGGCCGGAGATACAGGCTAAGTTCCTAGTCTTGAAAATGAGAACAAGATCAAATGTCCTAAACAAAGAATTTGATTTATTTTGAATTTCGCGCATTGGGAGTAGCCCAGCATGTGTTTCAAAAAAAGAGATATAACATGGTTGTTCAACAGAGAAGAGAAAAATCGTGTTTATACTTTTCATATTGTTCATAGGAGTCTCATTTTCATTCGTCAGTCCAGTTACATCATGAATCTCGATCAAAACCATTAATACCATCCTTTCTTTTCCGTCCTACCAGCGCGAGCCACCCGCGAACCACTAACTCACCAAATACGCTACTGACCGACACTTCTGCCGAATATTCTCCAAACAAACTGATAAGTTCCAACCCCAGTTTTCATTTTTCTAGTGACGAAGATCTACCTAGAAGCCTAGACGATTCATTCCCAAAACTCTTTTGTCTGAACAATCCGCAACAAATTGAATTTTTTAACACATTGATATACATGTCACATACTAGTTTGTTATAACAACCTTCACATTTAATAGAGCACTAGTTAGGCGAACTGTTGAAAATGAGTTTTCTCGGGAAACTTCTGTTACTCCATTCCTTATATCTAACTCTTTAGACAGTAGATTAACAGCCCCCTGCCGCGCAGAACTATAAGTACGAAACAGGCAGTTTATTACAACAGAAAATCATCCTTCTAAAACGAAATGACAAGAAGCCCTAAATACCAAATACTTAAGATATTGTCTCTACCACAATCTCTAGCGAGGCAAAAGGAAAGAGTAGTTTACGAGCATTTTCGGTTATTTTCCGAGATTTTCTCGGAAGACTTCGTATCGAAATTTCTGCCAGTCGTTTTTTTAGAGAGAAAAGAAAGATTCGGTTAGACATTAGAGTCAAAACTATAATCCAGAAAGGTACAGGAAGAAAGTGATATACTATAAAAAAATTAAAATTTATATCGTAATCTATGTGTTATTGAGTCGTGTCATGATAGAAATATAGATGCTAAGTAAATACAGTTTACGTATATAAGAAGATAAAGTGATGTGAGAATATAGCATTTCGTAATAAAGTGGTGTCATAAGTTTCGTTTGTCACTTCCTCAGGTATCGAAACCCCAATAATAAAAAATGAGTTTGAAGATGGAACCACATTTATAAAAGCTAAAGGGGAAGATAAAGTGGAAAAAAAATATTTGAATAAAGAAAGAAAATATGTGTAAATTCCAAAATTTAACAATACTTTTTGGTATTGGAACCACCGTTACATCGCAGATGGTTCAATATAGATCTCGAACAATTTGCTAACTTTGTTCGTATATCCAAAAGGAGCGTCAAGCAAAAGAAAAAGCATTTTCAGAAGAACAGGAATTTGAAAGATAAATCCAATAAAACAAAATAGCTGTAAAATCATAAACTCTAAAAGCGAAAAATAATTATATTATTTGGCGACTTTTCCAGTAACTGCTCTTCGTCAAGCATGATTTCGTTATCATAAACAAAAAAATGGAAATCGCTGAAAACAGTTAGTTAATAAATAAATGAAGATAATATGACACGTAACAGCAACCGAAAATAATGAGATAAAAGTTTAAACTAAAGCAGAAGTCACAACAAATGAATCTTCTGTCACTGGCCTGAGTTAGTAATGATATAGGAACTGCGAATTGTGTTAACACAGGTCGTCAAGGTAACAGTTTAAAACTTTCTAAGATACAGTTATAAATATATCGTTTGGAAATATAAACTGACGAAAGAAAGTTTAAGCTACAGTTACAAAATATAAAAAAATTTGTGTTGCTCTGACAAGTGAAAGACAGAATGATTTTTTTCGTGAGCGTTTGATTGCGTGAAAGAAGCAACTAGTTGAAGTTATTTAATCTCACAAAAGCGATGAAGTTTCATGCTGTTAAGAGAAATATGGAATCCTAAATAACCGTGGTTTGGTTTTTTTTTAATTTCGCACAAAGCTACTCAAAAACTATTTAGCAGTGTAAGACCAGAAGGAAGGCAACTAGTCATCACCACCCACTCGCCAACTCTTGGGCTACTTTTTTACCAACGAATATTGGGATTGAACATCACATTATAACACCCCCACGGCTGAAAGAGCGAGCACTTTTGGTGCGATGGGGATGCGAATCCGTGACCCGCAAGTTACGAGTCGCACGCCTTAACTCACCTGGCCAGTTGTAAATCCGGAGACATACCGCTGTACTAGCGGGGGGGGAGCTTTAGTTTCCCCTATGAGCAGAGGATTATGGTAAGGTGGATTTGAAATGTATTAGTCACAAATCAGCTTATTTCTGAAGAAAATTTCTTGAAAGTGGGATTGCATAAGAGGTGTGTATAACTGTATGACTAACATTCAAATGGTGTGAGTGGTGACAGTTTTAGGCTTGAATGACTAATAAATTTAACATAAGCCTATATACAAGTCCTCGTGATTCATCACCAAACTTTCTTCTGACAGGAGGCTGAATGTAGCGCATTGATTAATGTGTTGGATTTAAAAGCTACGGTTCCTTGGTTTGCGTCTCGTTAGTGAATAACAAAAAAACTGCACTTCACACTTTGAGGGTTTCGGTGCATTTTAAGAGTGACGACTATATCTTACTATTCGTGTGATCAGAATTTCTCAAGTGCTAGAGATAAGTGGTTCTGACTAGCTGCATTCCTTCTAGTCTATACCTGTCACTTCAAAATTAAAGACGGCTAGCACAGATAGCCCTCGTGTAGCGGCAAATTCAACAACAGCAAGCCCTTCCGGTGTTAAAACGTTTGAGAAATGAGTTTATTTGATCTGTGTTTTAGCGTAAGTAAAGCAGTGGCTGTCGCAATTGTATTGACGTCAAAGGACGTTTCCCAACGCATTATTTCACCGTTTATGACGACAACTTATGCTCTCTAAAGCAATGTCTTACGAATGAAGCACAGCTTTCATCATCTAAATCATCTCAACAAGACTTTCGTCGTTAAACGGAATACACCATTTTAGTTGCATTTTGTGCGTTAAAACTGATTTAAGCCTAACAGTTTTAAACATGTCCAGGTTTTATTCTGTGCTTTAAATGAATATAAGTTATTGTGGGTGATAAATAGCATTTTATTTAGTTTATAAATATAATCTTTCTATGCTGAACAGCGGGTAAAAAACGCCACTTAAATAGCCTTTCATGGTCATCAACTCTGTCACGTGCTGTCTTCTGCAATATTCAAAGTAAAATTATGCAATTTTATTGCAGTACCACTTGAGGAAGGAAACAGGGACAATTTATCTGATGCGAACCATGCTTATGTTTTAAGCTGTATGTATGATTCACTGGTTTAAAGGATTTACTGGATGTCTTCAGAGAGTCCTGAAAAGCGCCTGACACATTTTATTAACATGTGTGTAGCTTTATTCAATAAACGATCAGTTCCAAAAAAATGAAAATGCTTCATTTAATGAGTCCTTAAAAGAGGAGCTCCACTTTCCCTCTTCTAGTTAACACTTATGAGGACACTTTGACGTTCCTAAACTTGCAACCTACACTAAATAAATGTACTTTATCAATAGTATATAGGAAAGGAAACTAAGGCTTATTTATATTAGAAGAATATTAGCTGTCGTCGTGTGAACAGTCATGTTTGACTCTTTCCTTTTGATGTTCTTTTCCTTATGTTCGTGTTGTTATTTTCCGTTGGTAACAGAAGTAACTAAAAACAATAATGGCGGCCATGCAAGATTTTGTCATTTGATTTTGTTCGAAATAATTAATTAAATTAAATTAATCGTCCTGCAGAGAATAAAATTTCAGTTGTTCCTAGTTGTTTGTTTGTTTTTCTTTTATCTATTTGCTTTCTTTCATTTCATTCAAGTTGTGAATTTTTTGACATTTTCACACGTGGATCCAGAGAATCCAAACAGTTATTAACATGATGCCCAATGTAAACAATATCACAGTTAAGTGTTGAAGGTGCCACGTTCGAGTGTTGTCACGCTGAAGTGGTTAGGGAGCACTTCCATGTTACTATAGTGGTATGTTTAAGTAGTGAAGATGTACAATCAGAGGGTGGGGGTGTCATGCTCAATAAATGAGGATACACTTGACATTGGAATGGTGTTACATTCAAGCAACGAGGGTGCCACACTCAAGTAGTGAGGGTGTTGCATTTAAGTGGTGAAGGTATCAACTTCCTTAGGTAATGATGCACCTAGAAAGAATCCAGATAAGGTCGTCTTTAATTTTGAACTACCTTTCAGAAAAAAAAGAACCAATTCAGTAACGTTTACTGGTCACTATAGTTTGAACCGGCCATTTAATCTCAAACTAGGAATTAGCTATCAATTTTATAATGTGCCCAGAAGTAAAAGCGTGCAACGTGTTCAGTGATATCACTTCTTGAATCTTGGAACTTTTGATCCTCAGCTTGACACGGCTGTGAAAATGTTGGTATGTTTGTTTTTTGTTTCCTAAGTTTTATTCTTTAAAGAAACTCTATATTCAGGTTAAGACAGATATAAAGTAATTGAAAATAAAGACACATACTACTAATTATTTCATATATTTTGACACGATAATTAAAAATTGTACACTAGGTAATATTAATAGTAAAAAATTGAAAGAAAGATAAAAGTATTCTGGTCTAGTCTTTGGATCCGAATTGTTATGATTTACATTCTGTTGCCACAAAAACGTTCCGAGCTTTGAAGCCGTGGGGTGTATTATAAGTTTGGTTATCAAATCCCACTATTTCGTCAGACAATAGTAACCCAAGAACTGAACATGGTTGCTGTTTAATAACAACCTTTCATCTAGTTTCAGGTGGGTTAAAGTGCTTGACTTGTAATCAGAGGGTCGCGGGTTCGAATCCCCGTCAAACCAAACGTGCTCGCCCTTTCAGCCGCTATAAAGTCACAACCCATCCCATTATTAATTGGTAAAAAAGCAGCCCAAGAGTTTGCGGTGGGTGGTGATTACTAGCTGCCTTCCCTTTTGTCTTAAATTACTGAATTAGGGACGGCTAGCGCAGATAGCCCTCCTGTAGCTTTGCGCGAAATTCAAAACAAAACAAACCCCCTAGTCTACCAGTTCAAAATTAGAGGCGGATATGTACAAATTACAGTTGTGAACTTTGTTTTAGAAAAACCAAAAAATGTTTATCTTTTTAGGGAAAGTTACTGAACGTATTCGAAAAGAAATCAGAAGTTTTATAAGTAAAGAGAAGCAATGAGTATTATAAACATATGACCGTGAGTTTAATAGGTGTTTTGAATACACTTCATTAAGAAAATAAAAATTCGAATAAATGTTGCGCAAACAACACACACAAATCAAAATACTTCATTTTATGTTCATAAAAGTGTGAAAAAATTGCGTGGTTGTTTATTTGTCGTTAAGCACAAAGCTACACCATGGACTATTTGTGCTGTTCCCACCATGAGTATCGAAACTTTTCCAGCATTATATGTTCTCCGACTTACTGCTGTACCTCTGGATGGGGAACAGCCGGGTGAGGAGGACAAAGACTCAAGTTTTTGCTTTCAGTCGTTCTTGAGCTAAAATAGTTTTTAAAATCTTATACGTAGAGCTGGTAGCTTAGAATAATGATACGCATGCATAATCAATATGCGATTATACTAAGCTACGCAACTGTGAGTAGAAACAACTGTTACTTTTTAAGCTAATAACACATACAAAAAATGATGCCATATCATTAAAGGGTGTTACTAACGGCAAAACTTTATCTATGAAGGTAATATGAAAAGTTTCTTAATTTCAATGCCTGTCTATTTTCAACATTTCTAAATTAGGGTTTCAGAAATGACATGAAATTTGCATAATTCTACAGAATTCTACCTCGAGTTTACATGTCTTTGCATCTCCTGTCATTATAAATTCCACTTCTTCTTGCAGCCCTAATTTTCAATCGCTAAGTTTGACGTATAGCTATTCACAAGATTACGTTTCGAGTCATCAAATTATCAAACTTTGACGATTTTCACTAAGACGAGAAGACGTAAGAAAAAACAATTTTTTTGAAACGTTGAGCATAAAATTACTTTCAGTTGCGACAGTATTTGTGTTGAGATGCGACGTTTGAATTGATTGCCTCAAAGGAAAGTTCATCTTTCTCTGATTAATACGTTCTGTGTCGATGAAAAAATTGTTACGAGTGTTTTCTCAAACAAACAACGTTCTGTACAATTCTTACAAATTCCACTTATTTATAATATCAAGATGCCTAAAATCATTACCAAATACTTAGAATAATTAACGAGGTCTTCCTAAACAGCTTGTCTCCGGATTTATAACGCTAAAATCAGGGGTTCGATTTCCCTCGGTGGGCTGAGCAGATAGAAAAACACACACACACCTAAACAGCTATTACTTTCATTGACACATAAACAGTGAGATTTACCATATTCTGTCAATAATATTTCGTACACCAATGGTAATCTTTCACGTGCGCCTGCACGTGACAGGAAAACAATTCTAACATCATATGGTTTCAAAACAACGGCATGGAACGACCTTGCATAATAACATCATGTCTTCTTTCGTAGCTAACCAGAAAGCTACGCAATAACCCGTCTGGGTTCTGCTCACCACCAGGATCGGTTTCCAGCATTGTAAGTCTACAAACATACCTTTGTGCTACTGAAGAGAAGGCGTGATTAGATTATATCACAACTAATTCTGGCAGTATATATATATATATGTATGTATTATCTAATATCGCACTGAAATAAACGGAAGGTATGTCATAATGAAGTATTTAAGTGAAATTAAATACTATGACATACGGTTGTGTTTCTCTTTTTTATAATTTTTTAATATTTTTCAAAAATCAAGGTCGTAACTGATATCATATCTTAAAATATACGAGCAACGAATGTTTGTTACAGGTATTCAGGTCTTAAATGCATTACACAGAATCAAAAGATTCGCTCGGACTTTCTAAAAAGCATATCTAAATTATTTCATTAATTCCTTAACCAAACTCTCAGCCTTGTAACTGAGCTACAAATGTGACTGTTCAAAATAAAGTAACTTAAATTATATTTCACCATTTGTTGTAGTTGGTAACATAAAAAAATTTTAATATAATATTTGATGATATGTATCATTTCAGTCACTACCACGAGATGGCGATATATACAAGGACTGGTAATAAACAAACGCCCATCGAAAATGAAATGTTTGTTTTGTTTTCTTTTTGAATTTCACACAAAGCTGCTCGAAGGCTATCTGTGCTAGCCGTCCCTAATTTAGCAGTGTAAGACTAGAGGGAAGACAGCTAGTCATCACCACCCACCGCCAACTCTTGGGCGACTCTTTTTAAAGTAATAATTTTAATTATTTTAATTCTTAAAATCGTTCGTATAACAAATTATCCGAATCTAAAAGTAATTAAACGTTGTAACAACTTACACGCAACTCATCGTTTACCCAAAACATGGCCAAGCGTTTTAAGGCGTGCGACTTGTAATCTGAGGGTCGCGCCAAACATGCTCGCTCTTTAAACCTTGGGGTCGTTATTATGTTTTGGTCAGTCCTACTATTCGTTGGTAAAAGAGTAGCCCAAGAGTTGGCGGTGAGAGGTGACGACTATCTGCCTTTCCTCTAGTCTTGCACTGCTAAATTAGGGACGCCTAGCAGAGATAGCCCTCGAGTATCTTTGTGCGAAATTCAAAACAAACAATTACCCAAAACGTTTCAGAAACAACATTTAAAAAATTAAATATATTTAACGTCCGCTGTTATTACATAAAATAACAAAGATCAATTAGCTTAATTTAAAACCTTATGCAAAACTAAACTGTATGAGATCCAGTATTTGTAACAACTAAATCTCAAATTTCTTGCAATTTATCACCAAACAAGTTCTTTCAAAATGTTTAAAATCCTTGAAATGAATTTTGCAACGACCCCTGGCTTGATTCTTAGAATTGTTCTTTTAAGAGATTCGTGGATTGGTTATTTTTGTTTGTTTGTTTTTTTCAGGAACACTTACTGTGCTCTCACTCTCTAATTATTTGAGTATATAAGTTTTGTATACCCGGGAGTGTAAGATTCACTTGACCTAAAATTTGTCTGTGCTTCTGTGTGTGACCAACATAGCTCCAAAATAAAGAACCGAGAAACATGAAACTATACTTAGTGAACTCAGAGGATAAACACCTGAGTATTATCACTTATCCACTTGCGGAAAGAAAGGGTTGCTTACATTAGGCATAAAAATTACAGACAGCCAGGCATGTTCTGTAGGTGTACGTGTGTGCACATACTTAAATATCGGTTTTTCTGAAACATCACTTATCATTTCTATGGTTATAAACAGTTGTGTGAAAGAGCGATCCTGAGGGTGTACATCTAGGTGTTAGTACTTGCCTTACAAACGTGCTTGCGCATGCGCATTTTTTTTTAATGAAGCAAGTTAGCGAAAAACCACATAGAAAAGAAGCGGTTCTTTATATAACAACGTGTGATATATAAATCTAGTGCGTTTTGGTAATCAACGAGTTCCAACAATGGTTTTTATGTCATGTTGCTTAGCAAAAAAGTATGTAAGTTATACTCTTACGCTAATTCGGTTCAGAATTAACAGTTTAGAATGCACACACTCTATCAATTTAATAACCCGACCAAAACTTGGTATTTTCGCTAGTTTGTCATTAAAATAGGCTTCACTCATACATGAGCTAATATGTAAATTTGTCGATAAAATAAATGTCTTTCTTGCACGATTTAAGCCGTAAATATATTTACATAATGCACAAAAATCTGTGTGTTTGTCTGTCCGTTAACTGGTCCAGCCTCAACCAAATTTTGTGGAATGATAGTTTGGAAAACAAACTGTATGTGGATGTTAATGGAAGATCGTAAACCATCCATCCTCTTCATTGCTGTTGTTGAACATCTATTATATTTGATGATCATTAACATTAATTACCTTCATAGGTGGCGTCAAGTCCTTATTTTTAACTAAAAAATATATTAAATTTTTTGTTACACAACATACACACAGCGTGGTGTGGAAAGCACAAAATCTTCTTATATGTATATGTGTGGGTGTACATAGTACACTCGCTATGATAGAATGTAATGAGGAAAAAATGGCCGCCATTACTGAAATACTACATAAATGCAGCTGAAGTCTCCACTCCAACAGCCGCCATGAGGCTGAAACGAAAAACCGTTTGTAGCTCTGAAAGGTTGATACGGGTAACAGTACTTTTAATGATAAACAGAAAACAACGTTTCGACCTTCCTAGGTCATCTTCGGGTTAACAAAATTAAAAGCCGTTTCTTGAACTATACCTATTTCCTACTTTGACTAGTGACCTTTCAACTTCGTTCCATAAGATACTACTGCGGCCAACTACCGTTAATTAATTAATCACATGAAACACTGTTGAAAGACATTAAGAGTTGATTGTTGAAAGTAGGCATCATAAAGCACATCCACTGTCGCTTCTTTTTTACAATTACCTTGACCATCACAAAGTGTATACTATGTTTTAAGTGCATAAATAGTGACTCCTTAAGGCTTATGCAAAAACTTCTGGTGAGAAATAAATATTATTATAACATGTTATCAAATCAATTATGTGAAAGTTTGAATTTCTACATTATTTATCATACCATCTACTCCACATTTTTTCAAGTTCATAACCCGGATGAAAGACAAGTACCTCAAATTGTTTTTGAATTGTAAATAAATTGGGCACATTTTATTACCTAATGGGATTTACTGGCCTATAAAATATTATTTGAACTTTCTTAGAAAATACATTTTCTAAAACCACGTTCTGTTATTGCAGTCACTCTTACCCCAATAATGCTAATGAAATGTCACCTGACATCAATCAGTTCACAATGTTCTTTTCATTGGTTTAGAATATCAGTATTTATTCACACAGCCATAGAAAAGTGATCACAGTTTCCTTCAAACCAGAAAACAATGGTTCGTTTAAAATAAAAGTTTAATAGGTGTCTTCATCTAAAACTGTACATTTCAATACAAAGGAACCTTCTCATGACGATAATCCAACAACTGCAAAATGGCTGAAATTGTCTTTTGTTCTCACACAACACGTTAGAATACAAAGCTATAATGCTATAAGTATGAAACTAAACATCAAATTACACAAGTTGTTATAGCAAATAAACAACGCCGGCTTTTTTCACCAGCTCAATATCGGGACGAATGTTAGGCTTAACTAGTTGGAAAAGCGAAATTTCACATTAATTCGAACAACAATTATGAAGTAATAATAAATAAGCTGTCAAGCTAGTTCAGTTTTTGTTCGTTTGTAGTTAACAGCCTTTGAACTTACATTATCATCATCACTGGGGAGGGATGCTGAGTTTTGTGCAAAACTACACGAATGCCGTCTGTACAAGACGTCTTTAATTTAGCAGTGACAGCGAGGAAAGACAGCTTGTTTTCAACACCTACCACCAACTCTTGAGTTATTCTTTTACCAACGAAAAGTACGATTGACCGAACACTATAATTCCGCCTCCACGGCGGATATTCAGTGATGGAAATTTGAACCCGCTACCCGCAGACCATGAGTCGATCGCTTTAATCACCAGTACAGAGATAGAGTTCAGTGTAAGGTAGAATGTTAGGCTCACCTAATTAGCAAATGAGCGGTTCTCACTGAATCAACCATAACAGGACATTCATAATAAGCGTTAAAATGAAATATAATTATAAAAACAATAACAGTAATGCTGGTGATACAACATGAAAGCTTGTGGATAAATAATTAAATACATATGTATATATTAAATGATAAAGGAAAAGAAATTAAATAGGGTCATCTATTCATTTGTTATTACCCAAGGGAAAGCTTGTGGATAAATATTTAAATATATATATATATACATATTAATTGATAAAGGAAAAGAAATTGAATAGGGTTGTCTATTTATTTCTAATTACCCAAGCACAAAAGTGGCACAGAAGCCAATCGAACGTGTTAGTCTATATTGAAATGCAAACTTGTTTTATCGCGACCCCTTTTTCTAAACGTGCTATGTTACGTTTTCCACGCATAGTATAACATGTTTATATGCTGTTCACGTAATGCTTTCATGGTAATTATTGTTACTATATTACTTATTGGCTCGGCATGGCCAAGCGTGTTAAGGCGTGCGACTCGTAATCTGAGGGTCACGGGTTCGCATCCTCGTCGCAACAAACATGTTCGCCCTTTCAGCCGTGGGGGCGTTATAATGTGACGGTAAATCCCACTATTGGTTGGTAAAAGAGTAGCCCAAGAGTTGGCGGTGGGTGGTGATGACTAGCTGTCTTCCCTCTAGTCTTACACTGCTAAATTAGGGACGGCTATCACAGATGGCCCTCGAGTAGCCTTGTGCGAAATTCGAAAACAAACAAACAATATTACTTACTAGCAGTAACACTTGTACAGTAGTTTCTAAAACATTTTTATTTTTATATTTGTGCTCCCACATATAATTTATGTTCCTATCGTCACAGTTACGTGCCTCCTCTGCGTCCCCACGCCTCTCCCACGAGGTGCGCCCCACAGTTGGAGTATAACCCGAGAGATTAAACGCATTACATCTTACGCGAATAGAATAAAAATTACTCACAGAAAAATGTTGGCAGATTTATTTGATCGATAATCAAACAGCAATTTTCGTTCCTTTTATTCTTTTCGTTTTTCTTTTACGATCGCATATAACAGATCCTTAACGATCAGTTTTAAACATTTATTCTGATTCAGATCTATAGATGTGTGTAAAATGTTGTCAAGGGAAATGAATCAAAAATAAACATTACAGTAATTGTTTGAAAGATTGTGTTAATAATGAAGACAAAGACTATCCACATGTTTGTGTCGAGATCTTGAAACAAAGTGTTTTAAACAACTTGGATTTAAATAGCTGGTCTTAACGTTAAGATACTGGCTCAACATAATAGCTCAATAAAAGATGTTAAACTTCACCACCATCTCTCTTCTAAGGTCCGGCATGGCGGTTAAGGCACTCGACTCTTAATGTAAGGATCGTGGGTTCGAATCCCCGTGGCACTAAACATGTTTGTCATTTCAGCCGTTATAGTGTGACGATCAGTCCCACTATTCTTTGGTAAAAGTGTAACCAAAGAGTTGGCAGTGGATGGTGATGACTAGCTGCATTATACTGCTAAATTAGTGACGGCTAGCACAGATAGCTGTTATAATGTGACGATCAATCCCACTATTCTTTGGTAAAAGTGTAACCAAAAAGTTGGCAGTGGATGGTGATGACTAGCTGCATTATACTACTAAATTAGTGACGGCTAGCACAGATAGCCGTTATAATGTGACGATCAATCCTACTATTCATTGGTAAAAATGTAACCAAAGAGTTGGCAGTGGATGGTGATGACTAGCTGCATTATAATGCTAAATTAGTGACGGATAGCCTTCATGTAGTTTTGCGCGAAATTCAAAACAAACATTCTACTGAACGAGAAGTTAATAATATTTTGGGTTAAGGTTGGTTAAGGCGTTTGACTCGTAATCCAAGGGTTGCGGGTTCGAATCCCTGTCGCACCAACTATGCTCGCGCTTTCAGTCATGGAGGCATTATAATGTTACGGCCAATTCGTTGGAAAAAGTGTAGCCAAAGAGGTCGTTTTGGTTGATGATGACTAGCTGACTTCCCTCCAGTCTTACACTGCTAAATTAGGGACAGCTAGCGCAGATAGCTTTGCGCGAAATTAAAACAAACTATATTTTTCTAGTGCCCTTATTAATTCTTAAAATAATGAATATGATTTAACTCTTGATGAAGCACAAAAAACGAAAGACTGATATACAAACACAGTAGTTTAAATCTTCACTCACATTTGCACTCATATCGATTTTTTTTGTGACGTCACTGCATTGTAGTGTGTATTAATGCGACATTCTGATGTAATTAATAAAATAAAGCCTAAACAACGTGCAATCTGTCTGAAAGATTAAGTTCTTTAAGGTCTGAATATCAAACCCACATTACATCGGACCCTTTTAAATGAAGCAGTGAAATGTGGAAAAACTGTTTAATGTGCTTCCCGCTGGTACAACTGTAAATCTACGAATTTATAATGCTAAAATCATGGGTTCGATTCCCTTCGGTGGACTCAGCAAATAGCCTGATGTGGCTTTGCTATAAGAAAACACCAACACACTGTTTAATATTTTCTATAACAACAGAACAGCAGGAATGTAATTTAAGAGAATATTTTTGGATTCAGTATTGGGAATAATATGTTTAAATTGAAATCCCAGGATTCAGGCTTATTATTCAGTAAAACATTATCTCTTGGTTAAACTCATAAACTTAAGAAATGGTTCACCTGGTGACGTGGTACTTGCTGTTAGGACAAATTTCTTTAAATAATTTGTTGGATAAACATATAGATGCGACAAGGTACATTAATTTTGGTTGTTGAAGCTTAGTTGTTTTTGTTTGTTGTTGTTGTTTTGGGGGAAGGTAGTCACGTTGAGTGACAAACCAGTTTTGGTTTCAAAAAACCTTACATATAGTAACCAACTTAAGAAGACATACTGTTGCCACGTGTTGTTGTTTTTTCTTCTTATAAAATGGATTATAACGTATCATGGGCATACAACCCCAGTGGAAAAGTTTTTTCAGAAGGATGGGGAGAGTTTTCGGATGCAGAACGTGATTAAAGAGCAGACGATACACATGATGATAATCTTAAAACATCTTGGAAAAAATAATGTTACTATCTTCCGAGAAAATCGTTAACAAGATGTCTGTCCACATGAAATATAATACAATTACAGCCAAACCAAACAGTGGAAAAAACGAACCTTCCAGCAGACAATTTTCAGGAATTGATTTCCTCCAAGAATTCACCAGAATAACCACAAAACTGTAGATAACCAGAATAACCACAAAACTGTAGATAACCAGAATAACCACAAAACTGTATGTAACCATAATAATCACAAAACTGTAGATAAAAATAATAACCACAAAACTGTAGGTAACCATAATAACCACAAAACTGTAGATAACCAGATACCTTCACATCTATATTTACCTAATCTAAATTCTAAATATCAAGCATGATAAAAGAAATGAAATGCGTGTATCTCTTTGAACATTAAAATAATTTTAGAATTTGATAAATAAAATTATAATTTGTGCAGAATTGATAACCGAATAAATAAATAAAATGGTCCTCGCTTTAGAGAAAACAAATTATCATTCTTATATTTAAAAAATGTTAATAGAACCAGCAGTCTGATTGGAACGATTAATGTTATCGTTAAAATAATCATGTGTATTTTGTTTTACAGTTTGCAACTTTCATAACAGAAATAAAACTGTAAAACACGAGTCTTACCACTCAGCACGAAATTTCCCCAATCTGTGAACAAGGTAATACTAAATAAACACGAATTTCACTAAATAGTGTGAAACCTCCTGAAACTATGAACGAAATAAAATGTTAAAAGTGAAGGCATACACTTGAATTTGGCGTTTGAAAGGTCGAAAGCTTCAATCTGCTTGTGAAATGTGAATCAACAGTACTGATAGCCGTCACGAAAGTGGATTAAACTTTGTGACTGCTGAACTCAGTAGTGAAAGTGGATTGAATACAGTATGATGAATACTGTCCACCGTGAAAATTCATTAATTTACGTATTTGCTCATGTGCGGAATTTTCAAAAGATCGAAGGGGTAGTAATTAATTGAAAATATTACTTAGATTATGAAGAGAAGTGTTCTGTGTTCACACCAAATAAAACTTTAGTAACAAAAAAATTAACTCTAGAGAAAACTTACAGTTGGAAAATTTCAAACGAATCTAGAAAAAGTTATTTTGAATATATTTTTTTTAATTTTTAATAAACAATTCTTCCATAAAGAACACTTTATGCATAATTAGAATCAGAATCGTATAGTTTGACAGCTGTTTCCAGAAATGATTAGGGATAGTTTTAAGATGTGTTTTATTTTGTTAAATTTAGTTATTTGATTGTTTTAGCTTAGTTTAGAGGATGGAACAAAAGAGATGGACCAATGAATCCCTTGTTGTCCCTAAACATTACGTTATGTTCAGTTAAATATTATGCACTTTGCTAATTATTAACACATTATAAGCAATGCAAAATAATTACAGAAAAAGTGCTTTGTTCATGAGGTCGTGAAGTACGACATACGTATATATATGCGCATGTCTGTCTGTATTTGTGATTTATGCGTCATGGTTGATTTCTTCCTTTGATAATGTGTTCTTATTTTCAGTTGTGCTCCATTTTCGCCGATGTTCTTTATCATTTTTAATGCTCAGTATCGTATTTTCCAGTTTGTAAGACTTTGTCTCTAAACATAAGACTTTATTGTCCTCGTTTGTTATCGCTCAAGCTCAGCAAAGTGTTTTATTGTTATCACGTCTTCCCTTACAGTTCGCTTTAAAATCCTTTACATGAAGTGCAAATACACTATCAAAACTTATTTTTTCATGTGCTCGGTTATCATCTCATAGATTTTCGAATTAAGTAAAAATAAAGCGTCGTTATCTGGGGCACTCGTTATTACATACATAATTTTATACACTTGAAAAAGCTGTTTATCAGGTGCTGTAAATCATTGATCTTTGGACTTTCGGCAAACTTGAGCTATCAGTTTATTTTGATACCTAATAGCCCAACGTGTTCGCATAAATATTGCAAAATACAAAAAATCGACTGATAAAGCACGAACGTGTTCGGCGTATACCGATGAATAACAATTACCAGCTAAGTGGAAAGGTATAGAAGATTTACGAAAGGTAATTGAAATGGTAAAACTTTGATTAAAAAATATTAGAAAGACGTGACTTTAAGTACACGTCGAAATAATACATTAACTCAAACGTTGTTTCGGATAGAAACTCATTCTGACAACTCCATTATAAGACAGTTATAACATTCTCGGATATTCTTGTATTCATTGTTTATTTTTTTCTAATGAACCACATACGTTGAGTACGTTACATTTAAACGATTTTTAAGCTACACCACAATCATGTCGTCATGTTTGGTCGTGCTGTATCTGACGTCATGCGTTTTTACAACAGATGTGCAGTATTATTTCTGTTGCAAATAACTGTAAGCTGGTCATGTTCAAATCACACTACCACTTACTGTGTCGTTGGACACGCAGATAGCTTTCGTCATGGGCCTTTATGTTCACGGATTCTCACCAGCTACAAAACGTCACATTTTGCTTAGTATGACTAGAGTACGACTTGTTTCATGTCTCTTTCTGGATTATCCTGGGATCCCAGGTTGATTCATACCTTTGTTTTTCAATTATGTGTCGTGCAAGGAAAATTCCAGTTTTAGAAATTCTAAATATCCGATGTAAACACATTTTCATGTTTATATTATGTTTTTGTTACAACAGTAATCTACGACTGGGATTTAGGCGGATTATACGTTGTTCGTTGAATAACGAAACTTTGCTTAGAGAGTTTCTTTTGAGAAATTCTGTTTGTTATATTTTTACTCAAATAAGACAAAAGGTTTGTTTGTTTGTTTTTGAATTTCACACAAAGATACTCAACGGCTATCTGTGCTAGCCGTCCCTAATTTAGCAGTGTAGGACTTAGAGGGAAGGTAGCTAATCATCACCACCAACTGCCAACTCTTGGGCTACTCTTTTACCAACGATTAGTGGGATTGACCATAACGTTATAATGCTCCTACGGCTGAAAGGGCGAGCATGTTTGGCGGGACGGGGATGCGAACCCGCGACCCTCGGATTACGAGTCGCACGCCTTAACACGCTTGGCCATGCCGAGCCATAAGACAAAAGTTTTATGGTTATATATTACAGGTCATATTCTTTCTTAAAGGCTTCGTCAGCTTGTTGGGTAAATAGCTTTTTATTCATAACCTTTTTCAGTCACAGCTTTTTTAAAGAATTAATGTGAGAGTCATACTTCATAAAGTATAACTTCTTTAATCGAAGTGTTTGGTTAAGCGTGAAACTGAGGTTTATGTGTGGAGAGTAACAACTTTGATTATGTAAGAATTGTGGTTTATCCATTGGTTTTCAATAAAAATCAATGTGTAGAACCTCTTGTTAAGTTTACATCTAAGAACATTATTTGGGTAGTGTAGTACTCGATCGTAAATTTAATAGAACCGTGGAAGGTGTTAACATGTCTATAAGAGGACGGTAATGAATCTTTGTCTTTTATCCAAATGAAAAAAAAAATTAATGTAGTGTCTTCAAAACGTTAGTTTGTTTTAGCAACTTTCCAGCAGTTTCGTCTTTAAGTCTCATACAAACATTTTTAGCATAGTTTGGTTACCATAGTTGTGCATTTTGTTTGATCATAAAAATTCATGATTAAATTAACTGCCTTTATGCATGATTGCTAGTTCAGATAAATCTGTAATGATTTGATTGTTAGGTTTATCTGGTTTTAATATAGAAGATTCTAGAAATTTTAGACCTCTGTCGTGAGGATGTTTGTGTGGAGAGAATAAACATCCCTAATACAGAGAATAATGTTTGTGTATAAATTTCCATTACTGTAAATGTCAGAGACCATGTTCAGTAAATGTAATGTCTTTAATGCACGATGTCAAACGTGGGGGGGGATATTTTTGATGTGGTAGTCAACGTAGGTAGATGTGTTTTCAGTAGGTACACACTAAGGATGATTCTTAATAATCAAAAAAAGATTTACGGATGAAAGATAAAGTAATAACCAAATAATTTTATTCTGCATCAAAAATTCAGGACGTAACCACACTTCACTTATGTAAACTCACATAAATAACAACGAATTATCCAATCAATGAAATAACTTGGAAGATTATTTTTCATGCAATAAATATTTGAAATTCACATTTTGTTAAGACAAATCATCCCACAAGCACGGTGAAAAATGATTTTAAATAAACTGTTTTACAGCTGGTAGGAATGACGCAAAATCAAAATATAACCCTGTAGAAGGCTCCCTTTGACACAGATTTCACAATTAAAATTACCACAATTCTTTCTCTGAGTGTCCAGAAATGGAATTTTGTGAGTATCATGATTTTCAACGGTAAAAAATCATTAAAATATTGTAAAAATCAGGAGAAATTATAATATTAAAAAAAAGAAATATGTTAAAGGAATCGACAACATATCCGCAATAGTAAAGTAAGTGTTTTAAACTCTTGTAAACAGGTTATCCAACAACTGCTTTTCATGGAAACACGAAAACAAGTTGGCCAGAGACTTTACTAATCTTGAATCCATGGTAACACCATCATGGCGGACCCATCAATCTAATAATACAACTTACCTTAAAAATGAAATGAGGCTTTGTAAAGAAAGAACTGGTTAATCATTTTATAATACTTTCTTTGTTGGAGTTATCGTTGAAAATCATCACTTAACCGCATGATTCTTTGTAATGATTTATTAGTAAGTAACAATTCCATGTCAAAACTGGCACAATAAATGTTACCATAAAATTTTAGTTGTTGAATTTCCTGGCAGAGCTTAAAACTAGCTTTTAAGATGTGTTCATTTGTGGTGAATATCTTTAAAAAAATTACTACCAAAATATAATCATAACTTCCAGTATTGAACACTACTGGTCACAAGAGATATCCTGCTTTATGATCTTTTTGTAGCTCATATAAGATTCCCGGATGACTTTCTGGTGGTCTTATATTTTATTACTTTTCGTCTTTAAGAATGTTATCTTCCTGTTAGCTGTGTTTAAAACTCTTTTGCCTTATTCCACCAACAGATACTTTGAAAACTATTAATCAATGCGTTAGTTTTGAGAAACAAATTTTAAAAGTCAAACAGTTTAATGAAACAATTGGATCTCAGTTATTCTAGCGATCACAAAATCAGCTTGTGGATGTCTGCATGTATCTTATCAAGTGATATTTACTGTAAGATTGGAATCACCATTAGAATCCTAGCATGGCCAGATGGTTAAGGCATTTGGTTCTCAGAATAAGGGTCGCGGTTTTTAATTTCCGTCACACCAAACATACTCGCTCTTTCAACCGTGTTGGCGTTATAATGTGTCGATCAATCACACTATTCGCTGTTAAAAAATAACACAAGAGTTGGCGGTGGGTGTTATTGACTAGCTGAAGTTTTTCAATTGGTTCTGATAGCCCTCGTGTAGCTTTGCGCAAAATAAAAAAAAAAACCACACTAAGTGTAAGGAAATAGTATAAAAAGTTGAATTCTGAATCAGAAAGTATGATGTAGACATAAAGTTTGAAAAAGTTATTTAATTCAAGTTGCCAGCGGTACTTTTTTAAGAATACAATTCATAATGAAGAAAAGGTGGCACTCTCTAAAAGATAACATATTAGTTGACTACAGAGAACTTCTGTGTAATAATTATCTACAGAATATGTTCAAACAGATGTTTTATAATGTGATAGCTTCTAAACGAAGATGGGCAGAGACATAGGTAAAGTATACTTTTGTTTATGGACTTTAATGTTTATCCTGCTTTGTAATATAACAAGACTAATCATTTTATCGACAGACTGTGCCAAAAGATTGATTATACCTACGTGTATATCATTCCTCGGAACGTTTGTTTTTGGTTTTGTTTGAATTTCGCGCAAAGCAAGACGAGGCCTACCTTCGCTAGCCGTCCCTAATTTAGCATTGTAAGAGCAGAGGGAAGGCAGCAGTCATCACCACCCACCGCCAACTCTTGAGCCACTCTTTTACGGAAAATAGTGGGATTGACCGTCACATTATAACGCCCCCACGGCTGAAAGGACGAGCTTGTTTGGTGCGACGAGAATTCGAACCCGTGACCCTCGAAGGAAGAGTCCAATACCTTAACCACCTAGCCGTGCGTGGCCTCCTTGTAGTGTCGAACTCAAGTATGTTACGCTCATGCAAATAAGTTCTGATAAGTCTCTCGTGCATGCGCGAACATCATCGAGCAATACATAAATCAGATCAAGAACGAAAAATCAGTGCGTTTTCGAGAAAGGCACTAGACCGTTCAGAATAAGTGAAAACAAAGTAAATAAGTCTTTTCACCGTAGCCTGGGTAAATCTCTCAGGAGTGTTTCTAACTATTTATACACAGGACTTATATCAAAGGTCACAATGATAAGATATCGACAATTTTCTGAACTTTAATGTATGTATATAACCTGTACTGTACACACACTCACTACTGTAACAGTGATAAAGTCTTGAAAGTTTCGTGTCTCATTAACAGGGCCTATAGGAGTAGAATAGTGATGAATATATGTGTCTCAATAAAAAGCCCTATAAGACAAGACTAGTGTTGAGTATACCACGTGTCCTGATGGTTAGGCTTATGCGAGTATGTATCTCAGTGTGACAGTCACAGGGCTAAACTACTAATTTGCACAAAGTGTCTCAAGTAGAGGACATACAGAGCCATACTAGTAATAAGTATACCATGTCTCTCAAAAAGAGGACCCATAGAGCTCGACTGGTAATGAATACATCACATGTCTCGAGAAGAGGAAAGAGAGAAGTAGACTAGTGATTACCATGTCTCCATACAAAAATTGCTTCAAGATACATATTCAAAAGTGCACGTTATATAATGAAATATATTCAAATATATTTAACGGTTATTAGATAGTATCGTACTTGAATATGCTGGAAAACACAAACCAAACCAAACCCATAAAACAGGACGCCACCTCACTTTTCATTCTATTTTCATAAGACATTAGACAACTATCTACTGAACTGCTTGGTAGAACGTGAAGGTCGTTACTACATGCGCCACGCTCTCTAGGCCTAACGCAGCTTTCATTTGTGCTCTTACGAACACTAGTACAAAACTTTAAACCTTTTATATTTAGTAGCAGTGTAGTGAGATCGACGGGCTTCATGAGAAGTTGGTAATAAAAGGTAAGGACATCTACATAAACTTTGAAAATTATATTCAAAATTATGCTCAAACATATCCCTGGGGTTATTTCCTATATTATTTTTATATCTCGAATACGAAAACACACACGAATGCGTCATCTAGTGGGACTTTATGAAACATGCTTTTAACATATAATAACTTGTATCGTTTAAGCATAAATTTACAAAAACTACGCGGGAAATATAAACACTAGCACTATATATACGCCATATTGTTTTAGTGAGAAACAAACTGCTTGGTATTCTACAAGGAATTGGAAAGATTTAAACAGAACGTGGATGAATAAAACATTGAAAATCTCATTCTACAAATAGCTAAAATAGTTGTTTCTTAAACTAATACTGAATACATGATTATCTACAATTATCATCAAACTTTTCATAAGATGCATTAGTTGTGTCCAAGAGGAAATAGAAAAGGTTTTTCTAAAAATGCATCAACTTTATCCACAGAGAAAAATGGGGAATTTTTCTAAAGGTGCATTAGTTGTACCCATGAAAAAAAAAGTTAGCAAGTTTTCCCTAATGTGTCTACAAAATAGGTCTAAACCATATAGAACGAGCTATTTGGTTGTTTTCTTATAACAAAGCCTCATGCGGCTATCTGCTGAGCCCACTGAGGGTAATCAAACGCCTGATTTTAGCGTCGTAAATCCGTAGACATACCGCTGTACTAGCGGGGGGTATAGGAGAAGGGCTGAGTTTAATTATTCGTTCAGTAATTTGTCGTTGGCTTTTTTTGTCTTTTTTTAGTCCTAGAGACACGTTAGGTCAAATTAACCATATATTAAGCGTTTGGATTGTTCTTGAACAGTTTACTTACTACATTACCAAATGCCCGGTTTATCTGATATCCGTAAGAAGATACTGGTATTCGAATAATTAAATTTAAAACTATACGCTACTTAATAAAAATGCCCGGCATGGTCAAGTGATTAAGGTGCTCGACTCGTAATCCGCGGGTTCGAGTTCCCGTCACACCAAACACGCCCTTTCAGCCGAAGGGACGTTATAATATAACGGTTAAACCTACTATTCGTTAGTAAAAGAGTAGCCCAAGAGTTGGCGGTGAGTGGTAATAACTAGTTGCCCTCCTTATAGTCTTGCACTATATTTGTAAAAACGGCTCGTTTGGGTTGAGAAAAAATTTTACGTAGAGGAGCGAACAACGTTTCGACCTTCTTCGGTCATCGAAAAATATTTTCTCAACCCAAACGAGCCGTTTTTACATATATATTTTTCTCTACAAATGAGTTTTCTCGACATCACTGATTTGTCTTACACTGCTAAATTAGGGACGGCTCGCGCAGATAGCCCTCGTGTAGCTTTGCGCGAAATTAAAAAAACAAAACAAAATTTAATAGAAAATATTCAAAAGTATTTTAGAGTTATTAAATGAAAACTAGTTTATGACAACTGACTTACAATTTCTTTTTGTTAAAGAATATTTTAAATTATGACTCATTTATTATTCCCGTTCGAAGCAATTTTTGAGTGGTCAGACTATTGTCATATTATCATTTCTAGAGGTCTCTGGGGACGTACATCTCAGAAAAGTTTTGAAAATTTAATTGAATGAAATTGTACCTTGGACCATGTTAAGTACAAATACTGGATATGCACTTTGTAATATATTAATTTAAAAGACGCAAGTCTCAATACTTGTATCTATACATGATGTGAATATTTAGGCGATGTCCTGACTAGCTTTTTCGTTTCCTTCGACCCTGTTTGTCGTCGAACACGATTAAAATTGTTTACCTAAATAAAGCATTAGTGGTAATCTGTATTTGGTAGCACTATCTATATTTATAAAATAAATTAAAATTTTAGTTTCCCAAAAGTTGTAATAATATTTGCATAATCCGTTTAGATTTTCGTTTTTCCGTCGATTTATAGAAGCACTGAGTTAACACATAAAAAAAAAATTATGGTATATATACATATGTTAATTCAGAAATCAGAAAACTAAATTGAGTCGTTTCTTACCCAGCTGGTCAATAGTTGGAGAAAGGGACAAAGTTGCTGCCACGAGAGCAACACTAGTAACTAAGATGAACAGCGATACAGAACAGATGACCATGATGATGATTCTTCTCCGTCGTGTTCCCTCTTCTAATCGTTCGTCCTTTATGTGTCCATCTTCTTCCCGGGTCTTGTCGTATCTGCGCTGAATCCGGGATGACCGGTGACCTGACCGGGAGGTGTGACGGTTCTTACCGCTTCTACTGCCACTTGGCTTATGGTCAACAACATCGGAGTCAGTGTCAGAAATCTTTCTTTTCTCCACGCCAAACGGGAGATCCAGATTGCTTGATTCTTGCAACGAGTCCTGGCTATTGTAGTTATTACTGGTAAATGGAGGAATGATATAAGGCTGGTTTCCCCTATGGGACCTGTTTCCAACACCTTCGTATCTTTCCTTTCGCTCGCCGGTTCTTCCTGAGGTTTTCTGCCTAGATGGTCTGGAGTATCTTGCATTATCCTTCCTTCGATGGGATTTTTTACCACGGTCACTTTCTGTCGATATGACAGACAGAACCGATGGAGAAGGGGAGTACTCAGTCTGTAGGTGGTCACTCCAATCCTCGGCACTGTCCACTCGAATAACAACCCCATCGTCCAAACGTAAAATAGAAGTCACGGATGATGATCTTTTGGGCAGATGTAGCGACGACTGACCATCTGAGAGAGTCTTTCTTAACTGTTCCTCTGGGACCTGAGAGTCCTGAGTAGGAAGTGTTCCTTGTAATTCATTCTTACTTAACCCTGAACAGTGATTACGAATCTTTCCATCCTCAACTACCATTGTAAATGACCGATAATAAATATACTGTCTTCTCCTTATTTATTTATTTATATATTTGCTTTTTTTTGAAAATGGAAAATAATAGACAATTTTATACACTCATTTATCCCATATCCAACTGTAGCAATGGTTGTCGAGGTAACAGCCCCAAATGCTGTCTTCTTCCCGTATTACTCACAATAAAGCTGTGAGGAAAAGAGAAACACTGATACCGGGCTGTGCGCTGAACATCTGCCTCCATTGCGCATGCTCAAATGAGACCAAACACGGGCCACTTCAGCTGCCAAGTTGTCTAGCATCCTTTTCCAGAATGTTGACTAACGGAAAGCGGGATAAGTGACACTTTGAACATCTGTAATTTGGTGATCATAAATTAGATGATTTAAAGCCAATAGTATTTTTACGTTGTCACTGTTCGCTACCAAAACAACAGCTGGCACAGTTTAATGTTGCTTCATATATTTATTTCTATTTATATGACAAATATCTATGCGTGTTTAGAGATACTATAAATCACTTGCATTATAAAAATTTGACAACAAAGTTTTGTGTGAGTCTCATTAAAAAATAATTCCTCACAAAATTACCCTAATTTTATCCACAAGCTCTCTCGCTCCACGCTGAAAGAGCGGTAACCCTTAGGATTAGGAACTCTAAAATCAGCGGTTCGATTCTCCTCGGTGGATCCAACAGACAGCCCGATGTAGCTTTACTATAACAAAAACTTGTAAAACACACTCAAATTGTTTTATTATCATTATAAAACACATGGATAGACACAACAACATGTGTACAGATAATATACAGTAATTTTATCTAAACCGATCGTATTTAAATACTTATGTGTGTATTATGAATACGGAAATTCTAGCCTTTCATAGAGAAATACAAAGTATATCTCAAACAGTCGTCCGTCGTTAAGAAAATGTCACGGAAGGAAATAAATGGCCATGTTTGCTATATCTGTGCATATGTTACGTAATTTATTAATGAAACGATGCTCGTTGTGTATCTTATCAAATATTTGATTTCTTCATTGCTCAGTTCCAGTTCAGAATGCGTGCACGTTTTCTTTCTAAAGCTTAAATACAATGTTTTCCAGTATACTGTATTTATTATAACAAAGGAACGAAAATGATTATATAGAGAATAGAATGAACATTATTTTAAATACATAGAAAATGATATGTTTCGGTAGCCCGTGGCCCCCTCATTCAGAAGTATCTACGTATGTTGTGCCTATTACTATTGTAATAGTGTGTATATCGAAACAACAAGATATTTGTTTTAATTCATATGAAAGAGAAGTAGCATTTTATCTTTTTCGCCCTAAGACAACTCAGACTGTCTTTTTTTTTCTCTCTCTCTTTTTCTCTCCGGAGAAAAGTTATAAGATAATTACATCAATGTTCTATCTGGTTACAAGATCAACGCGGATTACAAAGAAAAAACAATTAAATAATCTCTTTTCTCGGGTAAAGAACTGGAATTGTTGAGGAAACGTGTTGTTAATGTGTTTCTTGCATGTGAGTTACAACGTGCTGAGTACAGGAAAACTAGAATGGTTAAGTTTAATTTTTAAAAACATAAAAATAACTCGACGCTGTTTAATTGAACTGTTTCAACCAACTTGAAATTTGGAAACCGTCAATATTTGTTTTTATTTGGTATAATACAGTGTAAGAGCTTGACTGAGCTCGGTAACATTTCAAACCATCACCATCGATTTAAACAAATATTTCAATAATTGATTACTTCAGTGGTTTAAGCTATTCCAGCTCTCTAGATGTACTTCATGTGTCTCGAATTAAAATATAGGAATTAAAGTTGGACTAAACGATTCGGAAAAGAGGTTTCATCTCGTGAGGATTGTAGACTCAAACCATTAACGTTCCTGTCTTCTGACTCAAATGTGAAAGGGGGATTTCATCTCCAATTAAAATCACAGTTTTACCTAAGATAAAAATATATATGACAGTAAAATCTGGGTATAAAAAACAAACAATAATGTTTATATCGCAAATTATTTTAATAAAATAGTATTTTTTGTGTGTCATAATAATAACGATCAATATTCGAAGAGAAATCACACAACACCAATCAGTTTGCCTTCTCGCTGTTCGATAATTTAAAATATCCTCAAGAAACTACAAGTGCTCTCTATACACAGTGTCATAGTGCCTTTGGAATATACTGAAAGAATTGTTGTTATTCTTTGACTTTGTTCCAAAAATGGTGTCGCCCCCCGCTAGTACAGCGGTATTTCTCCGAATTTACAACGCTTAAATGAAAGGTTGGATTCCCCTCGGTGGGCTCAGCAGATAGCCTGATGTGGCTTTGCTACAAGAAAACACACTCCAAAAATGGTTGTAACATTCTGTTCAGTAAGACAGACTTTTACAACGTATAGAGTGTGTGTGAAAGATAATTGAACCTTTCTTATTATTACGTCATTTATGGAAAAAAACATTAGTCAAAATAAAAATACTAAACTTGTTGTTTAAAGCCATATTTCTTTGTGATTTTGTTTCAACATAAAACTTTCTTTGCTCTACATTAATCACATTTTTGACAATTTGCGCTCTACTTGGCTATGAAAAAAGAAGTTACAGTAATATTTCAAATTGATTTTAATGCGTGCGTTAATATTCTGGATTCAGAAGCACGTGACCTATTTTGTAATCATATAATTACAAAAAAATTCCTGCTTATTAAGAAACCGCCATATACTTTTAAGATTAGAATATAGACTAATTTATATGAAGAAAAATATTATTTTTAATGTTGCTTTAAGTTATTTAAAATACTTTAGTAATGACATACAGATACGATTATTCGTGCCATTATTTTACTACGTATTTGGAATATATAAAACTATGAATTTTATTTCGTACTAAGTCATATAATATATTGTATAAAGTTATACAACTTACCAGCCTTCATCGTTTTTCTAATCTATACATTTTAGCTCTCTTTACTTTAAATCATTTTTGTGAGTAACTTAAGCTGTGGGCTTGGTGTTATTTCACATTCAACGAGAAAAAAAGTTTTTTAAATACAGTTATCATTTCTGATAAATCAATTTTATATTTCATTGAGTTAAAAGCGTGTCAATCAATAGCAATGACGACGTCTGCCAAAACGTCGAACCTGAGCATGTCGTATCAGAAATGACAACCTTGAAGTCGTTTCTGACTTGAGAAAATTGAGTTTACAAACAGGTTTATCGTAAGAAAAAATCAATCCAACGTTGTTGTTTTTTTCCATAAACTTTTCCTCTGTTAATTCAAACTTAAAAACCTAGAGTTTGTAACTCATTTTATCTATTAACTTGTACATTTTTTTAAATAAAAACTATTTGACAGTTGTTAGTTATAAATCATTACACAAGTCCTCATGCTTGTTTGTTGTTGTTCTCTGGAAGAAGAATGTGAGATGTTTTCTTGCTTGTCAACAACTGAGTTGAAATAAAAAAGAATGAAAGTATGACTTAGGGTACATTTTCTTATTCATGTTCCTCGTGCTTGCATGCTAATTCAAAAGAAAATCAAAGCTTTTACATAGAAAGCCACTATTATCTAATTTTGTTGTACAAACAAACCTTCAGTAAAACTGGGGGGAAGAAGTGGATACTTGTCGAAACCTCAGTAACAACCAATAACTAAATCCCAATTAGCCCTGAAACTCTGAAGAGGTGTTGCTGCAGTGTACTCGGTACAAATCATAGATTCAATAAAACGTACACCTCTGAGCTCTGTCACAAAACCAGCAATTGTAATGGGTAACGATGTTTGCAAGGAAATAAATAGGTGTTAGGAAAAGTCGAGTGTATGCGATCTACTTAATCTTAGTAAAAACATTATTGAAGTGAAACATAAAAATAAATACGTGAAACCTTTTTGTGTATTAGAAATAACGTATACGTGATAAGATTTATAAACCCTATGCTTAATTGCATATTAATAATTCTTCGTGCATTTTTGAAATTGTTTATAAAATAACTTTTTGAATTCTAATAGTCCTAGTGGCTACAAATAAATTTCCCTGTTTTTCAAACAATAAATGTTATACACGCCTTAAGTAATTACCGTCTCCCTTGTCAAACTTTCGTTATAATACAGTACATGTCATCCAATAGTCAAACTTTCATTGAAATACAGTACATGTCATCTAATAGTCAAACTTTCATTATAATACAGCACATGTCATCTAACAGTCAAACTTTCTTATAATACAGTACATGTCATCTAATAGTCAAACTTTCATTGAAATACAGTCCATGTCATCTAATAGTCAAACTTTCATTATAATACAGTACATGTCATCTGATAGTCAAACTTTCGTTATAATACAGTACATGTCATCTAGTAGTCAAACTTGCATTATAATACAGTACATGTCATCTAATAGTCAAACTTTCATTGAAATACAGTACATGTCATCTAATAGTCAAACTTGCATTATAATACAGCACATGTCATCTAATAGTCAAACTTTCATTATAATACAGTACATGTCATCTAATAGTCAAACTTTCTTTATAATACAGTACATGTCATCTAATAGTCAAACTTTCTTTATAATACAGTACATGTCATCTAATAGTCAAACTTTCTTTATAATACAGTACATGTCATCTAATAGTCAAACTTTCGTTATAATACAGTACATGTCATCTAGTAGTCAAACTTGCATTATAATACAGTACATGTCATCTAATAGTCAAACTTTCATTGAAATACAGTACATGTCATCTAATAGTCAAACTTTCATTATAATACAGTACATGTCATCTAATAGTCAAACTTTCGTTATAATACAGTATATGTCATCTAATAGTCAAACTTGCATTATAATACAGTACATGTCATCTAATAGTCAAACTTTCTTTATAATACAGTACATGTCATCTAATTATCAGGTGAAAACAACAAAATGTAAACTGATACTCATTGTAAAGCTTTCTTTCTTACAGTTTGTCTTTGAATTATGTAGTAAAATTGTTTTAGTGCACAGTTATTTATTAAATCGAGATTTATCAACACTTAACGGTTACTTTACTCAAAACTATTCCCGACTCTTTCGCTGATGTGTTGAGCACATTAAACAAAATGGGGTTAATAAATATTATCACCGAAACGTTAGAATACAATAAACACTTTTGTTAAGTCAAAGGAGTTTAGAAAATAAAACAGATTAGTCTTTTATTGCATTATTAAATTATTCTGTTTAACGTGAATATGGAAAAGCCGCAAGAAAAATACACTTCGACAGTATTTTATTGTATATGTATGTGTGTTTACTGCCAAGAAAATGGAAAATAGAGTTGCATCCCATGAACACTAATGACCATAATTTTTGGTTAAAGACTGGTTTTACTGCATCAGCACTTTGTAGAGCAGAGAATTTTAAAAAAAATCGCATAAACTATATAACTCTTTACCCTATTTCTCTTTATTTGTTCATTTCAAATCTCACATCATAGGCCCCAACAGTGTCATGCATGTGTGTCTGTGGACTTATAATGCTAGAATCCGGTTTTTCATACCCATGAAATAGTCTGTAATACATTTTTGTGCTTAACTACAAACAAATAAACTTCAAATTATCTCCTATAGGCCACATTGGCCACACTTCGCAGAAGGCATTTCGTTCGACCCCAGTATATGACAAATGAGCGGGAAGGAAAGATATGGAAGTTTTTATAATGTAAAAGAATTGAAATATTACGTTTTAAACGCAAAACTGTGATATCAAAGCATAGGAAACTATGAGGCCTCACATTTGTGATGGAAATAATCCAAACTGCAACTGTCATTATAAAAATGTGCGACTTAATAGTAATGTTTATTGTTTTGAACGCGATGTTCATCAAACATTACAAATGTAAAATGAAATTACAAGAGAATCTGAAATATATTTTTCCTCAATTTCAAGCTCCCAACAATTACTCTGGTTAACAACTAGAAGTAATCAACTTTAGGGTTAAGTTGTCTGTCTGATTTAACATGACGCATATTCAGTTTGTAATAGAAACAAACAAATGTTCAGAGCGATCAAATTAACATGTTTCTATGAAAAGGTTAAAGGACATTTATTATATTGTAGGAAAAAAATCTTAATTATATAGCATTATATCAGCTGTATTTCTTCAGCGTCCCCGAAAGTGTTCTGTTTCAAAAATAAATAAATTTAAAATATTTTGTTGTGTTTTGAATTAAACATAAAGCTACACAATAGGCTATCACGGGCATCAAAACCGTTTTTTTAGCATTGTAAGTCTGCAGACATACCGCTGAGCCACCGAGGAGCGAGTACAAATAAAAAGAATAACAAATATTACTCTTTCTTACTTTTCAAGCTCGTATGTCATGCTATGTTTTAGCCTTCAAAATGAATAATTCTTCTCATGATTCATTACACACACGTTTTACTGACATCACAATGGTACAAAATGCTTCGTTAAGCGTTCCTTACGTGACGTCATTTTGGTATTTACTGACTGACAGACAGACAACACCAAACGTTTTGTGGTATGAATGAATAAAACAGGTTTTATTCGAAGTTTTAAACTCAAAAAACAGTATGCGTTTTTCTTTCTCGTTTCGGTCCGGCATGACCAACGCGTTAAGGTGTACGTCTCGTAATCTGAGGGTCGCGGGTTCGCATCCCCGTCGCGCCAAACATGCTTTTACTTCCTTTGGCATCAGAGAGGATCTAATTTTGTTTATCTTTTTCCTCTTTTTTGTATTTTTCGTTTTAGAGCAAAGCCACATTGGGCTATCTATTGTGTCTACCACGTTCTGAGTCCATAAACATATGGGCCCAGGGATGGAGAGGTTGTTAAATCGCTTGACTCTTATTCTGAGGGTCGTGGGTTCGAATCCCCGTCCCACGAAACATACCTCCCTTTGAGCCGTAAAGGCGTTATAATGCGCAGTCAGTCTCATTATGCATTAATAAAAGAGTAGCCGAAGAGTTGACGACAGCTGATGATAACTAGCTGTCTTCCTTGTACTTATTTATTGCTAAATAAGAGACGGCTAACGCTGATAACCCTCGTGTACTCTTGCGCAAAATTGAAAACAAAACAAACCGTATCAACAAAATGTGCTCGCCTTTTATGGGACCAAGAATAAACATTAATGTCAAAATCGGTTTGTGTTAACTATTCTGTTACAAATAGCCAAGTGTGCTTCATACAGTTTTCATTGACACATATTTTTGTAGCCTAGAATACTGCTGAAATTTTCGCCAAATGTTATGACATTACTGTCTTAATTACAGATGCACCAGCCAAATGAGCTTTTACTAACATAGCTTACTCTGTAAAAATACGATAAATCTGCGTAACTCTGACACATACGACACCTATTGATCGAATATGAGATCATTAATTAAATTATTTTTAATTCTACTCTATTTGTGACAGCATCTCTGTCGCACCAAAACATGTTTGCCCTTTCAGCCGTGATGGGGGGTTATAATGTGTCGGTCATTCCAACTATTCGTTGGTAAAAGAGTAACTGAAGAGTTAGCGGTAGGTGGTGATGAATAGCTGTCTTTCCTCTAGTCTTACACTGCAAAATTAGGGTCGGTTAGCGCAGACAGTCTTCGAGTAGCTTTGCGCAAAATACAAAAACAACAAACAATTTCTGATAGCTTTTTCGAACTCGAAGGTCCATGCAATAACTTAGTTTGGATATGTCTACAACACTTTTGAAAAAGCTACTGAAATATGATAAAAAATATTTTCACAGTTAATTAAAGTTACTTTACTAGATATTACTTAACTGCCCCCCAGTGGCTCAGCGGTATGTCTGCGGACTTACACGCTAAAATCCGGGTTTCGATACCCGTGGTGGGTAGAGCACAGATAGCCCATTGTGTAGCTTTGTGCTTAATTAAAAAAAAACAAAAAAACAACAACATTACTTAACGACTAGAAGGCACTACCTGATACAAGCGCAAGTAAAATTATGGTTTTAATGCGATAGATAAAATTGAACATGCATCAAATTGATGGTTGGAGATTCGTGAGCAGTTGCAGTTGCTCTTCGCACATTTGGGACCGTGGTTGTGCTATAAGAGAGGCATCTCAAACTTTTCCGTCAGACAAGAATGAATCAACAGCTGGACTTTGTAAGATTATTCTGAAACCAACAAAACAAAGCACTAAGTAAAAAAACGAATAGTCATAGAAACAATTTTTAGATGTAATTACCTTTTTTTCCAACAGGATAGCGAAACACCCTAACTATAGCTACATGTTTGATAGATTAAATAAAAGACAAATACTATGCTTCTATTACCAATAATGGGAGTTACACTAGTCTCCGATATTAAAGTTTCATTTTTTTAAATCTGAAACAGTCATAATTAGTTTCTTGCCTGTTTCAAGCATGTCACTACAATGGGTTAAAGTAGGGTAATTTTCCACATGTCCTTCAGAGTTGCATTAAAACCGATATACTTGAATTCAATTAGATTGTACAGTGTCTGCATGAATCACCGTAATTTTGATGGAACGATGCGTTTCCACTCATAAACAAAATATGTACAGATCTTATTACGTCTCGTTCTTTCTATGAAATGGGAAAATTTCGAACATTTTGAAGAATTCTTGCTAGTAAGAAGCCTGGACAAACTGATGTAATCGAGTGTCTCCATAAAGAGAGCAGCTCCATGACAGTTGGTGTATTCACACTGTTCATGATGAGCTCTCTTGACAGGTACACTTCTTTTAGGTCCGGCACAGCCAGGTGGTTAGGCTGCTCGACACGTAATTCGAGAGTCGCAGGTTCGAATCCCGTTCAACCAAACACGCTTGTCCTTTCAGCCCTGGGAGCATTATAATGTTACAGTCAAGCTTACTATTCGTCGGTAAAAGAGTAGCCCAAGAGTTGGCGGTGGGTGGTGATAACTATCTACCTTCCATTTAGTCTTACACTGCTAAATTAGGGACGGCTAGCGCAGATAGCCCTACTATAGCTATCCGTGAAATTCAAAAACAAACAAACACTTCTTTTTACTTGCCGTAGGAATAGCTCATGAACACGAGATCAGGTTAACACAAATGTTTTCAACAAGAGACATGACAGTTGGTATCTCTACACTGTTCATGATGAATTTCCTTGACAAAGACAATTATTTTTATTTGCCGTAACGATGGTTTATTGCATCCGAAAAATGTAAGCTTGCAAAAGTACGCCGTATTTTTCGAGTTTATTATTTTAAGACACGATAAAAGAAATTTTCTGTGGAGTGACACGAAAGTATTGAAAAAAACATTAAATGTTTTCAAAGTGTTCAACTTACCTTTATAAGTGTTTAGTTGGATCCTGCTACTGACACAACAGCCTAAGGCGTCAGAGATCAGCGCCATGTCGTTTTATTTTGTCATGTAAGATATTTGAAGCATTCTTCCACTGTAGGTTACCTGGAAGGTAGAAATCCTGAAAGAGGAAAATGCATGAGAAACTTAACTGATTATGGAATATTTAATTACAGCTTAATTGACAGTAGTTTAATATATTTACATAAAGACGTAAGTATTAAATGACGTTTCATTCAACAGTGTATTGACCTGTTTGTCAGGAACAACCAGGTTTATATAGCATACTTTCAGAGAGCTAAACCTCGTGATATGCATTAGTGACAGCATGTTTTAAACTGTGTTGACTTGAAAGAGACAACCTACACTTTACATTATGACAAACAATGGCCGCAGCTGTAAAACAATGCACCAACAGAATAGCTTGAATTTAACCTGTTTCTCTGTTACACCCTGCAACGTTTTTAAATATTAAACTACTTATCTTACATTGTAACCATAACTCAACTGATACGAGTTGGTTATCGCGTATTTACCCATTGTGACACGTAAGCTGCATTTGTCTTCAAGTGGATTCGCATATTTGCTGAGAGAACTGCTATTTGTAAGGTAGGAAGATAAGTCGTTTCATAACTCCCAGGTAATCTAGGAAGTTTGACAGTCTCGTGTAAAAGATTTACCCTCACGTGTTATCTGTTTGAGAACTGTTATTCTGTCAGAAAAAAAACGAGCACTGAGTGTTGAAATAGAATTACATTTAATCAGTCAAAGAAATAATCTTCACTCCCGGCAATCATTTTTATCTCTGTATAAAATATTTTGTAACAAAAACCTAACTCTACACTCACAGTAACAGAATGAGTGAATTGTAAAGTTGGAAGCAAAAAAAACAACAAAAAACGTCAAGATCTATTACAGGCAAGGTCGGCATGGCCAGGTGGTTAAGGCACTCAACTTCCTGTCTCAGTAAACGTGCTCGCCCCTTCAACTGTGGGGACGTTATAATGTGACGGTCAATCCTACTATTCGTTGGCAAAAGAGCAGCCTAAGAGTTGGCGGTGAGAGGTGAAGACTGGCTTCTTTCCTTTTAGTCTTACACTGCTAAATTACGGACGGCTAGCGCAGATAGCCCTCGTGTAGCTTTGCTCGAAATCCAAAACAAATCTTTTACAATCTCGTGGTGTTTAATAAATTAATTGATACTTAATAACAACCAAATAACGATTTCATTACAGCTTAGGGTTCTGTTGAACCACAATAAAAATAAATGTATTATGGAAACATCATTATGAAAAATACAATAATAGAATGTTGGTGAAGAAAGAAGCAGCAAAGTGATGCGAGATTACTGACTCGCCGTACTGTCATCTATTGGTTTTAAAATAAACTATTTTAATACATAAAAGAAATGTTTACTAACGTAAAAAAATGCCAGAAAGAGACAGTTGGGAGTTTTTGAGACACCCTATGAGGAAATAGAAAATTAAAAGTCTGGTCGTAACTAGAAAGAGTAAAGAAAGAAGAAACTGTAGAAGATGGAGATTATGTTAAAAATCTATCTAAATGGACGAATGTATCGGTACTGGACATTCTTTGTGCCTGGCGAAGAACCAAACAAATGAACTAGGCTTGTCGTGGCCTAACAGCCATCGTGCTGCATTGTGTATCCGGAGGTCCACAATTTTCAAAGACGTTGAACCCGCCTATCGGATGGGTGTTGTTATTTGATCAAATGTTTATCATCACTGAAACATGAATGACTTTTTAGCCGCGGGGACGTTATAATGTAATGATCAGTTCCACTATTCAGTTAGAGTAATCCAAGTAATGGCAGTGAGTGACGTTGACTAGCTGCCTTCACTATAGTCCAACGCTATTAAGTTAAAGACTATCAAGGACTAAAGCCCTCGAGTAGTTATGAGCGAAATTCTACAAACAAACACACCAAATGTCTTCCCTTTGGTACAGTAAATCAGATCAAACTTATGAAGAGGTAGCATATATAGCCTACACGCACACTTGTACCAGTATTCGGAACGAGCAAACCAAAATAATTTAACGTGATAAAAGACTAATCTATTTTATTTCCTTAAATCCTTTGGCTTAACATAAGTGTTTAGTGTTCCAATGTTCCAGTGCTAATATTTGTTAATCTTATTTTGATTTAATGTGCTTAATACTTCAGTGAAAGAATCAGGGACAGCTTTGATGAAAATAACCTTTAAATTGTTAATAAATCTATATTTAATAAATAACTGTGCACTTAAACAATTTTACTACATAATTCAAAGACAAACTGTAAGAAAGAAAACTTTACAATGAGTATTAGTTTCCATTTTGTTGCTTTCACCTGATAATTAGATGACATGTACTGTATTATAAAGAAAGTTTGACTATTACATGACATGTACTGTATTATAAAGAAAGTTTGACTATTACATGACATGTACTGCATTATAAATAAAGTTTGACTATTAGATGACATGTACTGTATTATAAAGAAAGTTTGACTATAAGATGACATGTACTGTATTATAAAGAAAGTTTGACTATTAGATGACATGTACTGTATTATAATGAAAGATTGACTATTAAATGACATGAACTGTATTATAAAGAAAGTTTGACTATTAGATGACATGTACTGTATTATAAAGAAAGTTTGACTATTAGATGACATGTACTGTATTATAAAGAAAGTTTGACTATTAGATGACATGTATTGTATTATAAAAAAGTTTGACCATTAGATGACATGTACTGTATTATAAAGAAAGTTTGACTATTAGATGACATGTACTGTATTATAAAGAAAGTTTGACTGTTAGATGACATGTACTGTATTATAAGAAAGTTTGACTGTTAGATGACATGCACTGTATTATAATGAAAGTTTGACTATTAGATGACCTATACTGTATTATAATTAAAGTTTGACTCGGGAAATGGTAATTACTTACGTGTATAACATTTATTGTTTAATATGTTTCGAAAACAGTGAACTTTAAGAGCGCTTCCAGCAGAAAACGCTGATTTCCTGTATTCCTCTGAGAATTTATTTCAGTTCCAACAGTGTTTAAATGTCCTTGTATTTTTGTTTGTAGTTGGAAAGAGATCAAGCTGTTACACAAACTTCAGGAAAAGGGTTGAAGGTATTTTGGCTATAATATACTGTAATTTGTAATTTGTGTAAAATAATGGTAAAATAAGATACTAGAGAACAAATTTCGTTGGGTGAGAAGTGCTTTTGATAAAGATGAATTAAAATTAAGGTACCGATTAAATATTTCTGAATTATATGTATATTCTCCCTCAATATAAGTTGGGCATGGCCTAGTGGTTGCCATATCGATCTGCGAATAGAAAAGATCCAAGGTTCAATTGTCGATTTGTCGCTGTACACGCTCCCACTTTCAGTTGTGGAGAACTTATAACTGTGACAATCAGTTCTGTTACTCAGTGTGAAGCGAATCCGCACAATAAAAACGTTATTCTACTAACTGGTCGCCCTCCCTCTGATTAGCAGTCCCAAATTATGAATAATCATGGCTTCGCTTTATGAATTTCTAGCATGGCGGTTTAGTTCTTGTATCGGACTAAATACCACTCGACTGAAAAAGACAAACATTTTGCTGAATAATCGAATCTCGAGTTGGCGCTCAGTTTTTGTTTGTTTGTTTCAGTCTCTTTTTTTTGCGGGAATGTAAAACATTTTATGTGAATATCAATATAGAATAAGAGTCAGACAAACAATGACATTTGGAGTTAACCTTTAAATGCTAAGTTTAGAAAACAGAGTTGAGGTACGTTTTCACCAGTTAAAAAGAAAGTTATAAAATATTCAAACTTTTCAAAATGAATTATATTTTAATATAAATATTTAAAACAAAGATTGAGTGTAGACAATTTTTTTGTTTTTTTTTTAAATTCGCGCAAAGCTACACGAAGGCTGTCTGCACTAGCCGTCCATAATTTATCAGTGTAATACTATAGGGACGGCAACTAGTCATCATCACCCACCGCCAACTGTTAGGCCACTTTTACCAACGAATAATAGGATTGGCCATCACATTGTAACATCTCCATGACTGAAAAGGCGAGCATGTTTGGTAGAACCGGGTTCGAACCCTCGAACCTCAGATTACGACTCAAGTGCCTTAACCACCTGGCCATGCCGGGCCCTAATGTAAGTGTCATGTTCATCGTATTGAAATTAAACAAGTTCGTAGCTTACACATATATATATATATATATGAGTAAAGGAAACTAGAATTTCCGTGAAATAATTAAACATGGTACTTGTGTAAAAACTAAAATCAAACAAATTATTAAAATACAGGTTTTCGTGTGTACAAAATTAAAACACGTTCATCGAAGCCGTTAACGAAATCCTTCAAAAAACACATTACACGTTTTGACGCTATCACGTCACCTGAGGATACAAAAGGCAAAAACTTCGTCAAAATATGTATAGAGTTTTTCAAGAGAGTCTGCTGACACCTTCAAGGATTACACTTTAATTACAATCGTGGGGATATTAAATACAACATTATGATACCCCGTTATTAGTGTTTGTTGCTACATGGTAGTAAGAGTGTGTTTAAAGTATTGCGAGATTAAATACGTATTGTGTCATTGTTATTAGTGTTTGTTACTGTAGTCAATCCGAGAAAGAAAAATATACAAAAATGTTACTTCTGAATACCTTAAAATACGTCATTACAGCTAAAGTTCCTGACTAGATGAAACGAAGTTTCAAAACATTCTTTAAAATTTGGGGATTAATTCTCCATTTGTACTTACTTTATCTATATAGACGTGATTAATAAACGAATATATTATCAACCAATAAAATTATTACACAGATATAACCCGGCATACTTCTATAATTAAGATTATTTTTACGATACATACTTAATTCTGCATCGTATAACATTACCCTCCACTTTATCAGTATGGTAATACGTTTTAACTCATTTTTTAAAATGTTTTCTTTCGAATTAATTATCCTTTCTAATAATAAGAAAATAAAGCGGACAATTTTTTGTTTTATTTTTAATTTCTCGCAAAGCTACTCGAGGGCTATCTGTGCTAGCCGTCCCTAATTTAGCAGTGTAAGACTAGAGGAAAAGCAGCTAGTAATCACCATCCACTGCCAACTCTTAGGCTACTATTTTACCAACGAATAGTGGGATTGACTGTCACTTTATAACGCCCTCACGGCTAAAAGGGAGAGCATGTTTGGCACGACGGGGATGCGAACTCGCGACCGTCATATTACGAGTCGCATGCCTTAACACGCTTGGGCATGCCGAGCCAGAGCTATCTGCTGAGCCCACCGAGGGGAATCGAACCCCTGATTGTAGCGTTGTAAATCCATAGACTTACCGCTGTACTAGCGGTGAGCTAAAACGGACAAACAGGATTCATGTGTTGGTCTTTTTTCTGTTTTGAAATTGGGAAAGATAAACTATTGGTTATTATTAGGCAGTGAACCAAAATATGACCTATTACGAAATCATTGGGTACATATTAATTTTATATTGGTGATCAAATAATTAGTTTTAAATGGTTTAGAGGCTTAGATGGAATACGTTAAGCAGTTATTAATGTAATATACTGCATGCAAGAAAAAATCATTGTTTGACGTATCATCAGTTACGTTTGCGAATCTATGAATCACACGCACAGTGTTCGACTTATCGACAACATATTCAAAGCCTTTGTTTGTTTGTTTTTTGTTTTTGAATCTCTCACAAAGCTACTCGAGGGCTATCTGTGCTAGCCGTCCCTAATTTTACAGTGTAAGACTAGAGGGAAGGCAGTTGGTCATCACCACCCACCGTCAACTCTTGGGCTACTCTTTTACCAACGAAAAGTGGGATTGAGTGTCACATTATAACGCCCCACGGTTGGGAGGGCGACCATGTTTGGCGCGACGCGGGCACGAACCCACGACCCTCGGATTACGCGCTTGGCCATGCCGGGACATTATTCAGAGTCATCCACTAGTATTAATAAGTTTATGCTCAGAAATGTCGTAAGAAGGATAGAAACAAAATATTAGAAAATCTTTATATTGATTTCTTCGACCTAACAAGTTCTGGTAGTTAAACAGCTCGACTCACAGGTCCACGGATTCGAATACATCTCACTGCACATGTTCGCCCTTTCAGCACATTTTCGTCGATAAAAAGAGCTGATGTTTCTTTGTATTGACTACTTGCCTTCCCTCTGTTCTACCATTGCTAAATTAAGGGCGACTAGCACACTTAAACCGCTTATAGCTTTGTACGAAATTCAAATTACACCAATAGTTCGAAATATTGATAAAATTTTATTTTTTGCCAGATAAAAACTACATACCTGGAATGGATTTCTTTATTGTCTGTTCATAAAGTGAGCTTTCGGATTAGAGAAAAATGGTAACAATAATGGAATGTTTAAACAAGGTGAAATCAAAGAATACTAAAAAGAATGGAATGTTTAAACAAGGTAAAATCAAAGAATGGAATCATAAATGAAATGTTTAAACAAGATGAAATCAAAGAATGGTAACAATAATGGAATGTTTAAACAAGGAGAAATCAAAGAAAGATTACAAGAATGGAATGTTTAAACAAGGTAAATTCAAAGAATGGTAACAAGAATGGAATGTTTAAACAAGGTGATATCAAAAAGTGGTAACAAAAATGGAATGTTTAGACAAGGTGAAATCAAAGAAAGGTTACAAGAATGGAATGTTTAAACAAAGTGAAATCAATGAATGGTTACAAGAATTGAATGTTTCAACATGGTGAAATCAAAGAATGATTTTAAGAAAGGAATGTTTAGACAAGGTGAAATCAAAGATAGGTTACAAGAATGAATAATGAAATCAAAGAATGGTTGCAGGAATGCAATGTTTAGAGAATGTGAAATCAAAAAAGATTATAAGAATGTAATGTTTAAACAAGGTGAAATCAGTTAATGGTAACAAGAATGGAATATATAGACAAGGTAAAATCAAATATATAAGTTTAATGTGGAGAGGTAAAAAAATGAGTTTATAGGTGGCAAGAAGCTGTTAAGTTAGTGCTAGAAACATGTCGACCAATTATCCAATATCTACATTTAGTTTCGTTGTTTGTAGTTACGCATAAAGCTACAAAAAGAATTATCTTTGCTGTGCCCCCACGAGTATCGAAACTCAATTTTTGGTGTTATAATCTTTCAAATATATCACTGAACCACTAGAGTTTCCGATAATTAAGATAAATATGATGACAGTATTTAAAGATTAAAAAGAAGACCATACAGAAGAATTTCTTTGTTTTTCGCACAAAGCTACTGGAGGGCTATCTGCGCTATCCGTCTCTAATTTAGCAGTGTAAGACTAGAGGGAAGTCATCACCACCCATTGCCAACTCTTGGGCTACTCTTTTACCAACAACTAGTGGGGACTGACTGTCAATAATAACGAGCCCCACGGCTGAAAGGGCGAGTATGTTTGGTGCGCTGGGGATGCGAACCCGCGACCCTCGAATTACGAGTCGAGTGCCTTAACCACCAAGCCACAGAAAAATTACGATAATAATTGATATAAGAGAAATAAAACGAGATAATATCCAAAAAAGATAAGTATGAGTAACCAAAGCTTACTAATAATGATGCATGTTAAGAAATCGTAAAATTTCCAGACTTTTACTTTACTATGTATCTCTTTGTCCGTTATGACAAGTAAAAACTCGGTTTAGAAACCTTAAAGTAAAACAGAGTGACAATAATTCGTTAATTTTTGTACTTAATGTGATAAACATTTGAAGTGATTAAAAAACTGGGTCGAACATGTTACTTTGATGTACCATGTCACCTTAGTAACTCATGTCTTTTACATGTCTCAAATGACATCTGGAATTTCTGTTATCTGTTGATGAAATAAGTTTCAAGAAGGGAATGTTTAAACAAGATGATAAGGAAAGAAATAGTTGATATAATGCGAAATCAAATTTTATAAACAAAGGTGAAAGAAATTTTTGTAGGTGGCTAAAATTGGGTTTGATTTTCATTGGGGTTAGCATTACTAAAATGGCGGGCAAAATATATTTCGTTCTTCTCAATATGGCGGACAAGACATATTTATTCTTACCAACATGGTGAGCAAAATATGTTTATTTCCCTTCAACATTAAACTTCTATTTTAAAGCCAAATTCTTCAATGTTAAAACAAAAGTTTGCATCCCCTAGTCTGGGAAAGAAAGAGATGTCAAAGATTGAGCGACCAATAATAGTCTTAACAATCGGAAATATTTTCAGATTTACATTGTTTTAAAATAATTGTTTGTTTCTCAGTTTTATTTGACAGTTTAGAACGCGGTTAAACAAAATAATAAAGGTATGTACGTTCCTTGTATCTCCAACAAATTATGTTCTATATATAATTAAAAATACAGAAGTCACATTCCGACTCAGGCTTGAGTATGAATGAATACTCATCTTTCTTTCAAACAAGCCTTATATTGAAGAATTTTTATATCCTTTTAATGACTATATATATATATATATATATACATTTGAATAGAGTGTTTTAAAACTAATTTGTTCCTTAAAACAATAAGCTAGTCTACAGATCCACATATTGTGGACTATTTTAACAGAAAAGAATCTAAAATTATAATCGTATTTCCCCGTCTTGCCACGAAAATTACTTTGATTAACTTTAGCAGCTAAAATTTGTAGCATAGGAGGAGTATATACGATATTTACACTTTTAAGCAACTAGTCACAACTTGCTATATGACATTTATACTTTACCAGTTACTGCGAAGACTAAAAACGTGTTTACTCATTTTACTAGAAAAAATGTATTAATACCCTGAACCTTAACTAACAGCTGAAACTCGTGTATTTAAATATATCGTATGTGTGTATAATATGTATATATCATACATGAAACTCATGTATATATATATATATATACATATATTTTATAGAAAATTAATGCTGATAGAGCTAAGCAAACAAAATCAAAATGAAGGACTACGCAAAAAACAGCAAATCCAAATCTTTGACTAATTAATTATGTTAGTTAGTTATAACCGAAAAAACAAGACGAAAAAACTAATTAAAAACAAAGAAACAAAAAGCGCTGCACTAATTTAAAAAATTCCAGGACGCAAGCTATAATGTTGGATGTAAAATGTACCCTAGGTGTTGGAGGTCATCTGTTAGCCTTAACCACCATTCGCCACTCTCACATAAAGAAATGAAATAAAGGAGTAGCAATAGATAAAGAAATAGAAATTAGAATAGCGATATGTGAATCCTGAAGCCCACAAAGTCCCACATCTATATAACTCTTCACAAAGTCCCACATCTATATAACTCTTCACAAAGTCCCACATCTATATAACTCTTCACTGCCTGCGGACAGTTATGAGAAGGTGACTTCCTCTAAATTAAAGTAGAAAAAAATTATTGGAAAAGAAAAATGAGGTATCTACCTTTTGGGAGCGAGTACGTTGAAACCCACGTCTTTAAGTTAGCATTCCAGGCCCGTTGTGGTAGAAAAGCATTACTTGGTATCTCAGTAAACTAATCATACTAGTGTGAAGTGTCCCATCCAGTTATCTAAATAAACTAGCATAGCACTCAACCACCAACCACTGTTTCTATTGTATGTGGACGGATCTTCTGATATGGAGGTTCGTTATGATCATGCGGAAAACATATATACAAATTTTCAATTTTACCACCACTTTTGCCCCATGTTGGTGAATATTCACTAAATGTAGCATGGAGATTTTCCGAGAACATGCAGGGAAACATGAATATTTGCAGTTTCACATTTTGTGTCTTGTAATTTTTATGGATGTTTTTGCGTTTTGTATAATTACACATAAGGAAAGTAACTTTTCGTTACCAAAGATAGCCTTTCGTTAATCACGAATTTACATAACCTCTTTCCGGGGGACGAGTGATCCAGCTGGTATACGGGTTATACAATCAAGTTTTGTAACATACGGAGTCGCTATTTGTTACGTGATCGCTACACTTAACCAATTACTGTTACCAAAAAACTCTGTGAGCTTTTCCAGAAATAAAAGTTTCAAATTAAAATTGGATCTAATTGAACAGAAGTTATTCAATCACGATTACAAACACAGACTTAATACATTTCAACGGAGAGAGAATGATGCGTTTTTTTCATTAACTAAACAAATTTTAGTATTTTTCTTTTCTCTTTAATCTCTAATATTACTCAATAGTCCCTTTTGTCATTTCCAAATCCACACTTAGCTCTTCGCTAGTACAGCGGTAAGTCTACGGATTTTAACGCTAAAATCAACGGTTTTATTCCCCTCGATTAGTTTAGAACATAGCCTGATGTGGCTTTTTTATAATAAAAAAACACACACAAATTTTTGTTTCTAGAAGATTTTTTATTTTACTTATAAGCACGAAGCTACCAAATGTACTGTCTGAGGTGTGCCCGCCACATGTATCGAAACCCCAAGCCCTCGGACTTGTTGCTCGGCAACGGGTAAGTTTTGAAAGGTTTGAATCGAGATGCAAACTTTGCTTTCCTCACTTGGGATTAAATGCAGCTCTGATGATTTGAGCCAGTTAAAGGTGCGTTGCCTGTGTTGAAGTTTTTAACTATAGTCTTATTTTACATATTTGTAGCCTAGCACATAGCAACGGAAACTTGTGTTTGTTTGTTTTGAATTTTGCGTAAAACTACGCGATGGCTATTTGCGCTAGTCGTCCCTAATTTAGCAATCTAAGACTAGAAGGAAGAGAGTTAGTCATCAATACCACCCACCTCCAACGCTTGGGCTACTCTTTTACCAACGAATAGTGGGAGTAACCGTACATTATAACGCCCCTACGGCTGAAAGGACGAGCATGTTTGGTGTGACGGGGATTCGAACCCGCAACCCTCAGATTACGAGTTGAACGCCTTAACCATCTGGCCATGCCGAGCATAATCAAACTAGTACACCGAATGGTTTTCCTTAATTACGGATAATTTTACAAACGTAAAAAACACATTTGTCAGTCTGCTCATATTGTTTAACGCTAAAGTAATAACAAATAGCGCAGTATTATTGTGGTTATTTGTGTTAAGATAAATAACAGTAACATTAAATAAACATTGTGCGGGTTCAAAATATTTGCCTTAGTTAGAATAAAATGAACTGTTCTTTAACAAAACTTGTATTATTTGTTATTTACTTGGAACACAATTCCTTCTTTTGTTAAAAATTACTCTCATTGAAATGTCGCCATGAATTAAGTAGTTACTTTGTGTATGTGTGCAGAATATTTTACCAATTCTGTGAGATAAAAAAACGTTCTGGCCCGGCATGTCTAAGCGTGTTAAGGCGTTCGACTCGTAATCCGAGGGTCGCGGGTTCGAATTCCGGTTGCACCAAACATGCCTGCCCTTTCAGCCGTTAGGGCGATATAATGTTACGGTCAAACCCCCTATTCGTTGGTAAAAGAGTAGTCCTAGAGTTGGCGGTGGGTAGTGATGAAAAGCTGCCTTCCATCTCAGTCTTGCACTGCTAAATTAAGGACGGCTAGCGCAGATAGCCCTCGAATAGCTTTGCGCGAAATTAAAAAAAAAAGTTAAACAGAGCAGCCGGTTGAACTAGTCTTAACAAAAGAGAAATCGATAATTAATATTCGCTATAATTATGGCAAAATATATATATATATATATGTGTGTATGTGTATCATCCTCAAAACTACGAGTGTGTGACATATAGAAGAGAATATGAGAGTCAAACTTGTATCTTTAATTACATAAAATTATAATTGTAAAAAGAATTTATCGAATCTCTTATACTCTTCGATATTTATATCACATTTTCCATAACAGACACAAATACGTTTGTGTGTTTCAGAGCATTTCATTGATTTCCGAGAAGAGAAGAATACGTCTGGAGACGACATATCAGAGCCGTGCGCAAAAGAGGCGAGTGCAGAGCAAATATTTGCACTTCTCACTGAGCGGCCTAGAAGGAATGCCATACTTAACCTACGGGTCTCTCATGCTGGTGGTACATTAGCACTTAACCGAACGAGTGACCGATGTAAACCGCACAGCAGCTTTGTAACTGGTAAACTTTATAATATGCGCGAGCTTCTATACTTAAGCGATATTTTCTTGCAAAAACAGATTTTTTTAAAAATGTCTTTTTAAAATTGATTTCAATCATATCATGTTCTGTCTTTTTTTCTTTCTGTTGAATATTGATCGATTTTCTACGTCAGAAAGAAAAATAAAACATTCGAAATTACACATATTTAAGCATTGTTTTTGGTTTTGGAAGCTGTTTATAACAGCAAGCTCATAAACACTTAATACAAATAACACGTTAAATGCAGACAAAACTGTTTTTTTTTCTTCCTCTGCCTTTGTTATATGGCACTAAGTGTTAATTAATCATAGCAGTACTTTCTCATAACATACAACAATTAATTAAATTTAAATATATCCTACTGTGTCTGGAATCTGTGTCGGAATGTTCTGATCGCTTATCAGCGGAAAATACACCAAAAACATTAGATGGAACGTCTTATTTTTGTTTGCTAAAATGGTATTCAAATATTTCTAATCAATCTCACACATAAGAATTTCCTACACATTGCTGGAAATATAAATATAATCTCAGCCTTTTCTCTTTATTAGAACTGCATACAACTTTTCATGAAAAAAAATACTGAAAGAACTAAATGTTTTTTTATGAATATTACATAAAAAATATTTTCAATTCTTTATTAATATTAACTTCTGATCAAATTAAGCGCCCCCAGTGGCACAGCAGTACGTTTGCGAACTAACAACGCCAGAATTCCGGTTTCGATACCAATGCTGGCCAGATGGCCAATTGTGTAGATTTGTGCTCAATTACAAACAAACAAATAATCAAATTAAACTCTCTTGTTAGATCAGAACATGGCTTATATGCCCAGTATTGCTTGTTTCTTTGTTGCTAAACGCAAAGCTTTGGGGTCTTGGTGCTGTTCCAACCACGGGAACCGAAGGCCAGTTTTTAGCATCATAAGCTTTCAGACTTACAGCTTACTCCCATTGTAGCTAATTAAATGTAATGTTAAAACAGTCTTACTTATAGTGAGTAATTTATAATTATTATAATACATTGTTTCATCTATTAATAGTTTCTGTGAGCATATTTTTTTCATGAAAACAGTCGTTGGTATTTAAATATAATTGTAACCTTTTGAGCGTTTGCTGTGTTACATTCACAATTTGTTAATGACATAGTTTACAGTATCAGGAGATATGCCCAGCTTTACTGCTGCGGCTTTAAGACTGGATGGTTCTCTCTGTGACATACGTGCTTCATTTTACTGATACATATAGATACATATTCAATAAGTAGTTAACACTGAATCTAAATAAAATATATTTTCACTTTGACCATTGGGATTTCAAATTGTTCTATCTACTTTGGTTGAACAAAATACAAGAAATAGTTCTTATAAGCAGTAATATTTATCAGGTTACAGCGTCCAATGGAGTAAATTTATTGTCGTAACATGATGCTCTGATTGGCTTAATTTCACGTTAAAAGTATTACTGCGAGGCAAATTCTGATGAAAAAGAACTTTGTTTTTGTTTAAATTTCGGACAAACTACGTCTGCGTTAGCCGTCCCTAATTTAGTGGGATTGGCTGTTACATTATAACACCCCCACGGCTGAAATAGTAAGAATATGTAGTGTGACGGGGATTACGAGACGAGCACCTGATGGGAAAACAATACTTATATTTGTTTGTGTGTATGTGTGTGTTTAGTTTATTTTTGAGTTCACGGCGATCATACGTCTCATTTTTCTAATCTTTCGAGTTTTTTAACCTGAAAGTATACAGACGTGATATGTTCAACTTCTGCTGTACTGAATACAGGTTTACCATTTCAATTATATGTTAACGGACATCTGTTCAGATTAAAACATTTTTTCTTCACTGAGACTTTCGTTACATTTAAATATTATTATTATTAGACTTTCTGACCGACCTTTGATAAAAACAAATTCTCCTCTTAAATGTCTGCACCCCCCGAAGTGGAACGGCGATGTGTCTGCAGACTTGCAACGCTACAAACTGGGTTTCGATACCTGTGGTGAGCAGATAACTCATTGTGTTGCTTTGTGCTTAACTTTACATAGACAAACTGTGCTACCGCCAACACCAATTCAATCCATAAATCCGTCATTCTGTTAGAAAGATCAAAACATATCGTAACTGGAGCCCAGTATGTCTTCTGTAAATCTTAAAGTTGTATTTTCTCGTTCTATTACTTTCGGAATACACCACAAAGAAATCAGAGGACATCATTAAATTATCGATCTCCCAAATAGTCTGATAAATTTAAATAAAATCAACTCTCATTTTCCTTTATTCAAGAGAAGCTAAATTAAGAGACTTTAACCCATATTTTTATGATAATTCTTCCATCTGAGGAGCTCCGGCATGGCCTGGAGGTTAAGGCACTCAACGTGTTATCCGAGAGTCGCGGGTCTGAATCTCCATCGCACCGAACATGCTCGCCATTTCAGCCGTGTGGGCGTTATAATGTGACGGTCAATCCCACTGTTCCTTGATAAAACAGTAGCCCAAGAGTTGGCAGTGGCTGGTGATGACTAACTGCCTTCCCTCTAGTCTTACATTGTTGAATCAGGGAAAGCTAGTGCAGATGGCCCTCGTGAAATTTTACGCGAAATTCAAAACAAACCAAACCCGAAATAAACCTAATAAATCTACTATGAACCCCTTTCAACAAGTCAATATCTCTTCCTAAATTAATAGACCACAAATAAACACGATTTTCCGAGTGAGACCTGACAAGTAATTTATTTCGAGAAATAATTATTTTCCTTGGTTTGTAATCAATATGTCCACAAATACATCCTAAAATTCTAAATATAAGAGAATCCTATATTTCTTACAACGATTCTTAAGTATCAAAAATTAGTCAATATTCCCTGGATAGTTGATGAACATGATTTTAGTCAATATTCCCTGGATAGTTGATGAACATGATTTTAGTCAATATTCCCTGGATAGTTGATTAACATGATTTTAGTCAATATTCCCTGGATAGTTGATGAACATGATTTTAGTCAATATTCCCTGGATAGTTGATGAACATGATTCAAAAGGTTATTCAAGCATTATTTTAGGGAAATGAAATAGAATGTTAAAAGAAGTAATCTGATATGTCAATATGTCACGATACAATCATTTCTTTGATCAAATTTTAGTTTTGTAATTAATAAAATGAAAATGAATTTATTAAGAACACCAAATCTTATGACAGCTAGTGATTTAAAAAACAATAGTGGTATACAAATAGCCCCCCAGTGGCTCAGCGGTATGTCTGCGGACTTACACGCTAAAATCCGGGTTTCGATACCCGTGGTGGGCAGAGCACAGATTGCCCATCGTATAGCTTTGTGCTTAATTCAAAACAACAACAAGGTATACAAGTAACGTTCTTAAGAAAACTCTCCATCTAGTGTCAAATATTGTTCAGACAATTGAGATCATGGAATATTGCATTGCCTAATAGTCAAATGAGCGTATTTACTGAAAGGAAATTTTTTTAATATAAAACGAATTTCTTAACCATTTGTATGTACAAGTGGTTGCGCATTAGGCCTAAATCTTTCTTGATATCTCATGTTAGGCCTAAGTATTTCTTGATAATATCATGTTCAAATTTCAATTTATTCTTATCACTGTCAGGTTGTGAGTGTCTAATGAATTAATACTACTTATCGTACGGGAATAAGTAAAACAATTTGCATATTCAGAAGACCAGTATATCACTTCTATAATGCATTGTTGCGTCATGGGGTGTGAAGAAGTCATGCTTGATAAATAAGGACCGAAGTTCTTTCTCTGAACTATGGAAAAGTTTAACTATTAGGTTGAGTTGCACGTATTCATATAATGGTTCACTGCGTCACGACTGGGTTCGACAAACCGAGCAGCAGTAACGAACGCGATAAAACAGACAACTCTTTATCTTCTGTAAAGCGAGTGCATATAACAAAATTTAATACAGCCACAAACAAACAAACATTTGGATAAATATTCTGATGGAGCTATATATTTTTGTAACAAAAAATTGTCAGTTTGGCCTTGAGCTACGGATACTTTAAAATTCAAGAAACGTAAATTGATTTATTATGTTGGTGTAGTCTCTACAGGCAACGGCTGACAGCATGATTTCATAAGTTGAGCAGATAAAATTGCGAGGTTTTGAGCCTGTGATATGAATTACAGATTTAACCATCCGCGAACAACAAAATAAGTGTATAGATATTCAAAACTACCATCAAGTTTAACAACAATATTATACAGCTATGGACAAAACAAATTTAAATAGAGTCCGTGGATGTTAATCGACACGCACACTGCTGCAAATAAAAGACGGCCACAAACAACAAAATAAACACGAACAAAGAATTATAATTGTCGGCACGAACCTGAAGAAGATGAACCTCAACACGATTTTTTTTTTTTTAATAATGAAGTATTCTTTGTGATTTACTGTATTCCCCGAGCTTAATGGAAATCGGTGGGATACTATGTAATTAGTCTGTATGCATGTACGCCTGACATATGTTGCCTGTTCGTGAGTTGGCTTTAAAATATCTGTAATTAGCAACATTAATTTCTAACGTGACCAGTAACTCAAGCACCCTCTTTATGACACTTTCCTTCACAGTTCAGCCATTCCCTTTACAAGATGAGCAACCAACGTTTTTTGGTATCACCATGTGAAGTTTTCAATGCTGCTTTGACTTGGGCCTGGCATGGCCGAGCGCGTAAGGCGTGCGACTCGTAATTCGCGGGTTCGCGCCCGCGTCACGCTAAAACATGCTTGCCCTCCCAGCCGTGGGGGCGTATAATATTACGGTCAATCCCATTATTCGTTGGTAAAAGAGTAGCCCAAGAATTGGCGGTGGGTGGTGATGACTAGCTGCCTTCCCTCTAGTCTTACACTACTAAATTAGGGACGGCTAGCACAGATAGCCCTTGAGTAGCTTTGTGCGAAATTCCAAAATTGATTATTTTACACTTGACTCTACATTATCTTCTTCCAAAGAAAAATCCATGTATATTGTTTTTTCAACCCAATAACTATGGCTCCGTTTCTTTATATTTGCTATAAAATGCTTGCTACATATTGTAGTGGGGTTGTTTATCACATGAAAAATTAATTACTGTTAGAGTTTAGTGCACGTTTTGTCTATGTTTTCTCTTCGAGGTAAAATGATAAATATGGAAAAATGTGACGGAAAAGCACGTGTAACATTATGGAGAATATTTGCATTTCAAACTCGTTACAACCCCGATATAAAAAGTTCAACCTTCCGAAAATTTTGGGATTATTAGGTGCTTATTAGGTAGACCACTCAAATTCTGACTGATTAATTAATAGTTTTATAGTTTCAATAGTTGCAAGGAATAACTAATTAATTCTTTGTTGTTGATGGGGTAACGGTAAGTTTAAGGAATTACGACGCTGTAATTCAGAGTTCTATTCCTGTAACGGACACAGAAGACAGTCTAATGCGACTTTGCTCCAAAACAAATAAATTTATAGCAACCTGGTGTCTTAGATGTAAGTCAAATGGCATAAGGTGTTTAAATTCGGATTTTGGTACCCACAGTGGGCACTGTATTTGCAGCCCATTGTGTAACTTTGAGTTTAATAAAAAAAAAAAAAATTTAAAACCGACAAACTGCATCAAATGATTTTCTTCGGTTTATATTGATCCTGCATGCAGTATGAAACAATAAATATTTTCAGAATTCTAGTTATAACCACGTAACACAAAAAAAACATGAATCTGATGTAAGATTGTTAGAATACAGAGGTATATGAAATGAATATTTAAGCTACGCACGGAACTGGATAGTAAAGAATACGGGAGATAAATAAACAAATAAGCTTTTATACAAATAAAAAAACAAGAACAAGGGTTTGAACTTTTTTCAAAACCTCAGTACTTGTTTAAAAGCAATAAAAGCAATCGTGTTGAGTCGTAAATGCGATATTTAAATAAGTGCTAACAGTTATACATACATATGTAATAGACAAGTCTAATATCAAAGTACGATAAATAACCCTCATTTTGAATTAATTATACAGAATTTAAATATAAGATGACAGCTGCCTAGAGCAGGTAAATGAAGCCTCCATAATGTTTGCTCTGTATTTAACATACTTTAGCTAAAGCACTAAAAGTAGAGCCCGGCATGGTCAGATGGTGAAGGCAATTTACTCACACGTTCGAATCCCCGTCATAACAAACATGCTCGCCCTTTAAGTCGTGGAAGCGTAATAATGTGACGATTAATCCCACTATTCGTTTGTAAAAGAGTAGCCCAAGAGATAGCTGAGGGTAGTGATAACTAGTTGACTTCCCTCTAGCGTTACACTGCTAAATTAGGGATGGCTAACGCAGATAGCTCTCGAGTAGCTTTGCGCGAAATTAAAAAAACAAACGAACTAAACGTAGACCACTAAAATTCTGACTGATTAATTAATAATTTTAATAGTTGCAAGGAATAACTAATTAAATCTTTGTTTTTAAGAATTATTTCACCATCTATCCAGATCACATTATAAAAGTCTTAAATTATTAAATGAAAATAAAATCGGTGCATTAAATATCTACTATCTGTGTGTTCGTGTGTTTTCGTTACAGCAAAGCCACACCGGGCTATCTGTTGCGTCTACTAAGGGGAATCAAACCCCTTACTTATAGTCGTTCCAGTGGGGGACATTTACTATGTACATCAAACTGAGTATGCACAGAGTTAGGCATATGCGTTTTAGAAAATTCTCTATAATGGGTGCATGGCTGTATACAAGAAAAAAGAATGGTTTATTAATTTCAAATATTTTGTTTTCAATATTATTATTGTTCAAATAAATTGCGAAATTAAAATTTAGATTTTGGTTTGTTTTGATTGTCGCACAAGGGCTATCTGCGCTAGTCGTCCCTAATTTAGCAGTGTAAGACTAGAGGGAAGGCAGCTAGTCATCACCACCCACCGGCAACTCTTGGGCTACTTTTTTACCAACGAAAAATGGGATTAACCGTCACATTATACACCCCCACGGCTGGGAGGGCGAGCATGTTTAGCGCGAACCCGCGATCCTCAGATTACAAAGCGCACGCCTTAACGCGCTAAGCCATGCCAGGCTTTAAAAATTTTGATAAGTTCTCAATATGTTCTTGTACAGAATATGTACTAAAATATATTTATGTCCGTCTATTCTTTACACGCACATTTAGAAGGTAATATATTTGCGCGTTTTCAGGATGGACAAAAACTGAGTTTTATTATAACACATTAGATTTCATTTTTTCCACCAAAAGTAATTAATGTTAACTATTTATAGGTAAACAATTAATTATCTAGATTTTTTATCTACTCTTTCAGTTCAAAATTATAGGATGGCCAACACAGATAGTCCTCATTGTTCAGTTTCTTCATGTAACTTATTTATAATACGAGGCACGTGAACTTGGTCGAGTTTTTTACTTCTACTGACTTCTTAAAAATGTTAACATTTCATTCCTATTGGAATACCAGGTTACATTTTAATGTTGTTCTTAGCAGAATGTGAAGTCGTGCTGGGAACGATGATACAAAAACTTTTGTGATCCTAATTGCGTAACACGTCATTAATGTGTCAATTCGTTACATTCTGACCCTAAACGTGCAACAGGTCATGAATCTGCTAACTTGTCACAATTTCATAGTCGAAACTAAAATACTGCTGTTCACAAAAGTTTGAGCGAGCAGTCGATTTCTAAGGCAGCTTCAAAACTTTCATTTCACCGTTCTTCAGTAGATCAGCAGTAAGCTTATGGACGTTAAAATTTGGGGTTCAATTCTTCTGGTGAGCAGAAAGCCCATTGTGTAACTTTGCGATAAGAAAAACGACCCCAAAAACAACATTCATGCAAATGATAAATACCCTTTTTTAGGTACTTTTGTTTCGTTACTTATGCTTTCTCTTGGAACTTAGGACCAATGAGCTTTTCAACTGTACTCGATAGAATTATTCCCAACTGAATTAATTCATGTTGTTCTATTGTTCATGAAAAGTTTCTGGAGTGCCAGCTGAACTATGGTTATGTTTCTGTTTTTTTCCAGAATTTCGCGTCAAATCACATACAATGATTTCTATGCGCACAACGTCTGTAAACTTTGAACTGATGGAATAAAGGGGATGCAACTGGTTACAGGTACTCGCTGCCAATTCTGAAACTTCTCTTCTCCCAAAGAATATTGGGATTGAAACATCAATGTTATAGCGCACTCATGACCCCAAGGTACGGAGCACGTTTTCATTACAACGGGCATGCTAACTACTGGGTCACGCCCAGCTCAGGATATTAAGAAATATACATAAACTGGCTTCATTTCTTCAGTTCGCTTTAATTTTGAGTTTTCAAATATGTCTACTGACCATTAAAAATGTTACAGTAAAAATATGTGTACTTCTGTCTCTGTATATATCAAAGTAATAGTGATTATCTTTGTGTTTTCTTTATATCAAAGCCCCATCGGGCTATCTGCTGGGTCCACCGAGGGGAATCGAACACCTGATTTTAGAGTTACAAATCCGTACACTTGCCGCTGTACTAGCGCGGGTGGGGGCAGTATTTGATTTCAAAGAATACCCTTATCTGAAGCTTGGATACAAATTACATGGACTGAAGTTGTTATATAAGCCCTACCTCTTTCTCGGAAATGCGTTGATTTACACGAAGTAAACTTGTTTTACAAAATAAGAACCGGTAAGTTGATAAATTGAAAACTTTATACTATTACAGAATTGTTCTGTTTAGAAATACATAACACATATATAGTAAGCAACAGTCTTTAATATTACATATAGATTGATGAAGAGATATAAAATGAAACTTCCTTTGACTAAGGGCCTGGCATGGCCGAGCGCGTTAAGGCGTGCACTCGTAATCCGAGGGTCGCGGGTTCGCGTCGCGCTAAACATGCTCGCCCTCCCAGCCGTGGGGGTGTATAATGTGACGGTCAATCCCACTATTCGTTGGTAAAAGAGTAGCCCAAGAGTTGGCGGTGGGTGGTGATGACTAGCTGTCTTCCCTCTAGTCTTACAATGCAAAATTAGGGACGGCTAGCACAGATAGCCCTCGAGTAGCTTTGTGCGAAATTCCAAAACAAACAAACAAACAAACCTTTGACTAAGAACCAATAAATAATGAAGTTTTTGCAAACTTATCAAAGCAACATGGCGAAGTTTTCCCTAGTTGTTGAGAGGTTGTACTTATTACTGTTGACCATAAGCAACAACCAAAACCTCTAAAAATAACTCTATATGATTCTGAAAGGTTTAGTCTTTTTTCTCCTTGTTACTTGTCGCTTGTCTTACAGTAAAATTGGTTATGTTAACTGGAAGAGGGTTCAAGAAACGTTTACGCACTTTGTTGATGTCGTAGTTTAAAACTGTAAGCTGTTTTTTTATTCAGACTAAACAGTCGTGAGCGCGCCTGATACCTGAACAATTGACATTAAATTCGTTAATATTTCATTGGTTAATTGTTTCTTATCTCTCGGTTTGGTTAGGTGTATGAATATGTAAATAAGTAGTGTAATAATAAAATATACTGGGCTGGAAAGCCAACTAAATCCCAATACATTTACGACCTTAAATTACATGTTCACACGCAGGCTGCATTTCAAGCATCTAATTTCTTTTACAGTTATCAGCCAATTATCAGTGAAGATTACGGACATATTGGGGTCGTAAGGATGCCGATGATATATAATATATATTTTATGTAGCATTTCCACATCATGAAAATATTATTTGTGTATTATTTTTGCTTAAATACAATGAATAATGGAGCGGCGCTTCAGGCCCTAAACACCACTGAACTAAGTAGTTTTAAGTAACTTTCTTTGGCATATTCAAAAACGTTAGCACCCTTCAAGGGTATTCTGTAAACTACAAACAATCCAATGTAATGTAAACAAAACCTAATTAATAATTATATCATTGGTATGACTGATGATTTCAGTGTTTTACTTCAGTACTTCTTGTGCTAAATCCTACAGGTGGTGACTTCTAACAACTGAACGAGTTCCTCTCGTCATCAGTTTTAAACTGACAGCTATGCTTGATATTTGAGGTCCTTCAGTAGATTTTTAATCCACTTGTTGAATAAGGTGCCGTCAAGGTTGTCTGTTTGTTTTAGAATTTGAAAGTTACTTAGAACTTTCTATAAATAACAGTTCCTAATTTGAGCTGATAGACTTTGGAGAGGACAGACAGTAAACAGCAACAACCACCAACTCTTAGGCTACTCTTCACTGATTGAATAGTAGACTTTAATGTGACTTTTTACCCATGGCCCTAAATAACGGATTGTTAGCCAGGAGCCCCCGAATTTACAAAAATTTGCTCGCACACTGATTACTAGGTTACGGTCGGACCTTGTTCAGGTTTATTTGGTTTGTTTTGAATTTCGCGTAAATATATTCGAAGGGTATCTGCGCTAGCCGTCCATAATTTAACAGTGTAAAACTAGAGGGAAGGCAGATAGTCATCATCACCCACCACCAACTCTTGGTCTACTCTTTTACTAACGAATAGTAGGATTGACCGTAACCCTATAACGTCCCACGGCTGAAAGAACGAGCATGTTTGGTGTGAAATGAATTCGATCAGCGTCTTGATCACCTGGCCATGTCGGGCCCATTCAGATTGGAAATATCAAACACCTAACGTATTGCGCCAAGACGAACATTGCAATCACTTGATAAAACTATTGTGATATTTTATTTCATACTCACTTCATTGTAAAATACATTTTATAATTAACTCGTGTAATAGTCTGCTTTCATACAGCTATTTGATAATCAAAAATGTTTGATGAACACAATAAAGTGCTATTTATTTTGAATTCCGGCCTGACGGTCAGAGCACTCGCAATCTGCAGGTCATGAGTTCCGATCACCAAACATGTCATACATTTAGCCGCGTGGAGTGTGTTATAATGTTCGACAAATCCCACTATTCTTTGGTAAAAGAGTATCCTAAGGATTGCTAGTATAGGGCGTTCAATAGCTGCCTTCCTCTAGTCTATCACTTCAAAACTGGTGACGGATAGCGCAGATAGCCTTTAAATAGCTCGTCGCAAAATTTGAAACAAATAAACATTTTATATTTAACAAGTGCTTCCCAGATTTAAAGACAATATCTAAGTAAAATTAAAGTAAAACAAACTCGAAAACTGAAATTTAAACAAGGCGACATACGGTCCGCAACGTACACCTTCTTTACTCAAGGTCTGCCATCCAGAGACACAGCGGTATGTCTCTACATCCGTGGAGTGCAGAGCACAGACAGTCCATTGTGTAACTTTGTGCTTATTTTCAAACAAACGTATAACACTCCAGGTCTTAATTATTTCAAAACAGAAACCACGCGGCCACCTATTGATTATCCCGGAAAACGTAGCTTTATCACTAAACAGCACGAAAGTCAGGATACAAGGCATATTTGTTTATGGAACGTTTCGAAATAACAAGAATTTCACCATCAGTAATATATATAAACGTAACAAATGTAATTACAACAGATATACAGAATTAAATATAAATCAAGGAAATCGAGTTGTGTCGGTTTTAAGTCGTTAAGAAAAGGATTTTTGCTACTTTAAAATATGAAATTGAATTTTTGATAAAAGAAACCTCACTAAGAAACTTATTTCTCTTTTAACAAAATTTAAAACTATCCATTTTGTTATTGCATGTTACGGTAACTATATTTCTTTTAGTTTCTATAGGTTACGGAATAAAGAAACTGATATCTCTGAAAGCACTAAAAACGACTCTTATAATACACATTCTCCGTAGTTACCAATAGTGAGTTAGACCACAACAGTTGCAGTCATAAGACAATTGTCTATACATAAAGTAGAGTATATGATATGATAAAAATATTGCATGAACCAAGTGAAATATATGAAATGATATATTAATAGTAACCTATGAAATAGCCCTCTATACATAATGTGATGTGTCATACTATAACGGAACTCTTGCTTACATGATACTGGGAAAAGCTTTTTATTACGCAATGTGCAACCTCTAACTTCGCAAATTTTTTATTCTGTGTAAATGTCAAGTTGCAATAAGGATTACGATTTTCCCGTTTCGCCTCCGTTTCCCGTCGCAGAGAACTTTATTTTTCTCCAAATTCAGGGTGTAGGCATGACGTCAATAATACGTATCACTCGAATCTAGTACAAAAGCGCCATCGATATATACATGTATATATATATATATATATATAATAGTACTGTCCGTTCTATATTCATGTAAATACTTCACTGTGTACAAATATACGAGTTTTTGCGTGTGTTTCTTTTCCCCACTACTTCGCCCCTTGTGATGGATCTTCACCAAATTTGACATAAAGATTTATTGGGCCCATTAAGAGATACATGCAAACTTACGGTTTCATATTTTATGTTTTGCTGTTTTTATAGGCGTTTTGATTGTTGCTGTTGTTTTAATTAAATGTAAAGGAAATAATTGTTAATGTCCTAAAATAACCTTTCATTAATCATGAATTCACATAACTTTCTCAAAGACATGGGTACCCCAGGTAGTATGATATAATAAAAGTATCCTATGAAACAATCCTCTTACAGAAGGCAAAGTATATCATATCTCATGCTGAATTTTGTACACGACCTCATTCGTATTTAACATGTTCCAAGTCGTAATTTGCAAATATTTAAAAGTTTAATTTAGTGCGCTAATTTGTTTTATTGTAAAGAATAAAACTGCAAAATGGGGAAGCAGTGCTCTCTCTGCCCACTGAGAGGTATCGAAACCTTATATTTGGCTATATAAGCCCAATGCCTTAATACTGAGACACATGAAGGAATATTTAGTATGCACTATGAGAGAATGATATATGTTCGTTGAAATTGTGTGCGAAATTCCAAAACAAACAAAAAACAAACTAATATCTTTACGTACGATAGTCACTAATAACATTTAATTTTTACGAAACGTAATAAATGTGATGAATATTACAATTAACCACAGTTATTACATACAAATTGGATGAATGTACTCAATTATTCCCTTCAGTAGTTCTTCATAGAGGGTGCTGTAACAGATAAAATACATAAAATTATCTAATATGTGAACCTTACCACTTGAAGTAGAAATGAAAACAAGCGAGTAATTTGAGGATTAGAGACAACTGTGCGAGAGTAAACGTAACACAATACTCACTTGACTCATCTGTAAAATTCGAGTCTTACATTGTTACTTAGGTTATTGTATCAAAACACTGCAGTTTTTCTTTCTGTAAAAATCCACTGTTACAACGAATTGTGTCGTCATGTGTTGTGTTTTCGTTTCGCTTCACTTCAAACGCGAAAGTTTATTTGCTTATTTTGAGTGAAAAGCTGCACAAAGTGTCTACGTCACTGGGAACGAACCTTGGACTTTAGCGTATAAAAGCCTTAAAACTAACTGTTGAACAACCGAGGTTTGTGCTACACGCAAAAGATAGTGTTAGTACTTTGAGTACGAGTATTGTGGTTTTTTAGTTTAGTTGTTATAATTTAGTTCTTTGTATTTAACAATGATTCCCAGCGAAAAAACAAAGCACGTTTTTAGTAACTCTGCCCAAGTGAAAATATTTTATTCGTTTAGCCTGACTTACAGTATATTGACACATTATGAAATTTCAACAACACTACATTTCCTCTCTTACCAAGAGTATACTGTTAAACTATTAGGTTTCAACCACAGTTCTGATCTCACTAAGAGTATACTGTTAAACTATTAGGTTTCAACCACAGTTCTGATCTCACTAAGAGTATACTGTTAAACTGTTAGGTTTCAACCACAGTTCTGATCTCACTAAGAGTATACTGTTAAACTGTTAGGTTTCAACCACAGTTCTGATCTCACTAAGAGTATACTGTTAAACTGTTAGGTTTCAACCACAGTTCTGATCTCACTAAGAGTATACTGTTAAACTGTTAGGTTTCAACCACAGTTCTGATCTCACTAAGAGTATACTGTTAAACTGTTAGGTTTCAACCACAGTTCTGATCTCACTAAGAGTATACTGTTAAACTGTTAGGTTTCAACCACAGTTCTGATCTCACTAAGAGTATACTGATAAACTATTAGATTTCATCCACGATTCTGATCTCAGTAAGAGTATACTAATAAACTATTAGATTTCAACCACAGTTCTGATCTCACTAAGAGTATACTAATAAACTATTAGATTTCAACCACAGTTCTGATCTCAGTAAGAGTATACTAATAAACTATTAGATTTCAACCACAGTTCTGATCTCACTAAGAGTATACTGATAAACTATTAGATTTCAACCACAGTTCTGATCTCAGTAAGAGTATACTGATAAACTATTAGGTTGCAACCACAGCTCTAATTTCACTAAGAATACAGTGATAAACTATTCGATTTCAACCACTGAGAGTATATTAATAAACTATGACAATTCAACCACATTTTTGATCTTATTAAAAGCGTGCTGATAAACTATAACATTTCAACCACAGTTCTGTTCTACTGAAACCACTTCTTTTTGGTAGCCCTGGATGTTTGTTGTTGTTGTTTTTTTCTCTCAAAACTTTTATTACTTGTAAATAATAAACTAAAGTATCGGTGTTGCGATACGGACTCTGATGAAGTTGTTTCTCGTGACTACAAGGCTTTAATTATTTCCTTCTATTCTCACCATCGGCATCCCCAAGCGTTCCCGCTGCATAATTTGCCCTTCACTCAACCTTAATTATAGTAGGATTGTTATTAGTGCGCTGCTAGTAAGAATCAAACTAGAATGAGAGAAGGCGGTTCAATACACTGTATGTACGTTCCACTACTGGTCATTTTAAAGATCGACTGAACGCATAACACTCAAAGACTTCTTAGCCGTCATTCTATCATTTACTTTCAATGGCATTATCGAAATGTATGTAGAAAAGTAGTCGGTATTTAGTAATTGTTATAAGTCTGTTTAACAGAGCATGCTCTGTTCAGTACATGATGGCATGCTTGTGTAAGAATGGCTCGAATTGTTCACGGAAATGCTATTTTAAATGTCTCTTCAATAGATCATTAGAACTTTAAGATACTAGACAGTGTTTTATTTTATAATAAAATCTGTGTGATGACTGAGTTTCAGGTTCGGGGAATGTCTGTAAGTATCATAACAAAACGTTTGAATCTTTTATTGTTCTTTCAGTCGCTTTCTTTTTATTACACGGTCACTCAAAAACCAAAACAATGATGACAATCAGTTTCACTAACATGACGTAGTTTCAAATGTAGTATCCGCTATTACAAGTATCATTATTAACAGTATAATTTTTTTTAAAATTATAATCTTAGTGTAAATGATGTTGTCATTACACCAGTTAAATTAGCGTTTTTACAAGCATTTTCAGTTCCTTTAAAAATCTTAAATACAGAGTGAACCAGTAATTACCAGCCAATACTTGATAAACAATTACTATTACAGTTGAATCCTCATTGTATTTAGAACTTGGCTATAAATATAACCTTCCGATGTATGTTGAAACAGTGCATTAAAAAACAAGTACAGAAAACCTTTGAAGAAAAAGATACAAAATGTAGTAGAATGTTAACAGACAAAAATAGGATAAATTAAACTCAGTTATGATTGAATTATATATGTTGCTATATGCTAGTTCTTGCCTGTGCTGTTATGTAGGGGTGATGGAAATGCCATTTTTACCATTTTTTTGCATTATTTTTGAAGGATTAGTCTTAGTCATCATGCATTTATTTCCTTTTTTAACACTTTTTTCTTCACTTGAATAAAGGTCCAGCATGGTCACGTGATTAAGATTTAATGTTACGATCAATCCCACGATTCGTTGGTAAAAGAGTAGCCCAAGAGTTGGCGGTGGGTGGTGATGACGAGCTGTCTTCCTTCTAGTCATTACACTGCTAAATTAGAGACGGCCAGCGCAGATGGCTTTCGTGTAGCTTTGCGCGAAATACAAAGCAAACTTTTTTGTGGTAATGGGACGCAAACAAGGAATTCTCGGATTAAGCATAATCAAACAGCTGGTCACTGGGCCACACCCGCGGCCTACTTTCGCACCAATTAACTCTGTTTGCCTAAACCAGCAAAGGCTCAGAACGTTATATTCCACATCAGATGAAGAACACACAAAAATTATTATTTCAGTCTAATTATAAACACAAATAAATGCAACTTACATAAAGCCTTGAACCATACTGAATTATGCTCGGATAAATATGGTCAACATAGAAAAAATGTTAAGCCTAGTTGTTCGTTTCCAAATCCTTGAAAAAATAAAGTTAATGTTATCACTCAATTCATAAAAGCAATATTCAAACGGTGGTAGCTGATATTAAGTGGTAAGAACTTTTGTATGAAAGATTTATATTTATGCAGTACCTTTGTTATAATTTCTTCTATGATAATTTCGAATAATAAATTAAAGCTCACATTGACCAAGCAAGCTCCAGTTGTCCTTATGTTATTAAAAGTATTGTTTTTGAATTTCGCACAAACCTAGTCGAGGGCTATCTGTGCTAGCCGTCCCTAATTTAGCAGTGTAAGAGTAGAGGGAAGGCAACTGGTCATCACCACCCACAGCCAACTCTTGGGCTACTCTTTTACCAACGAATATTGGAATTGACCGTCATATTATAGCGCCCCCACGGCTGAGAGGGCAAGCATGTTTGGCGCGATGCGGATACGAACCCGTGGCCCTCAGATTACGACTCGCACGCCTTAACGCGCTTGGCCATGCCGGGCCGTTATTAAAGGTAACTCTACACTATAAATTGTTTTCATTATAACTATGAATCACTAAGGCTTAGCTAACCTAGTTTTTAGGTAAATATTATATCACTATCAGTAGAAATAACTAGATAATAGCTTATTAGTTCGGTCGATAATAGTTTGTATCTTAATGAAGTCGTCACCTATTTTTCTCTATTTAGACTTCATCTTTTATATTCGAAAGATTATCACTATTTTTACTGAACAATGGAATATAAATAAAATATTACTCTTCTTCATATTAAAAATTTCGTTAACCAGCGAAATTAAAATATTTTATTTAATTTAGGAGAAAATAAAATTATGGCGCTCTTTTAAACGATTATTATATATTCTACCGCTGATTAAATTTATTATTAAGTTTGAAAATATATTTTTTCGAAATGTACAATTATACAATACATTGCATGTAGGCCCGGCATGGCCAAGCGTGTTAAGGCGTGCGACTCGTAATCTGAAGGTTGCGGGTTCGCATCCCCGTCACACCAAACATGGTCGCCCTTTCAGCCGTATGAGCATTATAATGTGACGGTTAATCCCATTATTTGTTGGTAAAAGAGTAGCCCAAGAGTTGGCGGTGGATGGCAATGAATAGGTGCTTTCTCTCTTAAAATGCTAAATTAGGAGCGGCTAGCAGCACAGATATCCCTTGCGTAGTTTTGTGCGAAATTCAAAAAATAAACAAACACTTTATATATAAATTAATTGCGTACCAAAATGTTCAAAAATAAATAAAATCAGTCAAAGTTATCCAATATATCTTCCTTTATAATTATAATTATTATCATAGAAATGCAGTTTATTTATGCTATAGTTTCACACATCTTACCTACTTTATGGTCTTTTCTTTAATAAGCCTTAGTAACAATTTTCACTGTTTCACACTTCTCACTAACTAGTTAATTCTGCCATCTTGCTTCTATCTACTTAAAGTGGCACCAAAAAGATCATCAAAATTGATACATGAAAAATAGTCTTTTATGGTTTACGTTATACGCCATAAAAACAGAAAACATAAAAATATAGTTATTTTAGAATTGCAAGGCATTTTTTTCCCTTCGAAATGTATTTATTAAAATGTTCGCTGTCATATTATACTTACCCTAGTAACAATCCACCACGCATCTAATTTCGTCAGCTATAATGTTCCGTTAGAAATGACATTTAGAAGTTCTACATTTTTCCAGCTTCTCAGTTGAGTATTATTACTTGTGAAGTTATCTGTACATTCTTATCACAAGTAGCGTAATAGTTGGAAATATTATGGGATTTATCTTCATGACGATAATTGATTTCGTCCGACTTTGGCATGTTTCCCACATGAACCCTGATTTCATTAAGCCTAATATTTGCTTTTCTGAACATTATCAGCCTAAACGTTTTCGTTGGGCTTTTTTTTTCTCGTAGTGTTCGAGATATTTACAGTGTTAATCCAATCCTTCGCACATGACAAAAAGAAACACAGAGTGACAAAAACTCTGAATAGCTTCTCAAACAAACTTAGGTATAGACTTCCCCCTGGTACCTCACTGATAAGACTAATGACATTTCGCACTAAAAATCGAGTTTCAATATCCGTGTTGGGCAGAGCACAGATAGCCCGCTGTGTAGATTTGCGCTGAATAACAAACGATACAGACGTGGCGGGAGAGTTTTTAGGGGAAACCCCACATGATGCCTTCCACGCTCATTTCGCTACCCTCTCTATCTGACGCGTACTACAAGGACAGTGTCCTCAAGCACTTCATGAATTCTCAAGAATAATAACTACTCTATAGCTTCAGACGCCTTAGTTTTTGTTTGCTTTCTTTACTTGAATGAATATGTGTTTATTCCAAGAACCTGTGAGTAAAACTAAGGAATTTTGTATAAATAATCAAGTCCTCCGCTGGGACTGCGTAAGTATACGGATTTACAACGCTAAAATCAGGGGTTCGATTCCCCTCGGTAGACTCAACAGATAGCCAGATGCGGCATTGCTATATGAGAACACACACACATAAAGAATCAACGAACTAAAAATTGGAACTCTCAACGTAACTTAACTAACCAAACTTGAAACTCTCAAACTAACCAACAGCATACTATATAGTTGTTCACTAGGGGATTGACACCGGGTGTTAAATGAATCTTTAAAAATCACATCAACTTATGCCATTTATATAAGACTGTGGAAAATATATATTTCAGAGTTGTGGAATCCACATCACATGAGATGTAATAAACCAGCAGATATTTAATATACCAGCCTCTGAATTACACAAAGATGATTAAACAACGTTTGTACTTGTAATTTCATATGATAAAAGAAAATTTTCCTCGTGAAAAATAAAGATTGTATACAAAAATAGAAAGATTCACATTGTTCATGAATCTTCGTTCCAATTTTTTAAATAATAAGGGTATAAACTCCTTAACCTCGTCCCATCAATTATGTTCGTTATTTTATTGGTGGGCGTTATAATGTTCGATCAATGTTCCATTTTGTTGGTAAAAAGTAGTCCCAGATTTGACGGTAGGTGGTCACGACTAGCTCCCTTCCCTCTAGCCTTTCACTGCTGAATTAGGGGCGGCTAGCGCAGATAGCCCTCGTGTAGCTTTGTGAGAAATTTCAAACTAAAGTCCTTAAGTAACAGAAACTAAAAGTACATTAATAGCGATATATATATATCATTGTTAAGACGTAAAAACAGATGCTGTGGTTTCTGAGGGTTAGTATCAGTGTAGCTCAAATTATCAACACTATAACAGCATATTTTCAAACCTGAAAACAAGCTTGTGTTAAAATATTACTTGATGATAGCTCTCAGGAAATAACGCTTTGCACAATGAATTGCAGCCAATCACTCCTTGATATTGGTTAAACTGATTGAGGTTTGACATCTTAAACAAACAATAACAGTCTTAAAATATCAGAACTTGAAATTGAAATTCGTGCAAAACTATACGAGGCTGCCTACGCTAGCCAATCTTAATTGAGCAGTGAAGGACCAGATGGAAAGCAGATGGCCATCACCCCCCACCGCCAACTTTTGGGCTATACTTTTACCAGCGAATATCGGTTGAACGTCACAATATAACGCGCCACGACCTAAATGGTAAAAATATTAGTGGAAGAGTATTTCGAACCTGTGATCCGCAGATTGCGTACATTATAGTGAAGCACACTTGATTTTACGTGGAGAGGCTGGAAAGTTATAGGGCGCCATACTTTCCTATTCATTCGACTTAATTGAGATATAAAAAATCTGTTATAATTTACTTATGAGTAAATTGTTCAGTGTTTAAAACTGAAATTTAACTTTTGATGATCAATAAATTAACGTGCAAGCTGAATAAATTTAAAACATCGTACCGGATGCGGCCACGAGGTGGCCAACTGAATCATCCTGTTCTAGAATAAGTAAAAGAAAAAAAATTAACAATAAAGCTTTTGAAACGTTAGCTTAACTCGGTTACAGTCCTGTCGGTAATACAGCGACAAACTAGCGGACTTAATAAGCTAAAATCCGGATTTTGATTCACAGCAGTAGTTTAGTTTTTGAATTTTGAGCAAAGCCACACGAAGGATATCTGCACTAGCCGTCTCTAATTTAAGACTAGAGAGAAGGCAGCTACTCGTCACCAACCACCGCAAGTTATTGGGCAACTCTTTTACCAACGAATAGTGGGATTGACCGTTATATGGAACGCACCCACGACTTTAAGAACAAGTATGTTTGATGTGAAGGGGATTCGAACCCGCAAATTAGCAATTGGGTGCCCTACCCACCTGACCATGCTAGGCCTACCCGCAGTGAACAACATAGCAGGTAACTAAGAGGGATTGTTCTAAAATAAACAACCCTTTAGGCAAGGTTGGTAGCATACTTTTTATTTGATTAACATTTTCACGTAGCCATGATAACGTATTATACTTTTGTTCGTAACACGTATCCATAGAAAACGTACACATGAAAGAAATTTTAAAAAAATATGGGGAATACCAACTGGGGGAAAACCCCTTGAAATATATGCCACGTTTTATACTTTATGGCTGGCGGATTGATCCTTAGTGTAAGTTCGTGGGTCCAAAAAGACAGGAATGCGGTTAATCTTTCACCCACATAAAGTCCTGTCGATGTCAGAAATGTCTTTCAAAACAGTTATCAACACGATAATAATAACCTTCGTGATATGTTTTTTCTAATGACACGTGTAAATCATTCGGTATAATGTAAAATTTAAAAGCAAAGAAATTCTGTATTTATTTCGTCCTGTCAGCCATTACAAATGGTTGTTTTAGTCTGTATATTATATTGTGCACATTAAACTAGGACTAATGACAATTTAAGTTTTATTTATTCTGTAAAAAGTAAAAGAAAAGCTTGCAAATGATGAAATAGCCAAGACTTACTGATACGTTGTATACACGATAAAATATTCCAAAACGTTCTAGAAAAAACGATTAGTGCAGTTGACACTTAGAGGTAGAAAACTGTGGTGCATACAATTAAATTTACCATGATAGTTTGTTTTTGTGTGTGGTGTATAGTGTTACATTTACTATAATTCTTTTTGTGTGTGGTGTATGTAGTTACATTTACCATAATTATTTTTGTGTGTGATGTACACAGTTACATTTACCATTATACTTTGTTTTGTGTGTGATGTACACAGTTACATTTACTATTACAGTTTGTTTTTGTGTGTGGTGTATACAGTTACATTTACCATAATTCTTTTTGTGTGTGATGTATAAAGTTAAATTTACCATAATAGTATGTTTTTGTGTGTAGTGTATACAGTTACATTTACCATAATAGTTTGTTTTTGTTCGTTTTTTTATTCTTTATCTACCATCTATTTTACATGTACCTGAATAAGAAGTGACAGTGTAGAGATCTGTTTGTTTAAAATTAAGCACAAAGCTATTCAACGGGCTGTTGATGCTATGTGCAGGTATCGAAATCCTTTTTTTCAGCGTTGTCCATCCAGAGACATTCCCCTGTGCCACTGGGGGGCGATTTCGTCGGCGCCTGAACAGAGACGAGACGTTAAGACGATGGAAGACGATACTACTTATTGCACCCCCCCCGTGGTACAGCGCTAAAAATCCAGGTTTCGATACCCGTGGTGAGAAAAGCAGAGATAACCCATCGTGCAGCTTTGTGCTTAACTTCGAGCAAACAAAGAAACCTTCTTGCAATGCCCAACTGAGCCCACTTCCTACCAACTTATGTTTTTTGGTTATAAGTTTATACGAACTGTCGTCACTGTTTCATCGATTTTGCTCGGCATGGTCAAGCGTGTTAAGGCGTGCGACTCGTAATCTGAGGGTCGCGGGTTCGCATTCCGGTCGCGCCAAATATGCTGGCCCTTTCAGGGGTGGGGCGTTATAATGTAACGATCAATCTCACTATTCGTTGGTAAAAGAGTAGCCCAAGAGTTGGCGGTGGGTGGTAGTAACTAGCTGCCTTCCCTCTAGTCTTACACTGCAAAATTAGGAAAGGTTAGCGCAGATAGCCCTCGACTAGCTTTGCGTGAAATTCAAAACAAACTCTAATTGGAACGTACGTTTTCTTGTTCACACTTACATTCGCACACGAAGTCGTTAACTTTGACGCCTGGGTTTATCTACTCGATAGCACAGATAGCCCTCGAGTAGGTTTGTGCGAAATTCCAAAACAAACAAACAAACTCATCGATTTAAAAATCTCATAATATTCATGTAATAAGAGAAATGTCTACCTCTCGCAAATCTTGACTGATGTTGTCAATTGTATTTTACGTTTCTTCCTTTTTCGTGCGATTTTACTTCTTGCAAGAAGAAAACCGACTAGCACAAACTCTTTACAGAATCAGAGATTCATCTCTGAATCCAATCATTATTAGTGAAAAGTTTCTCCCAGAAATCTAGAAAAATTCGTTATTAAAGTCAGAATTCATCCAAAGAAGCGTATTTTGTATGTCTATATAATGACAAAACCGTAAAATTATTACACCACTTCTTTAGTAGAAGAAGTCACGTACACTTTAATAGCAACAGTTAGAAATAGACTAATATAACCTGCAACAACCTGTCATTTCCTTATAAATACTATTCAGTTGTTATACAAAGCTATAACTTAACTTGCGAATAATAAATGCGTCTAGACGTAGCTTGACACACCTACTTCGCGTTTCTATAAGTTGAACGTTAATTTTCATTAACAAAAAAACAGCTGTAAGTCGTCATATTTAAATATTAGAGATGTTTCATTTGAATCTTAAAGTTAAATTAAATTATTTTAAAATATTAGTGTAATTAATGAGATTTTGTGCATGTTGTTTCAAACTCTCACAATTTCTACCATAAGATAATGGCTTAAAGATCTTGAATACCTTATTTGTCTAGTCCATTCATTTTGAGAAAACCAATGCATAATAGTTCCATTTGTAAAAAAAATAATTATTATTATTATGCTAGTCTAAACCGGAACGAAACAGACAAATCAAACGTGGCCTAAGGCATGGGATTTTGTTCATACAAAAGTGTTTATTGTGTTCTCTAACCACTAGGTGTCATATCACAATATGATGTTTGTAAGGGCAGGCAGGAATAAAATTTCAAGGATCAAACCTTGCATTACACCTCTCTCGAGTTTCATGAAAAATAACCATCATATTTGGCAGATATTAAAGTCGTGTTAAAAAAAAAAACTATAGAAATTACTTCGTCATTCATACCCAGTTAAATCTATACCTTTACAGTACTACATAATATTTATTTCTATGGTCAAATTCATAAAGATTGTTAGTCTTAGCATCGTAATGTGATTAGTAACGTTGTAGCAACGAATTATGTACAGTTTTTGTTTTTAATTGGTGTTATACGCAAATATATATATATTAATATAACAGTGTTTGTTCCAGAACTGGCAGCTAAAGTTTATTGCCACCTAGTGGCTCAACAGTAAATGAGAAGTCTTATTTTGTTTTGTTTTTAAGCAAAGTCATATCGGGTTATCTAGTGTGTCCATCGAATGGAATCGATGGATTTTAGTATTTTAAGTCCGCAAATTTATCACTATCCTACCGAAAAACAAGCGAGGGTTTATGATGCTAAATACCAGATTTCGTCACCCGCGGCGGGCGCAAGACATGTATCTCATTGTATAGCTAGTTGTGTGTTTAATAATAAACCGTTATACGCACCAGAATACGGCTATAGTCATATGGTAATATTTTAAATACACTTTAGTAATGGACTTAATCGACAATAAATTATTTTGTTGGTGACGCTTGGTGGATTTCTGTAGCATTTGAACTCTTATTTGAATGTCTGTCGGTCCGGCATGGCCAGGTGGTTAAGGTACTCGACTCGTAATCCGAGGGTTGCGGGTTCGAATCCCCGTCACAGCAAACATGCTTGCCCTTTCAGCCGTTGAGGCGTTATAATGTAACGGTCAGTCCCACTATTCGTTAGTAAAAGAGTAGCCCAAGAGTTGGCGGTGGGTGGTGGTGACTAGCTGCCTTCCCTCTAGTCTTACACTACAAAATTAGGAAAGGTTAGCGCAGATAGCCCTCGAGTAGCTTTGCGTGAAATTCAAAACAAACTCTAGTTTGAACGTTCCGTTTCCTTGTTCACACTTACATACGCATACGAAGTCGTTAATTTTGACGCCTGGGTTTATCTACTAGAAATAACATCAAATGAACATTCCTGAGGTTTCATAGTTAAGCCTTAAACTATACATTACGTTTTATCCCCAGAACATTATTGAATTTTCACAGTTTAGCCTTAAACTATACATTACGTTTTATCCCTAAAACATTATTGAATTTTCACAGTTTAGCCTTAAACTATGCATTACCTTTCATACCTGAAAAATATTTAAATTTCCATAATTAAGTTTTAAACTATGCATTACCTTTCATACCTAAAAAACAGTTGAATTTCCATAATTAAGCCTTAAATTATACATTACCTTTTATACCTAAAAAAACACTTGAATTTCGATAATTAAGCCTTCAACTATAGGTTACGTTTTATCCCTAAAACATTATTAAATTTTCACAGTTTAACCTTAAACTTTGCATTACCTTTCATACCTACAAACACTTGAATTTCCATAATTAAGCCTTAAACTACAGGTAGCGTTTCATCTCTAAAACATTATTGAATTTCCATAATTGAACCTTAAACTTTAGATTACGTTTCATTCATTACAAATGTCAATATAAGGAAAAGTATGAATATTTATATAGAATAAACAGTACAATATATTCTAGTAGAGTGAAAAAAAAATTATCAGAATTTAGAGCAAGCCTAATGTTACTAAAGATTCAGTGCAATTTCCTCACTACAGTATAATTGAGCAGAGACTTAGAGAAAACTTGGAAGACAGAATACCGTGATGTAACATGAGATCTTGAAATTCCTTCTCAAAGAAACGCCCATGTGTTTAAAGGCGCGTATTTGTAAATAGCGGAACTCTTGTATATGTAAATGGCTTTACAGCTATCACATGTATATTTATATACGACCTTTAAACGTAAAAATGAGGATAAAATGTTTTTATTTCTATAAAAAGCCACTAGTACACAGTGGCGATTTGGAAACAATTCCGAGTTTGAACTACGGGTACAAGACCCTGAGTTAAACCCAACTCAACAAACTAATCAGATTCTTCTCTACCCCCAGATTAAACTCAGAATTGTCATCAAATCGTCTCTTCGTATCAGCAGCGTTTTCAGAAATAAAGACATTTTATCTGCCTTTTTACGTTCAAAAGTCATATATAAATGGAAATGACTAAGTGTCTCAAAGAAAGCAAAAAACGTGAAAAAGAAAGAAATAGCATGTGATATACATTGATATCTGTGATGAACAGTAAAATGGAAATGACCAAGAGTCCCAGACAAAACAAGAATTATGAAAAGAAAAATGAGTAGCTTTAAGGGAAAAGTTTATAAAAAGCTTAAGAGCAAACAAAAAACCTACCAAGGTTTTATCAGTCAGAACTTGTGACTTTAAATGTATTAGAGGAAGAAAAACAATACAAAGATTCAAATATTACTTGAGTTTGAAATATCTGCCAAAAGTGGGATCTGATTTTGTTAATAAATTTAGCGATGAAAGCAGATCAACAGATCGTCTCCAGCTGTGTTGTGCCAAAGATCTGAACACAAACAGATTATTTGTACACAGTCTTGGCCTGGCATGTCCAAGCGCGTAAGGCGTGCGACTCGTAATCCATGGGTTGCGGGTTCGCGCCCGCGTCGCGCTAAACATGCTCGCCCTCCCAGCCGTGGGGGCGTTATAATGTTACGGTCAATCCCACTATTCGTTGGTAAACGAGTAGCCCAAGAGTTGGCGGTGGGTGGTGATGAATAGCTGCCTTCCCTCTGGTCTTACACTGCTAAATTAGGGACAGCTAGCACTGATAGCCCTCGAGTAGCTTTGTGCGAAATTCCAAAACAAACAAACAAACAAACAAAGTACACAGTCTTTCTAACATACACATAAATTTTACCTGAATATTCTGTAAGAAAAATATTTATTGTGGCTCATTTCTTACTCAAAGTTATTATCGAACTTATAGGAGTTAATAACTGGTTTGTATCTGAGGTATTTTTGTTTACAGTTACATTTATTAGAAAGCTACACAAAACACATTTTCATAAACATGCACCTACTTGTGGCTCAGCATGGTCAGGTGGTTAGGTGCTCGACTCGTAATCTGAGGGTCACGTAATATTCGTTGTTAAAAGAGTAGCCAAAGGGTTTGCGGTGGGTGGTAATGACTGTTTGCATTCCCTCTAGTCTATACATAGATAGCCCTCGTTTGGCTCTGTGCGAAATTCAAAACAAAGTATACTGTACGAGCTCAAATAACGCAGGTTTAAAGAATTACCTACATCGTATTACTACAGCACAAAGGTTAAATTAAGAAAGAAAGTTAACTTCAAACTCAGTGATAATATGTCAAAAAAGACTGATTTTTAGCAGAGACGCTTATAGAAGGCTTCGAGTTTTGTTGTTGGTTGGTTGTTTGTTTTATCTTGTACAAACTTTTAGCTTAAAGCTCTTTCATCTCTCAGCCGATTTAAGATATAATTGTAATTTTCGACTCAGGAGGTCAAACCTTTTTTGGTGACGCATTTGTTTGCCCTTAAAGTCTCATAGATTAATTTACTCTAACCCTGTCTTAAAACAAAATTCAGTTTGAGGTAAAGATCCTGATGAGTAATAAAATCTCATCGGGCGTACTCGCGCCCCACGCTAGGTACTGTTGGCGCACAAAAATATAGCTAATAAGAAGGAAAAAAAAGTCCCATAGATTATTGGTGGCACATCGGTATGCCTGCGGACTTACAACGCTAGAAATAGAGTTTTGATACCATTGGTGGGCAGAGCACAGATAACCCCTTGTGTCGCTTTATGTTTAACTATAAACAAACAAAGATCATTTTATTCTTTTTCTGCCTAAAGGAATTTCAAGTGCATTGATATTGAAATTCTCTCATGTTTTTGTTTCATCGAATGAAGTAATTGAATCCACATGTCCAATTTCACAGTGATGCTTTCTAGTCAATCTCATTTATCCGGAGATTCGATTTTTTTTTCTAATACACGTCAGGTAACAGTGAATATCTAAAGATTTTATTTTATTTATAAATGTTTCGCCCCCCGCTAATACAGCGGTATGTATACGGATTTACATCGCTAAAATCAGTAACAACCCTAAAATCAGGGGTTCTATCAGGTAGCCCGATGTGGCTTTGATATAAGACAAACAGAAACACACAATAACTCTTTCTCAACTGTTAGAATAAAGTGGTACACATACACCACGACAAACACCACATAACAATAACTCCAGTCTAACAGACAATTAAAACGAACATCAGCAACAGATAACTATATTTCATTCGCCTTTTTCAAAAACGACCTAAAATATACATAGCTTTTTTACAGTTTAGCCTTTCAAGACTATCTTACTTTATTTTAAATACACAGTAGAAATTATACCTACTTAGCTTCGTTAACGAGTGCCTTAATTCTATAACCCCGGTAAATTAGCGATAAAGCATTGGATTTACGACACAAAATTCTAGGGTAAGAGAAAAAACAAAACCATTGTGTAACCTTGCACTAAGAAAATCATATGACTTGTTTTCATCTTCTTCGACGGTGGCTCAGAGTTAAATCCAAAAGCTTATGACGTTAAAAATTGGAATTCGATACACGAGATGGGCAGCGCACAGATAGTCCATGGTGTAGCATTGTGTTTAAACATACACAAACAAACAACCATCGTGGTTTAAATATACCCCTTACGACTATGCGCATGACAACATAGACCGTGTGAATTAATCTATTTAGTTTTAGACGGCGTTTGTTCCAAGAAGTCAAAACATTAGCTATTTTAGTTTCTTATAAAAACAAAGTCTATCTCCTTAATTCGGTGTGTGCAGCTCTGTATCTGTACTTTGTAATGAATAATGACGATACTATATAATTAAATACGACAGTGGACTGTTTCATGAAATTCATACGCCTGAACACTTACGAAATAAAACAAACACTTAGCCATTTTTTGTCCCAATATAATAATAACAGATATATCGAACTTATATTGTTTGAGTGTTTTTCTTATAGCAAAGCCACATCGGACTATCTTCTCAGCCCAGCGAGGGAATCGAACCCTTAATTTTAACATTATAAATCCGTGGACTTACCGCTGTACGAGCGGCGGACGTGCTTATATCTCACGGTTTAGCTTCAAGTTAAAGTTTAGAAATAAACTACATTTACCACATAAGAAACAACGACAGTTCAGTTATTCTAACTCGTGTCGGTTTTAAAGTGGGTTATTTAGAGTTACAGACGTGTTTATTTGTATGCCTTTAGGCAGCAGCTCTTAAAACAAGTTGTATTCAAGAATAGATACATCCTAAATATACACTCTAAAGCCAATCAGTTGTTAGTGTTATAACTGCATTTCCAGTATACAGAAACCATCCTTGTGTCATTTATAATAGTTTTCCTGCTGTGTTTATATCAGAGTGACCACTAACAGTGCAAACACGTAAAAGTTACATGTTTTTTAATCTCATTGTCGTTAAGGACAAAGCTACACAATGGGCTATTTGTGTTGTGTTTACCACTGGTATCGAACCATAATTTTAGCGTTATAAGCCCTCAAGCATACCGCTGAGCCACTGAAGTGCATACAGGTACAGAGATGGGGTTTTCAGACCACAGTTTTTATAACAGCTTGTATTCAACAAAATGTTTTCGATGTAGAATAACTTCATTAAAACGTGTTTTTTGTTTTATTTTTTAATACAGTGACTTACCAGTTAATTAGAAACTTACGTGCGTCTGAAAGATCTTTCTCGGAAAAAAAAACAAAGTGACTGGCTGTACCTTGAAGAAGTAACATCAACTGATCACTAGATGTATGTTTTGTTCTGATTTATTTTACTCTCCATACAATTGTGTGATATTGTAACAGTTTTCTACGAGGACCTTCGTTTTATTAACAAGCACTAATAAAATTTCCTCAGTTCACTTTACGCTCGAACGTGTAAAGTGGTATTAAAAAGAAATATGGTGGCTCAGACTAAAAATCTTTTCTCTGTGTCATAGAACGTTTCGGAAAGCATTAACTTTGTAATCACTGAAGACCGGAAACACGGTGTGTGAACATAAATCACGAGCATACATTCAAAAGGAAAATGATTATAAAACAAATATAGAAAAGTAGGCTGAAGAAACATATATATATATATATATATCCAGCTGTAAGCTGTGGTAAATATATCGCGGTGGTTTCTTTTGTATTTCTTTATCGGCTTATTTTCCTGTCTAATGATAAATATTAGATATGAATATTCACTTGCAAAGAAAATCTGGATGTATCCAGATATGATTCTAACAGTGAAAGACTAGAGGGAAGGCAGCTAGTTGTCACTATCCACCGCCAACTCTTGGGCTGCTCTTTTAGCAACAAATGATGGGATTGGTTGAAATATAATTACGCCCCCACAGCTGAAAGGGTAAACGTGTTTGATGGAATGAGGATTCGAACCCGTGACCATGAGATTGCTGGTCAATCGCCATAAACACCTGGCCTAGCCGGGCCTGTTTAACACCTATATACATATTTGATTCACATTAGATTTCTGACTATTCAAATGAACAGAGGCGTAGCCAGGGTGGAGTTTAAGGAAGCCCGGCCCCTTGAAAAAATTTAGTCATGTTGATCTCGTATTATTTTTCATCCTTATATATAATAAACTCGTTTTGTTTGTTTTGTTTTTGGAATTTCGCACAAAGCTACTAGAGGGCTATCTGTGCTAGCCGTCCCTAATTTATAATTTAGCAGTGTAAGACTAGAGGGAAGGCAGCTAGTCATCATTGCCCACCGCCAACTCTTGGGCTACTCTTTTACCAACGAAAAGTGGGATTGACTGCAACATTATAACGCCCCCACGGCTGAAAGGACGAGTCTTAGATTACGAGTCGCACGCCTTAATACGCTTGGCCATGCAGGACCAACTCGTTTTGTATTATTTCATAAAAAACAAAGTAAAACTTCTATAAACACTATTAAATTTGAATTTATTTGTTTCAATGACCATTTTATAAAAAACGTAAAATATAAATTTCAGTTTTTTTTCAGTTATTAGCTCCTATTAAAATTTTATCCATTTACCACCTGGATGGAAAACCTGACTACGCTTCTGCAAAAAGGACAATGCTTTCAGAATGTGCTTATAGCTGAATAATAGGTCGTAGGACTTTCTGGTAATCGGCACTTTATATCGAGTTAAACGATGTAGAACCGAAACATAGAAGTGTTTGAAGAACCATAAATGCAAGCCAATTTAAAATATATAGCGCCCGAAGTTTACGAAGTTTAGATACTGGTTAGGAAAGTATCCTTCTAAATGGATAATAAGCTGGGCATATCTTCTCACATTGCTATAATGATAACAAATAAGGATTTGAAAAGTGTTAATACTCGCAAGTTCAGGGCCACAACTCGAGATCAATGACTATTTTTACGAGAAAAGTGGCAGAAAAAATTGGAATTATAGCAATCTTATTTATCGTGAACCTGCTACGTCACTCGATCTACTTAGATGTGGGTTTTGAGTGCTGATAGCCACGTACAGAGGAGAGTTTGAAGAAGAGTTGTTAAATTTTAAATTTCAATTTGCGCAAGCTTGTTAAAATAGAAAACATCGTATCATGTAGCAGTGTGCAATCGAAATCATCAGAAGAATCGCCATCGACAAGAAAGAATAAGGGTCAAGAGCAACATGAGACGTGACATATTAATCAGTGATGACGAGAAAACCCACTTGTGGAGAAACATATATATATGTAAAAACGGCTGGTTTGGGTTGAAAAAAATTTATATGGAGAAGCGAACAAGAAGGTCTAAACGTTGTTCGCTCCTCTTCATAATTTTTTTCTCAACCCAAACTGGGCCCGGCATGGCCTAGCGCGTTAAGGCGTGTGCTTCGTAATCTGAGGGTCGCGGGTTTGCGCCCGAGTCGCGCCAAACATGCTCGCCTTCCCAGCCGTGGGGGCGTTATAACGTGACGGTCAATCCCACTTTTCGTTGGTAGAAGAGTAGCCCAAGAGTTGGCGGTGGGTAGTGATGACTAGCTGCCTTCCCTCTAGTCTTACGCTGCTAAATTAGAGACGGCTAGCACAGATAGCCCTCGAGTAGCTTTGTGCGAAAGTCCAAAACAAACAAATCAACCCAAACCAACCGTTTTTACATATATAAGATGTGACATATTGTTTTTACGACCTTCACTGTTAAAAACCAGCAGAATAATGATTTTAGATTTCTTTGTAATACTTAACGTTAATTATATCTGTCATAAAAGAAATTTTTTTCTAGCTAAAAGAATCGAAACAACATTAGGTGTACCAACAAAGGAACTCTCGCTCGACGCGGCATTCATTTCTTTAGCTTCACGTAAATGGAATAAGCGTGTTTGTTTGTTGGCACTAAGGCAGTGACAGGGATCGGGAAGAGATAATTTAAATGGCCCTTAAACTCGTAAAAATGAATAGAGTACGTGATTTTAGAATTCCTCTAAAATATGTCGAAGAACCCTTGAAGGTCATGGTAATCAAAGGTTAAAAAGCCAGAAATTTGTCACCACTTTATAATTAAATATAGAACCAAAGATATGTGAAACATAGATACAGACTTCCTAAACCTTTCTTCCTAATATTCTGTGAAAAATAGATTTATTATGATTTCGAATTAATTTAAAAATAATGTTTTCCTAGATGTCACTGTTGAGTTTGATGGATCGGTAAATTTTTTTGTTTGTTTTTGAATTTCGCACAAAGCTACACGAGAGTTATCTGTAATAGCTGTCTCTAATTTAGCAGTGTAAGACAAGAGGGAAGGCAGCTAGTCATCACCACCCATCTCTAACTCTTGGAAAACTCTTTTACCAATGAATAGCGGGATTGACCGTCACATTATAATGCTCCAACAGCTGAAAGAGCGAGCACGTTTGGTATAACAGGGATTCGAACGCCTTAACCAACTGGACATGCCGGGCTTCCGTCGTTTTGAATCGAATGACAAAGTTGAATATTAGGTTTCTAATATTCCTATGACTAAAAGTGCGGAATGCCTTAGGCGAACTCACGTATAGAACTCCGAGGTTATCGATTCGCAACCCAACACGTTAACCATGAGGTCACATCACACCCTTAAAATGTAAAGCCTATCTAATTTTAATTAGATACTTTTTAAACGGAACACAAGAAATAATCAACGTTGAATCTCTTTTTTAATTCGCATGAATATTATTAAACAATTAATGTACTTGTTTTTTTATCCATAAATAACTTAAAATAGAAATTAAAAAATTACCAAGGTGCACGTCTGGGCTTTCCTTGCTTTTCGTATTGAAGTTAAACCTAACGCCATACGTTCAAGTGCAGACCTAATCTTTACTGTGTGTTCTACCTTGTTCTACCTCGCCCATATTTTCAGACTGCAGCATGGTTGATTACGGCTTACACTCTCAGTTACTTCGTATTTTGTCAACTGTCGTCAGTAGCTTGAAATACATGAACCTTTTCTATCGAAATTTATAATAAGTTTATTCTGAGAAGATTTAAGAAACGTTTTCACTACTTCATTTGTTCTCAAAGCTAAATTTGTCACAAAATAAGGATGTGGACGGTGTTTCTCGTGTGAATAAATCACAGGGTATACGTGTATATTTACAGTAACTACCTTACCTGGCAATCAGTAGGCAAACGGGACCTAGTTTTTCCGAAGCACTTACTGTTTAAAAGTCGCTGGATTGTGATTACACGACGTTAAAAGGAGCAACAAATGGATAAAGTTGAAGACTGGCCTTCAAAATTGTGTGTTTTTCTCCGAATCTGACGACCCTGGCTTTGGAACTTGGATCGCTTTGGTTAGAACCATAGGCAAAGATTTTGCTTCTACAGTGCGGGGGCGGGAGACATTCCGTGAAAATCGGGTATAAAAAGAGGTCATTCTCTGGAGAAAAAAAATAATGAAATGGTTCTTTTCTACTCTATTATTTTTCGAGTTTTATCTTAAATTAACGCAAAACCTTTTGAAAAGCAGTTCTGTTGAGATTTAGTATTTTAAAACTTTTAAACATCTAATTTCATACTTTCAACAAAACCACTTTGCCAAGTAACACTTATTTGCACAATATGTGTTAATACAAATAATAAAGAATGATAACACTTACACCGGCAATTCTTAGAATAACTCGAGGAAAACAAAATAAATAAATTATTAATTTGATAATCTACACAGTCTAAACTTTAGTTTAAAATGTTTGTTTGTTTTGGAATTTCGCACAAAGCTACTCGAGGGCTATCTGTGATAGCCGTCCCTAATTTAGCAGTGTAAGACTAGAGGGAAGGCAGCTAGTCATCACCACCCACCGCCAACTCTTGGGCTACTCTTTTACCAACGAATAGTGGGATTGACCGTCACATTATACACCCCCACGGCTGGGAGGGCGAGCATGTTTAGCGCGATGCGGGCGCGAACCCACGACCCTCGGATTGCGAGTCGCACGCCTTACGCGCTTGGCCATGCCGGGCCCGGTTTAAAATGTTATCGAGTTAAAAGGTTTGTTTTTAACAGCACGATTGAGACTGGATTACTGTTATGTTTGTCTTATCGACTACAAAATACTAGACTGAAACGCAGTAAGACATCATTGACAACCTAGGATATCCTTTCTTCTGTTGTCGAAGAAGTTTCACAGAGACCCATACATTCTTCATATGGCATCCACATAGCAGGGGCAAGTGGACTCTTCTTCAGTGCAAAATATATCTTGTGTTCCATCAGACAACAAAAAACATTTCAATTATGTCATAGAACTGGTCTTCTTTGGGGTTGCCCGCCAATAAATACTCAGTATTTTATATTTAATTTTGGAATAGATATAGTCCTGATTGTGATTCTAGGTTAGGTGTACTTCTGATTGTGAGTCAACCAAATACAGAATATCTTCTGTCCTCATTATTTTGGAGCAGTTGGATTAGATTTCCTTTCTTTTCCTCGTGACCTCTAGAAGCCAACCATTGCTATGCCAAAAAACTGAACTATGATTACAGTCAGAAAAAAAAAATTGATCGCCAAGTTTTCAGGAGTTAATCCTGTTGTGGGAAACTGGCTTACAATTGTTTGACCTAAAAATGTTTATGTCAAAATGCTCTAATTATGCTTAGAGAATTATACATACATCGCCACTGCTGTTTGCGCAGCGGTTAGATAAATATTCTTTGATTGACTCGATATCAAAAGAGCATTTACCTTCAAACAAACACTTTAGATCACAATCCAAAAATAGACAAACAGAAAGTTTGAAATTACGCCATCTGTCGAGGAGTAAGACAACCTGAAAATATCCCTGGTAAAAAACTATTTGGAGGATATTTGTAAAAGTTACAAAACTTAAAATCGATTACAGCGCTTCAGTGCTTTGCTGTTAGCTGGAAATATTCACATGTAGAATCCTGCATAGTTTCAAAACAATACTAAAAAAATATTTCAATTAAGCAAACTATCTAAATCAACCGTTATATTTCATGTTTCAATGGGGTGCGTTCAAACTCAGAGAAACCTTGAAGCTCAGTCGATATTATAACTGTACTGATTGTGTTTCCTGGATATTAAAATAATCAACGTTCGCAAATGTTTGTTTCGAATCAACTAAAGGTCTACCATATATTGAAAGTACAAACAAACGTACATACCTCTAGTTCAAACTCGCTCTTATTTCGTTTATTTAGAATTTCGCACAAATCTACACGATGTTTATCTATGTTAGCCGTTCCTGACTTAGCAGTGTAAAACTAGAGGGAAAGCAGCTAGTCATCACCACCTACGCCAACTTTTAGGCCACTCTTTTACCAACGAATAATGGGACTGACAGTCACGTTATAACGCCCTCACGGTTGAAAGGGTGAGCATGTTTGGTGTGAGGGGGGCTCGAGCCCACGACCTTCAAATTACTAGTCGCTACGTAAACTTCAAGTGATATTCAATCCAATATTACTTGGCAGTCGTTTAGGTTTTGAATCTCACAACCCCTGAAGGGGTTTGCGAGACAACAAGGGGCGCTCAGAAACTTTTGTTTCTCTTCAGCCCCGCATACGGAAATAAGGTTTGGTTCAAAGTGTAGACTCATGTCGAGCATTCATTCATGGGGGTAGGGTAGAACCACTGAAACTTTATTAGAATTAATGTCAAAGCTGGATAGAAGACCGTGAGTAAAGGGAGAAGAGAGCTGAAGGAGGCTGGAAGGAGAGCGTACTTGGCGGGAATGCTGCTGGCGAGACAGGATTTGAAAGACGGCTGGTAAATCTGTATTACGCGGTAGAGGTCAAGGCTGTAATGAAACAACGAGTTCCTGGAGTGACAGAATTAACATGATGAATGGCTTACTGGAGAAGTTATGGCTAAACAATAACTTACCAGTTAGTTTAAACTGTGAATGACAGCATTCGCTTTCAGCATAGATTTCGTGTAACTTAAGAACTTAATTTTAAAAAGAACTTTCAACGGATGACTATAACCCTACTATCCTCCACCGACTTCGATATTGTCGGATTATTTTAATCACAACAAACAATTAAAAACATCTGACAACGTGGATATTTATTAATAGAAAAAACATTAAATAGTTTTAGAATTTTATTGGTCTCTTTTTCCGGGAAAAGATTAATTTGTCTGTTTTGTTTTTAGTATAAGCTCGGTCTTATCTGTTTTGTTAAACTCACTATAGTGTATGACCATTATAATCTGAACCTAGACATAAACAGTTATTTACGTTTTATTAATGCTCCTTTGAATGTGCTTATGATTGAAGAATGATATTCACTGGAACTTCTAGCACTGTTTTAAATAGTTTACCAAATGTATTTAGTCTGTTTTAAAATGATTATCTACACATAGAAATTAAAAAATTCTACACAGCAGCTTGTACTTGTTGGTGTTGTTTGTTGTTAAGCTACGTGTGTGTTTTCTTATAGTAAAGCAACATTAGACTACCTGCTCAGCCCACCGACGGGAATCGAACCCCTGATTTTAGCGTTATAAATCCGTAGACTTATCGCTGTACTAGCGAGGAGGGTGCAAATCTACATAATGGACTATCTGTAATCTCTCCGTCAAAGGAAATCGAATTTTAAATTTTAGCGTTGTAAGTCCAAGTTATGTTGATCGGTTATATTGTGGAACCAGAGTTCTACATTTTTTTTATTCTTTCTATTTTTTTTTTACTTTTTTACGTTTTAAGAAAAAAATAAAGGATACACATAATCAACCAAATTTGTTAAACACAATGAAAACATAAAACAACAGTTTGTTCTTGTTATTTCTATTTATTATTCTTGGAATACAGTGCTATCGTGCAAATCCACAAATTCTCAGCGTAATACATTATTTGTTTTGAATTTTATCACTAAGAATAAAGTTAGAAATTATCAAGATCACATTCAATATCTCCATTCTCACTTTCTTTCTCCGAATCCCCGCTTTTTGGAATTTTCACTCAGGTAATCATCATCAAAATAATAAGTCAGAAAACGAGGTAACATTTCCCTGACAGGGAAATAATGTTGTTTGGTCCCAACCAGCGTTTGGATCTTTTCAAGATGTGGATTATTTACACCTCCTAGGGCAAGAGCCTTTATGGTCGACTCTGAGAATAAAGAATGGTTGTCACGTTTTTCCCAGAAGCCTCGTTTGTCACCAAATCCTCGTTTCTCCCCAAATCCCCTTTTCTCGCCAAAACCACGTTTCTCTACAAGTCCTCCTTTGGCATGTTCCCGTACTTCGACATTTCTGTTATGTAATGGAGTAGGATAGATGCTGTGGACTGCTCCAACGATGTCTTCGTAAACTGAATTATCATATGTATCTTCATTATATCCTCTGTTGTCACCAGTCTTGGAAAGAAATTCTTCAGTGAAAGTGTCACACGACATGAATTCAATGGTTGCCAAAAGTAAAAAGAATGGAGTCATCATCTTTGTACACTAAAGAAAAATGTCAAAATGCGATTAAAAAGATGCTCCAGCAATTTTATTTTACGGTTAAAGTTGTATATAATATTTTCATTTGAAATAAAACACATGAATTATGTATTACAGTTATTCGATAACTGAAGTTATGATTGTTTTTTATTGAATTTTGAATTTCGCACAAAGCTACTCGAGGGCTATCTGTACTAGTCATCCCTACTTCAATAGTGATAGACAAGAGGGGAGGAACTAGACATCAGAACCAATGAATAATGAAATCGACTCTCGCATTATAACGTCCCCACTACTGAAACACGGTGTGACAGAGCTTCAACTCTGCGGGCCCAGATTATAAATCGAGCGCCCTAGTTAACAAATCCTGCCAGACTAACTCTGATCTTAAGTAAAATTAAAAAAGAAGATTTCGAGTTACTCTCATTAATACACTGGCTACCTGACACTCAAGTATTTTCATAACGATAAAGCAGTAGAATAGAAAGATATTAAACTTATTTATTCGAAATAAGAGCGTTTTTGTTTGTTTGTTCGTTTTTTTAATTTCGCGCAAAGCTACACCAGAGCTGCACTAGCCGTCTATAACTTAGCAGTGTAAGACTATAGAGAAGGCAGCTAGTCATCATCACCCACCGCCAACTCTTTTACCAAAGAATAGTGAGATTGACCGTAACATTATAACGCCGTCACGGCTGAAAGGGTGAGCATGTTTAGTGTGACGGAGATTCATACTCGCGACCCTGCGATTACGAGTCGAGTGCCTTAACCACCTGGCCATGCCGCGCCGATGTAAATAAGAAAAAAATAACAAAGGCTCAAACACTGACCTCTCAGGCACAGCATTAGTAGCAAAGAACAACTTTGATTGGACTCCACTGATAGCAACGTTTTGATCTCTTGGTCAAACATTCTACAATTAAACCAACTAGCATTCTGTGTAACACATTATCAAAATAATTTAAAAACAGTCTCAGGCCATGCATTTTCCTCATCCAGAAAACAAGTAACAACTGCAAAAAAACAACAACAAAGACAACAGATTCATAAGACAAGATTTTTCTTAACCATCTGGCCATGCCGGGCCTGAGTAAGAAAGTCTCGTGTTAAAAATTATTATCTTAAAAATTGAATTTTTTAAGGGAATAAAACTTCAACAAAAACAAACTGAGAACTGTAAGTTTTATCCAGGAAAGCCTGAACGTTATGTTTCACAATCAAACAAAAGCAATTTTAGGTTCAGAATTGTTTTTATTTATTTTCTGTATCTTTTTTTCAGCAATGTAAGTTTCATATCCTAATTGAAAATAACATTTACGAGATATTCAATATATTAAATAACTATTTTTGAAACATCCTATATCATATCATGTCCAAGGTTTCCTGAATAAAACTTATTTTTTCTCAGTGTGTCTTCATTAAGATCTTACTTATCTTCAGTATGATGCTGTTTTCATATTTATCTCCTACATCAGTAAGTATATTCTAAACCAGTTCTTTTTGAATTCCTTGATCTCCATTGCACACTTTTGTATACTTCTAAACAAGACGTTCTATTCCAAATGTAATATATTCACGAGAAATAAAAAAAAATTAAGAAATAACCTCCATTTTTTTCCAATCGGTAAAAACTTTCTTTTAGCACGCATCAAATAAATCATAGAAATATAATTTGTCTACACTGGCAACGAAATTCCTAATCTTTTCCAAGCTACACTACATAACAGTTGTTACATTTTTGGATATTCAATATAAGGATATATTATTTGCGTATCTCTAAGTCTTTGTATAACTGGTTTTATGCCTGCTAAAATTAAAGACTGTCCAGATTGTATATCATATGCTTTACGATACATATGTAAACCCTGAATATTATGTTCTTTATTGAAAGTTTATAAAATAAAGTTTGTTTAGTTTTGCCTATAACGTTTCTTAATGAAAGCTACATATGAAAACAAGAACCCAATATTATTTATTTATAAATAATTAGTTACACCCTGTTGACTTACGTTCGATATATGACTGGAAATACTTCCGTCTTCCTCTTTCTTTAACTGTATTTCAGCTCTCTACACTACACTTCTCAGAGACCGGTATTTATATAGTTTAAAACACTGCCGATTTCTACAAATGGCCAAGACAGCAGATATCTCATTACGCACATGGTTTTCATTGGTTCTCAAAATGTCATGAAACGAAGTGTTGTAAATAATCCCTCATTTAAAGTTAGAATTATATATTAAATCTCAAAGCAAATCCCCTTTGATTAAGCTGGATTTTTTATCATTCCATAGCAAGGTATGTTCACAAATTTTGCATGCTCTGTTGCTAAATATATTACGTATACATGTGTATGTGTGTGTGAGTAAAAGCACCTGCCTACCAAAAGAATATGCTTTACCATTAATATCCTTAGATTGTGAAACGTTACAAACAAAAAACAGTCAGCGTGGAGTTGTGTATAAAAGTAAACCAACGCTCGTTAAATAAGCCTAGTAGGAACTCTGGTGAGTTAAAAATAACATAAGTAATTCAAGCTACATGAAACTGGATATTAAATATTCATGACTGAGTTTTGCTAACCCTTGCTCCTGCGTCAATCCAAATATATTTCGTCTGTATTTGAAGCGGTATTATGAAACGTGCATACGAATTTAATTTGATAGCAAACGAATTCCGTAAAGAAATAACAGAAATATGGTTTGGTTTCAACGTAAAAGCAAGATTACTTTTAATGATATTAGAATCTTCAAGAATATGGTGCCACACTTCATCAGAAAAGTTTGGTGTGGTATTATTTGAATGCAAAAAAAAAATTCGTTACACGTGCTACAATTTATACATATTTAAGAAATACTACAATACATGTTTCAAATTCTAAAGCTGTTCGTTGATTGGTTGTTGGTGGTAGTTTTTAACATAAAGTCAACTGTATGCTCTTTTCCCACTGCGGGAAATCGAACTTTTTATCATTCTGTGTTTGCAAGCTTATAACTGGACCCCAGGAGAACAAATTCCGATGTATCAGAAGGCATATAAATTCTCAGAACTTTTGAGAATTCGACTTGTTTCTGCATTGTTTTTTTTAAGTTAATTATAAAACACGGCGACTGAAGGAATGTGGAACCGCTTTTAAACCAATTTACTGTGGACATTACTTTGAAAATTACCTCTTTTATTGTTTTTTTTACATTAGCTGGAAAGTAACTTCGAGAATGTCAAGTTTACAGAATAATGTGGATACGTTTTATAATTATTTTAGATGCCATAATAAGTAACCAAACAACATGAACGTAAGAGAATGTTTACCACAAACTAAATAACACTTCCCAAATTGTGTGCACATTTCTCTAACATTTATCTTTAACATTTTCAAGGATTATTGGTTATAATTACAGAATCGCGAGTTTATAGCCCTCTGTAACTTGTTTCTTGAAGAAGTATCTCCAGTTGAGTCAGCGGTAAGTCTTCGGATTAACAACGCGAAAATCAAAGGTTTGTTTCCCCTCTGTGGGCACAGCAGATAACCTACGTGATTAGCTGTGAGTAAAATATATATATATATATATATACACACACTTGAAGAATTAGCGACAGTAAAGTTTGTGTTTAGAGGCACATTCTAGTGATGTTGTTGATAAAAGTTTTGGAGTTTCTAACTTTAGTTTTTACGTTTCAAAATCTAGTGAAGCCAGTGGCCGTTTTATTACCCTAACATCCGATATCTGTAACGAAGTTAAACAAAGTATATCTCTCGAAGTATACGTTAGATGAATATTTAAACCAGTTGTTAGTTATTTTGCAGCTGAAGACACGATTTCCAACCAGTTGTTAGTTATTTTGTATTTGAAGACATGATTTCCAACCAGTTTTTAGATATTTTGTATTTGAAGACATGATTTCTATGTGTAATCGTTAATTTGTCGTTCAAAGATTTTCTTATTCTTGACGTATTTTTGAAAAAAACTAAGTAAAATGTACCACAGAATGACATTCTATAGAAAAAAAATGAAATACGTGGTAGCGAACCAAGAAAATACATGTATGACGTCACTTGTTCTTTGTTAAGCGCAAAACTGCACAGTGGTCTATATTTACTTTGACCAACAGGAATCTAACCCCTAATGTAAACGTTAAAAGCGTTCATTCTTACTAATAATCCAACAGAAAACATTTGTTTATGGCCGATTGTAATGTTAATCTTAAATTTGACAATTTCAACACAAAGAGGCGATACTCTATAACCCGAGCACTTTCGAAATTTGGACCTTTCTTCTTCCAGAATAAACTGACAGGTTTAATTGATATGAAGATGGAACGCAATTATAGTTTTGAAAAAAAAAAGGATTGCAATTGTTGGTTAGCCTTGAAACTACCAAAAGTAGGTATAGAACACTTCTCTAAGTTTTCAGTCTGTTTCCTAGTAGTTATAACAGACTAGTAAGGTGGTAGAACTCTAATTAGCATTACAGCGAACTGGTAATACGTCCATCAAATCATCTGCTACTCAAAATGAGGCCCTGAATCACACCTTTCTTGCCTTGCCTTTGTTTCCTGCTTCTTAACTGCGGGAAAATACCCTCCCTGTATTATAACTTATAATATTATTAGACTATTTTCATCTAATTCCTAAGGTTCCAAAACATGTAATTAAGTGGTTTAAGTTAAGGTTTTAAAATTGATGGAATTCCTTTTCATGATCCACTTTAACATTGCAATCAGAAGACTTGGAACGCTGATGGCTTTATTCCTCAAAAGGCTGGATGACATCCAAGACCAATTTACCTCCTGATTACACCAATCCCTTTAACCTTTGATCTTTTCTGTATACACTTTCGGAAGGCGTTGAATAGTACGGTTAATGGTTGCTTTGTTTTATGTCCCAAATTAAATCACCCTCTCTTCAATATCCAATATGGCTTTTGCAGACAAAGAACTACCAGAGAACTTCTGGAAACTATTAACACGTTTAACAGTGAATTTTTTTTTCTTGGGGTACGGTTTGGTTTATTTTTAATTTCGCACAATGCTATTCAAGGGATATCTGCTCTAGTCGTCCCTAATTTAGCAGTGTAAGACCACCCACCGCCAACTCTTGGACTAATCTTTTACCAACGAATAATGGGATTTAGCGTCACATTATAACGCCTCCATGGCTGAAAGGGCGAGCATGTTTGGTGCGACAGGGATTCGAACCCACGACCCTCAGATTACGAGTCGAACACCTTAACCCACCTGGCCATGCCAAGTCCTTGGGGTAGGGAGTGATAAATACGATACCATTTTTCAAGAGGCTGGTATTTTTCTGGGATTGCCTGACATTTGGTCTGCTTTTTAGAAAAAATATATTTAGCAAATATGTCTTTTTTCGTGTCCATTTTTAATCGATGCTTCCTTCACACAGTAAAAGGGAATTTCTCAAGATAGTAATTCTAATGTCTCACATTATCAATAAAAATTAACTATTTCTATGCTGATTACCTTCTGTTTTCCCCATCTCAACATTTATTTAAATTGAATTTGGTATAACCTCAGATGCATTGAGCCATTAAATCTAAAAAGATATGACAAAACTTAATTATCTGCATATAGTAGTAATATGTTTTTAGAGCAAAACTACACAAGGGCCTTCTTGCATTCAGTCCACTGCGGAAATCGAACGCCGAACATTTGTAAATCAATGCACATATCGCTTACCCGATGAAGGGCTATATACGTTTAAATCCAGCTTTTTGTACGTGGTGTTTTACTTTACTAATTATTTCATTTTTTTCGTTACATATTGTAAATATATTGCATAATTTATAGCTTGCAGAAATCAGTCTCCTAGTAGCACAGTGATATGTCTACGGACTTAAAAAGCCAGAAACCGAGTTTTCAATACTCGTAGTAGGCAAAGCACAGATATCCCATTGTGTAACTTTGTGATTAACTTCAAATAAACAAGCAAAAATGTTGTCCTCTCTCTCACTTTCTTCTGTGTGATGACGTATTGATTTAAGATTAATAAAAAGCGGTTTAGTGTGGCCTGGTGATAGCTCGCTCGAATCACAATTTGTGGGTCACAGACTAAACATATTTGCCTTTTCAATCACAAGAGAATTATAATGTTATAGTCAATCCCTTTATTTATTAACAAAAATGGAGCCCAAAAGTTGACTGTGTGTGCCATCCGTCTAATCTAATACCGTTAAATTAAGGACAACTAGTCCTCAATTCACTTTACTCGAAATTCAAACCAAAGTTAAAAGAGGCAATTATTTCTGAGAAAACCCAAGACTTTTTAAAGTACTGTTTGTTTGTTTCTAATTAAGTGCAAAAATACACAATGAACTATCTGTTCTCTGCCCATCACAGGTATCGAAATACGGTTCCTAGCGTTGTAAGTCTACACAAGGACTGCTGTGTTACTAGGGTGTTGTAAGTAGTAATGCCTTTATATTAAATTTTCTAAGATGTTGAAATGAAAATTGTGAAACAAAAGAAAGAAAACAGTGTAGATATTCATACTTAAGTATTGGTGATTGGATCAACAACTTCTCTTCCTTCGAGGTAAATCTTTTACGAAAAACCAAGTTGAAATTACCATAACCAATGCTCTTTAAGAAAACAGATATTCTCGGTTTTAGTTTGTTCAAAATTCAGAGCTCATTATCCCAGTAAATATAATAATAATTGTTTGAAAGTCTAAAAATATCCTATAAAGCAGTCCTTCTATACTCCGGGTAACCTCTTTTGATCGGCACCGTGAAAACGTTTTTGAAGTTTACTACAACTGCGACAGAAGTAGGAAAAATCGTTGTCTACGTGACATTTGTCAGTTGCTAGGTTTGATTGCTGTTTTCTGACACTAGGGGAGATAGGTCGATAATTAATGGCAATATGTTATTTACATTCTAGCTCGGTCCTGTACCGTTTTATTCTTGATTAACACACCGTGCTAAAATTATTTTTCTTGAGGGGAAGCTACAATTTGTCAGAGGCTCAGCTACAAACCACCATTAATTAATTATGTAAAAACAGGGGAAGTGGTATAAAATCTTTGAATTTTGATTTTAAATGTGGTACATTATTTTCAACTTAATTTCCGAAACCAAGGTAGATTATATGATGTTCAAAAACAACATTCATTTGTGTGTGTTTATATATGAATGTATGAGGCTTCGCTTGGGTAATAAGGATGTTAGTGTTTTTAAATTCTGAGCCCATTTTAGCATTATAGTATAACCTATATACTTAGGTTGCTCATTTGCCACTTTACTTAACGGAGTGTCTAAATTCGAAAACAACAAATACATATATATTTTCCATTTCGTAATTTGTACATTTCATTTCACACTTTCAGCACATACTCTCTTAACAACAATAATAGGTTATACTTTTATTGCGAAGCAACGTGATATAAACGCTACTGTTGGGATGCAGTGTTACTCAAAGGCACTGAATTTTCTGTGTATTAGATGTTGTTGTATGTTAAAACACTTATTTTCTGTGTGGTTTTTCGCTAAACTGCCTGTTTACTAAAAATGAGAACTCGCATCCCCGCGTCTAAGATATGTAATAATACCCGGGTGCATACCCTCAGGGTCCACTTGGTATAAGTGCAAAATTTCAGGTTTTTAAATTCTTTCCTCTTGGAGCTATGACGGTTACAAACACAGAGACACGCACAAGTGTATGCACACTCACGCACACGCCATTTTATTATTACAGATTAAACGTCTGCAAGAATGTTTCATCTGACTCTTAAGCTACGAATATCGATTTTAAGAAGATAAACATCCTTAAGCATGAGAATAATTTACATCAGTGCACTACACCACCACCACCCCTCCAGTAACTGAATTTTGTATTTTATGAGTTTATTTTTCATAACAAACAAAAAATTCATGACTAAAAATAGCTGGATGAACAGTGAAGTCCAAACTACTTTCCATGAGTGAAATAGTGATATGTTTATGCATTTGCTAAAATAAAATCCCAGGTTTGAAGTTTAGCCTCAAATAAACCGAACTATTAATAATTTTAAATATTTTACTGTCTTTAGGCTTCCCTTTTTTTTTTGCATCTTATATTGCATGGATCATAGAGTTTATACAAAAAAAGAAAAAAAATACTTTGTGCTTTTTGGTAAACTTTCGACTATCTTATTTATTTTCCTAATATACTGTCAGAATTATTTTCCTGCCAAAGACATGTAATTGGTATGTTAAAGTTTCATCTTTTTTAAATAACATTAGTCATCTGTCTTGACATACTCTGTCAATTACAACATGCAAAATAATAATAATTACAAACAGTAACGTTCTAAATTTCCTATGAATATTATAAATATATATTCCATTTTATAAGACACGACATATTTTTTATTAAATTGTTAAAAAGTATATATATTACGACTTTAACTTTTAGTTACAAATGCACATAACGATTTTCTCTTTTTCTTGCTCAACTTTGAATTAATTTGTATGTTAATAGCTTGATTTCGCTCTACTATATATAACAAAATATACGACTCATGCATTTAATCCCCCCTAGAGATTTTTTTTTTTAATTCGCACAAAGTTACTCGAGGGCTATCTGTGCTAGCCGTCCCTAATTTAGCAGTGTAAGACTAGAGGGAAGGCAGCTAGTCATCACCACCCACCGCCAACTCTTGGGCTACTCTTTACCAACGAATAGTGGGAATGACCGTCACATTATAATGCCCCCACGGCTGAAAGGGCGAGCATGTTTGGCACGACTCGGGCGCGAACCCGCGACCCTCAGGTTACGAAGCGTACGCCTTAACGCGCTAGGCCATGCCAGGCCCCCAGGGATATAACAGAACGTCTGTGGACTTGTAACGCTATAAACTGTATTTCGATACACCTGATGGGTAAAGCACAAATAGCCCTTTTGGTAGCTTTATGCTAAATTATAAATAAATAAAACAAGCATTCAAACCACAGATGAATTATTCGTCCCATTCCAATTTTAAACAGCAAAATATTATCCATGTTACTCATAGACATTAAATATCTAATAACATTTTATTAAGAAACTTGCACAGAGTTTATTTTGACATTATTAACGTACTGTTAAACGTATAGAAATAAATCTCTACACAACTGTGGTGATTTGTTGAGATAGACATTTAAGATTGTAATTACTCGTTACAAACACATGACTAAAAATACTACAGGCACCACAGAAAAGTGACCGCTTAAAGTAGAACAGAAATTCTACACATATCATTGAGATTAGGCTCAGTAGAAGGAAATAAATAAAACAAAGATAATTTACCCTTCTTCTGTCCAGACGAATACCTTCACTGAGTGAATGTACAAACTTAGGATTCCATTTCGATTTTATTCTATTCTCTGCATTTTTCTATATAATTTGTTGATACTGGACAACAGTAGTTATTTAGAGTGTGGTCATAGTTTCTTAAGGGTTGGGAATTTAAAATATAGCTTGCACAGAAAGTTTTCCACCCTCTAGTTTCTTTGGACAATAAGACGTTCCACCTCACTCTATTTCAATGCAAAGAAAAGTGACCTCCTTTAAGAATCGGTGTTATTACTAAATATTGAAGTTTAATTAATTTGGTAAGAAACTTATAGCAGATATTTTGTCCGCATCATTGTGTGTGACACTGGTAACAATATACGCACAATAGTGTCAAAAGCACTCTTAAACTTCATACAAAGACTGACATAAGTCACAATTAGCACTGCACTGGACTTGACTGACTGCACTTTTCAGGCTTGTCGTTTGTGGTATTCGTAGTTCAAACAGAATGGCTCGAAGGATGATGGGATAGACCTGTAGAACAAAAGATTTTTCACGCTATTTATCATGATGTAATATTTATTTCTAAGACTAATAAATGTCCGATACTAGACACAAGTGTATAATCAAACTAGGCAATCTTTATTAATTTCACCAACAATACGTATGTTCATTTACCTTCCACGTCGGACAGCTGCCTTTATTAGAAAGGTAAATCAAAGGGCTGTAATTATATAAATATATAATAGTACTGTCCGTTGTATGTCCATGCAACTACTTCGCAGGATGTAAATGGATTTCCATAAAAATGTGGTACAGAGGTTCATTAGGCTCATGTGGAGGTTCATACAAATTTTCAGTTTTGCATTCTGCGGTTTTTATGGTCGATTTTGCATTTTTTTTACTACTACTTTGCTCCCTGTTGAATGGATCTGCACTAAATTTGGTATGGAGGCTGATTTGGTCCATATAAGGGTAACAACTTTAAATATCTTAAATGATAATCTTTCATTAATCATGAATTTACATAACTTCCATCGAGGGGAAGGGTACTCCAACTAACGTACATAGATACAGGTTTCCTCCGTATTTCCTCATTTGAGATCTTGTACTAAACTGAATAGCAACGTTATTTAATTAATTCTGGAACATAAAACTTGCCCAGGATAACTTTTGCTACTCACGTGACTTGTTATTTCTCCTAAAACATAAGGAAACTCATAAACTCAAAATATCAAATGGCTCTCGATGGATGGAGCGAGTGTCTAACTTCGCATACAACATACAGCCAAATTTCCAATGGAAAAACATAAAGTAAATGACACAAAAATATACAGCTAAAGAGCCAGCAACCCAACAACCTCGACAATCGTGTTACGTAAAAACTGTTCCCACACCTGAATAAATGATTTTTTTAAAAAAAGTTCCTCTCTCAAAACAAATCATGTAAAATGTGTGGTATGCTTACATCCCACACCTTCGTAGTCCTGTTTTTCAGATTACATACATAATTATGATTAGTGAGTAATTATTGTTTCATGATCCACAGGACGGCTGACTACAAGTAACGTGGTAGATAAAATAAAGCTCAGAGATAAGTACCGTTCTCATAACTGTGAAAAGGAATAAAGTTTTAGACAGACATCAAATAGAATGATTGAAGGGTTTACCATCCATGTTTTTGAGGAATATCTACCACACTTGGATAAGTAAAGTGTTTGTTTGTTTATAGTTTCACGCAAACTTTCTCGAGGGTGTGTTTTTCTTACAGCAAAGCCACATCGGGCTATCTGCTCAGCTCACCAAAGGGAATCGAACCCCTGATTTTAGCGTTGTAATCCGGAGACATACAGCTGTACTAGCGGGGGGCCCTACTCGAGGGCTATCTGCTCTAACCGTCCTTAATTTAGCAGTGTCAGACTAAAGGAAAGGCAACTGGGCATCACCACCCACCACTAACTCTTGGGCTACTCTTTTACCAATGAACAGTGGGATTGATCATAACGTTAAAACGACCCCATGGCTGAAAGGGCAACATTTTTGGTGTGACGGGGATTCGAACCCGCGACCCTTGGATGATGACTCGAGTGTCTTAACCACCTGGCCTATAAATTACGTTAGCATAATGTTTGTCAGAGAAATTTTTATAGTGTATAAACTTTAATTTTGTACCTGGTGATTCAGTTAATTTAGTGTTAACCGGAACTTTTTGTTGTTTTCTTTCCAAAATCTCATTTTCTCGCCGATAACTAGTTGTATCGTTGAATTTCAGATTGTTGATTGACCGTTCACTGTGTTAACTGATGCGTATCAGTTAACTGTGTCCACGTGTGGTACCACACTATTAATTCCCAATACAATTCAATGTATACAACACCACCTAGTCTTTAGCCTCTCATTATTGTTGTCAAGCACGACACGTAACAAACAATTGTCACTTTTTGAGTATCTCTTAACCTGAAGATGACCAGACTTGACCGAGATGTTTTTCCCGTTTTAAGTAAAACTTTATAATAGCCATACGGCCGTCTCTATCATATACTTGTGTTTCTTTCTATCCGAGCGTGTTTATCAGACAGATTTTTCAAAATCGGCTGAATGTATTTAGCAAAAGGTTGGTATGCATATCGATTATAAGCCAACTTAGAAGTGATCAGTTTAAAGGGTCAAACTTAAAGGTCAAGATCACCAAAATATTTTCAAACGGGTTCCAGTTTTTCACACGACTTTCGCTCAAAAACTCAATAATTGATTGAATTTTGATGAAGCTTTATTGAAATGCTTAAATTTATTCATTTTGTTTTGCCAAAAATAATCCTTTTTATTTTCGTTAATAACGACTGATATAAAGATACGTTTTTATTTTTTGAGGGCTAAATATGATAAACGCTGCATGTAGAACGGCCCCCAAGAAGTCTGCGTAATTACAAGAAACTATTTCATTACCCCATAGTGGGCATAGAACATGTAGCCCTTTGTGTAGCTTTGTGCTTAATCGCAAAAGTGGCGAAGATATGCGCTCTGCTGAAGGCTATGTGCGCTAGCTGTCCCTAAGTTTGTTTGTTTTTTAATTTCGCACAAAGCTATTCGAGGGCTATCTGTGCTAGTCGTTCCTTATTTAGCAGTATAAGACTAGAGGGAAGGTAGCTAGTCATCACCACCCACCGCCAACTCTTTTACCAACGAATAGTGGGATTGACCGTCACATTATAACGCCTCCACGGCTGAAAGGAAGAGCATGTTTGATATGACAGGGATTCGAACCAGTCACCCTCAGATTACGAGTCGATCACCCTCACCACCTGGCCTCTTGCAATATCGTTTATAACATGACTCAAAAGGTTTTACAGATGTGATTGGTTATCATGAGTACTGATATCCTAGTACCTACAACTAAAGCCAAAAGTTTATCAACCTGGAATTATTCCATTTTGATTTCAAAACGTCGAATGAAAATTGCTAATACTGCGTTTTATGACTGAGTGAAATAATGTAAAAGGTAACCAAACTCCTCAGTGACTTGTTTGACTGCATGCTCGAGAAGATTACAAGTCTTTACAAACCATGGATTACACTGTAAATACTAACAACTACTATTGCAACTTCTGTTAGACTTCTACGGTATCATTTTGTAGATTTTTTTTCCATTAAAATATGTAAAATAACATATGAATTATGTTCATGTAATACTTCTTATGTCTCATTCTTAAAATTCTCAAAAAATTTTTGTTCTCACCAATAACAGAATGCTTTATGCATTTTCTGCTTCGACGGAACCTTAGTCAGAGTATATACAGTAAGTTTTAGAATTTTACAGGACTGAAACTGCCTTTTACATGAAAAAATGGTAACGTTTTGGCTTCCATAATTAGGCCATTGTCAGGTCTAAGGCCTCAGTACAGAAGCCAAATTGATGTCCTCTTTTCACTCAACAGGCAGTTGCAGTTCATAAAAGTTCTCAAACAGAAAAATACATGTTGCATGATCACCAGGTGCTCAGAAGTTTAAAACACTTGCTTCCTGATGCTGACAGTACTTTCTTACCTGGTTTATCAAACATATCTCCAATGTAGTGGCTGCAACCACACTTCAGTGTTTCTGGTAGTGAGCAGAAATTGAGACAAACCTCAGACGAGTTTTTTGCATTTTATTAACGATGCCCAGATGTCAATCCAATACATTTACAAATTCTTAAATGAATGGACAAATTTATAAACTTCATATCATGATCGTTAACAAATACACCTTACATACTGCACACTATAACATCCAAATGCTTTTATGCTCAGGAATGTAAAGATTTTGTTTGTTTTTGCATAAACTTTAATGTATTTCCATGTTCTCAAGTAACAATTCGAAATTTATTGGTCCAACAAAAACTATGATAAAATTAACTAATTCTACATAACAATATCAACTAAGTTAAAAACGTTTTTGTTTTGTTTTCACTTTATAAAGTACGTTATTTGCAGAGGCGTAGCTAGGGTTTTCAGAGCCCAGGGATAGTCAGTTTTCGCGCCCACTCGTTTTTGTTTTGTTTTCACTTTATAAAGTACGTTATTTGCAGAGGCGTAGCTAGGGTTTTCAGAGCCCAGGGATAGTCAGTTTTCGCGCCCACTCGTTACACAATTTTCCTAATTACGTAACATCAATTTGACGCCCCCACCCTCGATGCTGAGCCAGGGGACAGAGGTCCCCATTGCCCCCCCCAGCTACGCCATTGATTATTTGAGATAAAAACATTGTTATGCAAAAGATGAGTACAGAATGTTTCATTTAAAGAACGAATTTCTGATAATCAAAAACAGAATATAGATAGTTTTAAAATAAGAAATTACAATCCATAAAACTGTTTTTTTTAGAACAAAGCCACATATCTACCATATCCAAAACAGGGAATCGAGCCTATAGATGAAAGGCCTACCAACTTATCGCTCTTCCACCGGAAGTTATATTGTAAATTCACAGACAGAAGAGTATTCATTAAAAAAAAAGAAGAAAATGTTCCTGTCATGCGCATAAACACGTCATTTTCAAAGTACTTCTGTAACTTATTCCATTCAAAGTGCAAAATGTCCATATACGAGACCTACACATACCTCTAACATTACACTGATAGCTAATCAAAGCATTTCCTTGTTTTCACAGTACTCTTTTATAACGTCATTACACCTTTCTCACACCTAACTGGGACATTTCCAATTTGCTCCCGATGAAGAAAGGTCAACCTCTTCAAAACACTTGGGTTACAGGGTTTGTCTTTTTGAATTTTGCGCAAAGCTACACGAGGGCTATCTGGGCCAGCCGTTCTTAATTTTGCATTGTAAGACTAGAGGGAAAACAAATGGTCATCATCGCCCACTGCTAACTTTTGGGCTACTCTTTTACCAACGAATAGTAGGATTGATCGTTACATTATAACGCCCTCATGGCTAAAAGAGCAAGCACATTTGGTGTGAGGGGAATTAAAACCCACGAGTGGTTATGGGGTTTCATAATGTCGTCTATAATTGTTTTTTTTGAGCCTGCATTTTTTAACATAATGAATTAATCCACCTGAATAACTGACATATAAATGTAAGTACAATATTTTAACTTTGTTTTCAGATCTTCAATTACACGTTTTTTGTTTAAAGCACCACTATCTGACAAAATTTCACCCTTGCTTTATCCACTTCAGAAAAATAAAGCACAGTGTATTTATATTTATAAACCTCAGTAACCCAACTTGTGAAAACATATTTCATTAACGAACTCAGGAAATACGAGTACTTTAATTTGAAATCTGTTGAATACCTTTTCAGAAAAATAACTTTGATTTAGAATATTTTCATTTACATTTCTATTTCTGTAAAAAGAAAACAAAAAAAAAGAAACTGGACTTTATCATAACTGTTGTTTACAACACAACTATATGGTAGCATTACCACTAAGAAAGGTTGGATAGATTCCTCTCCCAGTCAGTGTTACCCTGTTAGTAAAGCATCCACTCAGAGTGCTATATGAAACGTAGTCTTTTACTCCACACTTTGGAATCAAGTTAGAAAATAAAAGTGTAACAAGCTCAGTAACACACTACACACCAACTAACACCATTAACAATCTTGGGCAACAATAACTGCAGTTATTGTATTTCTACAAACATCTTTACTGTATTAAACATGAAAGAACTGTTTCAGCAACATGAATTGTACTCTTTCTTAATACACCATTTTACCAGTATACTATTGTGCTGGAAAAGCGCTTGAATATACCAAGTTTACCAGCTATCTCATCTTAATATTGTTTGTTTGTAGCACAAACAAAGTTGCACAATGGGCTATTTGTGCTCTCATCTTAAGATCTCAGTTTTACAGACACTCTTATGAAACACATTAGGTTAGTGTTACTTTTTTAAAAAAGTATTCCACTATTTAGTTCACACATGAAGAAGAAAAGCCAATTCTCAAAAAGTGCTTTGATTACAGGGGGTGTACTGTTTTATATTATGGCTTCTTGAACCAACTTGCTTTTCTGTAACCATTATTATTCCACAAAAAAAGATATTTTTTTGTAATTGACTTCTGAGGACTAAGAAGACATGAGAGTTAAAGAAAGAGAGATTTTTGTTATGTAATACAATCTAATAGTTTTCATATCTGATCTATAACAACATATTTTTTCTAATCTTTGGTTTGGTTTGTTTTTCATTTTACATCAAGCTACATGAAGACTATCTGTGCTTAGGTCTTATGTTACTACAACTTGTTTAATAGAATAAGAGCAGTATTCATATATGTTCTGTTAGTATATAGGTTGGCTTGTTAAAATAGGAAACTTAAGTCTTCTAAATATAAAACATTTATCGCTAACTGTCCTATCATTAGTTCATTATTTTCAAAGTTTCTGTTTCAATTCATTAAAATGCCAACATTGAAAGGAAAAGCCCAGTTCTTGAACTACCTTTAGAAAAATGTATCTTCATTTTTTATTTCTGTAAAAGTATTCATACTTACATGTTTATATTTTCAATCTAACTCTGTGTGTTGTACTAGCAAGCTTTTTTAAACATGTATTTGCCACCAGCCAACTTTCTTTTTTTTCAAGAATAGCTTTTAACCAAGAGTAGCGATGAGTGTTAATAAACCTAAGTCAATACAAACTGTATTTACCCATGCAAACCCAACGAGGTTATTTAATTATATTGGCTTATTTGTCACTTTTTCTTCTTGTGACACACTCTGATACAGGAAAGAACCACTGTAAAATTCAACTAAAAGAAAAGAATATTAATTAAATCTCTCAAAAACAACAATCATATCATTAACATTTAAAAAATAATGGTACTGAAGCAACTTACCATGCAAAACCATACTTTACAGATTGTTCATTCAAATAAAAGATACTCTAGATATACTCATTGCATATTTACATGTATTAACTGTTAAACATTAACTTTTAATTGCTAAAAGTTGGTTGTCTGAGGTCCAGTCCTCCTTACCTTAAAATATTAAACATTTCTCAACTTTTAAAATATCTTAGGCCTAAGTCAATATTATGCATACCTATATAGCTAAAATATCAATACAGTAAATCTGTGTTTCTTTACTTGGTCTGATTTGTAAATTAACACATGAATTCCTATGGCTAGGTGAGGGGTTAAAATAATCGATGCTGCATTCAGTTACAAATGAAACTATTCCACCGAGATGTTAACTAACATTAAGCCAAATACATCAACTACATATTCTTAGTTCAGTCGATGACAGCATCACTATGTTCGCCCTAAAATTCAGATTACATTAATAACATTTATAATAATCAAAGGTTAAAGATAAGTCCAACCATATCAATTGCAAATCTGGTTTGGATGTAAATTGCAGGCTTCCAGAAAACTTTAGTACCAATAGTGTTGATTAAAAGTCTTTGGTTTAAAAAATAAAAACGCTCACCATGAAATTATAATATTTTATGTTTTAGTTACTAGTACCATCATCAACAACTAAAGATAACGTTTTTAACCATTAGCAATCAACTAATGGCCTTTAGTTTACCTACTAGCAGTATCAACTACTGATTCTTGATTTAACCACAAGCAGTCAACTAAAGACCCTTGATTTGGTCACTAGCAGTATCAACTGAAGACCACTGGCTTATCACTAGTAGAAACATCAACTAAAAACTACAGACTTAACCACAAGTAGTAACAATTAAAGACCTTTGGCTTATCAACTAGCATTACTGACTAAACATAACATGGTTCAGCTACAAGCAGGTTCACCTGAATACTCCTTGTTCAGTCTCTAGTACTATAAACTAAAAATGACAGGTTTAGCCACAAGCTGTATAAACTGAAAAACTGTTGTCACTAACTGTACTACCTAAAGAACCCTGTTTTAGCCACAAAGAGTACCAACTAAAGTTCCCTTGTTTATCCACAGCTAGTACTAATTAAAGACTACTGGTTTATCCAGTAAGAGTATTAGAGAAAGACCCCTGGTTTAAATTCTGAACTCCAATTGCAAAGACAGCTGCCAAAAATGTTCACGAACTGCTTACAGCCAATCAACACAGATCATATATGCTACCTGGAACTGCCCAACTAAACAACAGAAGTTACCAGCAGAACAAAGCAGACTCAACTTATGCCCTCACTATGGCCATGTGGAAGTAAAGCAGTGCCTGATATTACAAAATAGTTTCTGTACTTCAAATGAACTACTGAATACTACATCAAAGACCACGTACGAGAAACTATGCATATTCCACCTCCAAAAATTTTCACACAGAAGTGTAAGCATCAAACTATCTTAGAATCCCCCCAGAGGAACAGAAAATAACTGAAGCACCTGGAAAATCCTCACTCACCTATGTTCTCAGATCAACAGGTCCAGGGACAACATAATGAAATTGAGGTACTCCAGTGAAGCAGCCTGCAACTGCAGTGAGAAGCAGACAATACAACATGTACGTATTCAGTCCCAACCACAAGTTGTATGTACAGCATAAGACATTGCTGTAGTCTTGTGAACATGCAATCAGATGTGTGCAAAATTGGATGGAAACCAGAAAGGGAAAAATGGACACAACAACAAGAACCACCACTGGTTAGATCATTAGAACTGAAATATTAAAGACCTTCAGTTAAGCCACCAGTAGCATGGCCTTAAAGACTTCTGGTTTAACCACCAATAATTAAAAGTTACATCTAATCTTCAAATACAGGCCTCTTGTTTATTATCTTACTATAAATTGGGTAAAAATGAAAATTTCGGATTAGCCAATATTCGTATCATCCCTTGAGAAATGCAATTCAAAACAGCGATTTGTTCTTTACATTCCTTAGCCTTATACCAGAAGAAAACCATATTAATGGAATCACTTAGTTTAAACATTGATTAATTTGAAATTTAAACTGGTAATTTTTTTTACTGTTGTAATGCATTAAATAATTTTTTTGCAACCATACACATCAACCGAGAAAGAAACAAAATCATTACACTAAAAATGTTTAAGCATTCCCATTAATGAATACAATCATTTCTTCAAACAAATACAACTTCTAAAATAGATAAAACAAGATGTAAATATTATATAACAAAACATTTCTTTAACCAGTCAGAGTAACTTCTGTATACACTGATATTTTATACAGCTTGTAGTCATATTTTTACACGTAAGGTAAAAAAAAACTTTACACTCACCACTGATAAATGCAGCTATGACTACATCACTGAATATCCAGACAATTGTCTTGAAGTAAATTAATTACTCTGTAATAAATTTTACTGAATTTCAACAATTAAAAAAATAAGAAAAATTTTTTAATAAACCCTTATGCATGATGCAATATACAGATCCTGATATTGTAACTTTTATTTACTATTGCAGTTGCCATCCTGATATATTCATACATGTATATATGTATGTATGTATATAAGCAGGAACAGTACTTAAATCCAAGATTTCTTATTCACCTAGCTTTGTGAATTTACTTATGACGTCTCCTCTGAATAACAGTTAGAAGCCATTGAGTCAACAAAGGCCACAATGCTATGATTAAAACTGTGTGCACTGGGAGGTTTCCAAAAGGCCACCAGGTGGACATATCTGTGTTTTTCTACAATAAAAAAAAGTAAACTATGTTTGAGGAAGCAACAGCGAAATAGTTCTGAGACAAAAATTTTACAGAACTACATAGTTCCTAACAATTTCACTTCTTGTAAACTTTAAAGTAAATTAACCTGAAAAAATCAACAACTTGGCTTTTATGTCTCAATGAACTCAAACTAAGAATTATAAAACTGAAACAGAAAATGATCATAAAGTCAAACTACTAAAATCTAACTTATCTTTACTTGATTACACTTCTAACTTTGCTTCGTCAAAAGGAGAGCATATTACAACTGATGCTTTATAAAATTTCTCAACATAATTTTACCTCATAACTAGAATGTGTTATAGACAATATCTGCCTTTTATAGGAATCTTTTATAAAAAAATATGTCATAAAAGTTATCTGAAGAAAAGGAAAACTGATACTATCTATTATTATACTTATTTTTAATTTTTCAGAATAACAATTAGTTAACCTGACAAATACATATATAAAAAAATGCTCCTTGCATACCAGGTCACATGGCAAAGAACACAAAAAGGTTAAATTATACAATGTTGATATTTGTGCAAAACTATTACATTAAAATATATAAATTTGTGTGTCACCATGTACTGATAAAATATGAAGAATGGTAGTAGCTGATGCCTATTAAAGAGATAAATAGCATTCAAAGTGATAATTCGAAGAGTCTTGTTTTAGAGTTAAACCCAGCTTCACTACACAAGGTTTAGTTTATTAAATGAACAGACACATTGACAAAAGCAGGACCCAAGAGAAAACCTCTATGCATGAGGCTAGCAAAGATTATGGTGAGAAAGAGTAAAACATACGAAACATAATGGTACCCAGCACTCAAAGATAAGGAACAACTAAAATAATCACAATGAAACTAAAAACAACATAAAGGGCAGACCTTAATAAACTACAAACTGACCAAGGATCAAACAGGAGTGTGTGACTGAAGATACAAAAATGACTAATATAAATACACTAGGTGATGAGGAGTACATGAGAAGCAGTAAGCCAGAGAGTCAGACTCTTTACAAACCATAGAAAAGATAACCTCTAAGTGTAGTGAAAAAGATTAAAGGTAAAGAGCATGGTTGTGACAGTATACAAAAGATTGTCACAACAGTGTGAGACACGATGGGAGTTGTGGTATGGGGAAACACTGATAAGTAACCAGGAGGGGATGTGTCCATCATATGATGGAGATAAGAAAAACAAATATTAAATGATGTTACTATTCTAAAATATCAAGATCCTTTAAATTTTGTCCATCTATTATACAAGCTGTTTTTATAGCACTCTTTATGGGAGGAGAATTAGGGGGGAGAAAGACTTGATTGATTGATTGATTTAGTGTTTTATGGCACAAAGCAGCAACGCTATCTGCTCCAAACATCCAATAAAAATGTAAAAATAAAGTAAATGTAGTAAAAGACAAAAATGGAAATAAAGGTAAAACAAAAAAGTATAAAACCAATGTTGACACCTAGTCTACAACGTTAAGATAGAAGGCAGAGTATAAGAAGTTGTAAGGTATTTACTCTAGCAAAAAGGTAATGATCATAACCTGACAGGAAGACTAACAGGTAGGTTCAAGACTCACCATCAGTCACTTGAAGTTGGTCTTTCCAGTCCTGGTTCCGGGTTATGTGTCAAAGCAATCAGTATCAAAATGTAAAAGAATAGAAGTTTTAAAAGACACATAGCAAAATCATAATAATGAGTAGCCAAATGTCCAGTAAAAAGATAAAAGTCAAGTAAATGGAGTAAAATTTGTAAAAGTAAATGAAGATAAAAGCAAAATAGCAATAAAAACAGAAAATGGCACAAAAACCAATGTTGACATACAGTCCACAAAGTTGTGAAGGACTACCTGTTGCAGAATGGTAATGATCATAACCTGCCAGGAAGACTAACAGGTAAGTATAAAAACCACCGTCAATCACCTGAAGTTGGTCTTTCCAGTCCTGGTTCTGGGTTATGAGTCAATATGGCCAGCACTAAAAAGTAAAGTTTTAAAAGTGTGAAACGATATGCAGCAAAAGTATAATAACAACTCGCCAGGATGACTAACGAGTAGTTCAAACAGTAGCATTAGTCACCTGAAGTTGGCCATTCCAGTCCTAATGTCGAGTTATTTAATGTTCTGGCCATTGTCCAATGTCAAATTGAATGAGAGAGATTAAAACTGTAAAAAAGGAACCACAATTAAAAAGGTGTAATGAATAAATATGCAACACTTAAATGAGATTAAAAAGATTAATGGCCATTAAAAAATCAAAAACGTTATCAAGGTGGACAGTGTCACCATCACCAATAACACTGTCCAATGTTACAGATTGACCCTGAGAAAAAATACGTTTAAAATATTGTCGTCGTTGAGAATTGTAACAATGGCAAGAAAGTAAAACGTGGCTGATAGTGATTTGAGTGTTACACAAACTACACATTGGTGCATCAGTTCCAGATAAAAGAAAATGAGTTAAAAAACTGTGACCAATGCATAGCCTAGTGAGAACAACTTCCTCCTTCCAAACTTTATGGAAGCTAGATGGCCAAAGTCCAATACAGGGTTTGATTTGAAAAAGTTTGTTGTAGCGTTGCTCACTCCAAGTGGACTGCCAGCTGGCATGGAGCCGAGCCTTGAAGACAACACCATAGTCCATTTACAGAATAGGCATAGGAGTGATGGTGCTGGAGCAGACAGATTTAGCTGCCATGTCTGCAAGCTCGTTCCCACGAATACCAACATAGCCTGGTATCCAGAAAAACTGGATTGAAGTACCTGTTAATGAGAAATGGGCCAGTCGGTTTTGAATATCAGCGAGAATAGGATGTGAGCCAAGGTGTAGTGATTCCAAGGCAAGTATAGAACTAAGCGAATCAGTATAAATAGTGCAGTTGGAGTACTGCTCAGCTGCGATATGATCCAAGGCAAGAGATATGGCATACAGTTCAGCAGTGAACACAGAAGCTGTAGAGGGGATTCTGCATGCAACTACTGAACCACAGCAAACCACAGCAGAGCCCACTGAATTACCTGAGTTAGAACCATCTGTATAAATGGGAACTGAATGATTGAAAGATATTCATTGAATAAAAGACGGTACTTCCAATCTGGAGTATCTGCCTTTTTAGGTGACTGAAAGAAAAGTCACATTTGGGGGCTATAATAAGCCATGGTGGGATGGGCCAGCCTGTGGAATCTGCAATGTTATCCAGGACAGACCCAATTCATCCAATTGCGCACGGATGCGAAGGCCAAACGGAGCAATAACAGATCATCTGTTCTGAAAAAGTACTACCCAACAAGGAAGGAAAACACATTCCCAGGTGGGATGTTTTGGTAAGGAACGAAGTTTCGAAGTATACTGTAATGATAGTTGCAAACGGCAAAGGTGTAGAGAAGGTTCATGAGATTCAATGTATATGCTTTGAACTGGAGAGGTACAGAAAGCCCCAGTGCAGAGTCAAAGTCCTTGGTGATAAATGGGGTCCAGCATCTTTAAGGCCGAGGGTCTGGCAGAGCCATAGACCATTGATCCATAGTCAAGTTTCGATCTAATAAGAACACGATATATCTTTAACATTGAACTGCTCCCCAACTGGTAGAAGAGAGGACATGGAGGATGTTCAGTGCTCTTGTGCATTTTAACCAAAGCTGCTTAAAGTGTGGTATAAAGGTCAGTTTACGATCAAAGATAAGCCCCAAAAACTTGGTCTCTGGGACCACTGGCAGCAAAACTTCACCGATATGAAGTTCAGGATGAGGGTGAATACCCCATCAACGGCAAAAGTGCATGCATACAGTTTTAGAGAGAGAGAAATTAAAGCCGTTTGCCAGAGTCCACTTCTGTACACGATTGAGGGCAGTTTATATTTGCCACTGAATATATGTCACGTTTGACGACTGACATAAGATGTGAAAGTCGTCGACATACAGCCCATTCGCAACAGTGAGAGGGAGTTGTTCAGTGATGGCATTTATCTTTATACTGAAGAGTGTGACACTCAATACACAGCCTTGAGGGACTCCAAGTTCCTGTATAAAAGAACGGGAAAGTATCGAACCCACACGAACTTAGAATCTCCTGTCCATTAAAAATTTTCAATAAACATGGGTAGATGGCCACGTAACCCAAAGGTATGGAGGTCTCGCAAAACGCCATACCTCCATGTTGTGTCGTAAGCCTTCTCTATGTCAAAGAATATTGATACAAAATGTTGGTGGTTGAGAAAGGCTTCTCTGATAGATGTTTCAAGACAAATTAGGTGGTCTGTGGTGGAGTGCTGTCGACGGAACCCACACTGGGTGGGCGAGAGGAGATTGTTTGATTCAAGGAACCAAACAAGATGAGCATTAACCATCCTTTCTAAGGTCTTACAGAGACAGCTCGTCAAAGCAATATGACGGTAGTTTGAAGAAATCTTGGAATCTTTCCCTGGCTTAGAGAAAGGTAAAATAATAGCCTGGTGCCAGGCATCAGGAAAAACATTCTCCTGCCAGATCCAGTTGAAGACAATCAGAAAGACATCAAGAGAAGCAGGAGATAGATGGTGCAGCATGTCATAATGAATATCATCAGGTCCAACAGACGTACTGGCAGACCAATGAATGGCCATTTTCAGTTCCACCAGGGTAAAGGGACAATTATAGTCAAAGAAACAGTCAGTTCGAAAGAAAAGAGGTGATTGCTCTGCCTGAGTCTTGATGGCCAGGAAGGTGAAGGAACAAGCAGAAGTGCTAGATACCCGGCAAAAGCTTTCACCTAGAGTGTCAGCGATGTTCTGGACATCAGACACCTCCTGACCATCAGAGAGTAAGATCGAAAGGGGGACAGAATTGTAGTGCCCATTAACCTTTTGAATCCTGTCCCATATGATCTTGGAACGGGAGGTAGAAGATATGCTAGTTGTTAACTTAATCCAAGATTCCTTCTGGCTTTGACATCTTACCCACCTAGCATGTGCACGGGCCCATTGGAAAGCAACATGGATTGAAAGTGTGGGATATCTTCGGAAAGTAACCCAGGCCTGTTTTTGAGCCTTCCGTGCAAAGTGGCAAGCAGGATTCCACCACGGACGAGAATATCGTGGAAAACGTGTCGAGGTTTTAGGAATACTCTGAGCAGCTGCTTGTATAATACAGTCAGTTACTGCTGCTACACAGTCATCTATTGATGGCAGGATCAAGTTCTATGAGAGCAGTGAAAGTGAACCAGTCAGCCTGATTTAGCTTCCACCGGGGCACGCGAGTAGGGTGGTATCGACCACGGCCAGTCTCTCTTAAAAGGATCGAGAAATGATCACTGCCTAGTGGATCACTGTCAACCCTCCATGAAAAATGGGAGAATAATAAAAGGGAGCAAACTGAGAGATCAATAGCGGTAAAGGACTGACTAGGTACATGAAAGTAAGTGGAAGAACCAGTATTGAAAAGAGAAAGATTGTGATCAGAGAGCATCTGCTCTACAGATCGACCCCTCCCATCAATAACAGCACTTCCCCAGAGGGGATGGTGTCCATTAAAATCCCCCAGGATTAGAAATGGAGATGGCAACTGTTCAACAAGAGCATCAAGGTCTGATTGATCATGTCTCTCCAGGTCACAGGTACAGAGAACAAACAGTGATGGTATGACCCAAGGAAACACAGATGGCTATGGCCTCCAAGGGTGTGTTGAGTGACAAAGACAGGGTGAGCACATGCTGATCAACCAACAGTGCCACCCCTGCATGTACTCGACCATCACACAACCTGTCATTTCTGTACAGAGAAAACTGCCAAATGGAGACTGTATCAGCAGATTTGAGAAGTGTTGGATGGCAGGAAGCAATCAGCATTTTAATATCATCCAGATTAGAACGTAAACCTCGAAAGTTCCATTGTATCAAGGTGGCCATTTTTAAGAACAGGTAGGTGAAGTGGCCAGAGAACCCTTCGGTTTATGACCACGTCTTTTTTCTTCACTGTCTTTAGTTGGAGGAGGTCTATCAACCTCCATGGATCCTGCCCTGGGTCGAGTGGGCAGGTTTTTGTTATTGGAAGGGGAATCCAGTGACTGAGGACATGAACGAATAACTGTTTTGTCTCTTGTGGTGGGAGAAAAAGATGTATCAGAAGAAATGCCTGTATTTGAAACTGAATAACGTGGATCTTGAGGTTTGTTGGAAGGTATGGGAGGAAAAGAGAAGGGTGTGGAAGTTGATTCATCAACCTTTTTAACCACAGAGGTCAAAAGGCTTTTCATTTGTTTTGAAAACGATTATCTTGGAGGCACAGAAAGATCTGTATGCACTCCCACTGTAGTTGTGGAATGAAGTGCAGCAGCATATGTCCCAGATGGAGTTGTGGACAGTAATTTCTGAGCCTCAAGATAATTAATGTTCTGTATCGTTTTCAAACGCTGCACCTCTTTTTCTTCCAATCATTTTAGGCAAGAATGAAAGTAAGAGGGGTGAGAACCATTGCAGTTTGCAGAATGTGGGTTCATGTCACAGTCATAGGCATCGTGGTCCTTGCCTACACAACGAGCACATGTCAGGGAACCACGACAAGATGTCTTTGAGTGGCCGAATCTCTGACATTGGAAACATCGAAGAGGGTTTGGAATATATGGCCGAACCCTGCAAATGAAATAACCTGCCTTGATGGTGGCAAGTGCATTAGATGAAGTAAATGTTAAAATGGAATTATTTGTTGGCAGTGTAACTCCAAATTTACGAGTAGAGATGCACCTCACTGCAGAAACTCCTTGAGTGGAGAGACCAGCAAGAATCTCTGACTCAGGAACGTTCTTCAAATCCCTTTCAACAATAACTCCTCATGAAGAATTCAAAGTAGCATGAGGTGTAACCTCAATAGGTATATCCCCAATTGCCTTTGAATTCAAAAGGAGTTCACTGTGTTGGGATGTGGATGTTACAACCAATATGTCACGAGATCGAAGCTTCTTTACTGACTTTGGAGAGCCAGCAAGTCTCTCTCGTCCCTTCTGAATAAAAAAAAGGGAACATTTGCTCTAAATGTTTTTACGAAGGAGAATGTAATATAAGATAATGAGGTAGGTGTGTTACAGATGTTGAAGATTGCTGTTCAGTGTCTTCAAGATGTGGTCGCTTACCCGTTGACTGTTTTTTCACAATTTTATTTAAATTTTTCGAAGGATCCATAGAAAAAAAGAAAGAATTTCGGTACCCACTGACCCCACCCACCATGGAGCCCTACAAGGGGACGCACTACAAAATCATGCAAAAACAATGCAGCAACGCCAGGGTTTTGTGAGCACTATACACAAACACCAGCATCAGGCACAATGTCCACAGCACCCATTGAGAACTTCCAACAATGGTACTTGGTTGACTCTAGCCCAAGTGGACCAGCCGATTGACCCAAAGGGGGCCACCCAAAGGCCGCCTGTCTACAGGAATTCGAGGCCAAAGTGGTGTGTTAGGGTTGGACCCCTCAACCACCAGGATCCTCTCCTCCCCTTCACGGGTCGCCACACATGGGAAACATGTGGGTGAAATTTTAGATCCCAGAGAAGGTAACCAGACAGAAAAGAACCTTCCCTGGGAGGTCCCCTCCCCACGTACAGGAATCCACACTGATGGGGGAAGAAAGACAAACCCCTTTGGAAATATATAATAAATCTTAAAAGAAAAACAAACATAATACTCAGAGCACACAAGTTCAAGTTAGTTGTTTTTATGAAATGGATTAGAAAACTGAATTACAAAAACCAATAATTGTTACGAGTCACCATTAGCAAAACACTTTTTTTTCTTTAAGAACAATGACAGTACAATTTGATTTTGCTTCCACATTCCAGGTTTTAAGAACAGTTTTTTTACTTAACTTAAACTAGATGACTGCTGGATCAAGGAAAATTCTTCTTGTACATTGTACACCTTAACTTTATGACTACCTAGAACTCGTGTTTACGTAAAACCTGTTACAGTAAGTTTTATTCTAAATAGCCTAATACTCTGAGGAAAAACAAAATCTGTCTGATATCACACTATGTCAATTTTATTTTTTGAAAAGAAAGTAACTAACCTTGTGCTTTTCTTGTTGGTTCAGTAAAGTTTCCATTGTATCAAGCCTACTGATGACCTCATCCAACTTTTGTTGCAGCCGTAAAATAGCAAAGGCAAGCTGCTCTGTAGTATCCGAAGCCATTTCTCTTGGACGAGATCTGCCAGCTCCATCTTGCCCACCACTCCCAGATGCACCACTCGTGTGCAAATGTTGATAGCCACGAGTACCAACAACTGCTTCTGTTGATAGTAAAGACAAGAAGTTACTTAAGCATCACTGGATTACCAATATAATAGCTTCATAATAAGACTGAAGAATATTTATATACTGTTACAAATAAAACGTTGCTAATTGTATGATATGACACCATAACTGAAAAACCAGAATAAAACAATACCTTTTAATTCACCAATTTACCATTGTCATACATAGAGTGGAAACAATTAAACAGAATAGTATGCAACACAGAAATATACAACACTTCAAGTAATAGTATTTGTTTCAGACTTTCTTTGTTATATGTATTAACTATGCTATTACGTTACGTTTTGTGTTACACTGATCTGATGTAATTCTAAAGAAATTGAAACAGTCTTGTATTAATAAAATACTTTTTCTTTACATAGCTAAGAGTACTTATTAACGAAGTGAAAACTGTATAAAAGACAACACTAGATACGGTTCCCCTCCATTGTTTTGTTACTCAATCTCAAGTAAACTTATTACATGCTAACTGCATATACCCTGTATTACAGAAGGAAATAACTGACTGAACTTAATTTTAAAAGCATTTTTAAGTTAATTTTTTTATCCTAAGCAGGTGATAGCCATAGAATAAAAGTGCATATAATAGGGGCTGACAATCATATCACAAAACTTCTGCTTGACCCAACAATCAACTAATACAAAAAATCCATCACTCTGAAAATATTCAAGTTCTGGTGTAATTTCTAACAAAGCTAGTTTCATTCATATATCATGATATATTATTTAATACAAAACTTTACCACAAGTAATGAAAAGCTCAGTCAGGGTTTATGACAATGATTGCCATTGTAATACATTCCCTACTACCCATCTAAGTTTCTCTTTCAAGCTTACCCTCCTCAAATTATTTTCTCATTTCACTAGGACAAATTTGTATCTGTAGCAGTTCTGCTATACTTTCTTCAATTTTAGCCATCAAACTTTTTTCTAACCTTTCATCAAATTTCATCAAAGAAAAAGAAAAGAGTCTATTGAACTTCAAGTCATACAGTCACCTCTCGCATGTCGACGACTTGACACTTGGCCAGAAGGATTAACCTGTAAAGAATTGGGTATTCTTTTTCCAGATGCAAGGTCACCCCCACCTCGTGTTTTAGCTATCAAGTCTTCGCTCTGGCCATTTATTTTAGATGCCTCAAGGACTGCTACGTCTTGCAATTGAAGTTCACCACCATCACAACTTTTCTGAAGACCTGTATTCTTAGCTGTAGTCTTCTCAGGATATAATGACCAGGTCTGATTGTTATTATCCACCACAACTATTGACTCACTCTGGATATCAACACCCCTATCCCCATTAACATGCTTACTGGTAAGCATTTGCAGCTCATCTTCATCCTACAACCAAAGACATCCAAAGAGCAGATTGTAAATGTCTGTACTGGTAAAATCACTACAATAAAAAATTTAAACATCTATATGTTGATAAAATTTCAGGTATTGGGAACTCTTTAAAGCCTTGAGCTTATAGCAAACTATACTAAAATCCTTATTAAACCAACTGGCATAAAACTCTTTTTATTCAAATATATCATTAATTAATAAATTATGTAACAAACAAAAAATTCAACTATATTATCTGTTTTCAGCACAAAAAAAACCTACAATTCAACAAAAATAACAGTAACATAATAATTCCTACCTCCCAAATCACATTATATACAATAGATGGCCTAAAAACGAAAAGTAGCAGTAGGAAACAAAATACTAGCTTGAGACAAAAACAATTTCTCTTATAATTAAAAATGCATTTTAAATCTAGCAAATAAAACACCATGCTTTATTCTCTTGCAGCAAAAATTATAGGTCATATAAACAACTATTATTATTAACTTCTGATTAAAGCAAATTTGTTCACATAAATCAGAATTAAGGATTAATATAATAATGAATAGAGCTGATTTCGTGTCCTATTCTTTACCAGCTTCTTCAGTGACCAGATACTGTTCCTTGGTTACAATATCTACTTTGGTAAGAGCATATCTTCTGTAGGTGCAGATTAATCATTAATTGTTGTGGAAATATCAATACCATAGACAATTCCTGCACAATGAAATACGAGTTATTACACTGTTAAGATCTTAGGGTGAAACCCAAATACAATTTATTTATAACAATAGCCCAACTTCAGAACAGGGTATTAGTTTCCACAGATTTTAACTGAAATCTAGAGTTTCAATTTTTTTTTTTTTTTTGCAAGTTAAAACATATGTTCTGGAACACAATTCCACAAAAACATTCACTTTTAAGGCATCAAATTACATGATGTTTTTTACATCACATAGGAGACATTTAAAATTGCAATCACAACATCCTGAAGTGTACTGGAAAAAAAAAATCATTAAATCATACATGCATGTAGCATCCATTAAAATCATACACAAAAATCACCTCTTGAATTTGATCATAAGTGTCAGAGAATTCATCTACTTCACTGTCCGAGCCACTGCTCTCACTCGATCCGTTAACATTAGTAGGTCCGTCAATGTCACGTTCTAGATGTAGAGTAGTTAAAAAAAACACATCATAAATGCTTCATGCAATTGGAGTTGGAAGTTTCCAAAATATAGACTGGAGTGAAATAAAGAATGATATGGGAGTACTGCAGCGTGAAAGAAGCTGGTGTGATATGAAAAAATATAACAATATCTGTTGGAAAGGTTATGAAAGCTCACAAAATCATTTTTCTTGTAAGATAAAATAGGTTATGCAGCAAGTTTAAATGTCAGGTTTATCATGGCTAACTCTAGACCTGTACCTCAAACACACAATGAAATGTTTGGTATAAAATAAAATAACTATGCTATCTGTCATAAAAATGCTTCTGATTAAACCATTTTGTTTTGGCATAAGTCTTTAAACATATACCACACCTTATGAGAAAAAAAGAAAAGAAACTGCTACTTGTATTACTGTTAGGTATTAAATTAAACTTCCATACTTTCTACTATATTTGGTATTGAGTAATAAATAATAAGATAATTAGAACGTCAATGAAGTAAATAAATCATTCACTTTTGTTTCATTTATGCAAGAACAGAAATCTGTGTTCAACATAGAGCAAAAACTGTGCACTGACGTATTCTGTTAATAACACTGCAATTCAAGAAATTAAAAAGAAACAAAGTTTGAATCATTTCTAAGTATAATTCAACAATTTCAAAAGCTTGAGGTCCTAGTCTCACTGACCTTGTTCATAAATTTTAGAACTAAGATACCAAGACATGGCTAATAACACAATTTAGTATAACTTTACAATATCAATTTAGCACAAGGATATTTAATATCTCATGTAATTTTCAGTGGCAAAAATATATGTGATGACAAAACATGAAATAATGTTATACAAAGGTGTTTACTATTTACCATACAGTAAAAATATAAAGAAATATGTTGATATTTAATAATGAAAATGTAAAATGGAATTTACTTAGGCTATATTTGTCATAATTTGCACTGGTCAATTACATTACTTTAACTATTACTTTACACAAGGCGAAATATTATTCAGTTATTACAGCTTTCAAAAGTTTCAAATCAGGTATCTTGTTTGTTTGTTTTTAATAAATAAAACTAATTACTTCTTTATGAATGATTTTAGAAAGATATTGTTTTATATTTCACATGATATAATAAATAATTGTCTGTAATTCTGATAATGTACACATACACACACACACACACTGTTCCTCTAGTATAGTGGTTCCTAAACAGTGTGTCACAAGCCATTCAAATGTGTTTTAATATATATGAAATCACTGAAATACATCGAGCTCATGTATTACATTACAATAGTTTCATTCAGATAACAAGGTAAATAAAAAACATTTCTTTTGTGTAGATTAATTGTGTTCAAATATATGTTTAATTATTTTATGAAATTTAAATATATTGAACTGAGAAAAATTTTATTTATTCAGAATAGCCACAAACTAGTGTGTATTTCATGTTTTTAATTAAAAAAACAAACTGTTCTTTTTTTTGGGGTCCAAGGCCAGATGAGTGTGTCATAAAGTTAACATTATTTTCTTATTGTGCCATGAGCACAGAATGTTTGGGAACCACTGCTCTGGTACACAAGTGTTAGAACAAAAATCGTGCCATGGTTAATTTTTGTCAGTAAGTACTGACTGAGCCCAATCATAATACAAGTCTGTTAAAAATGTAAATGTTTCAGAGGTAAAGTTGAAGAGATGGTTGGTATCCAAAGAGAACCATATTTCTCAGCTTACTGAAACACTGTAGTTACTACTTTCGTGGAACATGATGCCTCAAGCTATCTCATGAAGTAACCTTCAACAGTCAAATAGCATTTCTGTTCTGAAAGCCATTATTCCATTCACCACACTACTTCTAGGAATAGTAATGACTGCTTGTACTTTATGTTAGTGTGGTACTATCTTGTTACTTGGATGACAGACCATCATGGTATGGACTATAAACACAAATGTATTCTGGTGCAGTTAATTTTCGCATAGAAGAGAAGGAGCTGTCCCATATTATTTGTATTTTATTCACTGCTTCTTTTACGATCTCCAATACATTGTATATACTTTGAAACAGCATAAAGTACAACTTAAATAAAAAATTATGAAAACAAAACGTTAACAAAGTAAAAAAAAACTTACAATTCACCTAAATAATTGATTACAAAAATAGATTAAATTTCAAATTTGGGTTTAACAAAGTACAATGGTGCACTTTTTTGAAAATTTGAATTTAAAATGTCTAATAACACTTCATTATATCTGAATAAAACACCGTGGCTTTTCAGAATAAATCTATCATCAGAACTACACTGCAGTAAATGAGTACATGTTAAAATCCTTAGTTGAGAGACCTTTATGAATTAAACACTACTTATCTAGCTTGTTTGATGTTGTTGCAAACAATTAGATTTTATCATAATTAAATTGATTATCTTAATAATAACTCACCATAAAGGGAACTCTCCGGTAATTCACCATTATCATGATTCGATATCTTTCTTTCTTGTATTTGCTTCAATAAATTGGCAGTATTTCTTATAGGACTTGCTAATTTTCACATTAAATAAGAATTTAGTTCAGTCACAAAAAATAGTGAACATGTTTATAGGCACACAGCATTTTTGACCTAATTTTTTTTGAACATTCTAGAAATCAAGAGTCTACCATATCTACATTAATTCCTGAAACTTTGTACAGTTAACTTTACTTAATAGTGTCCAATTGACCTTGGAACAGTGAAATTGGGTTTAAAATTTACAAGAGAAAACTCATTAAGAAACAAACAAATCTTTCATTATTTTATCAATAATCTATATAGATAGACAAATGCTTAAATAACTTGAAAATGTAGTTTAACTGACATATTGCTGTATTCAATCTGCTTAAGACTTTTTTCAAATATAAAATTCTTTGTTTGCTTTATTTATTATAGTTACAAATATATTTGTGACAAGTGAAATGAAATAAACCTTGTCCAGAGTATTAAGAAATCTAAGTTACATGCAAATGTCCACTGACAAAAATTAATTTAATGATTTAAAGCAGAGCATGGCTTCAGCTAATATTGAAATTTATACAATACCATGTAAACCACTACTAACATGAATGTTGTTCATACTATAGAGTTCTTATCTCATATTAAAACTGAACATTTGGTACAGATCTTTGCTAATATTATTTTCAATTTAAAAGAGTACTGTTGAAGGTGAACATTATTACAATGATAACAAACATTGATTCAATTTTTGCACACAGAACATTCACACAAAACTACTTCACAGCTATCTGCACTAGCCATCCCTACTCTTGATGTGAGAGACTAGAAAGAAGGTATCCAGTCAACTGTACCGACCACTACTACTCTATCCAAATCAGAGAAGTTTATCATCACTCTTATGATGCACCCATGGCACTAACATTTCTCTTCTGGTGCATAAACAGTGGAACCATGGTATAGCATAACCATTTTACCATGTTCTGCTCCCACATAATATTACCTGATTTTTCACTCACAGATTATCTTATTTTTCATTGGTAAAATGAAAAGCTTATAAACTCCAGAAGAAGACAAAGAAATTCAAACAAAAGTTTGTAATGCACAAACAACTGATTATGTGGCATGTTCAAGTTTATTTCAATTCTTTTATCAAAACAATTAATGTATTTTGACAATCGTTTATACAGGTCAGTGTATTTGAAATCTGCTCATAATTAAACTGACACCTTAGAGAAACAGAAAGTAAACACAGCAATTAAAGATAACCAAACACTGCTCATAAATTTTGGAAAACAAGAATACATAGACCTGAATCCCTTGAATGCTGAGTGTTGACTGTCTAATATAATAATAAACAAACAGAAATACCTGAAGAACTGCTGAATTCCTGGTCATTTTCTGAATCTTTTTCACCATTTAGATGAGGGAGGGAGTTTGATTTCTCCAGTGGAACACTTTCATACATGGGACCCAGAACATCCATAAACTCTGCAACACTGTCTGAGTATGACATTGTCTCTATAATCTAATTAAAGGAAGAAAATATTTAAATAAATAAAAAGTAACCAGCAGTCAGCAAAATAGACAAATACATATTGGAAACACATGCATGTGTCATCAATCTGGGTCCAATAAACACTAATTTAAAATTGCATTGTAATAAAATACTTTGTTATTCTCACTTTGAGAGGAGCTTTCTTCAAATGTTTAATGTCTTATGAACATACAAGTTATAAGGACAACCATCATAAGCCATATCATAAACAATAAATATTACTGAAAAGAACACAAAACTATTTGTATTTTAACAGTTTTATTACACAGACCACAAAACATGGACTCCACCTTTTTCAACTCTCCCACATAATTCTCCATTGCCTCTTCTCTGGGCATTTCTCCCAAAGCATGCCAAGCATCCCTGTTAGAGGAAAATAAAGTCCAAATGATTCAACTAATTTACATTAAGCTTTTCTAAAATTTTCATTTAAAAAATTCTTTTCACTCAGGCAGCAAAATAAAATTTTAGAAATAATACAACAGAAAAACGCACAAACCAATGTTTTGAAATAAGCCATGAAAAAGTTAATGTTGTTTTTCTAAATAATACAAGAATGTATACAAGTAACAGATTTACTACCATATATTTAATTTAATATAAATGTTTGTTTCAGTTACATGTATATTTAGAAATGCACATAATCTATATTATTAAGCCTGCATTGCAAAATTCCCACCTATTCACTAAAGTTATAAAACATTCATGAGCACAAGAATCAACACTACTGTGTGTATATGTAAATACTAGATACCCAGGATTGTTGACATCTGAACTTTCAATTTATAGACTGATGTGCCAAGAGACAGTTTTATATTACTAGTTTGCTATAGTTAGTAAACTATAAACCTTAGAAGCTATAACTGTAATAAAATCTTATCAATCAGAAAACTAGATATTTGACAAGGAACATTTATAAATTTTGAGCATTAGAAACCATTTAACTTCAAAGAATTAACTTCAAATGTTATCATTTGTATGAAGACATGACAAATCTTCATTGGTGAAAAATTACCTTTTAAACAGCACAAAACCAGTCAAGAATAAAGCTAGCTAGCCAGCTACCAATTATGTAAACCACACTGATATCAACTCAAAACTAATTCACTAATATTGAGCTGCTGAAATATTCAGTTACAGACCAGATAAAAGACTCAATATTGCTTGCAAATTCGTAAAACTTTTGTATATAAATCATTATTTGTAATTATTGTTATTATAAAATATTGTTAGTATATTTGTGTTAAAAAAGAAAACTGTATATGAAGCTTCTTGGTAAATATTATAAACTTGATAAACATACACATTTAATTAACTTCTAAATTAAAATTAAAATTTCAGGCTATTTAAAATCATAATACATAATACAATAAATAGGAGGATTGTCAAAGATAAATTATAATATGTAACAACAAGGAATATTAAAAATGAAGTATTATATACTTTATAAATATGTGCCATAAAACAACTAGTACAAACTGTTCTCACAACTACTATACAGTGAGAATCACAGAACACATACCATTTAGTTTTGTTGATAACATCCCAAAAAGCAGGCCTGGGTTGAGAGCATGGTCCTTCTGTTGCTTGTTTAAAGTACGAGTAGAATTTAAGCTTTAATTCATTTGAAGGTTGAAAAGGTCCTGGAAAAATGTTGAAAAGCACACATTAAATTTGGTTTCTATATAATCAAATACCTAAAAAATTCCAAACATTCACAGCAATTCAAAAGCTAAAATGTATAAATGGTATATTAGTTTGTTAGAACCAAAAACAAGCTGAAACAAAAATAAATAAAAATAAAAATCCTGCACTAATTTAAATGATCTCAGGGTACAAACTATAATATGGAATATAAAATGTACTCTAGGTTTTGGAGGTGACTGTGGAAGTAGGACCCACAGTGCAGTGGAGATACACTGTCTATCAGTCTTAACCTCCATTTGCCAGTATCACATACAAAAAAATAAAATAACATAAAAGAATAGCAATAGAAATTAAAGATACAGAAATATAAACTAGGACAGCAAGATGCAGGTGCTCGAGCCCACAACATCCCACATCTTTATTACCTTTTACTGTCTGCAAACAGTTGTGGGAAGGTAAATGCTCCCTAAAGTAAAAAGCAAAAACAAATTAACTGAAAAGTAAAAATACAATATATCATAATAATAACAATAAGAAGAAGACAAAGAAAAATATATGAGTAGCTTGTTTCAAATATCATAAATTACACACAATGTGTGCAAAATACAGAAAAACACTATCTCTACATTTCTGATTTTGATACCTACAGGGTGGCCTGCAAATCCTTACCCATCCATATATTATTATGTTATATTCAATTATGCAGGTATTATAAACTTGTTTCCAAACAAATGGATAGGTCATGGTTGTGTAACATCCCTGGCACCCATGAAATAGACCACAAGAAGTCCAGACTTGACAACATGTGATAACTCTCTTTGGGAATACATAAAGGACATTGTTTAATGCATAAGTATAATACTAATAATGAGTTAAAGGCAGCTGTTACTGTGGCATTTGAGACAATAACCCTTGCTATGTTGAGGAAAATGTCTCACAAAACATGGTATCGCATAATATTATTCAGTGGGAATGAGGGACAGCACACAGATACACTGGATACATAAAATATACAGATGGGTAAGGACTTATGGGCCACCCTGACACTCAGATTTCAGTACAGGTTTTACAAGTAATCAAAAAGACCAATTAATATTTAATGTTTCTATAAATCACATTATACAAAAAAGTGCAAATTTGTGTTTTTAAAAAAATAAATATAGAAGTAACAATACATTCATAAATGATACTTTTTAGCACATATCGTTTTATCCAGTTTCCATTTTATCTCATGTTATCAATTTACCTGCAAGCTACATATTCAATAACAGTTCCTCAACAAGTATGTTTACCACTGCACATTGTTTTTGTTTTATACAGGAAGCTAACCTTCACATCTACTGGTTTGCTCTGAGCACTCATGCCTAAAATAAAGTACAAATTTTCCTTATTGATGAATATTTCTCTTTTTCCAACTTGTAACACTGTAAAAACTGTGCTCAAATGACTCTGGTCAATTTCATTCACTGAAAATAAAAGTGTGTATTAATGTTTTTAAACTACAAGAAAACTATAACAGTTTAAAGTAGTTCCAATGCAACAAGGATGTCATTATACATCTAAGTAATCAAACAAAAAGAAATGTTGTGTATACTATTTAGAAAGGAAATTGTCTGTTTTCAAGAATTAAACAGAAACTGCTTTTACTAAAACAACTCCTGGTACAGAAAATTTACTATCACAAACCCAAATAACATTTCACAAACTGGCTGACATAAAGAAATACTTGATTTAACACAACTCTGATAATGCTAGACTTTTTTTTTTTTAATTAGAAATAGGTATATATATAAAACAATTTTCACAAGAAAGAGAAGTTGAGAAATCATTTAGATAACAGCCACATGTATCAACACAAACACAGCAGTTTATGGTAAATCTTATACATCTGTGACAAGCTACAATTTTTAATTTTTATTACAAAATAAACATTAAGTAGACAGAAGATGGAATATAATGAACATATCAATGCTTGTACTTCAGTATCATACAAAGGTTAATTTGGAGAAATTCTACAGTCAACTGACGTTTTTGGGAGTTAAGAGAGCTGTAACTAGTTTAAATAGAAGTAAACAGCACATTCTTTATTAGGAAATAAATGTTGTTTTACTGAAATGGTTTGGTTGATTTAAAACTAAAACAATTACTTTTAAGTATATGAAACAAAGATGTGAGAGATTGCATGCATTGCAATATGAATCATATCATGGCCTGTATATCACAATATGTCATATCATAAGTCTAGTGGAACGTCCTACCCTTACTGGTTATATCTCATTTAATGCATTGAATCCAGTTCTGGTTCTTCTATCTTAGAAAGACCACAGAGTTGTTGGAAAGGATTTAAAAAACAGCTGCTAAGATGGATAAGCCACAGTCATAGTATAAGTTAATATTCTTAACTTGTTCTCTCTTAAAAATGAAAAAGATCAAATGGTATTCAATTTAAAGGGCCCATAATTATTAAAGAAATTAATAAGAATGATGCACAATACTGTTTTTGTTTTTTTACAGGATGAAAAGATTATAAAATTCAAAACTTCAAAAGGTCATATATCTTCAGTTTAGACTGATCTAATTCTTTAGTAAGGTAGTATACTTGTGGGTCAAATTAATATCTGCAACTTTTAAAATAGTTTAACAGAAGAATGGATATTTATTTGAAGGATCAAGCCCAGATTTATTGATTAATTTCTTGTTCACTGAGGAAAGCTGGGAGACAGGTCAACCTCAACATGTCAAAAACGTGAAGGCCCCTGGAATTCCAAAAACTTATAATTCATGATTAATAATTTTGTTTGGTCGCAGTTTTCAATACTTCATTACTATTCAGGTTAACAACTTTTGTACAGATAGTGAAATATCCAAGAAACTACCAATTTTGTTTATAATGAAAAAAACATTCCAAAGAGAAATAATTAAAGATATACAAGTTGTCTTCAATTCTTATCACATACACAAAGTCACAATTAAAAATACATCTGAGATTTTTCATCAAAATATTTACATTCAAACCATTTTCCTATGACTTAAAATACTCACACTGGCCATAATTCAAATACTCCACTGCAATACTTTTCAATATGTTGGTAAGTATTCCTGTATTTACTATTAGTAGTAGTCCAAATGAGTTATCATAGTTTTAAACAATTAACACTATTACACTAACTTATAAATTAATTATGCTAATTCTATATAGTAAGTTAATTTATAATGCTGTAAAGATTGGTTATATAAGTTATGCAATATTAAGTGTGCAGTGAATACTGAAATATTTTACATATATTTTCCTGACACTAAGATGTTTTACATATACATTTTATGACAAAGTTCATAAACAGTCCTAAGGTCAACTTCAAAGACTATGTGTATGTGTGTGTGTGTGTATATATATATATATATATATATATTAAAATCTTGTGTCTTTCTTCTATAGACCTACAGAAAGATAATTATAATGAGTCTTTACCGACTGTCTTCTGCATAATAACGAAATAATGTATTTCATTATTTGTATCAAACTTCTTTACTCCATATACCTCTAACACTAATAGTACTTTAATTAATTTTAATTTTTAGCAAAATTCAAACCTACTCTTCTGGTTGCTCATTTTGTGTAGGTAACATCAACCTCCAAATGTGGGAGGGGTAAACTTATCTCTCTTTCCTAACGTTATATTATTCAATACTATAACTACTACTAATGCTTTGAAATATAAACTATTATGTCAAGACTTCATATTGAATTATACACTGATTTTGATAAAACCAATGTTCACTCTCAATCTTTCAACTTTAAAAAGAATTGGAAAGTCTAAGCCTAGTAATCATAATGAACTCAAAACAACCTAGACCTGTATGAAATATGTAAGTTCCATATTTCACTGAAGACGTAACTAAGAATAACTCTTGAAAGACTGGCTTAAGGAATTAGTGAATATGAAATTATGGTAGCGGACTTGCACAATAATCTAAAACTTTTGTCCTTTTAACTCTTAATTTTCGTTTTATATATACAATAATTTAATAGCATTACAATTTACAGCTTCTTTGGTCATTACTATTACTGTGAAAACTGGGTTTTAATTCGTACGTTTTAAATTTAATCACTCAAAATCATAGATCAGACATAAAGATAAAATGAATTTAATTAGTAGTATTATGCCAAACATACGAATACTTGTACTAATAATAATACTTTCTAACTAACAACAATGTAAGTATAAATTCTCAGCATTTTGTTAACAAATACACTCACAGAGTTCAGGTTTCACTTACAAACAAAATACAGTTGAAGTTCTACAAGTTACAAATACGCTACAATTAAGTAAATTGTTATAAAAACCAGAGACATAACTTACCAAGACATACGTAATAACAATAAACACAAAATATATTACCGGTTTTTGGTAATCCCCGAACAACTTTAACAGCAGCACGGAACTTATCTTCTGTTGTCATGTTTAAAAAACACTACCATCACTTGAAAAACGAAAAGTAATAAGCTGGAACCTCAACTCAAAACACCAAGACCATACACCTGTGTGACGTCTCTAATAATTTTCATTTCATACCACAAGGTGGTGGTGAAACCTCATTCAGAACCTGTATGGCAAATAGCTAGAACTGGCTTGATCGTGAATATATTATTATTAGTTCCTTGTGAGAGATATCACAGGTGAGGCTTTGTTTGTTTGTTTTGGAATTTCACACAAAGCTACTCGAGGGCTATCTATGCTAGCCGTCCCTAATTTAGCAGTGTAAGACTCTAGTAGAGGGAAGGCAGCTAGTCGTCACCACCCACCGCCAACTCTTGGGCTACTCTTTTACCAACAAAAAATGGGATTGACCGAAACATTATATCGCCCCCAAGGCTGAAAGGGCAAGCATGTTTAGCACGACTCGGATGCGAACCCGCGACCCTCAGATTACGAGTACATGCCTTAACGCGTTCGGCCACGCCAGGCCCACAGGTGAGGCAAAGGTTTTCCCCCAAGGTTTCAATGGAGTTCATAAAATTTCATGGACCTCTTTAAATTAAATAGTGGAGAAATGCTTAAGAATACAGAGGAGATAAAAGAGTAATAAAAGTTGTTCTAAAAATTTTAAGCCACATAGTTTCATTTTTTTTTGTGGAAGAAATTCTAGAGAACTTTATGAAAGAAGCTTTCCAGAAACATTTCATGAAATATAATAGTATTATACAAATAAAAGCCAATATGAATTTGGCAAGAAAAATCTTGCCCTAGTAATCTGTTGTCTTTGTTGTTGTTGTTGTTTTGTTTTTTTTATTGTAGGTGTTACTTGTTTCCTGGATGATGGAAAATGCATGGCCAGATATATTTTTTTTAATTATTTTGATAATGTGTCTCACAAAATGCTAGTTGGTTTAATTGTAGAATGTTTGACCAAGAGAGCAAAACGTTGCTATCAGAGGAGTCCAATTAAAGTTGTGCTTTGCTTCTAATGCAGTGCCTAAGAAGTCAGTGTTCGGGTCTTTGTTGTTTGTTTTTTCTTATTTATATCGGCCCGGCATGACCAGGTGGTTAAGGCGTGCGACTCGTGATCTGAGAGTCGCGGGTTCACATCCTCGTCGCGCCAAACATGCTCACCCTTTCAGCCGTGGGTGCGTTAAAATGTTATGGTTAATTCCACTATTCGTTGGTAAAAGAGTAGCCCAAGAGTTGGCGGTGGGTGGTGATGACTATCTGCCTTTCCTCTAGTCTTAAATTGCTAAATTAGGGACGGCTAGCACAGATAGCCCTCAAGTAGCTTTATGCGAATTTCAAAAACAAAAAAAAACAACTTTGCGCAAAATTCAAAACTTTTTTCCTTATATATATATGTAGATGGTGTGTTTGTTTACGATTGAACACAGGCTACACAATGGATTGTCTGTTCTCTGCCTACCAAGAATATCGAAACCTGGTTTCTAGTGGAATGAGTCCGCAGACATACCGCTGAGCTACTGGTACATATATTTGATTACAAATCAAAATTGGTTATTTTCGTTTCATTATCGAAGAAATAGCATTGATTTATTGGAAAGGGATCAGATAAAGTTTACTAGAATAATTCTTCACGTAGTAGAAGGGTTATCTTCTCTTGAGAAACTAAGAGTAAGTTGAAGTTTACAAAATGATATGGAGAATCAATAGGATAAAGGCCAATAGCTTCTTTGTGTTATATTTTGAAAATAAAAGAACACAAGCTTAAGGTCCCCTAGTGGCACAATGGTATGTCTACGGCCTCACGTCTTAACTTTTTGTTTTCAATTTATAAGTTCAAAATGCTCTTTGCTCCGTCAGTTGCTTACCGGAAAACTAGCCAAAGACTTAGAACTACTCAAAACAAATGCGTAATAGTCATATCAGTATCATAAAGCCACATTTTTATAAGTTGAAATGTAATGTTTTTGTTCTTTCAAAGTGGAGTATTCTACAGGGTGGTCGCTAGAAAAGCGGAAAATTTGAGGGTCAGATGAGATCATGAATAAAATGCGTGCTTACTCATTTCTATTTTGATTTCTTTACATCATGAATAAAATGCATGATTTTTATATCACAGACGACATTTTGAGCATCTTTGAGTGTAATATAACATATGCCTTTAAAAAACTTTGTAAAAGTTATTCTTTGTAAAAATAAATAGCTGTTTGACAAATTTTCCGCTTTTCTAGCGACCACCCTGTATATCAGGTCTCTTATTTCTTTCGGTCGAACTTGATTGAATAACACCCTGCAAACACTTCAGAAGACTTGTAGTTCCATTAACTTGCCTGTTGGTAATACTTTTATCTGTTAATACCACACTATTAAAAATGGACAGAAATACATTACGCTTCAGAATTTGCGTGTGTGATGTCAATGGCTCCTCGTTGCTTATTTAACGTATCATAATTAAATGCATAATATATTAGTATTTAGATTTTTAAGAACGATTTTTACTACGTTTGTCTTATTATTGTACTGTGGTATTCCTGATTTCAAGAAATAAATATAGGTGAAATTGTGTTTGTGTGTTTTGTTATAGCAAAGCCATATTGGACTATCTGCTAAGCCCACTAAGGGGAATCGAACCCCTGATTTTATCGTTTTAAACACGTGAACTTACCGCTATACTAGCGGGGGGCTATATAGGTGAAAAAACTTTATGACAAGATATTCAAAGATCTGTTGGAATTTAATGTCAACATGAAAATAAGAACAAAAAAAACATGTTTGACGAAAACAAAAAGTAAGCGTTATTCACTTCACTCTACATGCCTTCCACGTTGAAGAACAAAGTTAAGATAAAACTTATAAAGAAAACAAATTAAAGTATAATCAGCACATAGGATAATGGGCCTACACGAAAAAAACGTCACTCTAAGCCTTGATCCTTTCATAACAGAAGCTGATGTGACTAAAATCACCAAAACTGCTTTTGCAATTAACATTCTGTCTATAACTGACCAATCATAAAGAAGATGACAAGAATCCGGAAGCATTTCTTCATGTGACAGCCACAGAGCAGTCCCAGGTAGCTTGCATGATCGAACCATGCCCCAGAAAGTAACACCTGAAGCTAAATTTAGCACTTGACCTCGACCGGATTTCGTGTTTCGAATCAGGTCTTAGAACAATTTTCAAGTTTTGTAGTTACGAAATACGTGCTGTGGTAAAGTAAATCATTAGATTTTTCAAATTACTTTGTGGCCAACATTCTTCACTTATAATTCAAAAATTAAGTATTTCCTTCACCTATGTATAGGTTTAAATGGATGTTCCATGCGTGTTTTTCGAGTTTGGTAATTAAACATTATCTAAAAATAACAATTTCTTGGAAATGTCAGACATTAAAGATTTGATAATAGGTTAAAAATAGGCCGCTTGTGGAATAGTTTTTATTAAACGAGTTTTTAAAAAGTCATTTTTTCAATATGATATTCAGTTAGTGCATAAAAACTGTGTGGTAAAAGTGTCTAATTTTTTACATAGTTACTCACCATCATATATGAGTGGTAAATGTTTTTCAATTTTGGTTTTACAATGTAATATTTTTAAACTTTTTTTTTTAGTTAAGTATACGTTCCCCGCTGGTACGATGGTAAGTGTACGGATTTACAGTGCTAAAATGAGGGTTTTCATTCCCCTCGGTGGACTCAGCAGGTAGTCCAATGGGATTTTGCTATAAGAAAACGTATACACACGAGAGAGAAAAAAAAGCATGTTTAACATGCAATTTTATGGTAATTTTAAGATCTCGTAAAATAAAATTAATTGTAAATAGACTTACATCTACAAGATTAACCACTTCAATTATGTTTATGATTTACCTTTAAAATGATAAATCTCTTTAATTAACACAATTTTTCATAAGAGACTGTTTTTTCAATTACATTTGTTTGAATGTCGTCGGTTGCATTGATCAGGTCTGATCTTTTCACTTACGAAGAGTTCTGTACTTCTACTTGTTATCATTACAGGGACAAATAACTTACTCTCAGCTTGGATCAGCAGAAAAATGTTCACCTTTCAAAATCTTCTGTTATAACTTTGTAAGCGTTCATTATTACACGTATATATATGCATACACACATTCATAACAAGAGTCAAAGTTTTGTCAATATATATACACGTATATACACACATATGCAAGCATAAAAATGAATAATTTGAAATTAGATTTTCCTAAATATTTCTCATATATCGCTTTATAAACTTTCATATAGGCATAAACATAAAAGTACGTGTTTCTGTAAAACTTATGTAAACTGCATAATGATTTAAAAATTTTTTTATAATGGCTGATTGATAAAATATCTATGGAGTAAAACTATCAAACTTTATAGCATAAAGGTGTAAACAATGCTAATTATTTCATTGTTAAAACTTTTCACAAATATGAGGTTAGTCAAATCTCAGTTTGTAAAAAGTGGTTCAGAATATGACAGACAGCAGGTTTTTGTCAACTTCCATATTTTATTTTTATTATTTATTTTTTATGTAATCATTTTCTCCTGTCTCTTGTTGTGACTATCTTTTCAACTGAAATTATGCTATTGTACTACACTTTTCCTGTTTTCTGACCATTGGCTATCCCTTTACCTTGCGGTTATTTGCCTACACTATGGTTGTTTGTGTTCTAAAGACGGCTATTTAAGTAAAAGTTGAACTAACTACTCTTTGTTGTAAAATATCCCGTGATCGTATTATGATTTTTGCATCAATAAAATATAAGAATTGCCACTTAGAGCTTTATTTTTAGAGACAGCTCATTGATATTTTATCTCATTTATTTTTGCTGTACTGCTTGTAAAGGTCATTAAAGCAACATTCAGTGTTGGTTAGGGAGGTAGACAATGCTTGGTATTGGTTAATGAAACTGTAACCCAGGCAACACAGAGGCCACTTATCCCCAACTGTGTACATTGCTCGCAGGTAAAAAGACATTTCATCGTGTTAACTTTTAGTTTGCACACGTATTGGAGACATAACTAAATAAAAACAAAGGTAGACGAGCTACAAAACCTTTATGAGAATGTTACAGAAGAAAGCGATCTGTTAGATGCAGCAGACGGACTTTCATTTGTAGATAAACCTGACAACCTACAAACACCAGGCTTCACTTCGAAAAGTGACAAACTGATCTGTAGATAAAAACGAGTATAGAAGAGTATATATCGAAATAACATTCTTTGAAATGAAAAATGCTCCCTAAACTGGATCGGTTTTATTTTCATGCACTATTGCCAGAAATAATAGATCCAAGAATGACAAGAAACACGGTTTTACAAAAACTAAACTATGTTATTGAGGTCAACAGAAAGATGAAAGTAAAAAAAAGAACAAAAGGAAATATAGACAACCTTCTATAAGGTTTATTTGAACCTACTTTCTGATATATATATATCGTGTTTTGTTTGAAACACAAAAACGCATCACCAGTCTTGTGATTTCTCTTTATTATTGTGCGTGTCTTCAAACAAGTTATATTTTAACACATTTATGTTATTAATCAGTTTTTACGTTACAAATGTTTGTTATTGTTTTCAAATGCAAGCATTTTTAGTATAAATAAAAATTTAAAAACATTTGCCTTTTCACTTTATCACAGTTTACGATATGACATCACAAACCACGTGGCTATGTTGTTTATTCTAACATTTTTTTACAAAGTTACATTGTTCAACCTTTCAAACACTTTGGATTTACGTTAGTTTTAATTAATATAAAAATATCAAAGGTGCATTAAGAAAATAGTTTATAAATACTTTTAATACTCTGCAGTAATTTCGTTGTATTATGACAAATAATATTTTAATTAAAAATTATTACAACTAATTGCAGCTTTTGATCAGTTTTAACTTAACTAGTTCAGTTACATCAGCTGGGCTTTTCCTAGAAACTTGTTTATTTACCACCTAAATATTTCAAATAACAAGTATGTGTAATTGTTTAGTGTCTCCTGGAGCGGAACTTTGGCTGTAAGCGGAGGGATACACGACCCCTATAGGTATGGCAGTCATGTTCTCTCTCTCGTCATTGGAGTAGGTGCATGGGAGGGTCAGGTGTGTGTTAACCTCTATCTCTCTTCTTTACTTTATTTGTCATAACGTATGGATAGATATCACATGAGGACAGGAATAACTCAGGCCCCTGTCAGGGCATTGTCTATGTATCATTCACCAATACATTTGGTGCAAATATATTATTTCTTTCTAAAGTTCTATAATAAGTCGCATTTTCACTAGAAAGAATTTACGAAGAAACATTTACATAAATTACCCTTTCAATGTTCATTGATGACTAATGTGATGTTTTGTTTGTAAGTGGCCTTTTTTTTTCAAAATCATTTATTTATTTATTCTTTTTAACCTAATGTAAGGGCGAGCACGTTTGATGCGACGGGGATTCAAACTCGCGACCCTCAGATTACAAGTCGAACGCTTTAACCCACCTGGCCATGCCGAGCCGCCTGTAATATGTTAAATGAAACTGATATCACTAATCACTATGATCTCGCTGTGCACACAAAGTTGGCATTTTTACATTAGTAAGTATATGTTAAATGTAAAAAATGGTATTTTTTAGTGCACGAGAACATTAAGTTTATAAAGTAGCATGTATGATTGCAGCTGGGGAATTGTGAACGTAGGCTTCGTTTTCTACAAGGTAACAAACTCTGTTGATAATTGCTTACTGGACAATATATTTCATGCACAATGAGTTTTTGGCTAACTTTCTCCACTTAAGCGTTTTGAATTTATATTATTAGGTCCGTCTCGAAATCCATGTTTATTACATTCAAAGTGTCTGGACAGTATTTGCTGTGCTAGTGAGGTTGTATATACTCCCATATCGCTGAAACAAGCATCAGTAAATAAATCGAGTTTTCAGTTTTACTTCATTTATTTATAGTACACTCATCGTGGTAATTTCCATGTAAAGCATGTCTGTCATAAAGATCAATACAGAATACAGAATCTATAAAACTCTAACTTCTACTTCAAATAATGCAGATCATAATGTTATAAAACTAATAACACAAAATATAAGTGGACAGTTCTCTGTAGATTACTAATAAACGTGAGAATTAGCACTCTGAGTGTGCTGTTTATTAGCGACAATCTGTTTTTATTGTTACTAGTTTTATGTTTCCGTGGATTTTATAATTGGTTTGTATGCATTCCTAAATATTAGCTTCATCAATTGTTGAGAAGAACTCGTAACAGCATAAGTTTACGAGGTTGTTTTGTAGACTGGTGACAAAGGTCCGTTGGTGGTCTGTGAGAGGTTAAATATTGACCCACAAAAAAACCAAACAGGAGGATAGGGATCTGTAAATCCTAATACCCGGCAATTTAGATGTGGAAGGAAAACAAGAGTACACCGAGATAACCAAATTTCACTAGCCAGGTGCCGAATGATATATCTAGTTAATGAATGAGCTGTAAACAAAAAGGATAATTAGACAAGATAAACATTAATAAATTTGTTAGAATACGTTAGTAAATTGGGTTAAGTGTATTAAAGGGTGAAATATATATTTGCCAAGAGGTTGTTGTTGTTGTTGTTTTGAATTAAGCACAAAGCTACACAATGGGCTATCTGTGCTCTGCCCACCACGGGTATCGAAACCCGGATTTTAGCGTGTAAGTCCGCAGACATACCGCTGAGCCACTGGGGGGGGCTTGCCAAGAGGAGAGGATGGCTGATAAATCGGTGAATTGGACTGTAAGCGGGTTACGGTTCACTGGTTTTTTATAAAATTTAGTGTCTAGTTGAAGTAAACATGTTTTAACAGCTGGTTTGTTGTGTATTTTATCCAGGTAGCAGTGAGGAGTGTAGCATGGTAAACTGTAATGCTTGTATTTTCTCTTTTAAAAAGTCGAGCATGTTACCATACTCAACCACCAGGGGTCTAATGTATGCTTTGTATATGAACATAATGGTGTAAGGGGTACATCTTTTAGTCATATCGCTAATCCTTCGAAGGAAGGAAATACGGAGACTACTACGTTATTAAATTGTGTTAATGTCGGTTGACCAGGTGAGTTTAGAATTAAAATGAATAACTAAAAATTTAACAGTTTGGAGAAAGAGGTCACAGTATTGTGAATATTGATTTGCACCTTGGACGTTCTTTTCATTTTCTTTTTAAAACATCTATAGAATAAGATCGCTTGTGATTTGTGGGTATTCGGGGCTACCCGCCATTTGTCACACCAGTGTGTGATGGTGTTGACAATAGTAGTCTGTGCACGGTAAGCGGCTGTAACAAGTTTAGTGGACGTATTGAAAAATATGAGTATGAATAATGGCGGTGAAAGGAATGTTAATTACGAAGATAATGTGTAATAAAGGGTTGAGCATGTAGTCTTGGGGAACTCCGGCCAGTTAAGGGAACGAGTGAGAGTTCGTTATTAACTTTAACTCTGGCAAAGCGTTTATTTAGAAAGCTAGCTATCCAACAGATAAAGGTATTTGAAATGTTTATGTAGAACAGCTAAAAAAGGATTGTTTGTTGTTTTTTTTTAATTTTGCACAAAGCTACTCGAGAGCTATCTGTGCTAGCTGTCTCTAATTTAGCAGTGTAAGACTAGAGGGAGGGTAGCTAGTCATCACCACCCACCACCAACTATTGGGCTGCTCTTTTACCAACGAATAGTGGAATTGACCGTAACATTATAACGTCTCCACGGCTGAAAGGGCAAGCATGTTTGGCGCGACGGGGATGCAAACTCGCTACTCTCAGATTACGAGTCGCACGCCTTAACGCGCTTGGCCATGCCGGGCCGCTTTTGAAGGAAGGAGTTATGCCACAGAATCGAAGGTTCGTCCGACATCGAGGAATACGCCCAGGACAACTGGTTTCGGTTAAAGGTTTGGAATAGGGATTCGGTAAGTCATATGAGGTGGTCAGCAGTTTGACGTTTTCGCCGGGAGACATTCTAAATATTTGATACGAAGTTATTAGTTTCAGCGGAGAAAGTAAGTCTAATAGCGAATATTTTCTCTAATAGTTTATTTAGGGTGTTGATGAGGTTAATATGTCTGTAGTTTGAAGGATCTGACAGGTTAGATGAGGAATTGGAGATGACAGTGACAGTGGCTGTTTTCCAGTAATTAGGGTAATAGACATGCAAAAAGAAATAATTGTATATAGAAAGTACATAATTTAGAAAGTTTAGGGGTTGTTGTTTGATGGCTTGGTTATTTTTGCAACCTTCTCCGGGGGCACTGTTGCTTTTGATTCGTTCAGTGGAATTACGTGGCTTACGTGAACGGTTTGGTGATATCAGAGTTATAGATGGGAAGGTCTTAACTGAAGTTGAAAGTTAGGATATTAAATTATTTATATTAAAGATGTGAGTGTTGTAGAAAGTTGGAAGGTTAGGTTTCATGAAGGATTTCTTGAGGACTTCGGCAAAAATGGTGCATTTAACATTGTCAGTAGAAGCCGTTTCGTTGTTATGTATTAATTAATGGGAGTTAAGGTTAAGTGATGACTTACCATCAACTAATTTAACTTTCTTTTAGAATTGTTTAAAGTGGTTGTCTATTGAGGTACAGAAGTTTCCCATCTAATTGTTTGTTGATGTTTTATTAATCATTTAATGGTGTTATTCGATTGTTTGATTAATGTTTTGAGGTGTTCAATACGTGTACAGACAAAAAGTATCTACTTTGAGTAATATGACTATGGATTTCCGAAGTTAAGATCCAGTGATGTAACAGCGGGGTGCGGGCCTGAGTAGGGGTGACAGAATGGAGGGCATCAGTAATAGATTTAGTAAAAAGATCGTCAAGGACTTGGGGTCAGAGATTGAGGGAGGTACATAAAAGGGTATGTTAGATAGAATAGAGCTGAAAGCATCCCAGTTAGAATTGGGAAGTTAAGGGTAGGTGGTGTGATAGGAGAAAATCGAGTAGAATTATGAAAAAGACGAAGGAAAACAGGAAGGTGATCACCTCCGATGTGATCATTGACTTGAAATTCAAAAGTATGAGGCAGAAGATTAGGAGTTACTATAGCCAGATCCAGGATATCTTGGGAACCATTAACATGTGTATGTGTTGGATGATCGTTATTGATACATGTTAGATTATTCGAACGTAAAAAGTTACGAATAATAAGTCCGTTACGATTTTTGGTACGGCAGAAGAATTCTTTATGCTTATAATTTAAGTCATCAAGGATTGTGGAGTGTTTGTGGAGAGAAAGGGCGAATTGTAAAACAGCAGAGTCGAGAGACTGTGAGAGACTAACATAAATTAAGACTCGAGTGATGGGGGAGTTATTGGGATTAGTACTGTACATAGGCCCCGCTTTTAAAGTGGATTATCTGACTGATTGTAGTATGACATAGTCATGCATTAGTTTCATCTATTGGTGTAAATCAGTAATATCTGTCTCTGAAGGAAAATCTTAAGCTCTTATAATACATCAGAAATTATTTTCATTCATTTGTTTGTTGTGAAAATAGTTCTTACTAAGTGCCAAGCTGCCCACGAGAGATATCAAAAACTAGTTTTAAGCATTATAAATATCTGGACTTATTGTTGATCCAGTTAGAGTGGACACTGAATGTTATTGTCCCTATTTCTTATTATCGGTATTTTGATCCTTCGGGTGACCTGGGAGGGTCAGGCACAATCTTGGTGTTATTGATAATTTTATGTTATGGACAACTGTTAAATGTTAAAAGCTTTCACAAACTTTAATTAATGAGAATTCAGTTCCCCACGAGGTCATGTTTAAACGTTAAACGTTAACACTTTGACATACTCGCAACATAAAATAACCCATGTATTCCGACGTTTTTCACGTCGTGGGCTCATTCTAAATGCATTTACATAAACACCCTTTTAAACACACTATACAATAAACAACAAAGTGATGAGTTATGTAGTTATGCAAGAGGTTTTTATGTGGATTTTTCGTAACGTATGTGAATGATCTGCTCAGAAGACTGTGGGTTGTATGTTTATGTAGAAATTTCGAATTTGTTGAGCGAGAATACTTTATAATCGCTAGTAAGTATTGTATTTTATTATTTTGTAGTTTAATTGTAATTTTCTTGGGAGCCACATCGATCAAAGCTCGACAAGCGAAGTCTATTATTCGTTGTATGCTTTGTTCGTTTATTTTTAATTTTAGTTGGTGGTGTTCTTATATTATTTTCTAACACACTTCCAATTCGATTTATTCTTTGCCAAATTTTGTTTGAAATTTTATTTATGTTTTTTTTTAAAATTAAATTTATGTCATAGGCTGATGTAGTTGTTAAGAGAAATATTCCATTAAGATAAAGTTTGGGGTTCATTTTTATTAGATTCTTTAGTTTTACCAGTAACAAGATTTGTAATTTTGGTATATTATTCTTTATTCATTTTTAGAACAGGATTCAAAGATGTTATTTGATGAGAACTATAAATATGTAGCCGCAACTGTTTATTTGTTTTTTAATTTCGCGCAAAGCTACACGAGGGCTATCTGTGCTAGCCGTTCCTAATTTAGCAGTGTAAGACTAAAGTCATCACCACTCACCGCCAACTTTTGGGCTACTCTTTCACCAATGAATAATGGGATTGACCGTTACATAATACGCTCTCACGGCTGAAAGGGCGAGCATGTCTAATGCGACGGGGATTCGAACCCGCGACCCTCAGATTAAGAGTCGAATGCCTTAACCCACCTGGCCGTGCTGGGTCACAGCAGGAAGAAAATTATACCATTTTATATTTAAATGGCCATAGAATATCCTGAAGTAAATAATAAAGCTTTGAAATTGTTGATACGTTTCACAACAGCATGGCCCCCCAGTGGCTCAGCGGTATGTCTGCGGACTTACGCGCTAAAATCCGGGTTTCGATACTCGTGGTGGGCAGAGCACAAATAGCCCATTGCGTAGCTTTGTGCTTAATTCAAAACAACAACTACAACAACTTATCTTTGGGAGAAAACATACAGTTACAAAGACCAAATTTGGAAATAGGCTAAATATTGAAGATGGTTTGTGCTCACAGGTAATAACCATAACTCCAAATATTGAACTACTTTGTGAACAAAAGCAAGTCCATTTGAACCGCTAATAAATTAATAAGCAAACTGTGCTTTTACTGATATAAATTTTGCAAGCAGAAATTTTTGAACAGGTGAGTAGAAGTAAAACATTTTTTTTCTTTAATACTGACATTTTAAAATAAATTTATATTGTACAAGCTGGAAGTAAACTTCATCTGGTGCTAGTAACCGATTGTTTCTATTTTTAGTGTATTTTTTAATTAAGGCTCTGGAATGTTTCTTCTTTCTGATGTGAAACTCCGCAGGTTTTAAAAAGTTTGAGAACCCCTGCCAAAGTTATGTTAAATTTTAGGTTCGGAAAAAGAGAAAGGATTTTAAACGCTTTTAATGTTAGTTAATCAATAATATATATTCCATTATTATTACTTACTTTCTGCTAACGATTAACAAGCTTCTGAATGCTACTTATATAAAATTCTTTGGATTTGGAGAAGAAGAACGTAGATTGGGTAGTTTGACATTTTCACGTGTTCAAAGATCTTTTCCATCAAGATAGTTCTGCAAACTTCAGAATAGATATAATCGGATGGGACAAGGTCTGGAGAATAAGGAGGACGTGGAGTTTTTCCCAGTCTTCAATCTTTGCTGTATGGGATCATGCATTATCATGGTGTAACACAATAACAATACCTTTATGATCGAAAAAAGCAGGCATCTTTTCTTTTAGTGCAACATTTAAGCGCTCTAACTGTTAACAATAGAAGTCTGATGTAATCGTTATATAGAGTGGCGGCAACTCAAAGTGGATTACACCAACAATATCCCAGCAAGCATTTAACAAGACTTCCCTCGGGTGGAGATTCATTTTGGGCCGTGCTTTAGCCATTATTTATCATTTTTATAAATATCCATTTTTCATCTCCAGTCTCTAATCTGTCCAAAAAAGGTGAGTTATGTTCGTAGTAGAGTGCAGAGAAGTGCAAATGTCTACTTTTGCTCTATGGTTGGCTTTAGTCAAATCATTTTCCAAGTTTCGACACCTTTTCAAGCTGTTGCAGATGGCAATGAACTATTGAATGGGTTGAATTGAACTTGTGTGCTAGTTCTTCAACTGTTACAGCACAGTCTTCATCAAGTCCAGGCAGCACCAAGTTATTATTAAACTCAACAGGATGACCTGAGCGAGGTGCATCAAATAAGCTGTAGTCACCTGATCTGAACTTCTGAAATCACCTTCGATATTTTTTTTTCATTGAAAGACTCCACATAATAAATACCTTGAATATTTCATGTAGTTTCTGCTGCACTATTGCCTTTCTTAAACTCATAAAACATTATATGTTTAATGTGCTTTTCAGAGACATTCATCTTCATAAGGGTTTATTTGAATAATGATCTGAAAAAGTGGTGTTAGATTAGTTTCTTTTATTTGTCTGTACATATTTGTCCTACAACATATTTTACTAATTAAAGCCATCTGCTTGTTTGTTTTGTTTGTTTTTTGGGAATTCGCACAAAGCTACTCGAGGGCTATCTGTGCTAGCCGTCCCTAATTTAGTAGTGTAAGACTAGAGGGAAGGCAGCTAGTCATCACCACCCACCGCCAACTCTTGGGCTACTCTTTTACCAACGAATAGTGGGATTGACCGTCACATTATACACCCCCACGGCTGGGAGGGCGAGCATGTTTAGCGCGACGCGGGCGCGAACCCGCGACCCTCGGATTACGAGTGCACGCCTTAACGCGCTCGGCCATGCCAGGCCCAAAAATTAAATACGATGCTTATTTTGGACAAGATTGGATGGACTGTATTGTTGTTGTTTTGAATTAAGCACAAAGCTACACAATGGGCTATCTGTGCTCTGCCCACCACGGGTATCGAAACCCGGATTTTAGCGTGTAAGTCCGCAGACATACCGCTGAGCCACTGGGGGGCTAAAGCCATCTGCAGAAACAGAAATGATATTGTATTTTCTGCATTAAATTTTCGGACATTACTTATGTGATGACTTGATATGTCCCTTTAAAATATGTTAAGTATTATAATTTATCTCGGACGAACCCCCATTTTATTATATTAAGTATTATGACTTAAAATAGCTTGAAATTGAGTTAGATTGTAATTTAGACTTAGACGTTAATTAAATGTCGAGATGTATCAACTTCATAATTTAGCCAACAAGATTAACATAAACAGTTGTTTTACTTAAGTGAAATATATTTTCATATAAAAGCGATAATACAATTTATTGTAATGGATATTACAAATAATGATTTATAAATAAAAGCTTCACACACTTACAAACAACATTTATCTTCTATCTGATCCATAGCTTCCTTGATATTCTATTGAAGGTTTACAATGAGCGAATTAATTTCGAGCTGATATAAGCACAATTGACTTGATATAGATCTAACTATTCGCTGATTTTTCGTAAGTTTTTCACCAGTGAAGTCATATAATGTCTTCGTAAAACTATTTCTGATGTTAATCAGCTGAATTTTAAAGTGTTTTGTAATGCTCAAAATTTATAAACGTTTGTGGTCAATATCTGCAGTTCTTCATTAATGAATGTTAATCACAGTTATAGCTTCCGAGATTTATTGTATACCAACTACAGCAAACCAACAATTTATACTGTCTCTCCCTTTTAGGCGAGATTATAAAAATATTGGCTAAAACAACCATACTCGTTATCACTAGTATTTACATCGGAGAATCTTCTACAACTTTGTTGAATAGGCGAGAATTTCACAATGCATGTTTAACATTATAACTTATATGCATTTCTAAATAAAAATTTAACTTACAGAAACATCGATGTTAAAATAAATATAATGATTAGTCTGTCACAGATAAATTATTTTCCTTTGCTTGTTTTATTTCGCTATATAATAACTATTCCTGTAAGTGAAGTATTGTAGGGGATATACTTAACTGAATATCAGTTCTTTATCTTTCTGTAAAAATAGAAGAGATTTATTATTATTATTATATTGTGAGTTCTTGCAATATTGATAATAAAATTAATTAAAGCGTATCTTTTCCGACAGGCTGCATCCAAACACATGTATTAGGGTTAATCTTAGAACCGAAACGTTTCATTTCACGTGTTTAATGTTACTATTATTGTCTATTTTGTAATATTGGTGAAAATGGGAAAATCGCAGCCAGTGAGAGGTAAAACAATTTCTTATGTGAGGAAAATCAACAACGTGAAACTAATTAATAAAAAGCAGACAAAACTTATGAAAAGAGGCAAAATAAAGCCTCGGAATACTAAACTTTCTACTACTAGGCCTACGTTGAAACGAAAAAGAATAGGGAGTGGGTATACTCAAAATAAAATTGAAGTAGAAGATAAAGGAGATGCTGAAAATTGGAGTGATTGTCAAAGTGATGGCTTGGAAGACGTAATTGAAATGATTAATAAAGATGATATGGAATACATCAAAAGGCAAGGTAACACAAGAAATCCATTAAGTTTTACATCAGCTATAATCTCTACTCGTAGACAGCCGAAAGAAGAACAAAATGACTGGAGTTTTGTTTTAAATATAAGCAGTGAAGAGGAGGAAGAATACGAAAAGAAACCACGAAAGAGTTTTGAAGGCGAAACGAAAATCAAGCACCTTTTGCCTATAAAAGATAAATATGGTATTATTCCAAAGACGGCAGTGGTTATAAATAAAGAAGTCGACAAAGAACAATCTTCATGTGTAACGAAGGAAATTGCAGGTAAAAATGAGGTAACTGGAGAACATAAGCAAGTTGAAGTTAAGAGACAATTGAGTCTTGTAGAATTATATGCAGAACGTCAAAAAAAACTTAATGAAAGAAGACAAAAAATTGGACTGCTTGCAAGTTCTGTTGTTGAAAATCCAGAAGAAAATCTCCGAAACCTGAAAGAGCTAGTGTTATTAATGGGAGAAAAGGATCCAGAAATATACCTGTCTTCACGAAAACTAGCTGCTCTTTCACTTCTGGAAATTTTCTGTGATATTCTTCCAAGTTACAAGATACGACTTCCTACAGAAAAAGAAAAAGAACAACGAGTTAAAAAGGATATTAAAAAATTAAGAGATTTTGAGGAAAGATTATTGAAGCTGTATAAACATTATCTAGAAAGATTAGAAGTGATGTTGTTGCCCTTAACACGTAAAAGAAAAAGGAAAGCACAAAATGAAAACAACATTCCCTGTGCTAAAGAGAAAGCACAACATCAACTTGCACTCATAAGCGTTAAGTGCTTTTGTGGCTTACTTGTCACTCACCCAGAGTTTAACTTTCGAGAAAACATCATATATCTGCTTATTCCTCTTATGGCCAACAGAAATAGTACTGTTTCAGAAATGTGTTGTGAAACAGTACAGAAAGTTTTCAGAAATGATAAACTAGGTGAAACTTCTTTACTGATTTTAAAGCAGATGAGCAAAATGATGAAGGGAAGAAACTATGAAGTTCCTCCCAAAGTGATGCAAATCCTCTTGTCATTAAATGTGCGTGAATGTGACTTAAAATCACAAGAAAAAACAAATGAAAAGAAAACGTCCAATAAGAACCAACAAATTTTGTCTCGCAGAGAAAGAAAGAGGAAGAAAAGGATGATGAATCTTGAAAAAGAATTATTAGAAACTGAAGCAGATGAGAACAAAGTGACAAAAGCAAGATTTCAGACTGATATTTTAAACCAGATATTCTTCTTATACTTCAAAGTCCTTAAGAATAAATCTAAATCTCCAATCCTGACTCCTGTATTAGAAGGAATTTCAAAGTTTGCCCATCTGATTAATATAGAATTCTTTGATGATTTAGTTTCCTGTTTTGGTGAGCTTGTTGAAAAGGGTGAACTTGATGGCAATGAAATGTTGCTCTGTATGCACACTGTGTTTACAGTTCTTTCAGGTCAAGGTGTAGCATTAAACATTGATCCACAAAGATTTTACTCATATTTATACAGGATTCTCTTGTCAGTTAATGCGGGAAAGACAGCTGCTTATATGCCAATTTTGTTTAAATGTTTGGATGTAATGCTTTTGAAAAGGAAGAAACAGCTAACTCATCACAGAGTCTTAGCTTTCTTGAAACGACTGTGCACAGTTTCACTTCAGACAAGTCATGAAGGAACATTGGGAATATTGGCTGTTGTGCGTACCATGATGCAGTCCCACAAACGGGCTGATATCTTGTTGGATCATGAAAGTTCTGGTGGTAGTGGAGTGTATCTCCCAACTTTAGAAGACCCTGAACATTGTAATGCCAGTTCCACAGCACTTTGGGAACTGAAGTTTCTCCAGCATCACTATCATCCCATGGTGGTGGAGTACAGTAATCACATATTACATGGCTGTCCGGTTCAAGGTAAAGGTCATCTTTCGCCAGCACTAGCAGCTGAATCTCCTGAAAGTTTGTTACAACAATACGAGACAAGTTTGATGAAACTAAATCCACAACTTTCAAAGAGCAGAAAAGTCTACAATGTCGGGAAGCATCATATCTTAACAAGTTTAGAAAGACTGATATCTCAGTATTCTAACATTTTAGAACGTTGTGATAATTTATCCCTCAAAGAAATTACTACTTTGAAGTCCTAGTTTGAAAATTAAGCTGTTGGGTGTTTGTATTTATGGATGTTTCAACATCATATATAAATAAATGTTTTCTCTCTTCTGATTTATGATGGAAAAAAAAATATTTTCATTTCACAATAAGTGTAACTGATCATATTGTTCTTAAAAACTTTTTTTAAAATCAAAATATAAAAGGTTTAAGTAGAATTTGAGGAATACTCAAATTGTGTTAAGGTTATTTAGAAATATACAGTTAATTATTATATTAAAACAAAAGTACAATATGGCACGTACCAGAATTTTGCTAATAATTGAAATTTAATCAGTTATGTATAAATTTTTTTCAGGAAAATTCATTCATTCGTACATTTTATTCTCTTCAGAATAACAATTTTTGTGTGCATAGGAAATATACCACTTTTTAGTACCTGGCAATAACATTATAATTTTAAAACTAGGCTTATAATTTTCAATAAATTTTTATTGATTACTATGTAAATCTAAAGATTAATGTAGCATATAGCTTTTGAAGTTGTACAGGTTTTTAAGACATCACTGCCAATGACAAGTATTCTTTTTTTTTTTAAATATATTAAATCCTGATACTGTTCCAGTAAAACTATATAAAAGTATATATATTTGGTAAAATGAAAAAAAATCTTCACTGTATTGCAACATTTTATAAGAGTGCACACTTGAAATGTTTCCAGAAAATACTCTATATATGTATTGCATTTGATTATTTATTTATGACCAAAATCTTTCTTTATTAAAATGTTCAAGCAATGTATTGTTATTAATTGAAAGGTAATTGAGGTATTAGGTGTTGTAAACAAATGTTGTTGTTGTTTTGAATTAAGCACAAAGCTACACAATGGGCTATCTGTGCTCTGCCCACCACGGTTATCGAAACCCGGATTTTAGCGTGTAAGCCCGCAGACATACCACTGAGTCACTGGGGGGCAAGTTGTAAACAAAAAAAATATTGAATATCACTCTAAAGAGGTTATAACTTCATTGTATAGGTATTACTTAGGCCACATTTGGAGTTTCATGTTCAGTCTTGGGTACTTCACATTAGGAAAGGTATTAAATTGTTTGAAAGAATTCAGAAGAGGGCTACTAGGATGAAAAAGATTGCAATATGAGAACAAGTTAAGATCTCTGAAATTGTTTCTTCTTGCAAAAAAAAAAAAGAGTTAGAGGGAACCTGATTGAGATGTTGAAGAAATTTGTTAATGCATCGTCTTTTTCTTGATACTTAAGTGTGAGAATTGTAGGTTTATGGGATAAAAATATAAATTTTAGCTGGTAAGACAACTTTATTTTTCTAATGTAGTGGTTGGCCTTTAGAATGGATTATTTTCAGATGTGGTGGCTGCAGATAATTTAAAGGGAAGGCTTGATAAGTATTTAAATGAGTGTTATAAAGTTCAGGTTAATAGGTAGAATGACCAGATGGACCTTCTTTATTGGTCCTTAAATGATGTAGTTTATGAAATGTAGACCTTGGTAGTTAGTGGAATTCGGTGATTGTTGGGTTAATTAATGAAGTGCATTCAATTAATTATTTACTCTCATAAGACTTGGATAGTTAGAATAATAATTATTGGAAACACTAATTTCATGGATCATGAAAAAATTAAGATTTAAACAATCTTAAATTAATTAACAATAATAAACCTAATGGCAATATTTCACTCAGATCGTTGTGAAATTTGGAAATGGTAATTTCATTAATTGATTGCTTTCATGACATTAATTGATTTAATTATAGTTTTGATCATTATTTTTATGTGGCACTAATCAAAACTCACAGGTAATTGAGTTAATTGGCCAGCTATAATAAAATATGGGCTAAAAAAAAATCCAAGATTTTGTTTTTCAGTTTTGTAAGATTAAGATGTTTTGTAATTGGTTAGGAAGCTACTGTATTGAAATTTTTCGTTGGATAACAATTTTCAAAAAAGGTTTGACATGCTGTAGCCATTAATAAGAATGATTTGTAAGTTTTTGTTTTCAACACTTGTTTCATACTTTTAATGAAACATTGTGGGAAGTTAATATTTATCACAACATGAAAAACTGTATTTTTCAAAACAATTTGTATTATAATATGCAAAAATTTAAAATGACTCAGTTTTACCCATTAAGTCAAATTATTGATCAATTGTTTATGGCTACAGAATTATATATATGAAATAAAAAGGTAAAGATGTGTATTAAAATAATTTTTAAGATTTTTTTTTTCCTTTCCAAAATGCTAATTACATCTGTAAAATTATGCTTGCTAATTCAGTACTTGAAATATGGTACTGTAAGTACATTATAACCTGTTTTCATTGTTGGGTTGGTTGGTTGGTTGGTTGTGTAGCATTTATTTGCACAAAGCAACTGGGCTATCTGTGCCAAACAGCCAGTAAAAAGTAAAATATGTAAAAAGGAACCATGCTAAAATAGAACATAGTCCAGTTTTCAGATTAAAATCTTAAATTGAATTTTAAAACACCAATGGTCCTTAAATATTTAAAAACATAACAGATGTGGACATTATCACCTTCATCAATGACACTAACCAATACGTTGTTGGAAGTACTCTGTTCGTTTCCTGTAGACTCCAAAGGAAAACTTCAAATATTTAACAAGTTTAAAATACTGTAAACAGCACTTTTAAAAGACCAAGTGATCTTTTAATTTTTTTGTCTAATATTTTTGCTCTCCTGGTTGCTTTGGCTGCAACTTATTAAGAGTACTAAATGAACAACTTAGCTCTTTATTTAAGGCCTGGAAGTTTAGCCATCTTGTCATTAGTAAACAGAATAACTAGAGATTACACTGAGCTTCATTTTCTAACATAATAAAGTAGGTTTAATAAATTTTCAGTAAAAGATAGAAGAAAGAAAAACAAGATGATTGAAAAACTACATCAAAATTAAAACAAAAATATTGAGTATCTGTATAAGGAGACAAAATCAACTGTGTCAGTTGTCTGTTAAAGTAACCTGAATTGTACATTAAATCCTCTTTATTAGCCAAGGTTTTTTGATTAATCTATATACCTCTTCTGTTTATAGAAAAGTCTTGGAATTGCACCAATATTAATGGACTTCAAAATGGTCTCAAAATGACAAATTATATTTATTGTGTCATAACTTAATAGTTATCTTTTTTGCACATTTTGTAAATTTTTAATGCATGAACTTAATAAGTTGCTTCTATCCATCCATTGGAATCTTTATAGGTGAGTGATGATATACTATGCTGTATTACAAGTTGCACTATAAACAATTTATTTTTTGTATAAGGACTGGCAACATTACTTACAGTGCAAACAGCAACAGAACTATGACACTGTATGCAGAAGTGGCCAAGTAATTGTGACTCTCTTAAGATAGCCGAATGCCTCATCATCTAATTAGTGATGCATAGGAATGGACTAACAACACTATTCCAGTCTAGCAAAACTGTAGCAAAGGGAACAGGCTTGGAGAAATTAGCTGACTGGCAACATTACTTATATTGCACACAGCATTAAAACCATAATACTGTATGCAAAAGTGGCCTGAAGGCTTGAAACAAACCACCTGTTAGTTCATTTTCCTGTACCTTATGTTAAATTCAATTCAATACATGCATTTAATAAGTGGTTTTTAAGTATGAGGAAGACACGTTTTTTTATCCCTTCCATAAAAGTCAAAATCTTTGCAGAGTTGAAATTACTAGTCTAATTTACATATAATTCACATTCAATTTTTGTATAAGTTACTTGTGTTTAATTGTTCATCAAACTAAGACAATTAGCAATGAACTAGCAAAACTTATTTTAAAGCTCCCATAAACTACTAAAAAATTTTATTCTTTATTCACATGACAGTTTTTTTTAATGTTACATTTTTAAATAAGCATGGAGTAGATATTACTGTTAAACCACAGTATTAATTGTTAAAAATAAACAAGAAATTGTACTGCTAACAAAGCTATGTCTCAGTTATTTGATGTACTAGAGTAATGGGTGGAAAGACAACTTCCTAGTCCCAAGCAAGGCAGACAAATTTATCTAATTAAAAAAATAGGAGAGAGAGAAAAACAAATTAGAGCATGAAGACTAAACTCATCCATAGAAATTTATCTTATATTTGGAATACAGCTTGTGATAACTCCATTGAAACATTTTCACTTATGTTAAGCCTAACCCTTGGAATATAGCAATGTTAGGTTAAGTTTAACTGTTAGTTGCTACACACACACAACCTCATTTTGAGATATTTTATTTCTGCAGCTTCTGTCTGTATACAATTCTCCCGTTTATTACCCTCAGAATGTTATTGCTACAGGAAGAAAAAATGGTTAGTAGCAAAATTTGTTTTGACAGCGAAGGACAAATCTGATGTGTTATTTGTAATCTGGTCACTTTCTCCTGACTACCAAAGTACATATTTTAGCTAACATGGTTCCACACACCATCTTGGCAAAGAATCTATTGGTGAGGATAGTTGAAAATCTTTTAGCAGTTTTATAACTTTTCAATTAAGTAATTTGAAAAACATGAACACAATGCAAAGTTTATTACCACTTGGCTAAGCTTATTTCTGCAAATTGGTGGGGATCCAAAGTTTAGCAGAATACTATAATATTTTGTGTCTTTCATATGGTGTAACTTTTGGTATACATATTTCAAATTACTTATGTCTGAATGCTAAGTATGTGCAACATTAAACACTATCTGGAATTGTTTTGGCAAAATAATGTAATATTTCATGACAGATTTTGTAAAAGTTTTTTTTTTGATAGAAAAATATATGACAATCTATATTTTTCTTGATAACGAGAAACCCACTTGAAATAATAATGTATCTCAGAACAACTGGTCTGAGCATTAACATTTTTATTGATAAGCAAAGAACGTTTCAACCTTTGTCGATCTTCTTCAGGTTAACAGATAGTTGATTGTGTAAGTTTATGCTTAATTTCAAACCTGTAGATGTCCTAAGAAGTTTGAATTGTTGTTCTCTGCTTTATTTTAGTAAAAGTGTTAATACCCAAACCAGCCATTCTGAGATACAAATTTGTATTATTCTTATCATCTAAATGCAAGAAAATTTATGTTTTATAAAGAATAAAAATATGCAACTTGTCTTGCATACTGTTTCATACACACTGAATGTTTTGTGTACTGTGCTTATTATAGTATCACTACATTTGGTTAACTGCAACTAAATGTTAAATTAAAAATCAATGTTTGTCGTTATTAAAATCCAAATATTTGATCAGTTAATAATAATAATATTCCTATGAAACTTACATTTAAATAGTACAGATTGACAATATTTGTGACTATACAGTTTAACACTTACTTTCATAGTTGAATCATGTACATAAAAGTAAGAATATGTACAGTGTTTTGGACCGAGGTGAAATACAAAATATTTACATACTTAATCAATTATGTATGTATTCTTGAAATGTTGTTGTGACATTTTGTGATAAAATTTGAAACATTTCAGTGGAAAGAATGATACTTATACCATTGTTGTTGTTTTGTTTTACATGAAATGACAATTATTACATTTATTTATTTTTTTGGTACACAATTTTAAAACAACTAAATTAAAGTTTAAGTAGATAAATAAAAACAGCTCTGAAGTAGTACTTATTTAAAACCATATTCAGATGTTAAACTTGGAGCTATAGTAACCAAATAGCCATCACTGTTTAAAGTATTAGTTTCAGATAACCAGAATAGAACTGTTATATCTAAAAACGATTGTTGAAGATCATAATTTGTTTACAATATGATTGGCACAGCAAACACGTCATAATCAAAAAATAATAATTTAAAGTAATGGCAACAACACCAAATAATTTGTTCATTGTAATGAAAAACTATATTCCACCATTCTTCTTCCTTGCAGTGTCTGAAAGAATTATTGTGTGTATAGAATCTTACTTGTACGTTAAAACTCTCACAACTATGTAATACTTATGACTGATTTCATTTGTGCTTGTATAGAGTATATACACATAAATGGCACTTGATAGATGGTATAAAGAAATATAATTTACACAAAATAAACAGAAAATATCCATCGATAGTAGATATATTATCCTGAATACAAATGTTTACTAGTATCTCAGAAACAAGCTAGACAATTACTATAGAGTTCTGAATAATCATACATGTACAATTATTTATTTTCAGGCATCATTCCACCCTGTAGGAATATTAAATTTTGGTTGATGTGGCAGGCAAATCTGCCAGTATGTTTACTTGAGAGAAATCGTGGCCACCTTGCTATCCCAGTGAATCTGGAAGTGAGTATTGCTCATGCGAGTCAAGCAAGTGCTGGCTAGGCCATCTAATTATAGCTTTCTATATCCTAATGAGAGCTGTGTTGTAAAGCAATACATAGGCTTTGGTCTACTCAAAGTTCAAAATAGATGCATTTCAAATGTATGTAAGGGACATTAGAGGGTTAACAGTCTATAACTAAACAGTTTGTTTAGATCACTTAACCTTACAGTTCATTTATTTTATCATTGACAAATATTCAATTTAAAAAAGTGTCTACCTTTTCTTTATTCCCCTCACAAGTAGAGAGGGAAGAAAACAAAATTTATTGACCCTGTAATATTATTAGAAGTTTTCAATTTGTCCACCCTGTACTGTTATTCAGGACCTTATATTATTATTCAGAATTGTACAGTAACTTATGTTGTAAATATAGACAAAACATACACAATTACAGTGATACTGGGATCTTTGAATATCTGGCAATTGTAAAAAATATAATACATTAACAACAATTTAATTACTGACTTTTTCTGACAACTGTTGTCTTTGATTTACATTACTAAAAGCATGCATTTTGTTTTCTGTTTCAGGTGAATAGAAAAGAACTATTTTCATTGCATCATTAATATATATATGTATGTATCTACACACACATCTACTAAGTGGTTTATAAAATAACTTCGTTTCAATTACTGTCTTTGGTGTTTAAGAAAAGCTTACTTATCTGAGTCTTAGTCCAGTGATATCTTTTAGTAACAATAGTACAGCATAAATTTAAGGTTTATCACACTCCTCGTTGTAACACATGCATAAATATACATATTTGGAGGTCACTTTACAAGAATCTTCACAACATGAGCATTTTCAAATTGTTTACAAAATGTTTCACAAAGAACTACAGAGATTCACATCAAGAAGTTTATAAGGATTTTTTTGTTTTCATTTGTGGTACAAAAAAACAACAAAAACAAACGGTGATGAGCAGGACATGGCACACAAGTTTTCAGTCATCACATCTTTAATTCTGCTGGTAAAACTGGGGGTTTATAAATTTTGTGACCTCATTTCAATATCCCACACTATGAATTGTATCTTCTCATCAAACACTAGATGCAACATGACTATGAGACTTAAAATTCCTCATATGGAGTTGTAGTTTTTCAAGTTTATGAGCTTTGGTACTCTGAGAATTTCCCACAGATTATACAGTATATTTTCATAAAACCCTAATTCATTGTGCTCATGATGCATATAATTCTGCTGATTGTGTTTGTCACTTACACAGCTTTTATTTCTATACTGAAATTGCTTCACCAACATATTACTGTGCCTTTAGTTCAGAGTCTGTCAGTTGAAAAACAAGAGAGACATATTATGTACGTCTTTTATGAAATAATACAACAAAATGAATGGCATATGGAAAGTTTCATTCTTCTTGGGTCTTGTGATCTTCTCATATCAAGGCTTCAAAACACATGCACATTTGTCTGATATTTCTGAAAACACAACCAAGAAAATCACACAAGTTTTTCTTACAATTATTCATCTTCAGCATTCAAATTCTGAGGCAGTTATGGCATTTAGGTCCTTCATCAGGCCTTCCAAGTTAGCCATTTCTTGATTGAGCTCCTCTGTGCTACAGGAAGACTACAGAGGAAGAACAGTGACAAAGTTTCAACATATATTATAAAAGGAGTATTTGCTGAGACTTAAAATGTTTTATAAAGTAAATATTTTGATGTACCTGATTTTTAATCAGTTGATTACTTTCATAAACCCACATTCAAGTGTTTTGTTTTTGTATTAATAGCAACAAAATGTTGTAACTTAGAGAAATGATTACAACATCAAAACAGTATTATAACAAAATTTATCAAGAGACATAGGAAGTAGTCAGAAGAAAAAGAAAGTTTAATTTCAAAGTGGCTTCAATTTAATAGCAACAGCTTTCAACATCTTTAAATTAAAAAGAAATGTTCATCTAAACGCATGATGTTGGAAAAACATGCAGGTTCAAAATTGATAGAGATTGAAATTAAAACAATAACCTGAGCACTTTCAAAAGGTGTACCTTTCTTCTTGAGAGGCAAACAATTAAATATCATTATGGGAAACGTCAGTGATAAAAAACACACCAAATCAATAGTTATTTCAAATATATTAGTATGTCCTCTTATTGCTCTTACTAAATGAGAAATTTGAGTTGTGTCATGCCAAAGACATTTCTATCTGTTAAATTAATGCATAAAATAAAGAATTAACAGAATCTAAAATAAAGACATTTCTATCTGTTAAATTAATGCATAAAATAAAGAATTAACAGAATCTAAAATAAAAATGACTAACTGAAATTATTATTAATTTCAAGAAACAACGTTTATCATTGAAAGCTGAGCCCTTTAGGTGTATTACTGGCTTACTATTGGAAGATAGTATGTGTGAAAGGAAGAAACTATTGTAGCAAAAGGATTAATTTTTCTAGTAAAACATTTTGTGCAGCTTTGTACTTACTGCTATTTCATCATCTTTCTCACACTTTGAGGGGAGGTCTGGTACATTTGGTGTGACAATGGCTGTACTAGGTTGGGTAACACCAGCTGATGGGTGTGAAGAGGAGCTGCCAATCAAGTTGGATGCAGGTGTGTTTCCACTGTATACTGCCTTTTTGTGGGGACTGGAAACTCCTTGTGGGTGAAGAGCTGACAATGAAAGAATTAGATATGGAGATGCACAAGGAAAAAGAGGTTTTACGTTACTTAACTTTATAAAAACAATAACTGTAAGAAGTACATAAATAGTTACATTATACTATAAGATACTAATCTTAAGTGTTATTTCCAACAAACTATCACTCTGACATGTTTTTTAAATGTGTTTTGGATCCCATTTGAAAACCATTACAGTGTGATTCTGTGTTCTAAACTCTTAAACAGAAACTATCAGTATGTTTCACCCTTCTAATGAACAGAATACAGCAAAAATATGTTATGTTCCACAAAAATACTAGTGTAATTCATCTCACTGAACTGCTGTTAGGTAAGTCAGATGTGATAGTCTGTAATTCAATTAAACTAATGAATTTACTGACACTAGTTAAATGGAGAACACATAGCATATGAATATAATTGATACCTAATAATTGGTTACATAAACATCTTGGGTTAATCAATATTTTCTGGCTTATGATATAATGAAACCGTTTTTAAAACTATGAAATACAGATTTTAAGATTATTTTCCTTTATTTATATAATGTTTTATGATCAAAGTGTACACTTATGCTGTTGAAAACTGAAGTTATGAACACTATCTGCCTTCTTGATGACAAGAAACCCACTTGAAATAAAAATGTATCTCAGAAATACAAAATGAAAGAAGCCATACTTATACAACAACTAAAACCGAAATTAAATCAGTATAAAGAAACACCTTTATACCTATAATAATTAATCACCTAACATCCAACTGCAATGCCCCCTAAAATCCTGTACCCGTTTATACTCTCTCCCTAAGACATGTGTCTGGCAACGGTCACTTGCAAACTCTCTTTTTCTTAACCTCAAGATGACCTAGGAAGGTTGAAATGTTGTTCTCTCCTTATCAATAAAAGTGTTAATATCCAAACCAGCCATTCTGAGATACTATAGCCTTCACCATACCCCTTTATAGCTATTAAATCTCTTTCTTTTAAACCATCTATTACTTAGCTATTTTTCTTTACACACTGTTATGCTTTGTATATCTTACAATGATTTAAAGTAAATTGCTTATAAAAAAAACTTGCATAATGTACACTTCACTGTAGTAGTTATAATTTTTGATATAGAAAAAAACATTTTTTTTTACCTAATGAGTAAGTATGTATTTCATAAAACTTCACTGATAAAATCGATTAGTTTCAGACAATGTACAGTCCTACCAGAACTGGATATTTAATGTGTTTACTGTGCTCATTTGAAACTATTAAGCTTTTCAAATAATCTGTTTACTTCTACATACAGTCTGCATTCTTGGTAACAAGTTTTTAGCTGACTTTCAACTCTTTTATACAACGTATGAAATGAAATAGATTGCATCAGTAAACAACAACCTATATGCTTCGGTTGTGGGGTTGACGGTGCACTCTGTGGAGGAGGGGCAGGTACACTAAAGCTCTTGAGTGGATGTCCCACTGGTCGTTTCCCCAAAGTGCCATCTCCACCTGTACCAGGATGATGAGGGCTAGTATATGTTGGGTGTTGCCCAGTACCCACAGCCACTGTTATTGGTGGGGAAGAAGGAACTTGTTCGTAAGTGACTGATGACTGTTGTGCAATGGGTGATGTCATGTCAGCTGAGCCTGAAAGTGGAGAAAGCAACTTGCGTGTCACTGCATTATTATTATTACCAGATTTTAGTTCAGAAGATAAAATTCTACACCACAACTGAACAAAAACTTGGAAAAACTTAACTAAAGTTTCATAAGATTTATTACTGAAAAGAACAAGTATTACAGCTTAAATAATACAAAATAATGTTGTAATATAATTTTATCAATTCTTTTGGAACGTTTGGAAAACAAAAATGAAAAGTATATTCCATGTAACAAAAACAAATTGTTTTGTCATTATTCATACCTAACTTTATCAAGAGAAACTCCAAATTAATGATAAACCTATTTACTGATTAGCAAACCGAAGCAATAATTCATCATCTCAAAATACAATGATTCTTGTATTTAGATTGAACTCTCTCTTCTACCAAGAAAGCCAAGTTTCTGGATCATTGGCCTAATTCTTTTAATTTCTAAAACTAATATTGTAATCACGATTAGCAGCTCACTCCAGCAAACAACTAAATCATAATATTGTAAATATAATTTTAACATAATCTTTGGTTTTAGAATTTTGAATAAAAAAATTACTGCCACTTGTGCTTTGTGGAAGTTGTAGAAAGAACATGATCGTCACTTTCCCTTTTCTTTAGGAATTTTAAACACTGACTAATTAACGTTTTCAGCTCTTACCGAATTGTTATACAAATGTAATTATTATTATTATTAACTTTTAGGTTTTTTAAATATTTGATAGAAGATATTAAAACTAGTTTATATTAATATATTCTGTTACTCTCTAAAGGATATAACACCACTTACAAGCCCTTGTTTATTTTCCATGTTTAAATAAAACACACTATTGCACATTTGCTCGTATTTCTTCCTCTTTTGAGATAATTTGATAACTTGTCATACAGTAAATATAACTATCTCAAACCGATTATTAGAATTGACAATACTGACAAAGAATAGTAAACAATATAATGCCAATATATAAAACAGTATATAATGATGTATTATAAGATTAATTTGTAAAGCCCTGTACTTGTGTAAGTTTTAGAAACATTTTCATATTAATCAAAGAATTTAAAATTAAGCAATTTACAGGTTATGGTTGTTTTTAAAGTTTAAAATGTTGAAATTCCTTCTGTCTTTACTTGCCTGAGCCACTTAAAAAAATAGTTTCAAACTTATAACTTGCAATCGAACACTTCACTTTGTGATTCGATCCTACTACCATATTAATTAGCAGCTTTATAGTAACTAAGAAACAAATTAAATCATGTTGTACTTGATTCAGAGGCAGCATCTATGTTTGTTTCTATATAATTATAAACTTCAAGACATTTCAACTGAACCTTATTTTTAAAAACTTTAATACAGAGTCCAAATATTTGCACCATTATTCTTAATAAATCTTTTCAATACTTATGTCACTATTTAAAATAACATATAAAGATGCACTATAGCATTAGCCTGTAAAGTACTTGGCTCTTTCGTTATTATATTCTGTATTTTAGTTAATTAATAAATTTATTATTATTATTATTATTATTTGTATAAGTTTTAGTGACACACCATGTTCAATCTCTCACCTGGATGAACTGGGTCAACAACAACATGAGCTCGGGGAATGTTGTACTGGGTACGTGGGTAAACAGGCCGTGTCAAGCTTGATGTCCCAGAATCACAATGCTGATTAATATTTCCATTAGGAATACTGGTGGCAGTAGCAATAGCTGATATTATAGGAAAGAAGATAAAGAAAGAAGAAATTATGCTTAAATTTTCTTATGAACAGCCATTAATAATGTGTGAAATGTTATGTCAATTTGATAATTTTTGTTTTCATATTTCAAAAAATCTAAACTTAATATTACATAAAAAAAAATTCTGTGTGGTGGTTAGAAATCCACAAAAAAGTGAGTTTGAGACAAAGGAAGCATCTTATTTAATACTAAAAGAGAGAATTAAACTACAATTAAGAAAAGAAAATGTGATTAAAGGTTTTGTATTTTGTGAACTGAAAGACAGCAGATGGCAGCTTTCTGGACTTAGTGTTTAATATTCAATGTCTTGGAAGAGACCGAGGTCATTATTTACACTCAACATATTTAGATTCATCCAATAAATCCATATGTCAAAATCAAGAAAAATAAGTAAAGAACAAAATATGTCCAATGCACTAGAAGTTTCTGACATTTGCAAATTTTGGACTATCTCTGTATCCCATATGAACAACTAAAGTTTCAGGGTCCTTAATTAACAAATTATCCAAAATGGACAAGCTTGATCATAAAAATATGTTTTGCTGGAAAACAAAATTCTTTCTATTGACAACATAACTTGATTTGTTTTTCTTTGGCAAGGTTAGGTTTTAGTGTAGTCTATCAATCATATTTGGAGATCCAATCTGTAAACTAAAGTTTAAGCCATTTCTTGATCTCTTCATGTCACGGTACTTTTTTATATTAGTATAATACAAAATCAACAATGACCTATATTCTGTAGTGACCAATATTTTAATAGCAATTCCTATTTTTTAACATGAGAAGAAAACTTCTAACATTACATTAACTTTTCTTTTTTTTCCCACCATTTCATATGAAAAAAAGAAAAAATTAGCTTTTAATATTCATCTACTATTTACTGGACACCACCTAACTTTCCAGCCACAACTTAAATATCAGTGTGATATCTTGAGCAGCACACTGCCAATCCATTGTGACTTATTTGTATTAAACATTATTGCGCTTATATAAAGTTAGATTTTAGAACTAATTACAACTTAAAACTTTTGGATTTTACATTGGCTGAGAGTCAAGTGCAAACGTTTATCCTTTATCAAACAAGTAACATGAAACAACACAAGTGACTGTTAATGAAATAACACTACAGCATCAATCTGCCATTCATACTGAAACTAGGTTACAGATCTCTAAATAACACAAAATTCAAGCCTACTTCAAGCCAACCTGGATCATCCTTGCCAGCATAATAACAAATGTCAAACAACCAATACATAAATTAATGACCAAAATTGTAAATTTAAGAAATACCACATACCCATAGAGAAACTCAACAGAGGAGAAAGACAGTCAATGTGGGACAGTGTTTGAAAGAACACGAAGGCACTATCAGACAACTGAAAATAAACACTTGCAGAACACAAGACAGACCACAAATTATAAAAATGCAGTGACTAACAGAGAAAACTGAAAAACAAGGAAAATGAAAGAAGCAACACATATCAAAACACAAACCAACAACTGTGTGTGTTTAGTAGAGAAATATTTAATAAAATTTTAAATCAAACACATTTAGTTTTCAATGAAAACATAGTTCTTATTTAGCATGTGAACAGTGTGTCAGCAAATTCCATACGGTTGTTAAAAATCACAGCTAAACAAGATTTATCACAATAATGTTTGCAAGGTACAAAGCTTGATTGTAACTAAATCTAAAAAAACAACAACAACAAAAAAGAAACACTAAAATATGGGCAATAACAATGAACATACAAACACATATATAGATACAAATATACCAGCTTGTAAGATATACTTTATAAATATAGCATGTTCTCAAAAGAGTCCAATATGGAGAAGGTATATTGATAAATAGAAACAGCAGACTAAAAAAAAAAAAGTGATTTCCTCCCATCACAGTTTATATTTTTATTCTCCTAAATGGGTTCTAATTTTTACTCTGGCAAAAAAAATAAATAAAATGAGCATTAACTGACTCTTTAGTTGAAAGAGCAGAAAAAAAAATGAGCTTCAAGAATGTGTTTAGTGAAAAGAACAGGTAGAGATTATATCCTTCTATTAAGCAGCATGTATATATTTATGTTGCTGTTTCGATTGTTTTAAGGTTAATAACCTTTAATACACCAGTTAAGTTCACATAAAAGGACATTACTGATGAGCTATTACTAGTGCAAAGGCTGATTAACAACAATTGCTGCTAAACTAAAACTGTTTTTTTTTTTTAATTACTCTTGGTTCTTAAAGCATGAGATAAAAATGATCCTATGAAATTCCTCCAAGATACTATTCTGTATACTCACGCTCTCTTGGGGGTGGCTTTTGTGAATCAACAGGAATCATTATGGGTTTGGCTCTTACAGCCCTCCGGGGCAGAGAGGATTTGTCATTGGTTTTATTGTCATCCTCAAGTGAAGGGTCTGGGAGTTTGAGATGGCAACAGAAAAAGAAAAAAGAAAAAGAAAACTTCCACTAAATAATTTTAAATAAAGAATAATGTAAAAAAAAACAACAACTAACTACTTATCAATGTTGTCTAAATACCAGATATTGAATCTATCAGTAGAAACTTCACACAAACAAACATACATACATACATACATACATACACACACACATTATTGCTAGTGCTCTCTTGGAAAATGAGCTAAATTTATATATATATATTTTCTATAAAAAAAAAAGTTTACTATTGTTTAAGGTAGAATTTCAAATTTCTGTATAATACACTGAGGAGTCTAATTCTTGCACAGTTTTTGCAAGTTAATTTTCCTTAAGTTTTTTTCCTTTGTGTATACCTTGTTGTGTTTTATGAGGATCAGCTATTCTATTGTGGTCAAGCACCAAACAGATATCACCACAATAAATGATAATAATAACTTTAATCTATTCATATTTTATCCTTATTCAATATCTTGCAGTTAGTATACAGTCTGTAATGGAAAAAAACAAAACAAAAAAAACAATTCTGTCCATTATTTTTGTTGCAATTTTCAACCTTGGCACATTTTCAATACCTGTATATAAAGGTCCTTTCTTTCTTTCCAGAGTGCTGATAATTGGTTCACAGCTCAGCTCTTGTGAATTACGTGGAATGGGTGTAACAGTCATGGTTGTTTCAGTGGTATGTCCCTTGTCTAATGATTTCAATTCCATTTGATCATGGTGAATCCACAAGTCAGGTGGTTTAAGGTCTTTATTTGCTCCCAAACCTTTAGCAGCTGTTTTGGTACTGCAAAGAAAGAATGTTTTATAAACATCACTAGATGCAGAGATGCCAACTATTTCAAATGACTGAGTGTAATGATTGTAGACAGAGCCCTTTCACAGTTTTAATCCTTTTAGATTTGCCAGAAACAAGACAATCTGGTGAACAAGGCTTCTTTTTTTCCATCTTTTGAGCGATCACATTGGTGTTTCTATGCCACTTAGAAAACAAGAAATACCCATCTATGCGAGCGCTGATTGGCTGACAATAACTGATGATGTAACTATAGATCTCACCCACATACCCAGTATGGAGAAGCACCGCACTCAAACTATTGGTAGATGTCAGAAGATACAAATATTTTTTTATTGTTTCAAGCACAAACATGATTATTGCAAGTAACCATTTGGAATATGTCTTTTATTTATTATCAAAATTTATTTGTAGCTCACTAGAAATTTTCTTTTCACCCCTTTCAAGCCCAGCGGAAACAATTTATCACTTTATTGTATAGGCCTATATAATATATAGTAATTTGGGAGTTACAACAAGTTGTAATATTTGTCTGTATGAGCATATAGTCTTAATGTATCTACCAAAATCGTTATGATTATGCTCAAATCATAATGGTTGGCATCTCTGTAGATGGTCTAAAAATATGAATTAAAAACATAAAACATGAAAGAAGAGTACTTATTTGTAAAGAAAAAAAAAGCACACCTAACACTAAAAATGTAAATGCTTATCTAAATTTCAAATCTGCATATTAATAAATCCACATATTTTAATGTCTATTCTCACAAATCAAGTATATGATACTTCATTAATTTTAGAGATGATGTCTCTCCACTGGTTGAGTTATCACCAATGTGACATTTTTTCTGTTCAGTAACAGAATTGACCAATAAAACTTTACTAGTGATAGTCAAAGTCTGTCTGTAAAGTTAATTATACACAATACTAAAAGCTTCATGTTACAGAACTGAACAAAAAAACTAAAGCAGTGAGCAATTTATGTCACATAAAAGATATATTTAAAACAATATTTTACATGCTTGTCATTTAAATTATTTTATATAATTAATAAAAGAATACGAAGCTTAATCACACTTTTATTAATATTTTTTAAACTACAATAAATCTGAGTACTCCTCTCAAAATAATAACAATAGTGTTTGTCATAACCCATTATGACAATACAATACAAGTGTGTAAGCCTTATAGCTCTATTCTTTCACTACTGATAGTGTTCTACATGATGGTCAGGGTTATATATTATTACTCTGCAATGCAATTTCCAACAAGATTCAAATTGTGTATCTCCTCTTTGCATGTTTGTAAAGTTCATCAACTGTGAATATATTCATTTATTTCCCAAAGTATTATTTATTCAAAATATGATGACAATTTCAGGGGTTCTTTGTGGGTAACCTTGTTAGACTTTCCAAAACGATCTATTTTAGATGTTTTGATAGATGTTTTGTTTTGATGGAGCCATATCATACTGCATACAGTTGGTTCATAGACAATATTTTATTGCAGTACTGTAGGTAACTCTCTACTTTGAAGAGTTCATCTTAGCATTTATCTCAATTATCCAAATGTCTATTTCGTTTTAAAGCACACAGATACATAATATATCTGTGCTGTATCTACTACAGGTATCACACCAAATGTTTAACTTTATTAGCCTGCAAGCTTACCACTTAGTCACTGGAGTAGGAAAAACTTATCTTTAACTTTCCATTATAGCTGTAACATAAAACCACCATCAATTCCTTGGAAAAACTTTCCAAACACGCTATTTCAAATGTTGTATCACCAACAGGCTGTCAATAATGTGCTGGACTTTACTGCAGATGCATTTCATCCAACATGAGAACATTTTTCCCTTTGCCACTTGTACAGTATTCAAATTTGGCCATTTAACTTTGGAAGGAACTATAGAACTTGACTAATGATAATTTTGTAGGCCTAACTCAGTGCAAATTATCTTACAGTTTTAAGGGATGTTTTCACTTTGGTTGTAATGCGTCACTGTGTTATTTCCAGTCACAAAATATTTAACTTCCTTCCCTACCACCAGGGAATAGCTGAGAGCTGATCATGAAGTAGCTTGTTTCTTTCCCCATGATTAAATCATGCTTTACTAATATAGCTCAACCCACACACATCCCATTTTCAAAATAATACAAGTTTGTGTCTTGGATAAAAAAGTTATCACTACACATTGTGAATGATTCTGTAAAAAAAGTAACACTAATGATTTTGAATACTGATTGACACATGATACATATTGAACACATAAGAATAAGTAAAATAAAAATACTACAATTCACTTTTAATATTTACCCCTTAACAACTTGTGAAAATTATTAGCATTTTTATATATGTTATTGAAAAAATGAGATACATAATTTTGAAGGTGAAAGCATGAATAAAAAATATTTCTTAAATTTCATGAAATAAGTGAGTATTATATAATGTTCACTTGATTATTTATTTAATAAACTTGTGTACTCTTAGAAACGATATACACTTTGCATGCTACTGATGAGTTTAAGCACAAGCAAGAACAATAGTGTGCGAGTCCACTATTGCCAACAAACCTAGAATACCTGACCAAGGTTCTTTTTATAATATGTAAACCCGAATACACACTGAACTAGTAATGCAGTAACCAAGTAAATTCTGTTTACAATCAAAAGGCAGACAAACCAGATAAATATCAACTGTCAATGAAAGTGATGCACTACTAAGATGCTTTCTACAATAATGAATTCTAAAAACAATTGTTGTATAAAGTAATTGGTTATAATATCAAACCTCAGTGATGGTAATGTATGTTTTATGACATTGAGTGTTACAGAATATTTTATCAAGCAAAAGGTTCTACCAACTTAACCCTCTGGCTAATGTACTATGGAAGTCACAGTATGCATCTTATACATTTTTTATTTAATATACAATTTATGTACACAGTGCAGGTAGTTTTAACATAAAATGTTGGTCAAGAAATTTGCCAAGTTCCTTTAGTCCTAGTTATGTACTGTTCTAGGTCATTCACTTAAGTATCATGTGTCTTTTCATGGGAAAGATTTATGTAAATTTGAATAGTATTCAAAAGTGTGCAGTAACCACTTCTACTAGTTGGACATGTGACACCTACAGGTTAAACTACCCTTATTTTTCAAAAGAAATAAGTAACAGTGAAGGGGCAGTACATGCATCCTCAGAAGAATAGAATTATTGTTTCATGCATATAATGTTGTTTTCTCAGCCTATAATTCAATAGGTCTTTAAAGAAATGCAGAAAAAATAATGTCTAATAAAAGATTAAAAATATGAAAAGAAAGACAAAAGTGCTTACTGATGACTCCTACCTTTTAGTTCGTCCTGGTCCAATGTACCCATGGCGTCGTCGACAAACAAAGACACTTACTACGATTATCACAAGCAAAGTAATGCTTGATACACAAGCAATAATTATGTACAGCATGCTGTTTGTAAGTCCACTTCCATCTAGTGTATCGAGACAAAGCAAATTATATACACGATACAGAAAAAACTTCCTCATTACATCATATAAATAAACTTAACAATTAGAAAAAAACTATAAACAATTCATATTTAGATATTTTACAATGATTCTTTTTATTTATAGTTATAAATATGTTGGACAAAAATCATTATTCAAAGATCTTTTTCCCAATAAAACTAGCACGTTTCTTGTCACTCTATGTCTGCAAAATTTCGATAGATAATTTAAGAAAATTAAAACTTAAAAGAAAACTTTCTTATGCAAAAAAATCATAAATTATCACCAATTAAATATGTAAATTATAATAAAGAAATAAATTACGTGTAAAAAATTGAATTTTACTTTTGTGTAGTACCACATTTTGATTCATATATCCTTCCTGGCACTATATTGATAATAATATAAGTAATACACAAAACAACTTGTAAGTTTTTTTGTATTTTGGTTGTGCATAAAGAAAAAAAAGTCTAGAACAATATATGTATGGTAAACAGAACTGTACATCTTTCTCTTACTGTCTTTTTTTAATAACATACAAAACAAAACTGATAGGGTGAAAAAATACTACTTAACTTTAGGTCAAGTTGCATACATCCTAACACAACAAATTAATACATGTTAACCTTCAACTAAGAGTACAATGATTGTAATCTTGTGGTTGTTAGTATTGTTGTCTTAGTAGCAATTACCTGCGGACTAACTCTCCAGCTCAGTAGGAAGAAAGTTTACAGAAACTTTCTGAATTCGTATATTAACAAAGGGATTACGAAGATAGTATTATGGTTGCATACCACACTAGTAGTTACAACTGAGTTAACCTTCTAACTCAGTTGGTAGAACACTTGCCTGGCATACAAGTGGTCCTGGGTTCAGATTCTGAATAAATACAAGTTCTTCTCATGATACTAATTATTATTTCTCATAATGCATACAGAATTGAACCCATGCATGTGAGTGCTCTATCAACCAAGTTAAAAGGTTAGCCTACTAGCAACTGCTAACACGGTATAGAAGCGTACCATTTTTTCATATTATCATACAGTACTGTGTAAAAGTGTGAACAAGAGAATATTTTGTCATTCTTTCCATTTTATGGGGCCAATTCTTCTATGCCATTATAGAATGTAAATTTCAACATTATGGTAATGCTTCACTGGTCCCTGCTGACAAATGAATGAGCCAGGGTGAGAATACTTATTACTCCTAGGAACTCCTGTATACTTATATCAAGGGAATGTTGCAAGAGTTCTGCTTGGATGAAAGTATTGATAAATTTAGGGTCGGAAATGACTGTCATGGTATTGCATGCAGTATCTTCAAAATCCCAAAGGATACTTTGATTAAATATGTTGAAGCAATATCTGAAAACTGTCTAAAGTTATTAAAGCACAAGGGGGAGATGCAAAGTATTAAATGTTTGCCAAACTCAAGCACTTCTATTGAGTTGTTGTTTCAATGAATATAAAAATTCATAAAATTTTGATGTTTTAACTGTGATTTACCTTCCACTCTTCTTTGAACACAGCCTGAAATTGAATTGTTGACTTTGTCCTAACATTATTGAACACTACTCTATTTACAATTAAAGTTTTTGTGTAAATAATAAGCATACATCCTTAATATACAAAGTTTGTCAAGTGAGTCATCAAATTCCTTTCAACCTAGTTACTCATGATAGCAAGTCATTCTTATATAGAATCACATGCTCTTTCTCATGGAAAGAATTTCTGTAATGTACTGCTATATAAAAACTGACAGTAATTTTTCCACTAGCAAGTCAGGTGATGCTCCAGAAACAACATCCCTTGTTTTGAAATAAGAACAGCTGTTAGTCATGGGGTAGCACCTGCATTATTGTTATATGTAAATAACATCACATTTTCTTAGTCTGAAACAATTTAAGATAAGATTTTAAGGTACATAATAGACTACAGAGATATATACAGATTTCTTTTCAGTGAAGGCAGCACAATAAACTTGTTTTTTTTTTATTTCTTTGTGTGAGTGGGTTGGATATAAAAATTGTTTCAATGCTTTAAACTTCTATCCCTGTAGACTCTTTCCTCATGTCAGGTTCAGTCCAATTTCAGAAAATTCAGATACTTGAATTCAATACATTTTCTGACGAGCCTTATGTTATTCTGCAGTTCTTACACAATTATCTGATACAAAATCAGTGAAACTGAGAATACCATGATAGTAAGGCACTTTCTAATGAGTCAAACTATTACAATCTAACTGATAATGCAGTTTTAACAAGATTATATGTAAATGGAAGAAATTACTTCTTATGGTGTTCTGCATTTTTACTGGAACATGCTTAACAGAAATAAGTTTAAATTTATACATGTATTTGAAGCTAACAACTGGCGTTTATGTGTTCTATAATCAAGATATATTCTATTCTTTCTTTAATTTTATTTTTAATTCATTTACAATATTTAGTTTTATGATCTGTCATTTTTATTCTGTTATTGTACAAATTACTTTGTGAGTGCAGTACCTAAACTTAGGACTAACTTAGATCTCCTAAGCTGGCTGAATTTTGAGGGATACCACTAGGTTTACAGCCAAAAATATTGTCAATATCAACAATACTTAACTGACAAAACAGTAAGTAAGAAATAAGTATTCTAAAGATATTAAAACTCTAATTAAAATAAACGAGAGAACAACATTTTGACCTTCTTAGGCCATCTTCAGGTTAACATAAAAATGAGTAGAACTACTAAGATATATTTTTGTTCTTATTTTTTTAGTTAAGTAGGTAGTTCTCTCTGTTGAAAAGTTGACATTAATTTCAACTGAACGACAAAACATATAATATTAGCATACACTATAATGGAGAGAAATCATTTTAGTCCTGAATGCATTGTGCAAGTAGGCCTACACGAGCTGTTTTATTATATGTGCATCATTCATCACTAAGGCAGAAGAGTTGTGCAAGTGTAGTGAAAAAATAAAAAAAGAAAGATTTACACAGGCTAGGAAAAGAAAGAAATCTCTTTTCAGGATTTTAGTCCTTTTGTGTCTCCTTGAAAAACAAATTCTGATAGCAAAGCATCAATGCAAATATTTTTTTAAAGGCAGAAATAAAGAGTAATCCAATTGTAATACCAAAATAAGAAAAATATTTATGACGAGCAATTTGAAAAGCACTGAAAATTCAATTTTTAATTATGCCTTTAGTAAGAAATCTATTAAATATAAGAAATATATGTAAAGCAGTGGTGTTTAAGAAGCAGATAAAGCCAGTAACACTTCAGATATTATATTCTTACCCTGGAAAGTTGCTCCAGCTGCCCTAGTAAAACCTGTTTCCATGACAAAATAAAGATGATTAAAAAAATCTAACTAAAAACAATCAAATTTAGTAAAGAATGCAATTGAGGGACAGAGTAAAATTAAACTAAAGAAACAAGACATCAACTTAATAATATCAAAATAAGATAAAACTGAAATTAATACAAAATAATAACTGAAATTCTGAATGAAGAAAAACATAAATCATATTTAAATTGTATACAACAGAAAATGAAAAATATAGAAAAATTTGAAGTTATATTACGAAGGGTAACTTGTAGTGACCAGAGCCAATACTCAAAATGACTTGCAAATAGTCCGAGTTTAAGGTACTAATGTAAAGTAACAAAATAAAACTTGTTTTAATTTGAATGTTTTATGTACACTTGGTAACATAAATGTTAGACAAAACAAATGCTACTCAAATTTGAACCCAACTTGCCAGTTTTGAAAGCCAGAGTGCTACTACAGAGCCATCCTATGTCCTCAAAACAAACTGAATTATAATTATTTCGCAGGTCCTCCTCAAAAAGAATGGATGTCACCAGTGTCTGGGACCACCAAACAATAGTTTTACTCTACAATCTTTCACACTGTACATGGATAAGTTACTTCTCTTCAGAATGTTTTTCTTGGATGCCCTTTCCTCTTATTTGGATTTTAACTTTCATCTGTACAAGAACATTCTAATATTTTTGGACATTTATTGAAACACTAAGTTTTTAAGTAATATACTTTGATCATTTGTTTTAGTGTATAAGAAATACCTTGTTCTCAATTTTGATTTCTTCATTTTAAATTATTCTCCTTTTTTTTTTTAACAATTTTAGCCATGTTGGACCTTCTAAAGTCTTTGGATGATGTTAGCACTTAACTAGTCATTCATAAAATTAATTCTATGAAAACTCCAGTATTGTTAAATGAAGGATTTCACACTGCTCAATAGCTGATATGAAATTTAGTCATTGTACATTTCAAGATGTCAAAAGTCTTCTAAACGTTTTCTGAATTTACAGACAGAATTCCAAATTTTCAAGACCAGTACATGCGTGTATGTGCAACACACATACACCGATATTTCTTCTTTACTCATAATTCTAGATAACTAACATCACTTTATTTTGCAATTCAGTAATGAATGGTAACAAAACTTAAGGCTACAGTACTAAAAGAATCTTCAAACAGGGGCATTGCAACTTGAAGATAGATTATTAAATATCACGAATTAGATAATTATTACCAACTAAACAACACAGAGTGACTGTCTAAGATTATATCAAAATAAACCAATAAACTAAACATCAAGATTTGAATAAGCATGCTAACTCTAAGGTACTGGAAGGGACAATTTTCCTAACTTTTGACATTTCTTTTTCTTCTTTAAATTTTCCAACTTTTTGGATTTATGACCACCTCGTGTTTATGCAGTTTTTATTCTAATTATCACAAAATATGTATGTATAAGATGGAGTAAAACAGTTAACATAAGAGATGCTGTTAATGTTTTGTCAGCAGTTGTTCTCATTCTCTCATGTTTGTCTTCTTTCTTGTAGACTCGGACTTGGTTTCAGTAATGCATGGTAAAAAGAAATTAAGGGACAAATATTTTGCTAGAAAAATTTTAACCTTTTTTATCAGATTATTTTAACAAGTCTAAAATAAAAAAACTTAGATTTTTAAAAGTTAGAAACTTCTATTAAATATATAATAAAGAAACATTATTAATAATATTTCATAAGTCTGTTAATAATAAAGATTAAGAATTTATTCTTTTTCTATTAAACTTGTTGGTTTTCTCATACTCAGGAAATTATTTTAAATTGTTGACAAAACAGAAAGATAGAGAGAGAGTTTATTTTATGAACTTACTTGATCCAGTAATAAAAACCACTTCTGATGACAATGGGCCATAACCTTTGTTGTTTCGAGCTTGTATCTTAAAGTAATATGTTGTGTCACTGGTTAGCCCCTTAAGAGTAGTGGTCATTTTATCTCCCACTACTCCCTCTACCACCCAGTCTATATCCTTCTGAGTGTTGTCTGTGGTGTAGAAAATCACATAACCTGCCAAAATATAGAACTTTTAGAATTTATATATAATTCATATCCACAGTAATATTTCTACAAAACTGAAAAAGAACTATTTTTAATAGTTTTAACTACCTATGGTAGCTCAGAGGTGACACTTAAAAGGTTTTCAAGAATTAGAAGAGTATATGCTAATTGTATTCCAACTGACTAACACATTGTAACACATTCACTGCCAATGACACATTTCACTCAATCCAGAGTTTTTAGAACTGGCTTGGACACAACGCAAAAGTGATAAGAACTCTATTTGTGTAGCTTGTGAAACATGTAAACACCATAACAATTATTGTCATATAAAATGGCCTAAAGGCATTGAAATTTATCTAATACTTAAATTGTTTTTGAAAGACCGCTATCAGTGATTTACTACCTTTATCTAAATACTGCTGTAGATAACTGAGTGCACATACCTGTAATAACTCCATTTGGTTGTTTCGGTGGTTGCCAGTGAAGATTAATGACTGAAGAATCACTATCTAGAGGAACTACAGTCAAGTCTCGGGGAGGGGATGCTGGAGCTGTAATAAAAAATGTCAGCTACAATGCATTAAATTACAAATTTTATAAAAAACAAAAGAAGAGAATGTTGCAATTTTAAACCTCCATACGTGTGCAAGTCAAAATTACAATTATTAAAAACTTGTAATTAGAAATTTTTCAAATGAAAAATTATTATTTCTTTTAGTTTCATTTGTCTACCTCCATCCTTCATAAAAACTACTGATCATTCAATATATGTTTCCTCCTAATTATGGGTATAATATTTTCACTTACCAGCTTCCTGGGTTGTGTTAAGGACACTCATACTCCATGTACTCTCTTGTCGGCCAAGAACCACTTTCACGGAAAACTCGTACTGGGTGTTAGGTCTCAAGTTGTCAATCATACAGTTCAGATCTGTAGAATTATAATGTCTGTATCTCAAGTTACCAGAGTATACATAGGGTGCATAGCGCACAGTGTAGAACCTGTTGTCTGTAATCAGTTGATTTCGAGGAAGAGTGCTATCAGTCCAATAAAGAACAACAGTTGAAGATGACAGAACTATAGCTTTCAATCCCACAGGAGGGAGCATTGGAGTCAATGGTTCAGGAACTACAAAACAATAAAGGAAACAAATATATACAAGATGCATTTCCTCTAGAAGTATATAAATATTTAAAAAACTTGACAAAGTTGAGCATTTTTTAGCATCATGAAAATTTACTTTTCTTTGCTTATATAAATCATATTTAATTTGGGTTTTGAATTTTATGATTTATCCTTTATAAATAATGTGTTACATTATGACTTGAGTAGTCAGATGTTTTTAAGTCGTTATTTTATTTTTAATTATCAAGGGTTTTTTTTGGGTGTTCCAAGTTTTGATGATTATTATTCCTTTAGTCTTAGTCTGGTTGCCTCAGAAAAACTACGACATTCCTAAGTGAATATTATACAGTTCACAGAATATCTCAAGATGTATTGGTATCCCAGGATATGATGTAATGGATCAAATATATATAAAACATTTTAATAAGAAAAGTTTAATAATAAAATGGAGCATGAAAATTCAATAAAAACTTAAAACATATTTGTAGTAGTTTCAATCCATCTTTTGTTCAGATATTTGGTTTTGTTCGTGTTCATACATTTTTACCTAACATGTTACAATTATATTACATGATATATGACACAGTTATACATACCTGATAAAATAATTTAAAACTTACACAAATATTGCATTAAAACAGTAATGTAAAAGTAAACTCCACTAAAGAAATCAGCAGGTACACTTACCACTTTCTATTAAAGTTCGTACTGTTTCATATATTGGCCGCCCATCTCCAACTTGATTGAATGCTCTTAAACTTATTACATATTCTGATGAGGGTTCTAAAAACGAGAGGTATGAATTAAGGTCATATCAGCTAAGTTCAATCATAGTTAAGTATGATATTTATCAGAAAGCAACATGTTCCTATGTTCTCCGTGTAAAAGATATTCCAAATAATTATTACTTGCATATTTTTACACAAACACTTTTTTCAGTATGCACTCTTTGACCACAGATTTTAACTACGTATTAAAACATAAGTATCTGTTGAAAGGTAATACCAGTTTTGTAAATTTATTGTATTGGAAAAAATATTTAATTTTGCACACTACCAGTACACCACACTTGAAAATTGTTCAAGAAGAAAGATTTATATGTCTTTAATTTATGAATAAATGCTCATCTGTAGTCCAGCATTTCAATTTCTGTAACAAAATGTGACTTACGAAGATCTTCAATGGTGTAATATCTTTGTTTGCCATCAAGAACTTTAGTATATACATCTGGAAAACCAACTCCCCAACCAATGGTATAACCTCTTATCATGATATTTTGATTTCTTGGCGGAGTCCAGCTCACAAAGATAGAGTTTGCTGTTGGCCGTGCACGAACGCTTTTTGGGCGATCAGGAACTACCAATTCTTAACAAAAGTACAAATAAACAAGAACATTTTAATAACATGCACAGCCTGTAATACTTTCAAGACAGTAGCTAATACAGGCTTGCCACTATGAATATGGAGCTGCCACTTTCTACTGTAACCAAAGAACATGACAATATTTTCATTTTGATTATTCAATTTTTCCAAATTCTTGCACTGTCACAGCTACCATAAATAATCAGTCAAAACTTTTTATCACTGAAAATCACAAATAACAGTATACTGGTTATTTAGCAGATGTAAAATCATTTAAAAAAAATAACCAAACATTCTTCATTTAAGATAATAAACTTACACAATTCAAAAGTAATCATTACTGTTTTGGAATTTTACATTTTTTGGTTCTTCAGGTATTGTATATTGAACATTTTAAAAAATAAATTTAGCATTCCAAAAGTGTTTAATTTCAAGGTCTAACTTCATGGGAGGTCCAGTTTAATCAACATGTGTTATTGGGTTACACTAGTTTGAGAGAATTCCACTCTTCATCAGTAACCCTGAACATAAGTTAACAAAAGAGTGATAAACTGACCCTATATAAAAGTGAAAATTATAAAACAACATTGGTGTGAACATGCTTTAAATTCAATACAAGGAAAATGTATAAATTGGATAGGTTTTTCTTTATATTGAATTCAAAGCATGTTAACATCAACAGTGCATCTGATGAAGGATATCTATCAATGCAGTGCATACATCGTACATATTGTGAAACATGCAATTATAATATGGTGAACTACATTGTATGATCTGCCGAAATTGTGTACATATGGAATAATTTTCTCCATATGTGATTTCATTAACATTTAAGTAGTAATAAAAATCCTTTTGCTAAGAATATTTTTAATAGATATTTTATACTGTGAAGCAGGTCTGTTGTATCTATTCTTTTATTTTCATTCACTAGTTTATATAAAATTTACATCTGAAGCCTAAAGACATTTCTATTTCACGAGACTAAGTATTTAAAAACTATATGGATATATGTATTTATATTGAGATAATACCAGATACAAAACCAAAAATGATGCATCTTATTCTTATCAATTAGGTCATACAATTTACCGCAGAAGTTCCAAGCCTACAAAGTGCATCTATTTTATACAAACATAATTCACATCTAACTACCATTCAACTATGTTGTGTAATAGTTGTAAAATGATTGTAGAAACTTTTGTGAGAGCTGTGTTTGATATATTAATTGTATCATACACTGAATGACTAAAATACAGCTTAATTTTCACTCTGGAACTAAACATAAGTAATAATATTAAAAATATCAACAATGTGTTTCCATATGTACCATTCAAATCATTTTCAAATGTTTCTGTTGAAAGCCAATCTGTACTTGGACCACTTCCATTTATGGAAAGAGCTGCTATCCTAATGCTGTACTGTGCTCCTCGCTCCAAGCCTAAAAATTAATAATAAAACTATAAATAAAGATTTTGAACCACAATGAGCATGAAGTAAAACAGAACATTCCAGTGTTCTAAGAAACCTGTTCCTGTTTTTTCAGAAAAGGAAAGTTAAAAACAAATTAATAAAAACCATAAAATATAAGCATCACTTTAAACTGTTTTAAGCTAAATTTACTCATTTATTTTTAATTCTAAATTACATATGGCTATGTTTAAACATTATAGAGGTCTCTGACCTGTTCATCTGGTCTGTGTTGCACAGGATGCTATTAGGATTAAAATATATCAAATACCTGTAAAATGCATGGATTTAACAACATTCAAAATTAACAATACTCAAAAACCTGTAAACAGTTTCATTATGATTATAATACACGCATGTACTAAACACACATTTGAGTTCACGTCTTGTTAACACACACAATTAATGAACTACTTCAATACCAAACTTTTAAAATATTTTCTCAACCCAAATGAGCCATTTTTGCATATATGTCATGGTACATCGTGTGGTGTCTTACCTATCATGAAAAAAGCTAGCATATGTTACCACTATATGTTACAAGATATCAATTTAATAGTACTCCACAAATAAACATTAATAAAAACTGTGTTTAACACTATATGTCATGTTGTCATGTCATGGCCCAAAAAGTATAGAGAATTGTCACTAGAGCAAAGAGTTGCCCTAAAGCTTTATGTGATGATGGAGGGATTCTTCTACAAATTGCTGCAAACTCGAAATGTTCCCTAAACACTGTCAAGTACATCCTAGATCATCAGATCAAGAAAGGTAAATTAAAACCTAGGCTCAATCACACTGATTGTATATTTATAAATATATAAAGTGTATCTTTATTCATTCAGCCTTTGGAACAGAAGGAAGACATCTACTGATCTTAAGAATGAGATAAAGCACCAACTATCAAATGACAGAAAAATGTCCAGATCTACAGTATCAAGAAGACTTAAAGAATGAAAGAGTTGGTTCTGTAGCAGTTACAAAACCTTTACTTTGACCTTCAAATGTTGTCAAGAGATTAAGCTTTGCTCAGAAGTACAAAACCTGGACTGATGATGATTAGCAAAGGGTGTCATGGATGGATAAGCCCATGTTTGAAATATTTGGTTCAAAGCATTGGTTGTATGTGTGATGGAAGAAAAGTGAAAGATACTAATGTCAACGCATAACATGGCACCTACCACGAAGCATGGTGGAGGCAATATGATGGTTTGGGAGTGTTTAGCTGCTGAGGCAACAGGAGATGTTTGAAGAAAGATGGAGTAATGGACCAGAGAAAGTATCATCAGATACTGATCCATCATCACACACCTATTGGTTTGCATATTATTGGTAAAGATTCTGCTACAAAGAAGATAATGACCCTGAAACCTCATACAACCTATGTAGAAATTATATGGCTAAGAAAGAAGTTGCTTGAGTCATTCAAATGATGCAATGGCCCAATCTCAACCAAGGTGAACAGATCTGGGATTTGATAGATCAAAATCTTAACAAACATATAGCAACTTCCAAAGAAATATTATGGGAGTGTATCAGGGATATTTAGAGTAAAATCCCAAAGGATACTTTAATTAAATGTGTTACAACAATGCCTGAAAGACTGTTTGAAGTTATTAAACCAAAAGTGGGACACAAAATATCAACTGTTTGCTGAACTTAAACACTTCTACTGAGTTTCTGTTGTACTAAATATGAAGATTAATAAAACATTGACCTTTCACTTGTGATTTACTTTCAACTGTTCTTTGAAATTTAATTTTTGACATTGTCTTAATAGTTTTGCACAGAACTGTATGTTGGTCCATCAAACCATGAAAATGTTACAAAAGGTGCAGATATAAAGTTTATTTGTCAAGAGATCAATAAAACTTACTTGTTAAAGCATACAGTCGTCTGTTACCATCAGTGGTGACTGTGTCTCCTCTCCGGCTACCCTTCAACTTGTAACGTATTTTGTAACCAGTAATAATACCATTCTGAGATTCTTTAGGAGGAGGTTGCCATCGAACAATAATACTCTGTTTAGAATTGAAAGAGATATTCAATTGTTCAAATACCAGCTATTATTCAGAATTTAAAACTTGTGAACAGTTTATCAAAACTATATGATTTCATTCCCATTTTTCAAGCTTTCAGTAACCACTCTCATAAAATTACCATAAAATAATTCCGATGCTTATCATGACAATAAATTTTTAAAATAAAAAGTATTAAATCAAACAGTACAATTGTATTTCAGAAACAAAATTCTTCAAATTAACACTGGTAAACAACACAAATGCAGGAGGGTTAAAACTATTTCTTGACCACCATAACTTCAGTCACAAAGAGTAAATGTAAGACTCAGTTTCAGTATTACCAAAAAACTTATCTATTATCTAGTTAACATAACTAAGCAATAATAACTATTTGAAAGTTGAAGCAAAATTTTTTAAGTCTGCGAACTGTCATTTTGTAACTTATCACATTTTCAGCCACATATAAGATGTTTATTTGTTAAGTTTCACATTTCACACATTTTTTCTAAGTTATAACCAAATATATTTAAGAATAAAAATTCTCATATGAAAAAAAAAAAAAAATACTCACTGTTGAGCTTGCAGCTTCAACGGTGACATTTTGTGGTGTATCATCTGGAGCTACATTGGAAAAAATGTTTTTGGAATAGATGTTTTGACCAAATACGAACTTACTGTAATAGGCCTAGCATTTATATTAAAATGATATAAATTGGTATTCAACATTTCTATTAATTTGTCCATTTCAGAATTTAATTTCATAAATGCAATAAAACAGAGCACTGTTCACAGAGCAAGCCTAGAACAAAAACATGCAAAACTAATGACATAGTAACAAATAAAGTATATTATAATTTCTCAACTATACCTCAATAGATATTGCAGAACAGAATAAGAGCCTGTATGTATACACATCTTTTAACAGACAAAGTAAAAAGTAGTTCATGAAAATATAAGGTGAAAGTGTTCACAATCATTCTTAATGTAAACATATGAGAGAGTGAAAGAAATGATATAAAAAATTTGAGAAAGCTGGTTACACATTTAAAGAGTAGTTATGCCTTTGGTATTAATCTTGTAGTTTCTCGTTACACCAACACTTGATTAGTCAAGTCATTTTGTGAAAAACAATTAAGTATTTGAATGTGTTTTTACCTTTTTTTAATAATACTACTTCATCGAAAGTTGGACCGATAGAAAGTGCTCAGGTTAAAGAGTTTCTTTTATATTTTTATCAAGACTTCTTGGGCCAACATGTTTTTAGAACAATAAAAACACGTTACCACAGAGTTCATATAACATAATCAGTTATGTGATATGTCTACACTTGACTTAACTAAGTTGAAAGTCTAAATTAAGAAATTTTATTTATCAGTGATAAATAAATGGTAACTATGATTAATGGATTAACCCAATAATTTTCATACTCTTTATATAATGAACAAACAAAATCACAAAAGCCAGGAAAGTGACAAGATTTAAACTTAAAACACGTAGACAAATAAGAGTTGATAAATATATTCAATGTTTATGTATATCCACTACACTTTAGCTGGTTCAAACAATAACGACTTATGAATAAAGTAATACGGGTTCATGATCGTACATATATGATAATTTTCTTAAACAAATTGATGTTAATAAAGTGGTAAATGATATATTGAAGTTTGTACCTCAGTTTCAAGTATATAGATACAACTGTAGCTGCTATCATGATCCTGCCAAAACTGAACATCCATAAGTCATGTATGAACACTTATATTTGCATAATACATCATTCCATTTTTCACAAACATTAAAGGGTAGATCCTTAAATATGGAGATATTCACATTTAATAAATGAAAACCCACACTTAAGATTATTATAACTTAAAAATAATTTTTCACAGAGAACAAAATCTCACCAGATGAATATTAAGAAGCACAAATATTTTATCTAGAAAAGAGTCTGAACACGATCAAATGTGTTTAAAACCTCTCACACCATTTACTTCTACTTACTCAACACAGTTTAAATAGTATCTTGTGTCGTCATGACAAATAGTCACACTCATAGATGCTAGTTTCCTCTAAAGTTACACTGTGGAATTTTCATTATTCTTAAGACGTGTTAGAAAAAACTGAAAAAGAATCAGGCATCTTATACTGATGTTATGCTTTCAAACCACATTAATTCTATAAGAGCAAGTGTTTCTGTGTTCACTAAATAAGGTGTGCTATATTATTTATTTATCATTATTTTTACTAAACAGTTTTGGTTATGCTAATTAGTAAACTGAATGTCATTATTTTTCATTTTGATATATCTAAAAACAAACATTTAGTATACTAAATAGCATAACCAACACTGTTAGTGAAAGTAATGATAATATAGTGCAACTTACTTAGTGAACACAGAAACACTTGCTCTTATAGAATTTATAATACAAATTTGAATATCATTTCCTACTAACTTCTTAAATGGAAAAAAATATACTTACTATCTGAATAAGTCCTTGTTGTTACTTCCTCTGTGCTCATTCCTGGCCCATTTTGATTAAATGCCACAACCCAAAAACTGTACTCTGTAAATTTTTCAAGGGATTTTAACAGATAGCTTGTTTCACTTGTGGTAATTTCATGTTCTTCTGAAGTACCAACTTTCATGTAATATAACTTGTATTCCTGAACTGGGCCATTGTATTGTTTTGGTTGATCCCACTGAACGAAAATAGAAGTTGGTGACTCTGGAAAAGCTTGAAGGTTTCGTGCTGGACTTGGAACATGAACTACATGAAAAAATTAATATTTTATAACACTGAAAATGCATTTTTAAGAAGTTCTTACCCCTCTCACCCAAAGCTGTCTCTACCTTGATTCGCCCTCTAAGCATAGCTATATTTTCCAACATTGAACCAGACTTTATTCCCCTTATTTTTGGGTCATTGCAGCAACATGTGCTGATAATGTGACTATCTTCCACCAATCATAAAACCTCACCTATACTAGCACACATGAAGTCCACGATATGTATACAACAGTAAAAATATATACATAACGCCACACCACCAGATAAGTGACCAGTGATAAAAAAGAATAATACTATATCAACTTACCCCAGTGAAAGGGTAACAGACATGTGGGGAAATGCCACAGGAGGAAGAAGGTGCCTGACCAAGGAAGACACAGCTACAATGTGCAGATGATCAGTGACAAATGCATTTGGACTTGTCCAGAACCCATGTGAATAATCTCTTTTAAAAGAGAGCAGATATGAGCAGCTAAAGACAGAGTTAAATGATATATTTGGTGTGATGTTCAACAAATTTTCATAGATAAGTCAAATTAAAATAGTCATATGAGTTGAAGAGCACAGCCAATAAGTATAATAGGATACAGATCACAAGAAACAGAGGGTCTCCATGGAATAAAAATGCAAGAAGAGGAAACATGAAAGGAGTCAGTATGAGACATACATAAAATGTTATTCAGGGTATAAGAGAGAGACAGAAAAATATGGATCTGAATGAGAGTGTATATAAAAAATAGAAGGTAAGAAATAGGAGAAAAAGTGAAGCAACCTTCTTGTGTTCTTCTTTATCCAGATATTGCCTTCCTTCTAAAGACATCTGCTGCCCATCATTTTGTGCTTCTGAACTAGATGAAAGAAATAGAAAAAGAGGAAAATAACTGAGAGGAGAAGAATTTACAATAATGGAAGAAATGGAAGGCAAAGAACAGGACATCCCAATAACTGAAAACAATGAAAACAGACAAACCCCGAACATATAAACATATAAATAACTGGGACAGGTGAGGAACAGAAAGATGGGAAAAGTGAAAGTAACAGCAAATGGACAACTGTATGAGGATAGACCAACTTTCCTGGTGCATAGGAAAAGAGGAAGACTGGTACATTTAACTAATGCTGCTACACAAGGGGTGAAATTCTGAGCTAAGCAATGGATCAGACAAATTGCATGTGCAAAGATGAAAGTTAGTAACATCAGGATAAAACACATCTGATTTAGAGAAGCAACTGGATCAGAGGTAAGAACAGAAGCTGCTGCTTCAATAAGAGCCAGTCAGAAGAAACCAAATCTGAGCTGGTCAATGTAGGGTTATCATCAGAACATGACAAAGAGTAATTTGGATGAGGAAAATGACACTGGAGATGAGTTTGATTGGATGGTAAGTACATAGATGATAGCCCCTTCAATCTTGATTGAATGCTGAGGGGTATGGTACAAGAGACCAAATGAAAGGAGCTTTGGCATTCCAGTGAGTGAAAAATGCATTTATATGTGGTGTTCCTAGGTGAGAATACACCAAATGAAAAACCTAAAGAACTTGGTTGGGATGGGACAGATGGTCTGCCACCAGATTTATAATCCCAGGGACATGACACACTACAATTGTTATGTTGTAGTTCTTGACCCAACATGGGAGACCTGGAATTGGTACCCCTCTCATCTGGTGGTACAGCTGATGATAGTGAAAATTTCAAAATGAACAATAACAACCTACTTCACAAGAAAAGCAGAAAATGATTCAGAACCCAATATAGCACCAAAAGTTTCAGAAGGTTTATATGGAAAGCAGCATCCTTGACTGACTATGGACTATTTACCCCAAATTTCCTGAGAGTCAAGTACCCCCCCCAATCCTTAGGGAAGGGTGATAGGATAAACCAAGGGATCATTGGAGAAGAAATTCCACTGGTTGAAAATCATCGACTGAAGGAAATATATAGATGTTCAACCCAAGGGAATTAGAGCTTTTAAGGAAGCCCAGATCCCTAAAAGACATGGAACCTCCTGAAGAGTAAGAAAAGAAAAGATAGTGCCTTTGAAACCACCCACTCCATATACCTGAGCCAAAGTGGAAAAGGTTAGGGGAAACTGAGATGGTAATTAAAAAGAACATCCAAGAGAATAAGGAATGAGGGTGGGAGGTGATATAGACTTCTCCAACTTGATAAGAAACCTCACACATGCAGACTCCTGAAAATTTAAGTGGGTGTTAGTGAAAGATTGAACCTAGAAAGAGGCAGGTAGTAGCCAATCATCCATGTAATGATGAGTCTAAAGACCCAAAGAGTAAGGACAATGAGTTATAAAACAGACTAATTGAGAGAACACATAAGGCTCTGAAATAAGACCAAACAGTAGTGACAGGAATTGAAAAACACAATCCCCATGGATGAACCAAAGATAACAATGTGATACCAATTTTTGGAATATGAAAATTAGCTTCTGTGACATCAAATTTGTTCCTCCAAATTCCAGGGAAAAACAGGCCAAAAAAAATGGTAGTTCTCCATCATGAAGCTGGGTGTTTTCAGAAAAGCGTTCAGCTAGAACAGATTAACAATAGATCTCCTATCTCTTATCTTTATAGGGACAACAAACAAATGGGATTAAAATCCCAGAGGAGTGGGCATCATCCATTTGATAGGTCCTTTGTGAAAAAGATCTCAATCTACTCTACAAGATGACTGGATTAAGCACAATCCCAAGGAGGAAGAAAGAAAACACGGAAAGAAGATAGAGGGAGAGGAGAACTGGAACTGAAAGCAAAGCCTCTCCAATAAAGCCCATAAAACCCACAGACTTGTCATGAGGGATCTCAAAATGGTTGAAAACTATTGCAACCTGGCTCCTGCCAGCCCTTGAAACGACATCCTGTCACCCAAAATGCAGATCTCTGTAAGAATAGGAATTGGAAGAATAAGATTGAGATTGGAAAACTTTGGAGTATGGTAAAGAATAGGGATAGAAATGAGGCACAGAGAATCCAGACAGGCAAAGGTCACACAGTAACAGCAAGGTGAGGCAAATGAGAGGACAGAGATGAGACAGATGTAGCCTTGCCATATTGATCCTGGACTCCAGGTTAAGGATGATTAAAAAACATAACAAAATTGTGTCATGAAGAAATGGGCATGACAAATATCCTCCAAAGAAAGGAAAAGATGCAACCCCACATGTAATGCATTCCTCTCCCAGAAAATCCCAACAAAATAATAATCAGGTGTTGTGACAAAGTGCCAAAGCCAACAAACAGGCCATGATAAACCATAGGGTCTTGAGCTCAGAAGAAAATTTATCAGGTGACTGGTTGTAAAATTTGAACTGATTAAAATGGATGAAGGCTTTAAAATTTAAGCCTGATAAGATAATGAGAGGATCCCAATGTTCAGAATCCAAACAGGGATTCAAGGAACATTGATAAGCAAAAGAATACCAGTTCAACAGCCAAAGGAGACAGAAAATACCCACACCTAGCAGCAAAACATTGAGTATGAATAAAAATGTCAAGTAAAGCAAGAAAATACAATAATCAGAGCAAAGTTCTTCACCTAACAAAAAAAAAACAAGAAATTAAGGGCTAAAGGTGAAACATGTAACATTTGACATAACTGGTCAAGAAGGTGGAGGAAAGGCAAGGTTGGTAAACTCTCCAGACTGACAGCATTACATTCTTATCAAAAAACAAAAAGGGGGAGTGACTCAAAAAATAAAGTTTAAAATATCTTCATCTTGATGAAAATCTTCCTCAAAAGCATGTTTATGAGGAAAAGGAGAAAGAAGCAAAGATCTAATAAAAGCATCCAACTCCAGGAAAAATAACAGCTTGAACTTCCTTAGCAGACATTATCAACCTGCTGTGTTGGGGACTAATAACATTACTGTCTTTAGTATTCCCAAAAATATATTTATCTAGCAAAGTCATAAATCAAAAATGACTTTAAAATAAAGAAACTGTTGAAAACAAAGGGAAATGAAACATCAGAACAAACTCTTTATTCCAAATGTTAAATTGAAACTGGTAAGTAACCCAAAACAATATGGCAGAATGTGAAGAACAAAGTAAACACGCATCTATACACTGTAGTACCAACTGAGAAAACAAGGATTGAGGTGGGATGGTAGAGGGAGTTATCTGAACTATTACAGGTGGCAAAGTATGACTGGTGGAAGATAGCCAAATGATAAGAACATGCTGCTGCAATGTGACGAAAATGAAGAGGTATAAAAGACTGGCATGCTGTTTGAAATTTTAGCATTGCAAATCAGTGTCGAGATAGCTATGTACCAGTAGTAGTACTGTGTCAGAAATATAAATTACAAGTGCATTACATCAATAATCTTCAATTATGTTTAATTTCAGTGACTTACCTATCATTTCACACCAATAAAATTGATGCAATAGACAATGGTATTATTACTGAGAAAGACTACTCAGGTGGTTTATCTGATACCTAATTTAAATTTAATAAGGCCCTCAAACTGACCATTTTTTTACATTTATAGAAAAAGAAATCAAAATAAGCCATGGTTCTCACCACAAATGATAACATGTGCACAAAGACACAGATAGAAATTGTTTACCATTAAGCACAATACTAAGAGAAGGGTTATCTATGTTGTGCCCAACATGAGAAAAATCCAGGTTTAAGCATTATGAGCATTCATACTTGTTCCTAAAGACACTAGGGGCAGATAGAGAAAGAACTATTAAAAATAACTCAGTTTATTATTTTATAATTAGTAAAACTTTGTTAACATTTGTATCAGAAAAAACTGTATTGACATTTGCAGTAGCTGAACAAAAAAAACAAACAAAAACTTCTTGTGCAAGGAATTATGCAATTTTATTATATTTGATTATTTAAGTTAATTGTTAAATATTTTATGGAATCATATCTGTGACATTTATTAGTCTGTGTGTGTGTGTGTGTGTGTGAAGTCAGAAGGTTATATGATTAGTGAATGCTTAAACTCCTTTCCACTTACTAAAGTATACTTTCAAAGCAAAACAACATAATTCACAAACAAAACTTATTTTTCATTGAAAACTAAAGTGATTCTGGTTCAGAATGCTACTTCAGTATGTGTATTTTTAAGCAATGTCCATTTACATTGAAAAATTGCTCTATGTTCTCAAAGTTCAAGCACACCATATTTCTTTTTCTCTCTCTCTCACACACATACACACACGAACTTTGGTCTTGAAAACAACATGGCTAGAGATATTGTATCAATTGCAGCTTAGACAACATGTATACTCTTTTAATAAATATATATTTTCTTGATTTTTTTTCATTTTTCCAAATACATTTGGAAGTTATAACTTCTGAATTTGTCATCAAAAAATGTTAACTAATTAACAGAATAGTAAATACCAGTAAACGAAAAACTGTTTAAATAACACTTAGTTTGATTACACGAAAAATAAAAGTTCCTGTGTTATGCAAATATATATTACCTTCTGGGTGAGTCTGTACTGTTATTTCTTCTGAACTTTCACCAGGACCGTGTTGATTGTAGGCCACAACACGTATAATGTAACTTGTTGAAGGACGAAGTCCTTGCACACTCACATCCTCTAGTCTTGGTCGTGTAGTATTCAGAACTCTCTCTCTAGCAGTAAAGTGATGTTAGTTAGAAATAATATAAACAAAAGTATTTCTCCTAATTTTTTCTTTGTTTTATTATATGAAAGCAATGTTGTGGAGTCACAACTGAGCTCCATCAAGAAAAAAAAAGAATTAACACATTTACTTTACACAAAGTTTAGTACTATACTTCCCATTCAGTACCTTTAAGCCTATTTTAATGATTACTGAGGGTTTATGTGTAATAAAAACCAGATTGTACCAATATATGACATTTTACTGAATTTTTAATCAACCTCAGATGACAAAATCTTTGAAAGCAACAATCTTTTTTAATTTTCTGAGCAATATTTCACTTTTCTTATTTTCAACACATTTTATAAATTATTAATACTTCAAGAACAGCATCTGTCTCCAAACTTATAATGATGCTCCAATAATATTTGATACGAAGTGCATAATACACTGACCCAATGAGCAGTCTAATAAACCAATCATAATATAGTTTTCAATCATATGACTTAAGTCTAAATTTAAACTATGCAAGGAATTAGTGTATTGTGGCTATACATATCAGTAGCAAGCAGTGCCATAATAAAGTGATTCAACATGTTGAACAAGATTGGCTATGTTGAATTGGGTTATATGTCATGGTACTGTTGGCTAGAGATATAAAAGGCCATCACAAATTGATCCAACATGCTGAGTCATTATATTATGATCAGATACTGAATCAAGTTATTATGAACCAAATGGCTTGTGTTAAACATGGATGTCCCTTGTCAGTGTAAATCCATTCTTTCACTAAAGAAAGTAAAATTAGCTCTTTTACTTTACCTCTTTTCCTTTTGCAATTGTGCAAGTTAAAAGTATATTATAGTCTTCTACTTCAAAGGAATTCATAAACAAAAAGCCTTACAGCTGGTTTATTTACAATTCACCCTTGAAATAGGAAGGTTTATCTTTTAAGCAAAGTGCTAAGGTTATGTTGTTTTTTTGAGCTATAAATAACTTACCTTTGATTCCTACTGTGGTTGTAACTAGTACAGTATATTAAACTGTTGAACTAACTTATAATACTGTTTAAATTGGATAAACCTAGTAAATACTATTTAGCAAATTATGAAATGTAGTAAATGATCAATTATTTGAGCAATACATGTTCCGTAAAATGCATATTATAAACTTTTTAAACTGATAATTTGGAAAATGAACTAAAATTCTAAAAATATTTAGATCTAATCACTCAAAAAATAAATCCCACGGAAACATTTCCAGTACCATTTTAATCTGTAACAAGTTTTTAGTTTCTGTTAAAGTTATTAAAATTTCAAACTACTTTTTACAGTTGTGAGACACTGGTCTAGCCTATCTGATAATTCAGAACCTCATGAATATTGACCCAAAATCTTTCCAATTGTGTAGGGTGTCAATGGAATTTTCAATTATGTCAAACTTTAAACAAACTATTTCCACAAACACATACATCTTAGTATTAAAAACATATCTACAGATACTGTATAATTACAACTTAAACAACACAAACTCTTAAAGTTTATCTATCTTTTATACAAATTATACGTTTAAGAGCAACACTTCTTCAAACTTTCAACGATGCTTTCATAATATTGACAACAGACAACAGCATACGCTTGAAGGAAACTAGAGAAGTGTATGTTAAGCTATCACGACCAGTACAACATATTTGTAACATTTAAACTTGTTAAATGTTAATCTTGCATTTTGTTAGCTTACACTAATGGTATATTTAAAGAAACAAATGATATTATTATAGTACTTTAACTGCAATCACTACCAAAAGTAGGATGAGAAAAACAGTCCGTTCTGTAAATTGATATTATGCTCAATTTATAACTTTAACTCACCTTGTGGACGAATCCTCTCTATAATATACAGAGTATGCAAAGATGATTCCATTCGTCCTAACTGGCTCCTGCCAAGAAAGGGTGATGAAACGAGTGGATACAATAACTGCTGACAACTGACGTGGTGCAGAGGGCACGTCTTTGCTTTTTGGGAGATCTCCTAATTTGTTGTTTGAATGAGAGACAGTAATAGATGGATGGGTTGTGGGACGAGGAGATTCTACATGTTAGTTTTGTTAATGAACCACACAGAACCAAGTAGCATTATAGTAGTGTTATTTGTATCGGAATTTGCAAAATCGAACAAAAAGTAAAAGATTAGATTTATGTACATCATGAAATATTTTTCATGAGATTAATATTTTTGCAATCAAATAGAAAAAGTTATATACAAACATTTACAGAGGAGCCATAGTTTTAAATATTAAATGCACAAAACAGAGATATCAAAGCAAAACAGTTGAGTTGGTAAACATAGCACACACACACACACACACAAGGAAGCAGATTACAAGGAAGAAAAAAAAGAAAAAAAAACTATGAGTTACACCATATAAACATGCATAATTATTACATGCACTTTTGTATTTTGTGATATGTCTAAGCAGATATTTGTAACAAACAATTAGCTATTAAATTCCAAGTCAGACTTTATTCTACCCTATTTTGAACGTTATAAAGTGAAATTAACAAATAATTATAAATAAATGCAATAAAAAATTCTCATAACCAACACATTGACATCTTACTGTTCTAGACAATTAGTACCACCTTATCCATGCACCCAACCTAGCTTCTGATCCCATGATACTGTGTCATGTTTAACTTGCATTATCTGAATTAAACTTGGAAAACCAGTGTGATGTTTGATAATACGTTCAGTAATAGCAAAAGTAAATGATTAAATTCAAAATGTTATAACTGTATATAACAGGTTGTAAATGATTAAAGGATAAGAGTCAGTCATTAGTTGTTTAAACACTTGAAAGAAGGAAACCAAATGTTAAAAGATTTTTATTTTCGTGAAAATTGATACCATTAGAATTGTAATTAATCAACCAGAAACACTAATTACAATTCATTGATTATTTTTGTTGCAGTTAATTTGATAGTAATTTTGACTGATCAATTGGTAGAAAAATAGAATAGTTTATGTGACACTTTTATGTTATTGCAATCAACTAATCTGTTAAGCCATTATGGTTGTGCAGGTCTAATGTAGGTTTTAAACCTATAACTTGCACATCGTTCCAATGGATTTGTTACACTACAAAAATTACTTATGATCAGCTTTCAATCTCAATTAATTAACTGTACTATTACTAAAGATTTCATGCTTTCATATTTCTCTGTATAACATCTTAGTTATATTTACTTAACAGCAGCACAAAATAATACTTTTACATGCTAACTGTATAAAAAAAAATCAATCGCAGGCTATTAGGTGCTTTCTGCACTGGTTTCAAAACAAACAATTCACTAATATAAATCAACAAAAAGTTAAAAGGCTTTACCTGGCTTTAAAATGATTAACTGAGCAGATGCCTGGACATTTCCAGCAGGATTTGTACCAATGCATTGATACAGTCCCATGTCAGATCTCACAAGCCCCAGAATACGCAGATTGTACCCATTAACAATTTGAAAGTATTCACTCTGAATAATGGCATCACCATTTTTAATCCAGTGAACAGTGGGCTCTGGTTTTCCATAGATTTCACATTCAAACTCAATATCTTCCTTCTCGTAAGCATATTTGTTGCTTGGATGTTTCACAAAGCGAGGTGGCACTGATAATAAAAATGTGAAATTACAAACAAGTATGAATAAAGGTATGATAATTATGTCATTAGTTTGCTTACATGACTAAATATTATTTATTCATACAAATCTATTAGCCTTTAATACACATCTAAATACTTTACTGTACCCTGTCATTATATGACTGTAATCTTAATATGTCGAAAGCAGGTGTAGAACAGATGAAGTAGGAAAACAATCTGAGTTTTCTTTACATAATAATTTCTATTTTTAAGATTCTTTATTTACCACTACCAATGAAAAGAAAAAGTTTAACACATCCACAAAAACTGTGTGAAATGACTAAAAATTCCTAGCATTTTCTATGCTTTGCTATTTTATTTTAAACAAAACAGTAAAGATATTTATGTTGCTAGAATTGGATTTGTTTGGCCAATAACAATACTTTTCTATAAAATTCCAAAAGATGATGTTTATCAAACAAGTTTTCATGTTTTTACTATAATGTTTATAGGAATAATTACAGTCTTTTAAAGTTCACCATAGGGCACTATTTGAGACATCAATTAGTAAGTAAAAAAACAGAAATTCAGGTTTGATAACTTTAACATATTTTGCACAACTATCCCATATATATATATACAATGGACTGTGAAATACATCTTAAAAGCTCCTTAAGATTTTCTTCTTAAGTCATTATCAAATGGTATGAAAAAAACAAACAAAAAATTATATATATATATATATATTAAAGAATATATGCATTTTTGTTGTATAGACTATTATGTAAAAATTTGTCACAAAATATTTTGGAATGAAATATTTCTCCTGCATTTACCCAACACTAAAAAACAGAAAGAGACTGTTTAAAAACTATTGAAATCAGCAATATAAATGATCTCTTACTAAACTATGATAACAACCCTAGCAACATCAGCCATATTTGGCAAGGTCATACACTTAAACAGACTTGACCTTTACCTATATCCTTTACCTGCTAACATCATTTCCATCACATTTCCTTGTGTCACTGGTCCATGTAACTATAAGTAAATCTTGTATTACTTTGTACAGAACATACTTGAAGACACAATGTTTCATCAAAACATGTAGTATGTTCACACCATTAATAAAACTCCTCCTTACGCTTATGTATAAATCATTCTCTATCTACTTATTACTGCATGCTAAATTAACATAGTTGCACTGAAAGTTTAATTTAAAAATTTGTCTCAGTAAAATGCTTGATCAAAGTGATTCATAACTTCAGTTTAAAAACACAACACTTTTCACTCAACTTTTTAGTTCATTTCCAACACACTCAAAATACTTGGTAAGTAAAGTAGAAATTTTTTGCTACACTGCTTATAAATTTTAATATTTTATGCAGTCTCTGAAATAGTGTTTTACATGTAGTGTTAAGTCATTAGGAGGAACACTATTAGTTCATCATTGTCATAAGTTAGTTCTGAAAAAAATGTGCAGATAGAATTTAACGTATCATGTGGTATGCAATCAAGGTATTCAGATGCACAGTAATATTCATTATAATATGAGAAATAACACTAAGAATAAAAACAGTTCTTAAACTGGCTCCAGATTAAATAAAGTTGTGGTGATGGAAACACTAATTACAAAGTATTTCACATATAACCTAAAAATTGTACCTTGTACTTCTACAGTTGCACTTGTATCCTCTGAATCAGCATGGTTCTCAGCACGGCACATATATGTTCCCGTGTCTTCTTCACAAATGTTCTCAATCTGAAGACTCCCAACTCCAACTGTTCTAAAACGGCTGTCTAGGAGCCTTTAAGTAAAGATACATACAAAAAATCAGTTTCCAAACTGTAATACACATACGTATTTGGTCAAAACAGGTAATCTCGATCTAATTGCTTAGTTTTAGCATTCAGAAGTCAAAGCAATAGTTTCAAATAATGTTCCGAGCCAAACTTGGCAACACAGATTCAATTAAAAAATTACACATGTACACTCAATCACCTTCATAAAATACAAATATAACCCAATGTGTGGAAACAGCTTACATAATAAACAGAGCTTAATTCACCACAATTACATGTCATGTGCAATTTATACTGTGAATATCTGAACTGACATCTGGCAATGTATTATATTAGAACAATGATTACAAGATGTATTTTACAGCAGTGATAAGGGTAATCTTCCTCTCACTTTAATCAAAGATCCTTCCAATATACAGATATATCTTATGATTATTATCAGAGGTTTCATATTTTGGATTAAACAACTGCTGAAAAATTTAATAACATACAGAAAAAAAACAACGGAAACATTTCAGAAAACTGAATCTAAAAATATGATGCTTACGCAAGGTCAATAGTAACACCATCTTTCAACCAAGTTAACTGAGGGCGAGGGTTTCCATTAGCTGCACAATCTAATGTCACATTACTGCCTTCTGTGGTTATGACACTTTTGGGAGTGGCAATAAACTGAGGAGATGCTATTTTGTTTGCTTCCCCTAACATGATAAAATGTTATACTGGTTTTAGAGAAAAAAACATAATTTATTTAAGGTCACCACACACAAAATTTAACGTTAATGATTATTAAACAGAAAAATTATTTATCTGATCTGCAATGAGTAAAAAAAAGAAATTTTCTCTAAAGTACACACAATTTCAGAGATAATCCATAGTATAAAATAGATAATTTATACAGTACATTTTAATTACAACAAATGAAGATATGAGTGCTGTCACTCTAAAAAGCAATATGGTAAGTTATTATTCCAGTTAGAAATTCTATTATCTAATACACCCTATCTGATAATGCTTCACTGATCATGTATGTATGAAAAGTAGTGATTTACTTACAGAACAGAACTTGTATACTGGTAATCCTTCAACTGAATTGAAGTACAGTTTCTCAAAAAGAGCACATAAAAACAAACTATTTGTAAAAATACTCTTGTTTATTTGAACACTTTTTAAACCTTGCTACTTTTTATTCTTTTCTACACAAGGATAACTTTTTCTTATCCTAATGTTAGCAAAATAACCGATCAATCAGTTTAACATAAACTAAGCTAATTATAATATATCCATTAGGTTTTGCATGTGAGTAAGTGAATCACTGAAATTTATTTAAATGTATGCAGCAGCTTAATTAGGAAATCTCAGCAGAAACTGTTACCTCATGTTTACAGTTGTGATGTGAACTATGATTGTTACACTATATATTTTAGATCAAAACAGTACAGTAAACTCAACAAGCCCCCTCTCTTCAGCCCAGTTAGCTCAGTAATCGAACGGGTTACCTAAGTTAGCTATATATCTCCACATTGAGTAGGAAAATATAATTATAGACTTTGTTAATTTACAAATGGTTGAACTGTTACCTACTGAAAGATAACTGTAGAAATCTAATTACCTGTAACTAAATAAATCCTTACTAAGATTAACTGTAAACATTGGTATTAAGTCAATGAGTGGTGTGATTGGCCACTACACAAAAACAAGTAGAAATATTCACAGTTGCTGCATAGTAACAAATTCAAACCATTCTTTAGTTTAACTCAACAGTTGAATTCTAATTACATTAGCTTCAGCCAAAATATTTCTTGATTGAAATCATAAAAAGTTGTTACAACTCACCATAATCTAAGCTTAATGTTAATATTCCTCCCAAACTGACTCGGAACCTATTAATATTGGAGGCATTACACTTGTAAGTACCAGCATCTGAAATTTGTACAAGGTCAATCTCCAAAGCACCACTAGGGAGGACTACCATCCGTGCGAGATCTAACACTAATGGTTGTTCATCTTTGAGCCAGGTTATGTCAGGTGGAGGAATTCCCTGTATAGTACAAGGAAAGTATGCTGTCTGGCCTGGAAAAACAACCACATCTCTGGGTTCCTCTTCAAACCTGAGCAAAGCTGAAAATACATAAATTTTAAACATACTAAACTGTGTATTATGAGGAATAGAAAACTTTCAAAGACTGTGTAAAACTTAAATCCACTGATGATAAAAAAGCACCAATTTAAGCTTTTATCACAAATGCAAAAAACTATTCATTGGAAAGAAAAGTTAAAGTCTGGTAATTAATGTTTCAAAAACGGATAAATATCACAGAAAATAAAATTACAATGCACAGTCCATCTCATAGCAATGTAAACAGACTTATTCAGATAAAACAAATACTAATAACTGAGGATGTTTTAAAAACAACAAGCCTCCTGGTGGCACAGCAGTAAGTCTGAAGGCTAATAACACTTGAAACTGGGTTTCAGTTACCTTGATGGGCAAAACACAGACAAAATACTGTGTAGCTTTGCAGTTAACTATAAAAAGAAATTCTAAAATTAGATTATGGTACAAATATTTTAAATACAAGTTTCATTTGATTTAAAAACTATATGTTTTTCTCATATAGCAAATGTAATAACTTTAAAAAAAAACTTATGAGTACACACCAAGGACTACAACAGATGTTTTGTTTGTTTTGGAATTTCACGCAAAGTTACACGAAAGCCATCTGCACTAGATGTCCCTAATTTACTAGTGTAAGGCTAAAGGGAAGGCAGCTAGTCATCACCACCCATCGCCAACTCTTGGGCTACTCTTTCACCAAGAAATAGTTGGATTGACCATCACATTATATGCCCCCATGACTGAAATGGTGAGCATGTTTGATGAGACAGATTCAAACCCGCAACCCTCAGATTACAAGTTGAATGCCTTAGCCAACCTGGCCATGCCGGGCCTATAACAGATATGCAAGTTCAATGCAGTTATCAAAAAGAGTTAACCATTTTAAAACATTTTAGTAATCACTTTAAAAAATATTGTAGCTACATAATATAAACATATGAAAGTATTATTTTAAATTAGACCCAATGTTCACTCATTTATAAATAGATACATAACTATTATAGTGTGCATACATGTAGATAGAAACAATATTTTCAAATCTTAAATAACAAGAACATTCAAACTAAGCATGGAAAACAAAGTTCACTCAGTACAACAAACCCAACAATGATATTCTAAATAATTAATATTGCATTTACATTAAATTAGCCTATTTTCTTTATAAGTTTATGCTTTTTGAAAGTACTTATATTGATCATTTACAACTTTTCACCAGAAATATTAATTCACATAAAAAAGTTTTACTCTAGAACAATACATCCAGGTTACAAAACTTAAAGTTTTCACCAACATTTCAACTCTTCTAAATTACAATAGGAATTTTGTTTCATACCCAAACAGAATTCCAGAATCATACTTTGTTTTAATAATGTATAATATTAAAATTTGAATTATAATTTACATTTTGATAACAAACTTACAAACATAAATTCATAAAATTGTAGTTTAGTAAAATTTTGAATGCAATCAACAAACACAATGACATGACTTTTGACCAGGGGCATAGATCCTGGGGGTATATAATACCACCTTCATTTTAGGTGAGGGGTATGGTGCATACAATCATCTCCCCCTACAGTTTGGTCTGTTGAATTGTTTTATTGCATCAAAGACCTACAAATTGCATGTTTGTTCTTGTGATTCTCGTGTTCTTACCAATCAAATTACATAATTAGGCCTAAATGTAGGCTTTTTCAGTAGCCGTAATGTACACCTTTAATATAGGCATCCTTCTAAGATTTTTAATCTGAGCAATAGTTCATAAGTATCAGTCAGTAGGCTAAGTATACATGCAAGTATCGTGGTAACAAGATTACTGTGACTGCATGTTTACAACTTTCAGATTCACATAATCAGAGATTACTAATTTGGAAATTGAACAGTCCACATTTGTGATTGCAAAAATCACCCCCCCCCCATCGGGTGTAAAAAATCTACACCCTTGCTTTTGACCCATGATTTGTGTGAAGATGGTTAAGTCTCATTTCAAAAACTTGGTTGAACTTTTTTTTTTTATTATTATTTCAAATAACTTTTATAGTTTAAGTCTCACTTCACAAAGGAAATTTAATGTTCTACAACTTAGTTCAAATGCTTATGTTTTCTCATATTTTTCTTGTAATATAATAACTTTTATGTACAGACATAACCATAGTTGAACTCAGCATAAAAGATAGTATACAAATTTTATTCCTTTTATCTTTATACAGATTACATGAATTACTCACCCTCCTATAAATTTATTTTAAACAGCCATATAAACTGCAGACAAAATTAAGGCCTAAATCACTTTTTGAAGCAGTCTAGAGGTGCTTGAGAAGCCATGTTTGAATCCACACAAGGGACCAGACAATTATCTGAGGCTCATACTCAACTGGAGAGCAGATTACTGTTATAATATATGTCAGTAATAGTGTGTTTACATTCTGTGTTGTTTTTGGTTTGTTTGAAAACAATTTAGAATCATTATTTTGTAAATATGTTTGTCTTTCACTGTGTCTTGTTCTTTGAAGCTTTTGAGATGGACATAGTTTGACACCTTTTAAAATAAGTATTAACATTTACTTTAAGACATCACACAAGTGTTAAAACAATTAATGACTGACCCTATCCTTTAATCATTTACAACCTGTTATATACAGTTATAACATTTTGAATACAGCACAAATGTTTCCTTAAGTGTGACTCAGAACCTGCACAACAAAATGTATCAAATCTCATTATTAAGTTCCTAAATCGAATTTCTTATCATCAGATGCATATTACACAGTCAGGTGGAAAAGATCAATTGGTATTACAAGTTTGGATGTGTCTGTACTTACATGCCACCTGCAGTTTTGCAGACCGACTAACAATCGTTCCGAGATGCTCTATTGTTGCCACACATTGATACACACCTTCATCCGGCCGCTCTGTTCGAGTATGATGAACACTACTGAAGTAAAGGGAACCATTTTGTAAAACTGACCTGGAAGAGGAGAAAAATATTATTTAAATCAGCTTCTATTTAGTTTATTTTAACTTAGTTAGAAAACACAATATAGCTAAAATAAATTTATGTTCTAACTCTGTATTCCAGTTTCTTCGTCTCCCTAAAAAAAGCAATAGTCAAACAGAATAGAATTATTAGCTTATAACTGTAGTTTACAAAAATTACAAATTAATTTGATGCTTGTTAAAAATTATTGTATTAAACATTACTGTAATTTTTTTTGTTATGCTCCTCTAATTACCATTACAGCACAAGTAAAATTTTCAAAATATATTTTAATATTTTAACTAAATTATACCAACAAAGATTCAAAATGAAAAAAAAATATATATATATATATAAAATCCTAAAAAAGTAAATAACATAAAAGAAAGAAAGAAAAATATGTAATTAAAGAAACTAGTGCAGTGCTGAGGAAACTAGAACTTCATAAGTAATGTTTCAAAATGCACCCTTGATTTTTTTTGGATGGCTAATGCTGATAAGTATTAAGTGCTAAAAAAAGTTCTTAATTGCTTAATTACTTGAATAAAGTTGCATATTTTAATAAATTAATTCATTTAAAGTTACTAATATTGGAAAGAGATTATTAAAACACACCTATATATATAAATAGCTTAATAAAAGCTATTACCTGTCTGCTTCTTATGAAAATTTATATTTCAAGTTTTCAAAATCTATTTTATATAACTTATAATGACACATGAAATGTCAATTTTTTTTTCTGTCACTATAATGCTTTAAAAATATATTGACTAGTTAGCTGAAACTGAATAAATCTATAATTAGATCTCTTTTCTTTTTGTACTTCTGACCTCAAGTTCATATGCTAAAAACAAAAATGTGGAAAATGCTCTGAACAATAATGATTCTTCTACAGTAAGTTATCAAAATCATGTAAAAGTGATGACATAATAATAATAATAATAATTTTAATAACAAATCTTTAAAATAAAGGACATTTTAACATTCTAATAACATTGGTGGAGCAATAAGCCACTAAACATTGTTACAAACATTTATTTTTGATAGAATGGGGTAAACACATTAACAGAGAATCATTTTTTAATTTATTGTTTAAGACATTTCAAGATGACTAATTAGAAACAGTAGAAACAATTTATCCTATGTAATGACACAGAATGTCTTAAATCTCAGATTACAATCCTTCTACCTATCTATATATTATATTATTTCATGTTTCTGCTTTTTACAACACAGTGCAAAGAACTAGGTAAAATCACCAATTTTACATTTAAATATCTAGGGAATCTCCAGCAATGAAGTAGATTTAATCGTAATACTGAAGATATTTATGTACATACTTTTGAGTTTCTATGGTCCATACATTATTAAGAGCTCTGTAGTCAAGAAAGTAAAAGATGCACAATAAATTATTTGAATAAACACTTCAGGAAAAAAAGTGTTTAAAAAAAGTGATGGTGTTTATTTACACTTCTATCACTAATTCTAGGGTTAAAGGGTATATGCTAAATACTTTACTTGTACTTATGTTTAATATAATACCATTCACTGTGTACACTTTTCTATGCTTTACCATCCACAAATGCACAAATTAGACTCCAATTGTGTTATTTTCTGGCAAACCCGCAAATAATAACAAATTAATTAAAAAAAATAAGAGAAGTGTTCTTAGTTTATAACTTGACTATAAGATAATGATCAAGTCAAATGTAAATAAATGAACAAGGTCTTCATCATCACATATAAACAAAAAATACAGATGGAGTCACAGTTAATTCTACTGGAAAGTGCTTAGCTCCACAGCTTTATTTCTCACAAAAACAGCTCCTGTTGAGCTAAATGCAACAATTTTCAACTATAATTTTCTCTTCACAAGCTCCCAATAGAAGAGGCTATAAAACGTGTTCTTAATTTCAACAGGCCAAGTTGCCTTCTTTAATCAGTCGACAGCATCACTTCGTGTGTGTGTGTGTGTGTGTGCGTGCGTTTTCTTATATCAAAGCCACATCGAGCTACCTGGTGAGCCCATCGAGGGAAATCAAACCCATGATTTTAGCATTATAACTCTATAGGCATACCTCTGTACTAGCGGGGTGCTCATTTGTGACATTTGTTCTCCCACAGCATTGTTCACCTGTTATATTCAATCAACCTCAACCTACCCTATAAAGAACTGCAATATTATCTTAGGCAGAATAGACATAACCTGCTGTATAATAGAGAAAAAATAAGCAAAGCAACTGGAATAAAATAAACTTAGCAACTTTCTCAACTACATGTTACTACAATTACACAGTAAGATTAAACACCTGAAAAGAAGTTTAGACATTATCTTATATCTAATTTTGACACACAGAAGTATTATAATATATAACTGGAATGTGTTAGGTATTTATATAACTTAATGCAATACCATAGTGAAACTTCACAACTTCTCTAAGACCTATCATCCAGACAAAAATCATCTCCATAAGAGTAGGTTACAAGTGATTTTCTTCATGGAATCTTTTTAAAAATATTTTCTCACATCATTCACACACTTTCACAAATAATATTTTATGCAGTGTATAGCATGTAAGTGGTTTTATAATGTCTTCTTAATATCAATATTCCATAAGCATTCATCTGAAATGATTAAAAAATTCAGTATGGATATGAGAATCTGATAATCACTTTTCTCATAAAATGGCATTACAATTCAGTTGATAAAGAAATTGACAATTTAATATGAAAAGTACTAAATAATTATACCTGCAAAAAAAAAAAAAAAGACATGGAAGAAGTAGGCCTACAAAAAGGCTCTTTGAAACCAGTACTACAACCCCATCAGACAAAATTTTTGAAATTTGACTCTTGAAGGAAAGGGAAAATTATAATGAAATCTCATTAATGTTATCATTGCATCAAATATTGTTGATAAATAGATAGATACAGTGCCTAATATCTGAAAAAAATAAAAAAAAGCCAACCAATCCCTGTTAATATATGTGAGATGGCTGGGGGAGTTTTAGTTTTAAAAGATAAGAATTTAAACATCATTAAGTGTACTAATTATGAGGAGAATGAGTGAAACTAATGTAGGTGCTTAATCTAGATGATATCAGTTTGTAGTGCAACCAAGGAAGTCTTAAAGGTGGTTATTTTCCTTATTTAGATTTCTATTTTTAATAACAAATTAGGTTCTATATCTTAGATTCTGAAAGATCTGACAAAACTTAAGCATTAGTAGATAGACCAATGGATGATTTTTTATTATTATTATTCCTTACAGAATATTCTCAACTTTTATCACATTTCTATAGTATCTGTAAAATTTAACACCTGCTCATCTGGCTTGTATAACCAATATTCTGCCATATGAACTTACAGAAAAAAGTGTTATCTAACATGATTAACTAAATAAACAAGATAAGTAAGTCCTACTTTTAATATAATACAGTTAATAAGGTAAACTTCAAAATGATTTTATAATCTGTAAATTTAATAAGAGATATGGATGAGTCAGCATACAAATTAATTGAAAGTTTTAAAAATCCGTTAACAGACTTGTAGCTTGAAACCACCAGAGGATGTTTTCCAGCTTTACACACAATTGATGCATTTTCAAAATAAACATATCATAAAGATAATGAAATTAAATAATTTCAAGAAACTTCTTTGAGCAGAATAATATTAAAATAAGTGATATTGTGGTTCTTCACGATATTCTGTAAAAAAAAAGGACAAAATAAAAAGGAGAGAAAACAGTTTAACGTTTTAAATAAATTAAAGAAGGTTTGTAAATCCACTGAAAACCTAGTATGTATTAATGATATTTTGTATCAGTAAATTTATAATGTTTTTTTTGTTTGGTTTAATCTTTCATTGTTGCAGTGAAAATAAATTTAATATTATATGAATAATTTTTAAAATTCTGTTTTTGTTATTTTCTTTTATTAAACATAAGACTATACAATGTGCTAATTGTATTGTAAACATGCAGTTTTTAGCACTATAAGCCCTCAGGCATCTTGCTTAGCTACTAAAGGAAAAGTTTTTTTTTTGTTTTAAATGAAGGTGATAATAAATGACTTAATATTTATGCCAATGTTAAAATAAATTCTCAGATATCCCCTGTAAGATCTGTCTTAAAACATTTTCTCTGTTATATACTTGTAGAGGAGTTTGCATTTCTTTTCTAAATGGTGTCTTTAATGACTGTGGTAAAAAAAAATACCAAACTTGTTAATTGGTGTGAGTTTAGTGGAGATATTTAAATCAGCTTTTGTGGCAGTTAGATGATTGGATGGTGGAGAAGAAGTACTTTCGAACTCTCAAAAAGATTTCTTATCATGATACAAAATGTTTCTATTGATTAAAGAATAAAACAAAATTCTTTCAATAGATCAGAGAATTATTTGTCTGATCATAAAACACTGTTCAAGGCAAAATGAGCAACATTCAAAATTTTGACTTTTTCAATGACAGGAAAAAGATACATTTAATTTTTTATAATATTAAAAACTCGTGTTGTTACTTTTGTATAAATTTAAAAATTGTAAGCAATAATAAGCACACAAACAAGCAACAAAAGAACCTAAGAATCCTTGTACACAGTGCACAGTAAATTCAGAACACAATGAAAAGCTTATTAAGGGATTCACTCACTTTCTTGCATCTCCAATGAAATTCAACACTGTTCCTTCCCTTTTCCACTGAATTTTAGGGGTAGGGTTTCCTTCAACATCACAATTTAACAGAGCAGGGTTGCCTTTCACAACAACCAAGTCTGTTGGCTCTCCAGTAAAGTGGAAAGTTGTGAAATCTACTGCATCTCCTAAAAGCATACCATAAAAAATGAAGTTTTGAAACAGGTCTGAATTACTGCAAAGCATATTTTCATACAGATTGTAGTTCACTAAATATTAAATTTTCTGACTACCAAACATTTTTTTTTCATTACGTTTTCTAAAGTATTGGATTACACAGGTTTAAAGGATGTAACTGTAAAGTCAGAACCTATCTATCTACTCTTAAAAGATTTTTTTTTTAAACAACATTCAGTTAGTATCATAGCGTACTCAACAACAAAACATTTTCTTGAAATGTAACAACTGAAAACTGACTTTGTAGGACACAAGTATACACCTGTTACAGATAAACAACAACTGTAAAGTTGTGATATAAAAAAACACAAACAATTGACTGGTGTATTTTTTTTTGTCACACCTAGATATATAAGTAATTAAGGTAATTTAAACTTAGGCTTATGTGTAATATTATGAGCACTACTGTCCCTCTTCTCACACATATACAAAGGGCAAATATTTCCTTTAATCATTGAAAGTATTCCAAGCTCCTGTATCCTAGAAAAATTACTTCACAGTGTTATTCAATGAAAACAATCTACACATGATCAAATTAACAACCACAATATAGAAAATAAACTAATTACTATCTAAAACTTACACTAAAAGCAATTAATTTATCCTATAGACTAATAAACACAACATTTTTCTGCATTATTTTCAAGAAAAATGTCTGAACTTCGTTTAGTTGCCAGAAAATACACTTAATACCCCGAGCGCTTTCAGAAAGTTCACTTTCCTTCATGAGATATATTATTTAGACTGACTAACAATATAAAAAGTAAATGTTAGTATCTTTGAAACTGTTACAACAAATGTGCTGCTAACAGGTTTAAATGTTAAATTCGTACGTTTAGGCGAAGCGAACAAAACTGATATCAAATTCAAACCACTTCCTTGCCGAGGTTCTCACGTACTGAGTACCCCGACCTTCGTATCTTTTTTTTTTTTGTCAATTTGAGTACCCCGACTTTCGTATCTTTTTTTTTTTTTTGTCAATTGATATATGGTTGGAATATTAAACTTTTTTAGTCTTTTCAGTACAGAAATAATTTATTTTCATTTGTTTTCACATGATTGTCACTTTTCTATAACCGAATTATTTTTATGAAATACAGGTACACACTATTCTAAGAAACTTTTATCTTTCGTGTTCTCTTTGAAAATTATAGCTCCAGAAAAAATTGACACAACCAACTCTTCAACAAGTCAAATTGTATTTTAACCAAGCGTGAAAAATAGGTACAGAAAAAATGGAAACTAGAATCAAAGAACAAAAAAACCACTTTCACACGTTTTTGAACACTGCAAATCAAATAAACACACCATAACCATAGAAAACACCCCCATACTAAGTAGGGAAACAAATATAAATAAACATAAAATCAAAGAAGTCCTACTTATGCAACAACTAAAACCAAAATTAAACCAGTATAAAGGAACACTTATATACCTATTTATCAACAACCTAATATCCAACTGCAACGTCCTCTATAATCCCGTACCCGTTTATACTCTCGCCCCTAAGACATATGTTCGGCAACGGTCACTTACAAAATCTCTCTTTCTTAAACTGGAGATGACCTAGATAGGAAGTCGAAACGTTATTCTCTCCTTATCAATAAAGGTGTTAATACCCATATTATCCGTTCTAAGATATATTTTTATTTCAAGTGGGTTTCTCATCATCAAGAATGTTCGATGTTTTTTACGCACTTCAGGGTCACTGGTATTATTCAAAAGAAAGAAAGTATATTCTATATTTCTCTCTATATATGTGTATATTAAAAATTCAAAAACTTACTGCATTGCTCACGAAATTTAAGCTATGAACTTATTTATTTGGAGGCTTAACTACTACAAAGCATAACGTGACGGTTTAATGTGTTTGTGTTTCTTTTATAGCAAAGCCACATCGGGCTGCATGCTGAACCCACCGAGAGGAATCGAGCACCTGATTTTAGCGTTGTAAATCTGTTGACTTACCGTTGTACTAGCGGGAAGCGTGTCGGTTTAAGTAAACAAATATTTGTGCTAATACTAGATGAGACCAGTGGCGGTGATTTCCTTTGTCTTTTTTTTTTTTTAAAGAAAAATTGTAATTTTAAAGGAAACAACCATTTTTATAGACAAAAAACAACATAAAGTACGATTCATAAAAACAAAAGAAGATATTAATCTGTGACAACTGCTAATGCTATTAAAGGTAAGTTTTGCAATGCTTTAACGGATAAACTGTATCTCATCCGTGCAAGACCTACAAAGGCGAAATGTCCCCTTCTTACGACGACGCGTCGTGTCTTACCTTTCATTCAACTCGAATAGCCCTGCACCAATAAAAACACTATAAATATCTATCACAGTTATACCCTTTAAAGACTGTTGTGGATTTGTTTTATCGAAATGCGTTTTCAGAAGATAGCGAAATGAAACACGCTTTAAAAAACTTTTTTCCTGTGAGACCGAAGAAACTCCGGTTTGAATATTTTTGGAACCAGCTTCACCTGAAGCACAGAAGAACTATTTGTAACCAGAGGTAAACTTTCACAGAGGTCAATCCAATGTTTAAATATGTGCAGCAGTCAGTATTTTATTTAAAAGTATAAAAAAATTGATGGAATAGCGGAACTTTCTTTTTTAAGTTTATCCTTTTTGTGTTTGTAACAGTGAAAATTAAAGAAACCTTATTTTGTTTTGAATTTCATGAAAAGCTACACGAACGTCATCTGCGTTAACCGTAAATACTGTAGCAGTGAGAGACTAGAGGAAAGACAGCTAGTTATAACTACCTACCGCCAACTCTTGGGTTACTTTTTTCCGAAAAAATAATGGCCCGGCATGGCCAGGTCGTTAAGGCGCTCGACTCGTAATCCGAGAATCGTGGATTCGAATACCCATCGCGCCAAATATGCTGTCAGGCGTTATAATGTGACGGTCAATCTCACTATTCGTTGGTAAAAAGTAGCCCAAGAGTTGGCGGTAGGTGGTGATGACTATCTGCCTTATTTGCTAAATTAGGGACGACCAACGAAGATAGCCCTCGAGTAGCTTTTCGCGAAATTCAAAACAAACCAACCAACGAATAATGGGATTGACCATCACGATAAAATGCCTCCGCAGCTCAAAGAGTGAGCATATTTCATGCGACAGGGATTCGAACAGGCGACTCTCAAATGCTCTAACCAGCTGGCATTGGTTTGTTTGTTTTGGAATTTCGCACAAAGCTACTCGAAGGCTATCTGTGCTAGCCGTCCCTAATTTAGCAATGTAAGACTAGAAGGAAGGCAGCTAGTCATCACCACCCACCGCCAACTCTTGGGCTACTCTTTTACCAACGAATAGTGGGATTGACCGTCACATTATACACCCCCACGGCTGGGAGGGCAAGCATGTTTTGCGCGACACTCGGATTACGAATCGCATGCCTTACGCGCTCGGCGGCTGGCATTGGAAGAAAGCCAATTGATAATTGTGATAATTATTTTACTCCTACATTTAATGCGGTGAAAAAAAATCTGAATTCTGGGAGAGAATGAGGCACCGACAACTGGAAGCATTTTATTTGCAATGATGAAACAGCAACTTGTTCTGATAATAATACACACGTCTCAACTGGAAGCATCTTACTTGCAATGATGAAACAGCAACTTGTTCTGATAATAATACACACGTCTTAACTAAAAGCATCTTACTTGCAATGATGAAACAGCAACTTGTTCTGATAATAATACACACGTCTCAACTAAAAGCATCTTACTTGCAATGATGAAACAGCAACTTGTTCTGATAATAATACACACGTCTTAACTAAAAGCATTTTACTTGCGATGATGAAACAGCAACTTGTTCTGATAATAATACACACGTCTCTATTCTATATTCAGATATTTCAGCGAGTCAAAAGTTGAGGGCTCGTGTCTTCATTGACCCTTTCACCATCACCTTCTTTATTCCATTTTCTATGCCGAGAAGCATTAATAGATTCACAACTGGATAAGGTACATGTGTCATATTTACGTCTGTAAATTTATTTATCAAAAAGATAACAGACAATGATGTTTTTGTTTGTTTTTTTCTCAATTATTTATTTTTAAACCATCAGTGACTAAATATATTTTCAAAGGATAATGATATTCAACATGAGTATTTTTGTATATTTATTTAACATTTTAAATAAACAATACTGTTACAAACCAGGTCACTCACATTTAGGGTTAGGGTTTCACGACGGAATGAATGAAACAAAAAATAAGAGAACTCCATGGCTACACAAGTTTTGAAAACCACGAGCCTATGGTGTCTAGACTGATAAATATCCAATTACTTTAAAACACAGAAGTAAAATATTTAACATTTTTAACATAAGTCTCTCGCACACAAGGGCCCGGCATGGCCAAGCGTGTTAAGGCGTGCGACTCGTAATCTGAAGGTCGCGGGTTCGCATCCCCGTCGCGCCAAACATGCTCGCCCTCCTAGCCATGGGGGCGTTATAACGATACGGTCAACCCCCCTATTCGTTGGTAAAAGAGTAGCCCAAGAGTTGGCGGTGGGTGATGATGACTAGCTACCTTCCCTCTAGTCTTACACTGCTAAATTAGGGACGGCTAGCACAGATAGCCCTCGAGTAGCTTTGTGCGAAATTAAAAAACAAACAAACTCTCTCACACAAACACACGATAAAGCTCACACGTGTTCGACACACATCTTTTTATAACAAATGGCTAAAATTTCAATATTCTGACATTTTAATGAATAAGATTGATTACTGTATATAAATATGTTTAAAACACAAAGAACGATTTGAAAGGTTATAATTAATTAAAATAACAGATCAATTGGAGAATACATCCCCACCTTTTTATTATTTAATGAATGTAATTGGTTAAAATAATTATCAATTTATAAAGACAGCACTAAATAAATACAGAAAAATATATGTAACAATAAATACAATATTTCAGGGCACAAGCCCGCACACGTTTTTGACTGATGTGGGCCATGATTAACCATTGCGACTAATACTACAGACACACATTGCATATATGACATGGGTGATTTATTCTTTGATAAATATCACAATGGTACAGCAAATACATGCACTAGGTATACGAAAGGATTACACAACTCTTGGTTTGTTTGTAGCCACGCATAAGTCTATAAAGTGGCCCACCAAGGTTATTGAAACCCAGTTTTAAAGTCCACAGATTTACTGTTGTGTTACTGAAGGACGAATTACTCTTGAGGAAAATAAGAAAATGATTTGTTTGTAATTACGCACAAAGCTACACAATACGCTATATATGTTCTGCCCACCACAGGTATCAAAACCCGATTTCTACTGAGGAGGGGTCGAGAAAATGGTAAGGCAGACATAGACATACGTTAGGTATACGGCAGGTTAGAAGACATTATGTGTACAACATAAGGGGTGAAATACTAGAAAATATGTTTACAGTAGAAGATTTAACACCTATCACAAGTTGTTTAACACGACCAATAAAGTATAATTTTTAAGATGTCGATATCAAAAAACTTTCTGATTTTAATGTCTTTCCAAACACTTCAACTTTCTGTCTATCTCCAGTGATGTTTACTCTCTTTTGTTTCCTTCCCCCGAGATCCAGTGATACCCTGTTCCATCTATCGGCCACAGATCTGCAGTTGGTTTGAGACAAGAAAGAAAGGCGATGACTCATCCACCGTGACGAAATCACCGATCTCAGGCTGCAGTGTACAGAGGAACGTAAGTACCACACGGCCCGCGGGAAAATCCTTCGTGAAAGCTGTTCTCGTAAATATTACATCTCAGTAAATTCTGTGAAATTACGTTCGAAAACTTACCCTTTTTCTCACACTGCCGTGATTGAAAAGCAATATAAACTCATTCTTATTATTATTAAGCCAAACCGTTAGAATGTGTTAACAGTCTAACTATTAGTAGTAGAACTGAGGAAATATAAATTCACGATAAAGTCTGCTATCAAAGCAATGTTGTGATTCGCCATAAATAAATAAAAATTTATAACAACAGGATAAATAATTTCTGCCAATAGTTACAAATTTTCGTATATGTATACATTTGTACTTTGCTGTTCAATTCGTTCGGTACCTTAACTGTTCTGTTCGGTGGATTAGATGGTTTAACGTATCTTGAATCACTACCGTGATTCATTCTCTAAAGCACAAGTAGAAACAAGCGTGAAAAAAAATCAAAGTTTTTACTTCAGTTTATTGCTTGGCAAAGCTAAAATATTTTAAACTCTTAAGCATACAAGAATGTGGTAGAACAATAAGTTAACTCTTTTTCTTTATGTTGTAGTTACGCGCAAAGCTACACAGTGAGCTAACCATCAGTGCCGTGTGCACTACGTGTATCGAAACCCTGCTTTTAGTATTATAGGCTTTCAGATTTGCCGCTGAGTCACAGCAGATGATGATTTCGTAACCTACGCGTTTGCACTTAAAAGATCACTGTTTGTTGTTGTTGTTGTTTATTCTCTAGGGGGGGGGGGAGGTGTCAAATAATGGTTTAATTGGCGAACCGCGAGACGAATAGTCAGCAAACTTTGCAGCTGCCCGCATGACTCTCAGGGAGTAAGTACATAAGGGGGTAAACGTTCTAATCTATACCCACTATGTAACCCCGGGATCCCTATATCTTCCCTGTGTGTTGTGTCTGCTTGTTACTGACGAGCACCCCCAGTGCCTCAGCGGTATGTCTGCGGACTTAACAATGCTAAAATCTGAGTTTCGATACCCGTGGTGGGCAGAGCACAGGTAGCCTTTTATCAAACGTAGAAAGTATACCTATCGAAAGAGACATGGAAAGTTGGCATTCAAATCTTGCTCCTTACCTCACTCGCGAGGGTCTTAGACGCGTCTTTCCCGTGCATTGAACGGGTATGTCAGCTAATAAAGTTTAAACGACCACTTGCAAACGCATTACTTAGTTTTCAAAAGAAATAAAGCAGAATGCCTCGCACGTAATAAGAGCTTTTCAAGCGTGTAGTACAGAAATGTCTGGGTTTGAAATGCAAATGGAAATACGACGATTTAATGTTTCTTAGCTTGCCGAAAAATGTGTCACAATAAGAGACTGTATTAAAATTAAGTTAAGTAAAATAGTTCATATTTTTTATCGCACTTTATAATGTTTACAAAAACGGCTAATGAGCCGTAAGATGCATCAAAATTCGCAAGAATACAATTAACAAAACGTTAAGCCTATCTACGTATAAAAAAACAACAACAAGAAAAACAGTAAACATAATGTGTTCCTTGTCCGTAAGAGTGGGGGTTGGATCTATTGAAGAATTCTGGTTTTCAAGGGTGGAGGAGTCAGGTTCAAACCCGTGCAATAACCCAAAATATTCCCCACATTTTAAACTGAATTTATTATAAGATTAACAACGATAGTAAATCCCTTAAAGTGTACAGTGGATGACATGTGTGTCTCTGATTGACTGTTTTCACTCAAGCCATAATTCAAAAGTATGGACAATGGAAGTGACCTTAGTAGCATTACCATAAATAAACATGCTTGTCCTTTAGAAGTATGAAAGAATCCTTACAAACACATTGTTGTGGAATCATTTAACGTCTATTTATTAGCTTAAAGTGAGCTAACAAACGTCACAGAAATCTGATGACACGTGATATTGATTTTCTTTGTATTTTATTGATAGCAGTTTATACAAAAAATCCATACTTTGTACATAATTTAGTTGTGATTGTATCTGGTTCTCATATTATCAACCTGAGTAGCATTTTATGCAATATATATATATGGACTGAACGACCAAAGAAACGAACTTAAGATTTAGATATAGCCAGTCCTAACTGTTTACCAGATGGGCAAACTAGTCACAAAAGTCACAGGAAATGCGGAACATTTTCGAAGATATATGGCGATTCCGAGCTCCAAGCCTTTCAATCTGCGTTTCGGCATGCTGTCCACTTGGTCACACTCGACCCTTTCGAACACAACTACACTTCTGCTACTTTATTTTGGATTAAGAGCATTTGCTGATCCCTCAGTAACAGCTTGGTCAACGATTTCCGGAACATCCCAAGCATGGAGAGTCATTCACTTCTGTTTCGTTACTTAAGTACTCGATGGAAAGGAAAGAGTTATGTGTTGTATGAGCATGCGCCACGACAGGACTTGACAGAGGATTATCACGTGACTCAGCCTCTCGAAAAGGATTTATTGCTGTTGACAACAGGAGTTTCACAGAATGAAAGGAAACAGTATACATAATAAAACTGATGCAATAGTGAGGATTATCGCAGTTTACTTGTACGTATATTTACCTTCGAAATACATGTCTTGTTCCACCAAATCACAAGTTTACGGCATCGAATAAGACCTGAAAATGGGTTTTCATTGTATGAGGGAGATTAGGTTTGCCAACTAAACAAAATAAACCGTGTATTGAAATCAGGAAACGTGTATTGTTTTACACCATTAAATAGTTACTCTATTCGATGTTTAAACTGAATAACAACATTAGTGGTTAAGCCTAACGTGTTTCGACTAGGAAAGAGGATTAAACAAACATTTCACAACAGCAGAGAAATTAGAATTTACGAAAATATAAATTGTACAGTATTTCTACCATCGAGTAATTGTTACATCCTCACATTTCTGCGTTACATTACATTACAGTATGGTTATTTCACAGAAACAAAACGAAATAACCATTTAAAGGTAGATCTTTTTATTTGCCATTTATATCTTTTATAAACTAGAATGCTTTTTGTTTTTAATTTCTTTCACTGCGTAAATTTAAGACGTCGGGCCTGGTGGTTAGGGTCGCAGGTTCGAATCCCCGTCACACCAAGTATAAGGTTTGGTTTGAATTTCGCGCAAAGCTGCAGGAGAGCTAACTGTGCTAACCGCCCAGGATTTAGCAGTGTAAGACTAAAGGGAAGGCAGCTAATCATCACCACCCACCGCAAACTTTTGGGTTACTCTTTTACCAACGAATAGAGGGATTGATCACAACATTATAACGCCTCACGGCTGAAAGGACGAGCATGTCTGGTGTGACGGGGATTCGAACCCACAATCCTGTTAAATTAGGGATGGCTAGCGCACATAGCCCTCGTGTAACTTTGCGTAAAACAGGAAAACAAATAATTTTGAACATTATACAACCATTACAAAGCTGCAGGAGAACTTAAAAACACATACATAGTAATAAATGAAAAACAAAAAATATTCTTATAGTATGGTTCACCTAAATTACTCCAACTGAATGAAAATTACAACCCGAAAAAGCTCCATATTTAACACCTACAAGTCAAAATGTTGATATTACGTTAATCTGTTTTACACAGTTTCGTAAATAATTCATTTTTCTACTTTCGAATGAACTTACTCAGTATTCATGATTCAGCAAAACATAATATTGAGTCAAAATTAGAAATATTTTATATAGTAAAAAATACTTTACATATGACATAATTATTAACTTGCTATTCTAATCAGTTTATTTCTGATGTGTATTCAACCCTAACTGCTTACCAAAAGGACAAAGACGTCACAGCTATCTTTAATAATCCAACAGCAAGAAAGGTGTCACGTTCATAACGTGCTCCCAGATGGAAATGCGAAACGTGCTCGGAAGTATTTGGTGATTTAAGTCCCAAGCCTCTAAATTTGCTTTCCGGCTATCTACTTGGCCACATCAGACCTTTTCAAACACAGTTACATTTATACTACTTACCTTATGATTAAGTCTCTATATCTTTACCAAAACAAATGATTGATTGGTACTAAGCACAAAGTTACACAATCGGCTATTTCTACTCTGCCCACTACGGGTATCAAAGCTCGGTTTCTCTTGTTGGTAGTACACAAACACACTGCTGTCCTACTGGGAGACGGCAAATTAGCTCTTCTTCAATTATATTATTATTTTAACTCATGTCATCGCGGTTTCCTTCCAAACCTTGATCTCGTTTTGATATGAACTGATCATCTTATGTAACTACAGTAATAATTAATGGAGAGTTACTTATATAAGAATATCATTCAACAAAGATAACGCTAATAACAATAACATATTTCATTGCAAACAACGCAGCTGAAACAACATGAAACTTCTTTAAATGCCCTCCAGTAGCTCAGCGGTATGTCTGCGGACTTACATCGCTAAAAACCGGGTTTCGATACCCGTGGTGGACAGAGCACAGATAGCCCATTGTGTGGCTTTGCGTTTAATTCAAAACAACAACAACAACAACAAATTGTTTAAATAAATTGACATCTATGATTTATTACTATTACTGTTTTGATTATCATAAAAGCCTCTTCGGTGACAAAACACTGTTATATAAGAGAAGCATGTGCACTTTCTAAATCACCCACTTGTTTTAAGCTATAAATTTTAAAGAAAGAAAACACAAAACAGATTGAATCTGAAAGACAACAGTGCAAAATAATTCATTATTGTTGTTGTTATGGCGCAAAGCTATATTATGGATTATCTGCGCATTATCTACAGAGGGGAATTGAACCCTAGATTTTAGTGTTGTTTGTTCATTTCGAGCAACGCTATACGAGGGCAATCTGTGCTAGCTGTTCCAAATTTAGCAGTGTAAGACTAGAGGGAAGGCAGCTAGTCATCATCACCCACCCTCAATTCTTGAGCTACTCTTTTACCAACGAATAGTGAGATTGACTGTCCCATTATAACGCCCCCACGGCAGAAATGGCGAACATGTTTGATGTGACGGGGATTCGAACCCACACACCTCAGACTACGAGTCCAGCGCCTTCACCCACTTGGCCATGCCGGGCCTTTTTAACGTTGTATGTCCGTAAACTTATCACTGATTTAAGGATGGCAGGGAGAACGAATTCAATATAATAATGTTAATAATAATAAGACATCATAATTTATACAACAAAACACTTACAGGTTGTTCTTAGGACCGAAGTTTGCTCTTGTAATATCTGTATTAAACAAAAAGAATTTCATCCATAAATAGTAATCTAAGATATTAGCGTTAATAACAATGGTTAAATAAGGTTCAATAAAATAGTTAGCTCTCCCGAACTGAAAAAACAAAATCACTATCTGCCTGTATATTCCTATTTTGTTGGCTTGTAATGAATTTCGCCCAAAGGTATACAATGGCTATCCGCGCTGCGAGGCCACAGAATGGTTCATGTTGTACAATAAAGTACATAAATTCCAACAAATTGTTAATGATATGTTTTCTTACGAACACAAACTCCAAATTTGGTCAACCAAGTTAGGACGGAGAGTGCGATTCTTGGGCAAGTTACCCTTAAATACTTCAAACTTTATAAAGAAATAAACATACAGTTAAAGAAAAAAACAATCCGCATTATAACTGTTATAACATATATTCCATTCCTGAAGGTCAGAGATATGTAATATCATTACTTATGAGTTATTAGCTATACGCTGAAAGTTTGGCGAAATATTGGAAAACCAACGAATATTAGGAAACTAAAACATCTTCAGTTAGCAGTTTTTCATAAATTTGTAAACCTGTTGATTTAAAATGGTTTGTATTCCGTTAGCCGTTTGTAAAGTTTTGAATCAAATAGCATCACTAAAAAGTCTACTTGTTGACGAGGTTGGTTTTAAACTGCCGTGACAGGGCAGTTAGGATAGGCAGAACAAAGTCTGTCATACCTTTTTGCGTCACATTCAAGCGTCTTTTAGAATGTTAAGTAGCACGTATCCATCCTCTACAAATAGATGGACAACATTTTATCCCTCTACTTGGGTGTGGGATAAAACATTTAAAATAGTCATTAAAAACGCTAAAAGATTTATGGGAAATCTTGTGCATATATTAGTAATTTGATCAGCAAAGATTAATAAACAATGATTTGTGAGTGTGTGTGCCACATGTTTCAACAGAACACTGGTCTGTCTTCTTCAGTTCTGAAGACATACAGAGAAATGGTTTGTTTTGTTTAGAAATTCACGCAAAGCTACACGGGGGCTATCTGCGCTAGCAGTCCCTAATTTTGTAACGTAAGACCAGAAGGAAAGCAGCTAGTGATCACTAGCCACTGCCAATTCTTAGGCTAGTCTTTTATCAACGAACAGTGAGTGGGATTGACTATCACATTATAACGCCCTCATGGCAGAAAGGGAGAGCACGTTTGGTGTGATGGGGATTCGAACCCGCGACTCTCAGATTACAAGTAAATCGCCCCTAACCATCTGGTTCCTTGTATACATATTTCTAAAAAGTTTGAGTTTCTCTTTACATTCTATGTGTGTCCGTAGTTGTTAAGTGTTTTAATAATATACCCATGATTTTTGTGTATACAAAATCATAGGTACCGAAGCGTACGGGTGTAAAAATAATAATATAAACAGGGCATAGGTCACACCCCTTTTACTATTTTTTGAAGTAGTACAGAAACGTGCAGCACAAAACGTCACTTGAGGTTGATGTTGGCTTAACGTATTTTATCATCACTTCTTCACTCACATGAGTCTTCATTTGCAACATTAAGACAATAAAATCGAAACTGCTGTCTAACTTGAGCCGTTTGATTAATTGCTTACTAATTTGAACTAAACCTCTGGAGAATTCATCCAAAGATTTAATCGAAAATGCAGCCAGTTCTTCACAACAACTCGTAATCCTAGACAGACAGACAGATGAATAACTCTGTTCTATGTACATAAAAACAAAAGTACCTCTCCCCAGTGAGAGGTAATGTTCACGTTAATTTATCAGTTGAAATGATTTCCTGAACTTTAGAAAGGTTACTTGTGTTGCACTGTAGGTTTCACACAGATCCAAAGCTCTAAGCAACTTGTACCACCCACCGTGAATGGTAACAGTTAAACATTTCAGTCGTGCCAAAAGCCACTCAATAACAACATATGGTAAATCTAGGTTTTTATTATTTAAATTATGTCACATTTTGGAATGTAAATGATAATGTGATTAATGCCTGAAAATTCACTGTAGAATATCTGGTTTGCAAAAATAAAATTTGGCATCAACGTTATTCCTGACTGTTTTCCCGCCATTTAAACAGTGAATATTGAACTTTGCTGCGTGCGCAGTTTTTCGAATGCAGCGCTGGAAGCGGCCGCCGTAAACGAGAAACAGACGAACGCTCAAATAGACACCAGAGTTCCCACTATGTATATAAAAAATAGATACAGTACACTCTTCCAATATTAGTAATTACAATTTTGGTGGAGCAGTCTTTGTAAAAACACGGATTTTAGAATGACAGATTTTGTATCAATGACGTTGACGCACTCGGTAGTAATGGCAATCGTGACAGTATATATACGCACAAACACGTGGGTGTGTGTATAATATACACCTCCGTAAAATAATTACTGAAAGTACATAAAAAGTCATAAGAAAAGAAAGGAATAATTATATAGCATTCAATAACTTTCTTAAAGCAACATGATCTAGTGATCATAAACTCGTTAAATTATGCGCATTTTCGGAACGTCATGGAAGGCATGATCAAACCTTGAAAATTTACGTATAACAGACAATCTGAATAATAAGAAGAACAATCAGAGATGTTGCATATTCTCCTTTCGCAGTTCCGTTGAGAAACTGCGCGTGTTTGTATTGTATATCGTCAAAATTCACCCTCGAAAACTCAGAAATTTCTTTTTCAGATACAGAATGATCAGCAATCCAAGTAGGTTTCCGCAGTGTAATGAGGTAACGTAACCTTAATGTGTCCAGAAAATTTGGTACTAATCCGATCACACTTTACATAATTATCAATCCAAAACCGCGAAAATGCAGTAATATCTTCTCATTGTAGAAAAAAAAAAGAAGTTTCAAAGTGATCCAGAATCCGAATTCAGATTTGAACCCAGAATAAATCCGGGGAGAAATGTCCAATGCTGATTTCTCATCGTTTGTGAAATTTTCATATACACAGATAAAGTTATCAGTTTCCCGCGTGGAAGTCAAACGGACATAAAACACGATAACAATACCGTTGTCTTCGTCAGCTACCAGAATGAATCTTCTAGTGTCAGTTTTTTGTTTTTTTAATTTCGCGCAAAGCTACATAAGGGTTATCTGCGCTAGCTATATCTAATTTAGCAGTATAAGACCAGAGGGAGGTAAGCTAATCACCACCATTCCACTGCCAACTTTTGGGCTACTCTTTTACTAACGAATAGTGGGATTGACCGTAACGTTATAACGCTCCCACGGTTAAAACGGCAAGCATGTTTGGTGCGTCGGGAATTCGAACCCACAACCCTCAGATTACGAGTCCAGCGCCTTAACCACCTGGCCATGCCAGGCCTTTTATGGTGTCAGATAATTTCATTCCGTCACTATACATTCTATAAAACTCTGTGTAATTTGGAATGCGTGATGGGTCAACCTTGTCACACGAACAAATGATTACAATAGTTTTAAGTAATGTCTCTTGTAATCAAGAGATCATTATATTCAAAGAAGATTACCTGTGAAAAAGTTCTTTTCGCAATTTGTCGACAACTTCTATGAGGCTTGGTCAAACGTCAGTGTTTGTTTTAGAGCACGCCCACAATGGACTTTCGGTTGCATCCATCCCAGGGAATCAAACCTCGGATTTTAGTGTTAAAAATCCATAGACTTACTGCCGTTCTGCCGTGGGACTTGTCAAATGTCTGACAAATTATATAGACACCCAAGCTCCAAATAGTACTTTACAGATGCAGTTTTCTACGGTTCGGTGGTAGAGAGCGAAGACGAAACATCTCTTTATACAAACTATACAAATAACGCTTGTTTAATGTCCTAATTTGATAATTGTATGCATGTTCCACATTTCCTCGTTTCATTAACCAATATATGCACTTCTAAAAAAACAAAATCAAAGACCAAATGATATCAAAGTCAAATATAATTAGCGTCACACGTTAACGAACGCGAAATTCTATCTTCACTTCCGATATAATAAGTTAAAAAAGAACCGAGATAAATTTCACCGAAACCAGACACTTCTGTGAGAGAAAACCGACGACAACGACAGATTTTAAATTTCTAATTCAGATAGTGCTTATCTTTCCAATTAAAAAAAGGCTTAAAACGACGGAACAACTGTAATTATATATAAAAGAACTGTTTTTTCTATGTCATTATTTTACACAAACATGAGCTGTTCTGAATATGCATAGATTTACAACATACGACTGCATAAAGCTTTTAAAACTATATTAACGCCATTCTCGTTGCAGATAAAAAGGATAAACTTGTAACTAGTGATAAACGTTTCGGTCATGAGCAAGTTAAGGATTGTATTACAGAGAACTGACGAAACATTAAGCTTATGTCCATTACAAATAACGCATCATTTATTAAATGCTTTTGAATTTCGCACAAAGCTACTCAAGGGTGCTAGCCGTTCCTAATTTAGCATTGTAAGGCAGCTAGTCATCACCACCCACCGCCAACTCTTGGGCTACTCTTTTATCAACGAATAGTGGGACTGACCGTCACTTTATAACGCACCCACGACTGAAAGGGCAAGCATGTTTGGCGAGACGGGGATGCGAACCCGCGACCCTCAGATTACGAATCGCACGCCTTAACACGCTTGGCCATGCTGTGCCCATTTAGTAAATAATAAAACGTGAAATGGCATTCAAAAGTCATTCCCTAGAGTTGGCCAGCGGTTTGAGGTTTTGATTGACCACAAGGTAACGATAAAACAAAATTCAAAACATCTGATACACAGAACTTTAATTAGAACTTTTTGAAACTTTGTTGCTAAATTGCAGAGTTTCATAATACTCTCGCACCTTAGGAATCAAAACTGATATTTAGTGTTATAAGATATAAATGAGTTGCCGAGGGGCTTCCTTGAAAGTGTAGGAAATAATTTGAATAATATAAATATGAAAGTTGACTAAAGACTGTAGGCCAATTATTAAATTAGACAATAAGTTAGTTCAACGCTGTAAATTTTGAGTTTGTTTTTCCATTGAAATATTAGAAATCAAAAGAAATAACATATTTGTGAAAAAATTAGCAAGTAAGTGATCGTTATTTATTTATAAGGTTAAGCCTAGTTCAATTATGTGGAGCTTTTACAATTTGCACTTAAAAGAACTTGTAACTGGAGAAATAAATAAGTCGCTTTCGTTATTATGTGGACTGGAATGCGCGTCTTTCTTTTTACTGAAAACAAAACACAACAGAAACCGTTAAAACAGTAGAACTAGCACGTTTGTCTACGAGTTTGTTAAATATAATGATATATGTTTTACAGACAGGCCAAGCTAAACATGGACTATATAAAACGTAATTCGAATTACTACGACTCAATAAAAAATAAGTACTCCATTTGAGATTACTATAGAAATATAAATACTTATAGGTAATATACGAGTAGTGATTAATTACTAAACGCAAACTAAATAATTACATTGGATTGCTGCTGAGGGCTGAGGGTTTGAGTTTCAGAAGATAACATTTTACACGTTAATGAGGCTACAATTTGAAATCAGGCTAGTTTGTTTGGTTTTAAGCAGCAAAGCAATGGGCTGTCTGTGTTGTGCCTACCACGGGTATGAAAACCCGCTTTCCAATGTAATGTGCCTTCAGACATACCGCTGAGCGTACACGACAGTCTTAAAATTTATTACAGTGTTTCCGCCTTTAGACTCGGAAAAAATAACCAAACAATTTCCGGATTTCACATGCAGAGAAATCCGGGAGAAGTTAAGTACTGTAAACCAGCAAGACAGAATTCCGTTTCGAAACAGCGAGAAATTGGTAAGTTTTCATACTTCTTGTTTCGTTTATAGATAAAGTAACGTTCTAAATAAAGGTACGTGGTAAGTGATAAAATGTAATGAATGCAATTTTCTGGATACGGAAGACCAAATCTGATTTTATAATTTTCTGGATACGGAAGACTAAATCTGATTTTTATAATTTTTTTGGATACGGAAAACCAAATCTGATTTTTATAATTTTCTGAATATGGAAGACCCAATCTGATTTTTACAATTTTCTGGATATGTAAGATCAAATACGATTTTTATAATTTTCTAGATGTGGAAGAACAAATCTGATTTTTATAATTTTCTAGATGTGGGAGATCAAATCTGATTTCTATAGTCTAGACTATAGAAACACTTCTTAAATTTCACCTATTTAAGCCAAACAAATCTTTGAAATATACAAATAATGTTAATTTCTCGCCCCCCTCCGTTAATCCACCTATACTTTTTTAAGTATACAAATCGTGAAGTGAAAATTAGAAAATGTGTTCAAATTGTCACTGGGGAGTGTTTCGCAACGAAATAAGAAGTTTTTATAGCTTGGGTTGGTGTTAAAGTGAGGTCAATGAATGTCTTTCTTAAACAAAATATCAAGGTTTTGTTTGTAGTTGAGCACAAAGCTACACAAAAGGTTTCCTAAACCCATTTTTAGAGGTAAAATCACGCAGACATATCATTGTAACAATGGGGAAGAAAAAAAACAGGCATTTTCTATTACTTATATTTATATAACTGGCTCTAAATCAATCCCCCCAGAGGCATAGCGGTATGTCTGTAGACTTACAACACTCAGAACTGGGTTTTGATACCCGTGGTGAGCAGAGCACAGATAGCCCATTGTATAGCTTAGTTATAAACAACAATAACTCTAAAACTATAATTTATCAATGTGTTATTTATTTATGTGCACGAATTACCATTAGTACCAGAGTAAAAGCAATTCTTCGTTTGGAACTGAACAGAATTAAACATTATTTCATTGTCATAGGAACTTCCGTGACGAAGACCTCACAAGCACTAAGAAATTGGTCAAGATACAACTACTCTACCTGGCGGTGGGAGTGTAGTAGATACAGTTAAATCTTCTTAGCGATAAAAAATGTCGCACGATTTAAAAAAGTGATTATAAGATTTTTTAAAACCGCTAAGAAGAGTGATGACCTTGGGTGGGCTAGCGTGAAATTTGTGGGTGTACGGCATACCCCAGTATCCCGTAGTACGATCTTGTCTTAATATTTGTTTACGAACATATATAGTTCTCCCTGCAATCAAGTGTCATTCTATATTCTAATAAAGCTCAAATTCCTTCTTCAACTGTAAACTAACGTGGTCTCAATGGTTTTCATCTGGCAGGCGTGAATCAGTATTAGACAGTAGATATCTGTTTACTGTGTAATTTCTTTTCCTTTTCATTTTATGTGCTGAAATGTATATATATATATATATATATACACATGTAGTTTTCGCAGCGTGAGGCTTATCTCGTCCACTTTTTGCCGAGACTAAAAATAAAAGCAGTTTTCTCTCTCTCTCTGCCATATTTATATTATATTGTAAAACAAGTGTATGTGATGATTAAACGTCTTGTTCCCTCCCTCCCCCTGTAATTATGAAACTCTAATTGATCGTAATTCCCTTTACTACGCGACAGTTTCCGAGAAACAATGTTCCACTGTTAACGATATATAATATGTACGTACACAGAACGGTGCATTAAGACTGCGCCGCCAGAAACCGGGTTTCGATATCCGCGGTGGGCAGAGCATAGATGGCCCTATGTGTAGCTGTGTGCTTAACTACAAATAAACAACCAAAAAGACTGCAATAATACAAAAACAGCGCATAATTCAGATAACAACTGTACATACACACAAAAAAAAATATTTTACTTCAATTTATTTTGTATCATTCGATACTCTATTGTTCTCCGCTGGTACAACGCTGTAAGTCTACGGATTTACAAGGCTAAATTTAGAGGTTCGATTCCTCTCAGTGGACTCAGCAGATAGCCCGATGTGGCTTTGGCACACACACACACATACTGTATTTAAATATACATATATGTTATTACATTATTCGAAAAGAAAATGGAATAAAATAAAATAATTTTCCTTCAAGCAACAGAGGAATAATTTATTTTCTGACTTTCCAAAATGTTCGAAATCTTTACTCATAAATTACGAGCTAACATTAAGCCTACTACACGGGTAACACATACAGAGGAATCCCCATCAAATCACAAGCCCAGAAAAAATATATGGTGGTAAAACTCTAACCTAAATCCATCTGTCGAGGCATTATACTCAGGTAATTATTCTTGAAAAGAAAATGTTTAGACTATTTCAAAATACTCGAAGAAGTACAGATTCACTTTCGAAAAGTGGTCTCTTTTCAGACCTCTTTCTTATACTCTGAAATATAGTATTTTCAGCTTTAAAAGTTACAACAACTTTTTTATTACACTCAAGCCTGATTATAATGAGATAATTAGACAATAACTGATGATATTACATCACCCTAACATGTTCTTTGATTCGTATACTTTGCTATTGACAGCAGACTCGCCTATACAGGGCTCATCAGCACAGCCTAAGTTACCAAACTACAAAAATACAGGTAAGTCTCTCATAATGGTAGTGTTTACATAACATTTATATCTTATTTAAAATCCTGACAAGTCACCAGGTAGTGATCTAACTCTAAAATGTATTATTGGGTAACACACAATGGAACAAATGTTCAATGACGTTGTTACAGGTTTATTTTATTTTCACCAAAAGTAAAACTGAAAATATAATATATGGCATAGAAATCTTATATTCACATAAGAGAGGCCTAACAGTATTTCTTTCCTTTGCTGACCCAAGCTGTGCTGATGAGCTTTGAATTGGCGAAACCAGTCCACTAACGAGGGCAAGGAATGAAAATAAATATGTTACACAGAAGAACACGAGTTCTTTTATTTTTTATTTTCCAGAAATGTTACGAACATCTATGATGGGGCTTTCAAATACAGAAATATAACTAAAGCATGCATCTTTAAGCAGTGGCTATAATGAATTTCAAACCTACAAACTGACAGATAATACGGATGAAACTTAGCCCACAGGAAGATTGAGAATTTTGCTAGCTTATCGTACCATAAATTTCTGGGAATGGAACTAAAAAACGTGATCAAATGTTGATCTCAACTACTTCACAAAAACAAAAGCTGAAAAACAACTACAGTTATGTGTTGATTTATATTACACAAAAGTGTCAATATTTCTTATTTAGATTACTATCGCAATCAGAACACAGAGCCTTAACCAAAAAATGAGTTGTCTGTAAAGTTGCTTTTTGTTTATTGTTTCTTTTATAGAATTGTTGTTTCACGAATTTGGATTTAAAAGCTGTTTTAAACGAGAGTCTAGGTCAAATACCAAACAGATACACCATAAAGTTCCCCGCTGGAACAGTAGTAAGACTTCGGATTTACAATTCTTAAATCACAGATTCGACTCAGCAGATGCCTCAATATAGCTTCGCTATTAGAAAAAAACACAAATGCCAAAATTTGGATAAACTAAAGCTGTATTCTCTTCAAAATACCACAACACAACATATATCTCAATAAAAGAAAGGAAAACAGTTCTTTGTTTTGTCTGAACGGTTACTTGTCTCAGTATTTTTTTAACAAGCATATTTATTTGTTTTCTTTTGAATTATTTCTATGAAGAAGAAAATATATAAATACAATTTCTTTCGCTTAACAAAAACAATAATTCACAAACTTTCTTTCTCTAATGCGTGCTGTACTGTCTAGAAAGCAAAATAAATTGAAACGGTAATTATACTATGGACTTTCTGACCCTTATATCATAAATTACTACAAACCAACCAAACTCTCCCCTTTCACGAGTAAGACTTGATAATTATCAACTAAAGCCACCAATTTCAAAGAAAGAGCTTCGACAAAACATACTAGCAATAAACTTTTCCTGCGCAGCAGATGCATCCTAGTGTTCTTTTATAGATTACGAAGAAATGCGCGCGCGCGTGTGTAACAAAATATATTAAAAATTTATATAACTTTTATAACTGAATACAGACATTTCTGTGATGTTTGTTCACGTCTCCCAGGAACTTCGCTTTCGGCCTCGAATACACTTCCGTTCAAGTACCTACAACAGACAACGTTACAGTCAAGCCAAGTTTTGATAAATGGCCAAGATAAAGGGGCGCGTTGGAATGTCTGAAGACCGCAAAGGATTCTCATAGATCGCAAACGACTTCCGGATCTCAACACTGCGGCGGTGGTATATACCAGAGCTTTGTTTATATACAAGGACGTGCTTTACCCAACACCACTAATTAGCTCAAACTTGAATATACATACACTACGTGTAAAGTTGGCAATACATGTAGCGGCAACTCCATGGACAGGTTAAAATAACGTTGTATTATATTTCGTACCAAACCGTCTCACAGTTCTTCAAAATAAAAACAAACAAGGCTGAATACTGACTATCATTTACGTGAATTTGGATACATAAAGGATGTTGAATTGAAAATCATTGCACATTGCATACCAGGAAGAACCGGAAAAAAATAATTTCAAAAGTAACCAACTGTGAAATTATTTATACTCCACATAATTCATAATAAAATTAAAGCAACGTTTACCAAAACCCACAAACAATCTAAAACCACAAAATACATTTAACACTATTGAAATGTTTCAGCGGTAACTCTGAAGGCTAATAATGCCACACAACGGGTTTCGATACCCGTGTTTAACAATAACCAAAACATAGAACGGAATAATATTGTACGTTTAAAATTTATCCCCGTCTCACGAAACATGCTCGCCCTTTCAGCCATGGAGGGATTACAACGTTCCATCAATCCTACTATTCGTTGGTAAAGAAGTAGCCCAAGAGTTGTCAGTGGATGGTAATGACAAGCTGCCTTCACTTTAGTCTTATACCTCTAAATTAGGAAATTAGGAACAGCTAGCACAAACAGCCCTCGAGTAGCTTTGCGCGAAATTCACAGAATAAACAAATAAATTTTGATGTTTAAAAACTCACGTGGAGTATCAATGCAAGTACGCATAACGAGATATTATTACTCTCGTAAAATACACTCAAATGCTATCATAATTCTAAATGCTGAATGGCTGTCTGTCTGTTTGTGAATGGCAAAATCACTACTTACTAAAGCATATTTTTCACACATAACTTCGAGCATTTTATTGTTTGTAGATATTTTTGATTTGCTCAAAATAAACGATTTTCTTGGGTAGAAATAAGAATTTGGTTTATTTCGGATATTCGGCAAAGTTACACGAGGACTATTTGCACAAGCCATCGCTAATTTTGTACTAAAAGGCTAGATGAAAGGAAGCCAGTTAGAAGCACCAATCGCCAACACTTAGGGTTCTCTAACCTAATAGCTGAATTTAACAGCCACTCTTGTAATGCATTCACAGTCCCAAACTTCGGGACACTAACCATTGATCCGTAGATCTACAGTCCAAAACACTATCTGGCCACACCCAGCCCAAAAAAGTAGAAAGTCGACGGCTTTGTTATACGAAACTACCGAAGAAGAGGGAAGGAAAAATATTTTTTATCTGACATACTTATTGCGCTATCAATTTGTTTGTTTGTTTGTTTTGAAATTTCGCACAAAGCTACTCGAGGGCTATCTGTGCTAGCCGTCCCTAATTTTGCAGTGTAAGACTAGAGGGAAGGCAGCTAGTCGTCACCACCCACCGCCAACTCTTGGGCTACTCTTTTACTAACGAATAGTGGGATTGACCGTCACATTATACACCCCCACGGCTGGGAGGACGAGCATGTTTAGCGCGACGCGGGCGCGAACCCGCGACCCTCGGATTACGAGCGCACGCCTTAACGCGCTCGGCCATGCCAGGCCTGCGTTATCAAACGAAACATATATTATATTACACATGAAATTTTTCAGAGTAAAAAATACCGATTTCACCTCCGTATCAGATAAAACGTTCATGTTGTATCTCCGTTTTTGTATAGTATAACATATACTGAGGCATCATAAATACTTTTTAATTGTACTCAGTGGTAAGCCTATAGGCTTACAACGCTGAGATCTGGGGTTCCATTCCGCGCGATTGACAGAACGTTTGAACGCTTTGTTGTTGTTTTGAATTAAGCACAAAACTACACAATGGGCTATCTGTGCTCTGCCCACCACGGGTATCGAAACCCGAATTTTAGCGTGGAAGTCCGCAGACATACCGCTGAGCCACCGGGGGGCGCGTTTGAACGAAAATAAAAACAAATTCTGAAAAAAAAAGAAACGCCTAAAACGTAAGATAAAGATGGAACAAGATAAGAAATCACTAAAATATAAAGGAAAAAATAATAATTATTTAAAACTTAAAATATCGAATGTCGCATTTTCCACATTGGTTTGCCCGAGTGCTTATTTTTTGACGTCATCTTTGCGTGGGGATCGGGAGAAATTGGCGTCACTGGATTTACTTCGGTGTCACACAACGGTACCTCTAAGTAGAAAAGCTTTGTTTTCAATGTCTAATATTGTTTTTGTTGTAAAATCCGAATAAGATGTATTGCTAAAATTCACACTGATTCGACAAACAACAACTTACAGAATTTGTTTGGAATTTCGCACAAAGCTACTCGAGGGCTATCTGTGCTAGCCGTCCCTAATTTTGCAGTGTAAGACTAGAGGGAAGGCAGCTAGTCATCACCACCCACCGCCAACTCTTGGGCTACTCTTTTACCAACGAATAGTGGGATTGACCGTCACATTATACACCCCCACGGCTGGGAGGGCGAGCATGTTTAGTGCGACGCGGGCGCAAACTCGCCCCTCGGATTACGAGCGCACGCCTTTACGCGCTCGGCCATGCCAGGCCCAACTTACAGAAAGATCAGCGATTATTCTACAACTGATTCTCCACATTTCTAAATTTACGGGCTACAGATGAGTCTTGACACAGACACTCCAAATAACTGTACAAAGTTGATGTGCTCTCAGTAGGGTATCCAGCATAGCCAGGTGGATGAGGCGCTTCACTCGTAATCTGAGGGTCGCAGATTCGAATCCCCGTCACACCAAACATGTTTGCCTTTTCAGCAGTGGGTGTTTTATAATGTAACAGTCAACCCCATTATTCGTTGGTAAAAGAGTATCTCAAGAATTGGCGGTGGATGGTGATGACCAGCTGCCTTCTTTTTAGTCTTACACTACTAAACCAGGGACGACTAGCGCAGATAGCCTTCGTGTAACTTTGCGCGAAATTACAAAACAACAACAGGGCATGGTCTAGAGGTAAGTGTGCCAGACTATAAATCCAAGGGTCCACAGGTTATTTCCTCTCGCGTATGTTCCTCCCCTCTGAGGATGTAGGTACGTTACATGAATGTGGAAAGGGTGCTGTGCTATATGATGGGAGATTTGAATCCGCGACTCTCCGATTATGAGTCGAACGCCTTATCCAGCTGCCCATGCTGGCCTATATTGTGGTGTGTGATTGAGTATACACACACACACACACACATATATATATATAATTACGTGTTTATAATTACGTCGCTTACAATAATCACAATTAAGGTTCTTTATTCTGACAAAAGATCTACATTTTTGTATGCTAACCGAATCAGGTTTTTCTCCATCTTAATCTTATCTTTCTTTTATGATGCTCCCTCAGCAGTGCATCGATGCTTCTGCGGACTTACAACACCAGAAACCGAGTTTCGATGTACAGAACAAATATATTGTTCTGTACCCTTGTGCTTAACCTCAAACAAACTATTTTACAGAAAAAACAACATAGCTTTTATTTTAAAACCTTTCTTATCTCGTTGGTAACAGACATATATAAACAGAATTCAAAATAGTTGTCATCAAATACAAAATGTCTCCCGCTAGTACACCGGTAAGTCTACGGATTTACAATGGTACAATTACGGGTTTGACTCCTCTCGGTAGACTCAGCAGATAACCGGATGTGGCTCTGCTATAAAAACACACACACACACATATATCTAACTAGTGACATTATTTGTTGAATAAACATCGTTGTATTAAATATGTTACTGTTTATTCTTGACATTTTTTTTCCAAAAAAATCAAAGCTGTGTAAATTAAAAACAAATTGTAATACATAGCTTCGATGATGCGTGTTGTTCTCATTTGATATGCATAATTGTATAGCAATTGTCTTGCTTTGTGCTGCTAGCACGTTTCTTCGTTTTCTTAGTCGTAAACAATCGTTGATAAATTGCCAGTTAAGTTAGTTCCGGTTCAACGCATTGGGCATAGGAAGTTTTTGGTTTTGTTTTCAACCGTCTTTGAAAGTTATGCTCTCCTGAAGACTGTATTTTTCATCTTAACCCCCCCCCCCACAACCTCTCCGGCTCATAAGATATCATTTTGATCTCTGAAATTATTTGAGTATTTTTTTAAATGCCATATACTCGATTGAATCGATTGTAATGAGAGCGGCTAGCCTTTGATATTCTTTGAGGTTGTTTGACAATGCGTCATGACTTATATTCTGTGTCTAACAATGAATGGCACAGTCATTGTTGTTTATGTAATTTCGGTTTTTGAAATTCCCTCACCTTGAGGGAGATCGTTTATTTATTTATTTTGAGATGTGTGAAAACGTTTTAATGCAATCGGGAAATTCCTTTCAAGATGTACCTCGAAACAGCAACAAAATGGCGTCTATTTTTATGTTGTTGTTTTTTTTTATTGTGTTTTTATACATTCAAAGAGCACGCGACGGTGCCACTAATTTGGATCTGTTTAAAAGTTGAAGCTGGCGATAATAACGCCAAACGTTGTGGATCTAATGGAGCAAACTGCCCTTTGGACATATCTCTTTTGAATCTGATAAATGGGTCAGCTAATCTTAAAAGGTTAAATATATTTTATGCCAATTTTATACCCAATTGCTAAACTTATTTATTTCTTTGAAAAATATGAAATCGATTTTAGATGTAGGCTTGCGATGTGTAATCAAGTGACTTTATTATTACCTTTTTGCTTCTTTTCTTGTACAAGTATTGTCATTTTTCTCGCGTAACGAGTATCATTCGCTTGGATATAAAAGGAAAAACAGTCTTTACACTAAAACAGCATGTAACCTCATAGATTTATGTAAAAATTACAGATTTTATGTATTCTGTTTGTAAAAAACATAAAAATAAAATAATCCAAGATGAAAAAAAATTGTTTATTACGAACGTCATATTAACTTTGCCGGCCCTGCATGTCCACGTGTTTAAGGCACTCGACTCGTAATCTGAGGGTCACGGATCAAAATTCCCGTGACACCAAACATGCTCACCCATTCAGCTGTGGGGACGTTGTAATATTCGATCAATCGCACCATTCGTTGGTAAAAAAGTAGCCCCAGAGTTGTGGGTGAAAGGTGATGACTAGCTGCCTTATCTCTAGTCATACGCTACTAAATTAGGGACGGCTATCACAGATAGCCCTCGTGTAGCTTTGCGCGAAATTCAAAACAAACAAACAATTCTTCCCGTTTTTATCTATTTACGCGTTTCCCCTAACTCTTACTGCAAATTACGTTTCTATATTTTTTGTCTGAAATTATAGATCAGTTTTCTGTTAATTGATTTCCATGTTTATTTAGCTTTCTCGAATATTAATGTCTGTTTCCACTTCCCATTTTAACGTTTATTACCACGTTTTCTGTAAACTTTCTGAACATTCACAATGTTGAGAAACCTGCTTGAGGTAGATACGTGGTAGAGATAAATAATATGGGCATTAAAAACTTTTATTTAAGTCATAGAGCAGTTACAACGATTCGATCTACTTAGGCCACCATTATGTTAAAACTACTTTGGAAAATTTAAGTTTTCCTGATAATACATTTGAACTTTCAATGTTTTCCGTACATTTTTTTCCAAACATTTGTTTGTACGATTTCTAGATGCAAATAAACACCGTATCATTAGTACAAAATGAATCACAATATTGGCAACATTCTATGTGAACCGTCATTACAGAAGAGACTGAAGAAAATTGAAAGCTTGCAAACTGTATTTAGAATTGTCTATATCATGTTACGTCGCACTTGTATTTGACATAAAATTAATTATCGTAATTGTATATAGAGAACAACTTATGTGATGGACTGGATTGAGAAAGGCAGTGTTTGTTTGTTTGTTTTGGAATTTCGCACAAAGCTACTCAAGGGCTAGCTGTGCTAGCCGTCCCTAATTCAGCAGTGTAAGACTAGTGGGAAAGCAGCTAGTCATCACCACCCACCGCCAACTCTTGGGCTACTCTTTTACCAACGAATAGTGGGATTAACCGTCACATTATACACCCCCACGGCTGGGAGGGCGAGCATGTTTAGCGCGACGCGGGCGCGAACTCGCGACCCTCGGATTGCGAGTCGCACGCCTTATGCACTTGGACATGCCAGGCCCCAAGAGAAAGGCAGTGACGTTAAAAGTTTTTTTAATACAGAGATTAGATTAACTGTGGCACCATTAGGGGCATTATACTATACCAATCAATCCCACTATTCGTTGGTAAAAGGGTAGCCCAAGAGTTGGGGCGGTGAGTGATGATGACTAGTTGCCTTCCCTCTAGTCTTATACTGCTAAACTGGACGGTTAGCGCAGACAGCCCTCGAGTAGCTTTGCGCGAAATTCAAACAAACATACAAACCACAACAACTTTTGTACGTGTACTGGATACACGATTAATACAGGCATTAAATATTATCTCATATCGAGGTTATTTAGTAAGTAGCGTATCAAATAAAATGAATATATTATTTATAACGTATGTTTATTCATATAGAATAAACACGACGATACAGTCATTATTACACTAGTCATACCTTTTATATCAGCTTAAAAAACTGGGAGAAATGAAATAGTTCTTATTATTTTGTCATTTATTAATTTGTTTTAGTTCACAGGAAAAACCGTTGCCTCGTGGTTAGTGCTGGAATGTGAATTCAAGAGTTCAAATTAGGAGAGGATAGCCCTCGTGCTACTTTGCGCGAAATTCTACAAAACAGCGTGTTAAGGCGTGTGACTCGTAATATGAGGGTCGCTGGTTCGCATCCCCGTCGCGCCAAACACACTCGCCCTTTCAGCCGTGGGGGCGTTATAATGTGACGGTCAATCCCACCATTCCTTGGTAAAAGAGTGGCCCAAGAGTTGGCGGTGGGTGGTGATGACTAGCTTCCTTCCCTCTAGTCTTACACTGCTAAATTAGGGATGATTAGCACAGATAGCCCTCGAGTAGCTTTATGCGAAGTTCAAGAAACAAAAAACAAACAATTCTACAAAACAAAAGAAAAATAAAGTTAGGGTCAAAATCGGTAGTGTAATTAACATAAAATCTCCTTGGACAATCGTCTAAAGGTCAATGTTTACTCCTCACACTAACTCTAATTGACGAAAAAAAATATTTTCAAACACGTTCAGTCGTCGCAAATACGTAATACAGTCAGCAACACTTAAAAATAAATTCAAAAATTCAAAAGCTGTTAAAATCGGTATAAACAGAAAAGACTAATTCAATCGACTTCTTGTGAATGGTTCTCATTGCAAATAGAGATTCCGTTCTTCTTTGTTTGGGAGGGGAATGTTTCCCCTAACCCCATATTTCACCTTTTCCAGCAATAAACTCGCCTGTTACAAAAACAAACTACAATTCGACCCATACACGAAAGAAACAGAAACAACGGTCAGGTTGCCCAAATAACATTCTCCGTTAACGACGTTTTGAGTTCGTTTTACTTCACCACGTAGTAACCTAGGCTAACTTAGGAATATGAATAATATTATGACACTTCGTCGAATCTGTTATTCGATATCATACGGCGGAACAACTGTTTAACAATTGCTAGGACATATTTTTATAATAATTTAATAACACATTTATCTCACCAGAGACGCATTTATAGAATAATTTTATTTATATATACATCTTGTCAGGAATACACGTTTTTCCACCACAACGATTGATAATTGTCAAGAGTCAAGCTACTATTCACACAACACCCTCAGAAAAAACATTCTCCGTAAGCAAACAAAAAAAAATTACAGGGGTCGAGCATGTTTTATTCAAACGGATTTGCATATATTCAAAATTGTTGTCCTGTGACAACTACAAACGATACCAAATTTGAAGTAAAACGGAATGTATCAAAAGTACATTGTGACCTTTACTTTGTGATCAGTTTTTGGGAAGAGTATGCAACAAATCTTTCTGACACAAAATATTCAAACACTCAGATCATAAACATGTGTTCATATTACGGATTTAGGGCTTTCAAGACAGGAATATCCCTTGTACTTAGTGTCATCGTAAAGAGTAAAAAGAAATATGGATCAGCTCAGTGTGCCAGAACCATCTAGAGTGGGAATTGCAAGAAGTCGTGTCCAAGCTGTGTAAGCAAAGTGCAGCATCTTATAGCAGGTGAGAATCCACAAACATACAGGTCAATTGGTTCAAACAATTCCATTGTATTTCGTGAGACATTTACGAACGGATTCATGCTTCACTCCACCCGGATCAAGTAAGGGGACGGAAGAATGGATACAAAGGTCCAGGTGAGCTAAGTAGATGGATTATGTAATGTACTTTGAACATGACAACCCTACGATGGAAATCTTTCCAATGGGATCTACGCTGCTAAGTTATTGTCTGTATGTCCCCACGTACACTCAGTGTTACGTCTGTGTACGACGACATAGACCGTAATGACGTGGTGAGACGCCCAAATGGTTTTAACGTAACGCACCATGCCCTCTGCGGAAACAAATATATAAGGAAAACAACTATTACAAGTCTTCCATGCTATCACTACGATAAATTTTGTATACAATATACATATCAAGACAAGTGCAGAATGACTCAACACTGAAAATAATTTACTCTATGACTAATAGTTTTTAAATCTGTATTAATACGTTGTAAAATACACGTTCCACACAGTACCAGAAGCGAAGCATAACCTTCCCCGGGCACTCAGTTTAAACTTGATGTTTATCTGATAAAGTTATCGGCATATTCCTTTCAATTTAAATGTAAATATCAGAATGTGCCCTCCGGAAAGGAGCATACTAAAAGGAACATCATATTCTCCAAAGACAGCATAAAGTTTTAAGAGGTTGTACAGCTCCGAAATGAGTAGGACACAAACCTATAGAAATAAATGGTTATTTTCGGATAAAAAAAATAACAGAGAGAGAAAAAACAGTTTAGAAGGAAAACAGGTTTTGACTCTGGAGGTAGAATCCTGCTGGAGATAATCCATTAAACTGACGCACATGCCCTGAAAACAAACACCTGCGCCATATTTTTTTGACTGAACTATATATAAAGGGTCAAGGTCAATTCCCTTTCGTCGGTAAGTCAAGGACAGGAGGAATGGTTATACACAACACGAAACTACTGGTTGCATGCTCTTATGAGGGTAAGCCTTCTGGTTTTCGAAATATTTTCAGGTAACTAATTGGCGGTTGTGAATGATCTTCAACCAGTCAAGGAAGAGATATTACTTACAACATGGTGTCCGCCTGTTCTAAATCGGCTACATCACACAAACATGGGTACATTTAATAACGCTACATACAACAGGCGTTAATTATAGATCTCATGGTCTGTCCATGTGCAAAAAAGAAAAAAAAAAAACGTACAGTGAGTACAAATTGAAACATACTCATGGCTGAATACAGCACCACCTATGTTGCTCCAGCATTGATGTGTGGTTCATTATGTGAGGCCACAGACTGGTTCTTGTACGTGTGTTAATATATATATATTAACAATAAAGTACATAATTCCAAGAAACTGTTAATGACATATTTTCTTACGAACACAAACTCCAAATTTGGTCAATCAAGTTAGGACGGAGAGTGCGATTCTTGGGCAAGTTACCCTTAAATACTTCAAACTTTATAAAGAAATAAACATACAGTTAAAGGAACAAACAATACGCATTATAATTGTTACAACATATAGTCCATTCCTGAAAGTCAGAGGTATGTAATATCAATACTTATGAGTTACTAGCTAAACGCTGAAAGTTTGGCGAAATATTGGAAAACCAGTGAATATTAGGAAACTAAAACATCTTCAGTTAGCAGTTTTTCATCAATTTGTAAACCTGTTGATTTAAAATGGTTTGTATTCCGTTAGCCGCTTGTAAAGTATTGAATCATATTGCATCACTGGAAAGTCTACTTGTTGACGAGGTTGGTTTTAAACTGCCGTGACAGGGCAGTTAGGATAGGCAGAACAAAGTCTGTCATAACTTTTTGCGTCACATTCAAGCGTCATTTAGAATGTTAAGTGGCACGTATCCATCCTCTACAAATAGATGGACAACATTTTATCCCTCCACGCCCAAGTGGAGGATAGATTTACGGGAAATCTTGTGCATATATTGCAGTAATTTGATCAGCAAAGATTAATAAACAATGATTTGTGAGTGTGTGTGCCACATGTTTCAATAGAACACTGGTCTGTCTTCTTCAGTTCTGAAGACATACAGAGAAATGGTTTGTTTTGTTTAAAAATCCACGCAAAGCTACACGGGGGCTATCTGCGCTAGCAGTCCTTAATTTTGTAGCTTAAAACCAGAGGGAAAGGAGCTAGCCATCACTACCCACTGCCAACTCTTAGGCTAGTCTTTTATCAACAAACAATGAATGGGATTGACTGTAACATTATAACGCTCTCACGGCAGAAAGGGAAAGCATGTTTGGTGTGACGCGAATTTGAATCCATGACCCTCAGATTACGAGTCGAGTGCCTTAACCACCTGGCCGTGTTGGACCCCACAGACAAATGCCCTGTTAAAACATGTATTACGTCTTCTACACAAAAACAAAAATTCAATATGTTTACAAATCGTTGTTTTTCAACCTACTACTGTGTTAGCATAACCATGCCTCCCTACAAAATTAATAAGCGTATATTTTCAAATTTGAGATATAGCAAATAGTTTTTCGTAGCTTTCATGCACTTTAAACGGAAGTATGGGGAATCACTTATAGCAAAGGCACATCGGGTATTCTACTGTGTCCCATGATTTTAGCATTACAAATCTGAAGAGTTACCGCTGTCCCACCAAGGGATTTTCAAAGCACCATAGAATGTTCAATATTTCGTATTTGTTTTGTAAATAAAACCTCAAAACAAAATTTCCCTTGCTGCGATTTGCATGTTTTCAACTATAAAAATAATAATAATGCTCAATTCTTTATTTTTGATTGTTTCTTTTTGTGCAAAACTATTCAATGAGCTACCTGCCGCAGCAAGACAATACGTAAACTACATCAATTTACATCATAACTTGTAGATTTAAATTTACAAAAGAAGAGCTTCCAAAATGTTTCCACATATTATAAAAAGTGCTTTCAAGATACAAAAAGTACCACAGAATTGTTACAAAGTTTTTTTTCTTAATATATACCGTTGGATATTTCTAATGTCAACAACTTGTGTTACTCTACACAATTGTTTTATCGTTTTCAGGTTTTGTAAAACAAATCGCTGTGAGTTCATTATTCATTTATCCAATCTCGTACTTAAAGGACATATTTGTACTATAAATCTCAATTTTGTCTCCTTGAAGAAGTGGATATACTTTTGTCATTTCTGTCTTGTCCGACTGTTTTCCCACGAGTGAATTATACTTTGTTTACACTTTAGAGATATAGTTGTCAATCCATTTTTCAGACGAAAAACACGTATTTCACAACACAGATATACTGAATTATATATCACATCATTAAATATTTCACAACACAAATATACAGGATAATATATCACATCATTAAATATTTGACAAGACAATTATACTAAATTATATATAGCCTCATTGCTTTCTGAACTCTCAGAACAAAAAATGCACTAAGAAGAAACAAACAATCTACAGCCGTATAATTACTGCAGACATAGTAGAGTAGAGATGTAACAAAAATACTTGGTAGAAACGTTGGTTGAAAAGAACATTTAATATAAACAGACTCCATTCGATGGGTTTGTTTTGCTTGTTTGTTTCTTTTTGAAATTCGCACAAAGCTATTCGAGGGCTATCTGTGCTAGCCGTCCCTAATTTAGCAGTGTAAGACTAGAGGGAAGGCAGCTAGTCATCACCACCCACCGCCAACTCTTGGGCTACTCTTTTACCAACGAATAGTGGGATTGATCGTCAATTATAACGCCCCATCACTGAAAGGGGGTGATGGGGATTTGAACCTGCGACCCTCGGATTACGAGTCGCACGCCTTAACACCCTTGGCCATGACGGGCCCTCGTGTGTTACAGATGTTTTACAGAACATCTGTAAAATATAATGAACTTCTCTGATACATTTTAACTTAAGTGCTAAAATAAACTTCAGCTCAATCACGAATCTGCTCAAACGGGACTTCATCCTCCTTTTTCTCCTTTATATCAATTCGTTAACGTGTGATAATTTAATTAAAACTGTCACTGCAACTTAATCGTTCATCACATAGATGAGCTAATAAAAAGCAAGGTTTGTATGAAAATCAAATACATATATATGTATCACAGCGCGTATTTCCTAGCTTTACTCAAGATGTGAAAAGAAATTAAAACTGAATGTCTTAAAAAATAATATCCCAACCCAAATAATGTATTATCCTTTGCGAGAATCAATATACTGAAAATAGTATATATATATATATATACACACACACACACATTTTAAACTTAATTTGCAACCTGCGTGCAGTAAAAGGGTAACGCAATATTTTATAAAACACACGCAAGGGGGAGTATTGAAAGTATTTGCATTTGCTTAGCGACCCAGGGGATATATCAACAAAACTACAAACAAAACGAAATGCTCAAGATAGAAATAACAACGAGCTGTTTATTGAAAGAAACACTGTTAAAGTAACTCTGAAACTGTTCTGCATGTCACGCGCGGAACAATGACGGAGAATATTTTGTTTCTCTGTTATTAACCACAAAGTTACACAACGGGCTATCTGTGCTGTGCTCATTATAGGTACGATATCTAGAGTAATACAGAATTATGACCTGTGAGTCGGAAGTTCAAAGCCGATCATTAAACATGCTCGCCTTTTCAATCGTGTGGCTGTTATAAAGTGACGATCAAACCTACTGTCGGATTAGAGTAGCCTAAAAGTTGGCGGTGAATATCGCTAAGTTGCTGCATTCCTTCTAGTTTATCACTTCTAAATTAGAAGCGGCTGAAGCAGACAGTCCTCAATTAGTTTCCATGAAATCAAACAAACAACATGATGGCTAAAAATATACACGTCTTCAGATAAGTGTTCGCTTCCTTACACTCGGAAGTCCCAAAGTGGCAAAGCGGTATAAATGTGGACCTACAACGCTAGAAACCGGATTTCGATACCCGTGATGAGCAAAGCACAGCTAACCCACTTTGTAGTTTTGTGTTTGACTTAAACTAAATTTGCCCGGCATGGCCAGGTGGTTAAAACACTCGACTCACAATCCTAGGGGCGCGGGTTCGAGTCCCCGTCACACCAAACATGTTCGCCTTTCAGACGTGGGGGCGTTATAAAGTAACGGTCATTCCCACTATTCGTTGGCCAAAAAGTTGGCGGTGGGTGGTGATGACTAATTGTCTTCCCTCTGATGTTACATTGCTCAATTGGGGACGACTAGCACAGATAGCCCTCCTGTAGCTTTGCGTGAAATTCAAACCCAACCCAACAAATTCTACTCTCATAAAATAAGAAATTGAAAATAATGTATTATTTTGACTTGAACAATATTTCATAATGTACTAACGCAGTATTATTTGTTACAGAAAATACACAAATACATATACATATATATATAATCCTAAAATTAACTGACTAAAACAATATAAAAGGCTTAGTTACACGAGGTTTTTGTCCTTAATTTGGTGTCTGTTAAGCTAAGAATTACGTTTGTTCTCGTTTCTGTTATAAAAGCAAGAAGAAGTCGGATAAACTTTCGACATCGAACAAAAAGAACTGTATTATTGGTAACTATAGTGAAAGCATAGCACTGTCAGGACGAGATCGTGAAATAACATGACAGTAATGTTATTCCAAGTTCGACTCTCAGAGCACTCACAGTAATTAGAATATATACAACTGGTCCTTAGAACAAGAGAAAATAAAATTATTGGGACTACTATACAGTTAATGGCATCGAAGAAAAAACATCAATTCCTTTTCTCTTATTTTTTTACAGAAAACGTTCTTGTGCCTAAATAGAAAATATTTCTCACGTGCTGTTCGTTCGAGCTAGAAATTCGTGTCTGTAGTTACATATAACGGCTGCCCCGAGACTCAGTAAAATCGAGATAATTGAGTTGTGAGCGCTTAACACGTTTTTGTACAAAAAAATCTATACGCTCTTTATTTTTAATAAGTCCGAACTGCTAACTGCAATAGATGTCCTACCAGAGTCTTTCAGATTAAATTAATTACGTATCCACGTTTTAATAACTGTTTCCCTTTTTCTTTCTTTTTTGTTGTTGCCCGGTTATAAGACATTTGGATGGGGAGTGCTGGATATAACAGACCGGATTCAGTTACTACACTGGTAATCTATACAGACTTCGAATTTGTTCTAAACAATGCGTTGGTTTTGTTTGTTTGTTTTTTTATTTTCGCAAAAAGCTACACGAGGGCTGTCTCCGCTAACCATTCTTAACTTAGCAGTTTAAGACTAAAGGGAAAGCAGCTAGTCATCACTACCGACCGCCATCTCTTGAGCTATTCTTTTATCATTGAATAGTGTGATTGACCGTAACATTATAAAGCCCTCACGGCTGAATGGGAGAGCATCTTTGGTGTGACAAGGGTTCAAACCCTTAATCCTCACATTACGAGACAAGCGCTCTAACCACCTATAACGTTCGAATTAATTTTTGACAACTAATCATTTTCTTTACAAATGATATTTTTGGTAGAATTGCATTATGGTTTGGATCAGTAAACAATATGCTAACAATGAGAGAATGTGATTTTTTCTCTCCAGCTCTCATACGTTTAAAACAATTTTGTAGACATTAGACATTAGAAATAAGTTAATAATTTTCCAACGTACAAAATTATTAAAAGTTTTTCATTTAAAAGGGAGTCATCCAAAAATACAAGATATATAAATAAAAATGTAATCACAGAAAAGTAAACAAACAAGCCTAAGATTTGAGACATAGTTTTGACATTATGTCCTCAAACTACAAATACCTATTTTGATTGTCTTTAAAATTTCAGTTTCAGATATGGAATCATAAAAACGATTTATTGTTTGACAAAATAATGACAACACTGTATCTCATCTCTTAAGTCTGATTTTTTACTTTATTTTTGTAGTTACATTTTCATTTTAAGTTGTCTAAATTGGTTCTGTAATGCTTGGAAGATCCCTATTCGCCCTTTTTAAATTAACAGTTTTTTTTATAATTTCGTTTCTTCAGTTGTTATGTTTAATATGGACATAATTCTACACAACAGCAATACTGTTCTATTTGAAACAGTTTTGATTAATCAAATACATATTTGATATGTGATGTTCCCTCGGGAAATCATGACAATCGCTGGATTGGTTTCATGTAAATTGGATGGCTATTACTCTTGATGTCATTGCCACAGTGTTATCATTGATGGTGATACTTCATGTATGATCACTGTGATGCATGGTGATCAACATACCACATATTGTGCCTAAGTTTTTAAAATATATATAGCTGGTATATTTACAACCTGTAGCTATACGGTGAGTCTGTAAACACTGGACCGGAAATGAACTATACTGGAATGTCGCATGGACTGGACTTTGTAACTGAATAAGTTTATGCACACATTCGCATGTAGTGTGTGTTGGGTAGTATATATATACATGCAAACCTTGTAGGTTTTTCAAGTTGTTTGTTTGTTTTGGAATTTCGCACAAAGCTACTCGAGTGCTATCTGTGCTAGCCGTCCCTAATTTAGTAGTGTGAGACTAGTTATCACCACCTACCGCCAACTCTTGAACTACTCTTTAAACAACGAATAGTGGGATTGACCGTCACATTTTAACGCTCCCACGGTTGAAAGGGCAAGCATGTTTGGCGCGACCGGGATGCGAACCCGCGACCCTCAGATTACGAGTCGCACGCCTTAACACGCTTGGCCATTTTTAAGTTGTAAAGATTTATATAGATAGGGAGACGTGTGAATTTTTCAAGTTGTATTGATGCACCTATGTATATTCAATGCAAATGTAAGACAATATTTTATAATATAATAATATATGTATACAGATAAACATGTTTATAATATGTGTTATATGTCTCCCATTCCTTTACCCTCTCCGCTGACCAAAGTAAGACCGGTCACGTTTTTGCCACAACTGACCAGATATCATGTTAGAGTAACATTCTACACATTTTACAAGGTCAAAAACGTCTTAATTAACAAATATTAATTAATTATGTGCCTTTACCTCTCCTCCTATTTCTGATGGACTTTGAGTCGTGATACTGTTACGACCCTCTTCCACTGTGAGGACCCTAAATTCTGATGGGCCATCATTGCTGCATACGTTATCTCAAAATAAATACATTATAAATAAAATATATAGCTACAAAATTGTTACCTAACTTTCTCATAGAATCACCATCATTTTCGCCATCTGTTGATATGATTTTTGCCTTACAATCAGGGAGCTTCAAAAATGGATACTTTACCTACGGTATCTGTAACATACGCAATCACGCAGTATTGGCCATAACTTGAAACTTGCCATCACCGTGATTGCTGATTCAATACTCGAAACTGAGCTTGATGCTATCTTTTAAACTACGACTTAAATATTTCTGTCGTGGGAGACAGTCTGGAAGTTTGAATAAAGCTTTAGACGTTTGTTTAACATGACCGAAATCGATCATGCTGACGTAAAAATGCGATCCTGTCAGCAACGTCGTGTCCGAATGATACGCGACATCAATACAGTTGAAACAGTAAGTTAATAATCGCTGTGATACGTGAGTCATGCCTACCATACAAACATTAAAATGCATTCACATTCTGCATGCAGCTATATACGTATCCATGTAGCATATTATGAGGCTACACATAAACCATAAACTACACTAAAACGGCTGGGTGTCAATGTTTAAACAGCCACTGTTGTTTGCTAGGTTGTCAGATGAGCTTTAAAATTATCCTACACATTGCACAATGATGCGTTTAGTAATATATATCAGGTTTTATTCAAACCCACAGGCATTTTTGCAGGTAGTCTTACAGAACAATATCAAATAATAATAAAGACGAACAAATTGGTGATTCCTATTATTTACCATTACTATGGTTTAAGATTGAGAGATTTACATGCAATGTATGCCCTACACACTATTTATATCTACCTATATATATTCCTTATACTATCACAAGTTGGACGATATTATCTTCGATAGAAAACGAAAGTGGTTGACAGTACTAAGATTTTTATTTTAAAATATTTAGGCTTAACTATTATACCCATAACTGGCTAGAGACGGTGAATGGTAGTGTGATGTTTGGGCATTGTGGATTATAGCATCTAAATCTATTGAATTTATTGAATCTACATATTTTTTTAGTTTTTATTATTTTGATATCTTATGAATGGAACATCCCCAATGGTCTTGGGTACTGTAGACGCAGATATTTTACGCTTTAAAATCATACCGTTAATACAGGCACGATTATTTGTTCGTTGACACGAACACTAGTACAAAAGGAAATAGTTGTATCGTTTCACAATTGACTCAGAAAACGCCTGTATGCCTTCGACGTAATACAAATAATTGTGAAATATATTACATATACACGTTTCATCACCTCGTGTTTGAAACTAAAGGGATTTTTCCTTCACTGTTTTACATGTAATATTTACAATCTAAATTTCTTATTTATATTTTATTGAATATTTGATAGAATACACTTGTAAATTATATATTTGTATGTGCTTTATGCACACTGCACCATAGTACTTTTATAATAAAAAAATTACTTCACAAATCTCTTCGTTTTGTATTATACATAGACGTTGATACGCTTTGACTTCTCTTAACGTCATTCGGTTCTGTAACAGATAAACCAAATGTAATTAATAAAACCTTAGAACGATCACCAAACTTAAAACATTGTTTAATAGCATTTTGTCCTCAAACTGGATACAAATTAATGGTCTTGCATTTGAAACAAATTATATTAAGATGGCTTGACGTTGATCCAAAAAAGGATAGAGGATTGACATCTTCAGGAGATTAGAACACTCCAATTGAAATCTGAAGGTCGTGAGTTTGAATATCTGTTCCACTAAAAATTTTCGCTCTTTTAGCTGTGGAAGTGACGGTCAATCCCACTATATGTTGGTAAAAAGGTAGCCCAAGAGTTGGTGGTGGATGGTGATGACTAAACGCCTTCCCTATAGTTTTACACTGCTAAATTAGAGACGGCTAGATCAGATAACCCTCGTGTAGCTTTGCATGAAAATAAAAACAAACCAAACCTTAGCAAAAAGACTTTCTTGTCCAATTCTCTCAGTCACGAGAGTGTAATAATTGAAAGAAGCAATCGAAACGTAAGTGAAAAAAAAATAAAGCGCGAGCAGCTGTATAATTATATAGCTGACAAATACGAATCTAGAAAGAGCATCTCTAACACTGCCGGTTATTATACAAGCACGTTTTACACCGAATCAGAGAAAAAAAAAACTAATGTTCCATAGCTGAATAAAAAACACACACCAAAAACACTAATTTTTAACCCCAAAGATATGTGGAGGAAGAAAAGCCCTCAGTACAAAATTAATTTTCGTTTCATCATAGCGACGTCATCAGTACCCCATTAAAACACTTGGCAGCTTCCAGAACAATACATTCTATGACTCATGGCGTGAAAGTCTGTGCTTTATTAGATTCAGCAAATACTTATGGGAGTAAAACATCCACTAACCTTTTTCGATGGGGGGAGGGAGAGCTCTGGTTTCATACAACTTTCACTAAATCGAACTGTTGCATGTTTTGGACGCCATATTTTTCATAATAAAGGCTATACTGAAGCAAGGTGTAAAGGATCTGTATTAAACACTAAGCATATTAACACCTGGAAGTGCAACATTAAACGTAAACACCAAGTATAATTGTTTTGTCTTTTGAAATTTGCGCAAAGCAACACGAACACTATTAGAGCGAGCCGTCCATAATTTAGGATTGTAAGACTGGAAAGAAGCCAGGTAGTCATCATAGCCCACCGTCAACTTTTGGGCTACTTTTTCAACCAACGAATAGTGAGATTGATTGTCAATTTATAACGCCCCCACGGCTGAAATGGCGAACGTGTTTGGTGTGACGGAGATTCGAATCCAAAACCATCAGATTACGAATCGAGAGCCTTAACCACTTGGCCATGCGGGGCCTAAGTATAATTGAAAAAAACATTAATTACAAAGCGTGAAATGTTGCTTAACAAAGTAAATATTTTCAGTTCACCTCGTGAAAACACAATATGTTTGGTTGTTTCTTGAATTTCACGCAAAGCTGCTCACGGGGTAACTGCGAAAGCCGTTCCTAATTTAGAAGTGATAAAGGAAAGGCAGCCAGTTAATACCATTCACCGTCAATTGTTGAAATCCTTTTTACTAACGAAAAGTTGGATCAACTGCACATTATAACGTCTCCATGGTTGAAATGGCAAGCATGTTCAGAGTTAGATTTAGAAATAATGACCCGCAAGTTACAAATTGATTATCCTAACCAAATCACTACATTATACCCGGCCTTACATGTATGTCTGTGACACTTATAGTTGTCATGCCTACCCTTCTACAACTTTATTTGTAATATTCAATTAATATTAATTCAACTAAATTTGTACCTTGAAACTGAAACGTTTCTCTGGCGGATACCAAATTATTCATTTCACACCTGACCAAAGAAGGTCGAAACGTTGTTCGCTCTTCTGTGTAAAATATTTTCTCAACCCAAACGAGCCGTTTTTGCATATATATTTCTCTACAAGTGAGTTTTCTCGACATCACTGAAACTTGCTACTTGCATATTTAGGAGTATTTATTTTATCTCTTTTTATGTTTTTTTATTTTTATTGTAAATACAGTAGCTGTTTATTTTATTCAGAGGTATTAAAAATGTTTTCCTACTTATTGAGCTTATTATTTCCTAATTACTATTTTGAACGGTCCTTTAACAGCTCCAGAAGAAACTTGTCTAAACCCAGTATAATTAAAACAAATTACTATTGATTATGCGATTCACTGTTTGAGAAGTTAAAATGACTATTACATAAAAAGAGAGTTTGTGTGTTTGTGTTTTATCTATAGCAAAGCCACATAGGGCCATCAGCTAAGCTCACCGAGGGCATAAAAAGAGAGAAAAAATGTGTGAAAATATCCTCGCGGGGAAAACATGGCATTTATTTTTTGCGCAAAAATAATAAATTAACTGCACTCTTTGAATTCAGACGAATTCTTTTATAATTGAAAAAAGAATATTTTGTTATGCCAAAATTTTATCCGGTATTCTATCATACGACTTTCTTATTTCGTCAGTTATAATTTTAATAAAATATTTTGCAACAGATGATGTCACAAACGTTTTTTTCCTCTTGGAGACAAAAATGAGGGGTTCGATTCCCATCGGTGGACTCAGCAGATATCTGAGGTGACTATGCTAAATGAAAAATACACACACTACTATTGGAGACATGTCTTTATAGATGGTTTATCGTACAATATATGAGCTATTTGTACATGTATTAATACAATTACATTTCGTCGTGGATGTTAGATACCGAACAGAGGTGACAAATTTCATTCAAATGAAACCATTCAGTATTTACGGGTAGACTAATATGTATAAAACTTTCCAAAGAAAAATATCCATACAACAAAACTTTATATCCATAAAATTCACAGTGTTTAATCTGTGGTAACACAGAAACCCACATAGCACAGCGTTTCCGATATCAACAGGATACGAACTACTTCCTAACGATATTCCAGAACAAAATCCTCGTGTACAAACTAACGGCCAGGATTAGGTGACTCTTCAATGTGAAAAGACATTACGATGAAACTAAAGGCCATGGTTAGGTGACTCTTCAATGTAAGAAGACATTGAGATAAAACTGGGCATGTTTCTCGGTACTATTGACAAGTTAACAAGTGAGGACTGGAAGCTGACAAAAACTCGCAAGACCAAAAGATCAGAATCCTCCAGCTACATCTCGCAGCCAACTTCCGTCTTCAGATGACCAAAACCCGAAACAAGATCAATATCAACCAAACGCATGGATTTTTTTTATTGTTAATGGTTCGTGGACAGTGGTTTCTACAAAATCTGATCCTTGGATTTTTTATCTCCACCCAGATACAACATAATCAAACAGATTAAAAAATATATATACAAGAAATTAGTTCTGAGTTGCATGGGTTACATTAATAAATGGTATTTATTATTAAGCACACAGTTATACAAAGGACTGTCTGTTGTTTGCGACCACGGCTATCGAAACCCGGTTTCTAGTGGTATAAATCCGCAGACATACTGCTGTACTACTAAGGGACAAGGAAATAAATAGATACATGACATTATTAAAAATGAGCCCCCTTATTTAAGGTCTCTCGAAGGGACATCGGTAGGTTTACACATGTGAACGCTAAAATCCGGGGTTTGATTTCTACGGTGGACATAGCCTAATGTGGCTTTGCTCCAGTAAGTAAACAATGCAATGTAATAAGAAGAATGGTCTGTTATGAATACGACCCAATTCAAGCCAATAAAAATCACTGTGACCACATACACAAGTACGGTAACCTGTGACTCACTAAATTCATAAACCTAATTATTTAGCCTGTTTATCCGAAGGTGACAAACACGCATCTAGAAAGAGCATCTCCAACACTGCCGGTTATTATACAAGCACGTTTTACACCGAATCAGACAAAAAAAAACCCTAATGTTCCACAGCTAAATAAAAAACACTATTTCTAACCTTAAATATGCAAAATTAATCTCAGAAGAACCTCAGCAATGCATTTAGTATGTAAGAAAAAAAACGTTTGTCCTTTCAAATTCAAAGTAATTTTTAAATTGAGCTTACACTAAATACAGCGTCAGGTTGTGGTTGTTGTTTTTGAATTTCGCACAAAGCTACTCGAGGGCTATCTGTGCTAGTCGTCCCTAATTTAGCAGTGTAAGACTAGAGGGAAGGCAGCTAGGCATTACCACCCACCGCTAATTCTGGGGTTACTCTTTTACTAACGAATAGTGAGATTTACAGACACATTATAACGCCCCCACGGCTGGGAGGGCGAGCATGTTTGGCGCGACGGGGATGAGAACCCGCGACCCTCAGATTACGTGTCGCGCGCCTTAACACGCTTGGCCATGCCGGGCCTCAGGGTCAGGATAATTTGCATTTTGTCATAATGTCTGAGACACAGTTATACATATAGTTTATGTAAGGACATATATTTTCTAATTAGAACTCCGTATATAGAAGTGAACACCGTGATTTGACTGTATAAACAGTCAGTTGAAGAAATATAGACATTCAATAATCTCTTGGACAATAAAAAAGCACTAATATAACAAGACATAAGAAAGTATACACAATGTGATCGAGCGACATTATAACGCGAATTGTGTAGTTCTTAGATCACTTATTCACGTTCAAACATTCATTATAATTCATGTTTTTGTCTGCGTAAGCTAAGAACTCTTAAAAACAAAGAAATCAGTATTTTTTTTATAAAATAATTATTATAAGGTTATTTTCTTTTAAAGACTTCATCACTATTCTTAAAAATAAATGCTATTCCTTTCCATCCTCTGTAAAGAAAGAAAACATTCACACTCAAACAGAACATGATACTCCGTCACAGTTGAGATGTCTTTCTTTTGTTTCGAACCGGAAATAGGTTCGTCCTATTGTGAAAGATGAGAGGAGACGATGAAGAGAGGAAAAAAAAAACAATAGATAAACTTGACAAAACAGTACATTGTAGAAAGACGTACATTAGGTTGCCTGAAACATAGCTTTTACTTTGTGGCAGTAAAACTTTCTAAAATTGTCAGGGGAATTCTTTGAATGATGAATGATGCTGAAGTCGTGCGAAGCCCTCGAGATTTGCCCCGGGTATTAACGTAGCCTACAGAAGCAGGGGAGAACAGCACTAGCTTACTCCGTGGGAAACTGGCTGTTAAGATGGATAACAGTTAAAGGAAGAGTTTGGTTTGTTCTGAATTTCGCGCAAAGCTATACGAGGGCTATCTACGCTAGCCGTCCCTAATTTAGCTGTGTAAGACTAGAGAAAAGGCAGCTAGTCATCACTACCTACCACCAATTATTGGGCTACTATTTTACCAACGAACAGTGGGACTGACCGTCACATTAGAATGCATTCGCGACTGAAAAGGCAAGTATGTTTGGTGCGACGGGGATTTGAACCCGCGACCCTCAGATTGAAAGCAGAGCGCTTTAAACACCTGGTCATGATGGTCTTTAGAGAAAGGGACGGACATGAAACGCTGATGAAGCGAAGTAGTTACAGCCTAATGTACTAGAACTTTTAGTATCACCTGAAAACTATATTATACTCATACTAATCTTATACTGCCACAAACCCCCTGGATTTTATTACCTTCTTAGTTAAAGGATTTTTTGAAATCTTTACCGAGATGAGTAACTTAATATAAAATTTATATTTCTATTTTTGTTGCGTTACTAAAATGCGTGATACAGATTCCTCTATCGAGGAGTTACAAGTAAAAAAAAAGAAAAAAATAGACAATTCTGATTTACGCGTACACGATTTGTGCAAAAAAAAGCCAAGTTGGTTTTTAAACTTTCAAACACGTTTGTTATGCTTTCGTCTAAGAATCTGTTACAAGTATTTCATGTATTTGTAACCAGACACGCGTTTCTTTGCTAAACAACACCAGATAACGTTGGTAAAAAACGCATTAGTACATTGTGGTATCGACTTAAAAAAAATAATAGCTCTGTACCAAACCAAAAAAAAGTGTTTAGAAAGGCAAACAATGAATTTCAAACCTGGGGATACTACCCTAACAATTAGCCAAACATACGGATTATGAACTGACCCAAATCTCCTACGCTGGCCTAACCTCGAGAGATTACTGAGATTGTAGCCAAAAACACAGTAAACAGTGAGAGTACACATCTGATGAATTAGTGCATTATAATCGTTTAAAAATATTTGTTTTATAATTTTGTATAAATCTAGTAAAAACATTATATTGATTTAGCTGTATTGATTACTAAACTAATTTTTATTTTTAACTTTATGTAGATAGTTTTTTTATGAAATATTTAACTCTAACTAAAAAAATAAAAATTTGGTAAAAAGCACCACCTACATTTTTTTATATATTAAATATAATTATGGTGAGTTTTCAATAGCCCCGCAATAAAACACAAAAGGCAACCGAGCTGCCTGAATAACTACTGCTTAAAACGTATTCAAAAACAAGTTCTATAAAAGAATTTTAATATATAGATAAGCTACTAAGTGCTGGTAATCTTAAAAAGAAAAGTACATTAGAATATAAGATAAATTTCCAACTGACGAATCAGTATGTTCTAATCATAACGAGTCTTTTTATATGAGTTTCTATACGTCTAGTTTCAACAATAACACTACGTAACAACACTTTTACTTCTTCTTGTTCCTGGGCAAAAAGTGTTATTTCCCAATTGATTACGCCTAAAGTAAATGGAAAATATCTTTTTTTCACTTCAAACTTTGCTTTTGTGATCCGTGTAATGAAAATTTCAAAATTACCCATTTTCCAGAACATTCCAGTTAGTTTCAGAACTAAGTAGCTGATAAAAAATGTTCTCGAATTTACAAGAATTTTCTAGAACTTTACATAGTAACATATATACAGGGGCTCACCACTTCAGTTTAGTTTTAGCTGCGTAAGTGAACACATAGACCTATCTGATTTCATAAGAGATAGCATCAAGAAGCTGCAAGCATTCTTCAGACGCATTCTGCTATATATGTGACCAATAGAGCTCTGTAACAACATCTGCTAAAATGTGCAAAGCCTAGAAGGCATATTTCGGCATGCCTGTCAGGGATCAAAACAAACAAAACTCTGGGCAACTGATTTTACCTGCGAGAATTGTAAAAAAGAAAAGTCTAAAAGGTAAGACGTGCAATTTCTGCTTGTTTAAATAGTAAGATTTTATATTATACAAATTTTAGACCTTTTAAAATTTAAATATTTTTCAATGCACCTCAAAGAGAAATATAACAGCATCAAGACCTTGATTGAAGCCTTGAAGTATGATGAGTATGGCTGGGAAGTTATCGAAGACTTCAAAATGGTGGCTTTCCTGATGGGTCTCCAAGAAGGCTTTACCAAGTTTCCCTGTTATCTTTGCCTTTGGGACAGCAGGGACACCGCAGCGCACTACAACAGGAAGCACTAGCCACAACGGACCGAGTTCTCTGTGGGGAGGCATAATGCCAAGAGTGAGCCACTAGTGGACCTCCAGAAGGTGTTGTTCCCACGATTGCACATAAAATTGGGTCTCATGAAAATATTTGTCACAGCTCTTGATAAGGAATCTGCAGCCTTCAAGTACCTACGAGACTTCTTCCCTAAGCTGTCTGAGGCAAAGGTCAAAGCTGGTGTCTTACCACAAATAAAGAAGATCCTGGAGTGCACAGCATTCCCTAAGGAGCTCAGTAGGAAGGAAAATAAAGCTTGGGACAATTTTGTTGCAGTGGTTCGGGGCTTCTTGGGAAATAAAAAGGCTGAAAATTATGTGGAACTGTTGAGACTCTGATGAAGAACTACGCCAAAATGGGCTGCAGGATGTCCCTGAAAGCCCATATCCTTGACGCTCATCTCGATAAATTCAAGAAGAACATGGGAGCAAACTCAAAGGAAAATGCGAGCACTTGCATCAAGATATACAGGACTTTGAGCTCCGCTACCAAGGAACGTATGATAAAAATATAATGAGATTATATTTGGAGGTTAATCCGTTAAAGTGATTTACATTACTGTCACAAATCTCGATAAACTACTAACTTCTGAACATTTTTGTTCATTTTTGTGTAACTTTAGTATAAATAATGTAAATCTTGATTCATATGTTGTTTTATTCAGACTTTATGTGAAAGAAACTGTGCAAATTTGCCCGTTTTTACATAGAAAATAGGTTAATTTCTAAATTTCATTATTCAAGTCACAAAAGCAAAGTTTGAAATCAATAATGGCCCTTTTTTGTACTTTCAGAACACAAGCAATTAAGAAATAACACATACTATCCAGGAACAACATTTGTGTTACATAATGTCACACATGAAACGAAGTTTGTGAGTTCTTGTAAACGAACATTGTAAGCAATTGTTGGTTTGTTTGTTTTATAGTCTAGTGAGTAACTAACTTTTGTTTTTACTCTGCATTTACTATCGTTTCGTGTATAACACCTGTTGTTTCATACCGTTTGCTTGTGGCATGTTCCGGAAGTTGCACAACATTGAGTAATGTTATATTTTTTATTTGTTGCAAAACTCAGTACAGACCGACTAAAGTAAAAAGTAAAATGCATAAAAGATCCAATAAATAAACAGTGGAATAAATAAAATAATACTGATGATAATTTTGGAGAGTTGTTTGCGCACGCCTGCACACGAGCACTCCCACGTATTAGTTTCATGCGTACGTTATTAGCAACTCAGTAACCAGAAGGTACCAACAGTTTTATAAATAAAGAGTTTGAAACAATGTGCTTAGAAACCCGTTCAGGAATCTCACTGGTTAGCTTAGGATTAAATGAAAAATATACACCTCCCTACGATTCACGTTAATTTGTAATTGTTCAGGACACATCACTATACACATGTATACAGCTATAATCAGAATTTTCGAAAGAGTCTGGATTAAGTCGTTCGACTCGTAATCTGAGGATCGAGGGTTCGAATCCCGGTCGCACCAAACATGCTCGCCATTTCAGCCGTGGGGGCGTTATTATGTGACCAACTATTCGTTGGTAAAAGAGTAGCCAAAAAGTTGGAGGTGGATGGTGATGACTGGCTGCCTTCCCTCTAGTCTTACATTGCTAAATTAGAAATGGCTAGCGCAGATAGTCCTCGAGTAGCTTTGCGCGATATTCAAAAAAAAATTTTAATGGTAATCATTTTAATTGTTAAAGAAAAAAACCGCATCTTAGAAACGCAGCATGACACTGTAATCACGTACAGAGACAGTTTTAATCCTTGCATTTCACATAAAAGGATCAGGTTCTGTAAGCCCGTTGAAAGAAATACTTCAAAATCTGGTGATTCATCCTACTGCCAGCGGGGTTCCAATTGTCATCGATTATTCAGCACAGACAGCTGATCTTTGTCGGTCTTTGTCTGACTAATAACAGACCCGCTGACCAGCTGCTTGATCCCCAGAACAGCACGTTCTCGCGATGGAGGATGCAATGATGCATAAGTTACTTCAGTGAGTTTTATGTTCCATACGGGTGTATTATCTTCATACAAACATGCAATACCTACTGGTGATACTCTATCCGGCAACATGAATACTAAAAGCAAAAGTTTTCGCGTTGTTTTTTTTTTAAATGTGTAACTGGAAGTGGACCTTAAACAATTTATCACACAATTTAACAACTATTGTTTGTTTGTTTTTAGTTTCGCGCAAAGCTACACGAAGGCTATCTGCACTAGCCGTCCCTAATTCAACAATGTAAGACTAAAGAGAAGGCAGCTAATCATCACCACCTACCGCCAACTCTTGGGCTACTTTTCCACCATCTACTAATGGGATTCATCGCGCCAGCATTATGACGTCTCCAAGGCTGAGAGAGCGAGCATGTTTGGTGTGACAATGATTTGAACCCGTGACTCTCAGATTACGAGTCGAGCGCCTTAACCACCTGGTCACGCCCGGCCACACTTCAAACAAACAAGAAAGCACATTTTCTCAATCAATCATTCTGTAGTTAAAATATAAAGGATTCCAGTCCAATAATTGTACTTAAAATAGTCCTGACTTTGAAATACTCTCATAAAATGAAAATGAAAAAAAGAGAAAGAAGAAAGAGAAAGCAGTTATTTTTTTACAAAAACTACGACACCTGGTCGTCGATTAACTATACTCTCACACGCAGACATGCTTTCTTTCTCTTCGGATATTATATCACAACCTAGGCCTGGCATGGCCTAGCGCGTTAAGGCGTGCGCTTCGTTCAACCACACACGCTTATCCTTTCAGCCGTGGAGGCGTCATAATATGAAAGTCAATCCCATTATTTGTTGATAAAAGAGCAGCTCAAGAGTTGGCGGTGGGTAGTGATGACTAGCTGTCTTCGCTCTAGTCCTACATTACTAAATTAAGGGCGGCGAGCGCAGATAGCTCTCGGGCAACTTTGCGCGAAATTCAAAACAAACAAACAATGGTTTTGTAATTACTTGTCTTTCTGCCTTCCCCACAAAGATAAAAATGGGGGACAGCAAAAAAAAATATGTGAAAAACTTTCAAATATTTAGGGTCAATAAAATAAAACTGGGGGACAACATCGTCGATGTTAAAAAAAACATGAATGACTTCTGAGAGGAAAGATAAGAAATTAACACACATTCTTATTGTGTGACATAAAACAAGTGCTCAACATGTTACAGGGATTTGATACTTCAATTTTTTCTTGTACAAAATTATTTATCAACACAAAAATATCATTTCATTATTACGGTTGAGCCCCCACTAAAGTTATTAAATTTAATGTCTATATCCATAAAAGCTGCACTTTTTCTAGCACATTATCATATCGTGACGATGATTGGCTCTGTTATATACAGTTGTGCGTGCGTGGATTTTCTCAAAGCCATATCTGGCTAGCTGCTGTATCCACCGTGGGGAATCCACTCCCTGATTTTAGCATTGTAAATACGAAGACTTAACAGAGGATAGTTTCCGGTTCGTCATAAGAATGGCAGTCAATCTTTTAGCATGGATGGTGAGTGATAGAGGGCTGCTGACTGACTGTCTTTTCTCTTATCAGTAGTTAAATATTAGGAACAGTGAGAGATAACTGTAATAACTTTACTATAAAAGTTAAATGTTCTCATACTACTATAAATAAACCTTATAATATTAATTAATTAAATATAACGGAACAACATGAATTGTGCAAATTAATACAACCTGAATTTTACCAAATTCTATAATAATCACATTATTTGACTTTAATTTTCATTCAGGGTCCTCTTCAACGACTCAGGCCCTCTTGTATTCTCCAGACAAGTGAAATCTCTAATGCCTTTGGGATTATCAGGAAATGACATCCAATATCATCTGTCAAAACTTTATGAGACGATTTATCTTTCAGTAGTACCATTCTTATTGGAAACAGCGAAAAAGTTTTGTTCTTAAAATCAGTCTGCATTTATTGTAATATTTCATTTTCTCAGAGAGATTGCACACACGTACAAAGTAATATAACCTTAGAAGTACAAAATATTTAAAATATATTCAACGTTATTACCTTAAACTACTTGCCCTAAGGGAATAAAAATTCAAAATTAATTAGAGTTGTACCGAGAATTAAGGAGTTTTATCTGTTATATAATAAAAGTAATAAACGACTTTATAACACCAAAATTTATTTTTCTTTAAATAAACACTTAACATTATGTTTAGCAGCTTATTTAGAAGTTTCACTAAAACACAAACCGTAACAGTTTATTTCTTGTATCATAATGTCTTTTATTCAACTAATATGCACAACATATATTAAATCATACGTTGTATCTGTTATAACAATGCTCAGTTTTCGTCTACCCTTAAATGCGCACGCACCTTACTATATAAATGCGCATGCGCACACCTTATTTCAACGGATGTTGTACATATTTTAGTAAAACTTTTCAACATATTAAAAGCCTTTCAAAGTGTTTAAAAAGGCTTAACGTTAAGTCGTAGAATACCATTATATGTTTATTTATTACTGGTATTAAGTATTTGTATTTTGTATTTTAAAATTTGCGCAAAGCTACTCGAGGGCTATCTGCGCTTGCCGTCTCTAATTTGACAGTGTAAGACTAGAGGGAATGCAGCTAGTCATCACCATCCACTGCCAACTTTTGAGTTGCTCTTTTACTAGCAAATAGTGGGATTGAACGTTACATTATAACGCCCCCACGGCTGAAAGGGCGAACATGTTTGGTGCGGCCAAGATTCGAACCCGCGACCCTCAGATTACGAGTCGAACGCCTTAACCCACCTGGCCATGCAAGTCCTAGCATTAAGTACGGTAAAGTTTAGCCCTAACTAAACTAAAGCAGAAAACATACACAATGTATAGTATAAATATATTTCTCTACCGAATACAGCCCCAACTTAATAAAGGCTTAATTGGTGTTAAGCTTAAGACAAGTGGGCTTACAGATGTCAGGGTCTGTGATTGTTTTATACTATCATAGAAATCCTCTATTTGAAGAAATACCGGAGCAATAAAGATACTAATTTCACTGCAAATGTTTTGTGGGTTTGTGCTTGTTAAGAATATTGAGAACTGGTATTTACAGAGTATTTCCAAATCGTATTACACTACATACTCAAATCGTTTCTCATGCAATTAACATCTCTTTTACTTCTCTTAACTAGCTCACCGATCACTGTTTGGAGCAACTGATGTGAAAAAGCAGATCATAATGAACACCTTCTACGACAGATTATGAATCACCTTTCATACACCATGTGTAACCTTTCCTAAATACAATTTGCAGTTCTCCATATGGTTTGATTTTGAATTTCGCACAAAGCTGCACGAGGGTTACCTGCGTTGGCCGATCCGAATTTCGCAGTGGAAGACTAAAATGAAAACAGCTTGTCATCACCACCACCAACAAAAAAACATCACTAGTTATCTTTGTGGTGAAATAACCCCTGATGACTCTTTGCGGTGCCTTGGAGTTCCACGGAACACAGTATGAAAGCCTAAATACTGATCTAACAGCTCAAAAGTAGAGATAGTTATGCCCTATTCAAGCCTTGTGTATCTTTGCGCGAAATTTCTGAAAACCTAGGAAATAAGGCTTTCGTTTCAAACGACACTGTTATGTGGGTAAAGCGCCATGAAGGGGTCGATATTTATCAAAGTTACAACTGATAGAGTTGTACCAAGGCTGTCTCTAGGTGCAGCGTGGTTGTACTCGTTAAACCCATACACCGGGAAACTACCACCAGTCTGTTTCTCGATGCAGGAAATATATATAATTAAAAATATATTAGCTTAAATAAAACATGAAAAAGAAATTTTACTTTGGAGTAATAACTGTCCTGTGACGTGAGCAATGTTACACATCTGTTACATTATCAGAACAAGATTAGAGAAACGGTCTATTGATTTATAGTCATGTGAAACTTACTGTCCACAACAATAAATAATATTTACTTAAAAGACATGTAACGGACCGAACCCGAAATTCGAGTGATATTCGAATACCTGTTCAAAATTTTTAAATGAGGGCATATTTGTGTAGTTTCTAAATGCACAATCAAGATTAATATCAAATATAAGTGGACAAAAATTAAATAAGAACCAGTAAAAGTTAAAGTAGTTCTTTGATTTTAAGTCATATTTTATACAAATTTATTAAGTGAATTTACTACGGATTTATAACGATAAAACCAGGGGGTTCAATCCCCTCGCTGGACTCAGCAGATAGTGCAATGTGGCTTTGCTATAAGAAAACAAACACATTAGCTGAAATGTCACAAACTTTAAAGAAACAAATAAAATAAAATAAACACAAATGGAACGACAATGTATCTCCGTACGATTTTATTTTGAAATAAATTTGAAGCCTGATTCTTTACGAGCGAAATTCGCTTATTCGAAACATCGCAATAAACGTGATTTGTTTTAACACAATTTAACATATTTGGAGTTTTCACCAACGCTTATTACTTTAAACTTCGAACTATTTCAAATTAGAATTTTACAAACATTATATATACCTGTAAGTTGTGTGCCCTTCAGTGACAAAGCGATACGTCTGCGGACTTATGACGCTACAAAGCGAGTTTCGATACTCGCGGTAGGCAGAGCACAGATGACCCAGTGTAGCTTTGAGCTTGATTTCAAATGAACTGTAAGTTGTGTAAACTTATCTATTAAGACAAAATATGATAACAGTATATCTGTTTTGTTTTTAAGAGTAAGCATCTGTATATATCTAGGTATACAAACGCATTCGTACTTTTAAATTAACTATTTAAGCGCTAAAATACACAGCGAGTTATATGTATTACATCCACAGTTGGAACTAGTAACCCTGATTTTAGCATTTTAAGTCCATAAACTTACAGATTACCCACCAGAGTTTATTGTTGTTATTTATGTAAAACCATACACCTGGCTATCTATACTCTGTCCACAGCAGGGGATTGAGCCTCAAATTTTATCGTTTAAATACATAAAATTATTGCTGTCCCATCAGGGACATACATTTAAAATTCGGAAATATTCCACAAGCAAACCCACAGAAAGAACAGACTCATATTTTGGTCTACAGTGAGTTCATCTTGCATGCCTAGTTTAATTCACCCAAAATCATCACACCCGTGAGGGTATCAGTGATAAATCCGTTATCAAACAAAAATGGGCGTACTGCACAGATTTGTTCACTGAACAAATAGGTGTAAGACGATTTGACACAATACTACCCAAACTTTGAGCAAATTATTCCACATCTTGGTGGTAAAATGACTTTTAAACAATTTTGTTACACCAACAGTTGTCACGGGACCAAGTGTATCAGGTTGTCATTGACATTCAGATTATATATGCTCCAATACATCTAAAAAAATGTAAAATAGTTTTAAAATAAGTATTCTTCTTTTAAATTTTTTCATCATGTTCGAGGTTACAGTTTTGGGTTAACTGTATTTTCTAAATCACTGTATTTGTAATGTCTTGGTTGAAAAAATAAAATGAACGATTGGTATTCGTAAGTAGCGCTATATGGTTTTGTTTTGAAATTTGCGAAAAGCTACACGAGGGCTACTTGCACTAGCCTTATCTAATCAAGCAGTGATAGACTAGAAAGAAAGCAGTTAGTCAATACTACCCGCCACCAACTCTTGGGCTACTCTTTCACGAACGAATAATGAGACTTATCGAAACATAATAGCGCTCACACCAAACAACCAGCCAATACCAAGCCCAAGCGTGGAGCCATTCTTGATATAAAATAATTAAAATCGAGAGACACCGTCATATTTTTACGTCATGACTCAAACATAGTATGACCTGAATGATAAACAAATACATAAGGCCAATAATATCCTGAGATCTAGGACAGTGATTAACGTGTCGGTCTGTGCACGGAGCTGAAGCTCCTTGGTTCGATTCCTGTTACTACAAATAGTAAATTACGCGCTACAGTTTAGTGCATGATATTTGTTTGTTCTGAATTTCGCGCAAAGCTATCTGCGCCAGCCTTCCCTAATTTAGCAGTGAAAAACTAGAGATATCAGGTGGTCATCACCATCCATCGCCGACTCTTAGAGTACTCTTTTACCATTGAATAGTGTGATTGACCGTGACATTATAACGTCCCTACGGCTGAAAGAGACTAGCATGGTTGGTGGGACAAGGATTTAAACCCACGACACTTATATTGCGAGTCAAGTACCCTGACATGCTGGGTCCTCGTGTGTGGATGCCTTATAAAAATGACGGAACAATCAAACTATTCGCAGGTAAACGTGCAACTAAATAAGACAGCTTTTCAATCTAACCTATTACTTCAAAATCAAAGAAGACCAGCGCCAAAAGCCTTCATGTAGCTTTGCAAAAAATCCGTCAACTATTTACACAAATTTGTTTGATAGCGTTCCCGGAGGTTTTGTTTCTTCGAACTAAAGTTTAATTTCACAGCTAATGAGCGAGAAAATAGACGAAATCCAATCTTTTATTTCACAATGCAACCTTAAATTATTATGTAAATATACTTTAACGCCTTCCTTCATTTAGAAAATTCACACAAAGCTGAAAAAAAAATACGCTTGCGCCAGGCGTCTTACAGAGAAGGAAGTTTGTCGAAAGAACCTCCAGGAAATTCTAGACTACTTTCTTCTTAAATCGTGAAAAGTGATAGTTACTTTAGTGATGCGCAAACGATCGCAAATATTGTAGATTAGTAATCTGGCACGCTAGTAACTTGGCTACGCAAAGTCCTAGAATAATGTGATAAATAATTTTTATTTTATTATTTGACAACAGGTATGTGCGTATTTTCGAAGAGCAAAGCCACATCGGTCTATCTGCTGAGTCCACAGAGAGGAACCAAGCCCCTGATTTTAGACTTTACCACCGTACCACCAAGAGACGATTACGAACTCACTTATCTTTTACTTAAATTGTAGTAATACTTCACTACTAACTGTGAAGTGTTTAGAATTATGTTAACGTGTTTTTTGTTAGAGGTACCTTGTGAAAAGATAAATATAAGAAGGCAAGGGGCTTTAGAATATCCTCAGAACATATTGAAGAGCCCCTAAGAATTCTATGGTGATCAGAGGTTGGGATGGCCCGGCATGGCCAGGTGGTTAAGTCATTCAACTCGTAATCTAAGGGTCGCGGGTTCGAATTCCCGTCACATCAAACATGCTCGCCCTTTCAGCCATGGGGGCGTTATAATGTGACGGTCAATCTCACAATTCGTTGATAAAATGTAGCCCAAGAGTTGGCGGTAGGTAGTGATGTGTAGCTACCCTTCCCTCTAATCTTACACTTCTAAATTAGGAACGGCTAGCGCAGATAGCCCTTGTGCAGCTTTGCGCGAAGTTCAAAAACAAACAAGTGCGTAAGGGCTGTTTGTTAACAGACTTTGTTCGGGATCATTTGCTCCACTACATAACTTCTCATAAACATAGGTTTCTAGTTACGATTTCGCCAAAATGCCTTTATCATTACACGTGAAGATAAAACGAGTAGGAAATGTCTCAAGAATTTTCGCGCGCGTGTGTGTCTCCTATAACAACGCACCATCGTAGGATGTAAAGTTTACACAGGGTTGCTTTTAAGGAGGGAGACGAGAAATTATTTGACCCATAAATATATCGTTCAACCAACGGACTAAAAAAAACAGAAATAAAAAAATGAGCCTAACGTCGCATGTGTGTAACAGGCGTAGTACGATGGACAAAGCGGTGGGAATACTCCCTGTATTAGATTTACCATCTATTCATGAGTGGTGCGTGTGGAAACCAGTCAGGAATTTCATTTAAATTTTGGAGCAGATGTGAACACTCCAGCTCATAACAATCTATGGGCGTCTGTAGGAGAAGGTAGCAAGAGAGAAACTTAGCCCCTTGGAAAATAAGAAACACAAGTCTTTTCTATTCATTCAGCATATGTTTATGATTTTTTTTTTTAAATCAGTTCACAATTTCACACAACTTTGCCCCCTCCCCCTGGAAAACTTTGCCTCTCCCTGGAACAATTTCTGCGGACACCCATCCAACACTGTATGCACGTCTAAACTTTTACTGAACTTCTTTAGCCTAGTAATTGAAGAGGAAAAGCAGCTGGTCCTAATGAAATACAATACAATGTAATTAACAATCAATTTCTGTTTACATCAAACTACTAATGTTGACCAGAACTAAAAAATAACCCAATAATTAATATAGATAACTTGATAAACTATTATAATTTTGTGTATGCGAAATGGTGAAACTTAAAACTTGTGTAAGAATTAAATATTAGAACGGTTATTTAAAATTCAATTAGTTTTATTGGTTGAACGAACGATTTTTTAATTCTTTTTTTTACTTTCTTCATGGTCCTTGTATCTCGCTTGGTGTCATTTAACCCTAGTGAAACATTTTGAAAAAATATAAACAAAACGTTTTCCATGTGTAACCGATCAAAAACTGGTATGGATTAAATATCAGAGAGACCCGTGTTATTTAAAGTTCACACACAAAGCTAACGGGCTATCTGTGCCCTGCCATTGAAATTTAGTATTATAAGCCCTTATAACCATTGCTGACCCACGAAGGGGGATTCTTCACCAGCACAGATGACCTCTATTTACAAGTTATTTATATACCACTGACATGACGTTAACAGAATTAGCCATATATAAGCACAATGAAACAAAGAGAAACCTCGTTAGGGGGATTGCTTGCTTGTTTATTTGTTTGTTTTTTAATTTCGTACAAAATTACTCGAGGACTATCTGCGCTAGCCATATCTATTTTACCAGTGTAAGACTAGAAAGAAAGAAGCAAATCATCACCACCCATTGCAAACTCTTAGGCTACTCTTTACCATCGAATAGCGGGATTGACTGTCACATTATAATGTCCCCACGGCTGAAAAGTCAAACATGTTTGGTGCGACGGGAATGCGAGTCTGCGACCGTCAGATTACGAGTCGCACGCCTTAACCCACCTAGCCAGAAGGATTGCAAAAACAGATAACGGCCAGCTTTTTTTCTAGCGAGGCTGAGGCTAAAAATGTAAGAGTCAGGCATTCATTTTTTACCATATTTGTATATGAAAAACGTAATAAAATTCATTACAAAAACAGGTTTGCTTATTTAAATTTCGCGCAAAGCCATAAAACAGTTATTTGCATTAGCTGTCCCAAATTTTGATTTGATAAACTACAGAAAATTAGTCAACACCACTCCCCGCAAAAATAAGGTCTAATGTTGCTAGACCGAGTGTTAGTAGTAGTGAGAAAATTTAACCATCACTTTTATAATGTACTAACGGCCATAAAATGTTTATTTGTAATTCTGCTCACCATAAATACCTAAACCCATATCGCTGTGTCATCGGAGACGTCCCAAAATGCGAAGCGCGATTTCTTTATTTTCTTATGTTTCAGGCACTAGGACGCAAACTGTAAAATTTCAATTCATCAGTCCGACATCCTAAATTTTGGGCTGCGCTCGGTCCCAGGTTAAAAAGGAATTTGTATGAAAAGTACGGAAGCCGAGAAGCCTTTATTTATTAATTATTTAAGCCGTCTCCGATTTTCAAACTATAATCAAAGTTACATGTGTAGTTTTCTGGAACTTCCTTAAGTTGACAGATAAATGAAATAAAATAAAAATAACAATCTGTGCATTTTTTGTCTTTAACAGCAACTTTTAACATCTGCCAACATTATGTGCGCGGAAATGCAACTGTGTGACAGTAGCAGATGGAAAAGATAGCGTTTCTTTAAAGAAAAATATAATAATCTTCGTAAGTTTCACGTTATAATCATTTCCATGTAAAAAATCCATTTGAAGTACAGGGAAAATTACTCAGCCCAGGCCTGATTAAGTTAGCTGCTCATCTGTTACACGCTTAAACTCGCGATGGTGGTCTTAAAATGAGAAAAAATAACGTAAACTTGATTTAAATAAAAAAGAGAGAGAAAAAAAGATGGATTACGGTATTTTCATTTTTTAGAGTGTATTTATTACATATTTCTCGAATGTTATTTTTTTTCTATCGTACTACATAAAAACAAATGTTAGTTAGCCCGTCATATTCAAAAAGTTGTTTGTAGAGCTTATACGTAGCTGTGTATTTTTCTCTTCTGTTTAATGTAATGGCCTGTGTTTAGAGAGTTCCAGATTCGAACACTGTCTCCGAATATGCTTGCCTTTTCAGCGCTGGAGATGTTATACTGTTTCGGTCAGATCCAATTTTCAATAATAAAAGTGTGGCTCACATTGGTAACGTGATGGTTGACCGGATGGTTACAAATGTTATGTAGCACGTTCTGATAAATCCGAATAACTTGTACTAATGTTCTATTGAAATACTATTATTTCACCGTATCTGTACTCAAAATCTAACGTTTAGAGTATGACATATTTATAGGATATTAAACAAAGTAACCTTTTTTAAATAAACATATTATTTCCTGTGTTGTTTCTTTTTAGCTTTTTGTTTATAACTACAGTCTTTTTGCAACACGTAAAACACTGTTTATTTCCCATTTTCCATCTGTTGTGCTTCGAAATTCATTTTTATACGCTCACAAATTTCACAAACGACTGTTTGAATTGTACTAACTAGATAGGTAGACAGGAGTATAATTTGAGATAAAAATTGTTGACTTCAAATTTATGCCAAATTCATAAAACACTTTCAGAAAATCATTATTCCATCGTATCCTACCCTCTAAAATTCGGTTCTCCAGATGGTCAACGGTAAGTTTACAGAATTATAATGCAATAACCTGGGTTTAATTTCCCACGGTGGATATAACGAATAGCCCAATGTGGCTTCGTTTTAAAACAAACGCTAAAATGCTAGTGAACTTTCGTCCGATGTCTTCACGCTGATATATAATCAAAGTGAAATATTTTCAAAAAATATTTATGAAACAAAATCCATTAAGTCCATTAAATTCGCAGCTCATACATATAAGTCACATACATATATACACACAACACAGCTTTCCCAAAACTTTTGTTTCTTTGTTCTACAATTTCGCGCAAAGCTACATGAGGGCTATCTGCGCTAGCCGTCCATAATTTAGCAGTGTAAGACTAGAGGGAAGGCAGCTAGTCATCACCACCCACCGCTAACTCTTGGGCTACTCTTTTACCAAATAATAGTGGGATTGATCGTCACGTTATAACGGCCCCACGACTAAAAAAAGCGAGCATGTTTGGTGTGACGGGGATGCGAACCCGCGACCCTCAGATTATAAGCGTTCTAGCTACGCTACCATACTAGGCCTCCCAAATTTTTGTCACTCCATATTTATTTAAAAAAAAACACTAATCATATTTACCAATTTTGTTTCAACCATTTGCAATATTTACTTCCAGGTCAACAATGAGAACTGAGTGATACAAATAATGTACATTCAGGACAGATCGGTTTACCTGTACGTATTTTTTTTGTTATTTCTCGCAGAAAACAAAAATCAACGTCAGTTTCGATAGAAACGACAAAATTCTTTAAGTGAAAATCACAAACTTGTAAAGATTTTGAAAAATTAATTTTGGGGTGATTTTCATCTGTGTTACGACACTAAAATCAGGGGTTCGATTCCCCTCGGTGGACTCAGCAGATAGTCCTATAAAAAGACACACACATCTGTATTATCGGCTTCTTGTATTCAGAAATTAAACAATTACCTGTGCATAAATCACGCCTACATTTCACAGAGCGCCGAAATGTTATTAATATTACTATTTTTACAACACTACAAAACATAATACTAAGTATAAAAGCACGCAGACTGTTTCTATTGGTGCTGAAAAGTCAAGTATGCCTGAGACAAAGTCTAGAAATACGGGCGCCGACTCTCGTACCAAGGCAACTGTGAGAATATAATGTATTACCTAAAAAATCGAGACGCATGCGCAAACTTAAGTTCATTATATTCGTATAGCAGTACACTAATACAAAAGAACCACACATGGTGGTCAAAGGTATCGCAGTAGTTAAATATCATGTGCAAAAAGCGCCCACTTTTAAGGAATGATTGTTAACAGTCCACTTTCTGGAAGTTCAGAGGTTAGCTGCGGCTTGATGAATACTTGAAGATGATAGTTGACGTCCTAAAGCAATAACGTTCTTTTTTTTCTTCTTCTTCTTTCCCTACGCTACTTGAGTACTTGCTAACGACACCAAGTAGTTACATAGTAATTTATCATTTAACATGATGGTGAAATAGATTAGAATCCGTAATCCAATGGGTGAAGAAAGTTCGTAACACCTCTTGACAATCGGTGAAGTGAAACCGGGACAGCCGATAGAAATGTTAGTTGTAGGGCCAAATAAAAACCAAGCAAATACTTACTTTTGAACTTCGCTACACAGCTATATCTGAAGATCATATTAATTAAGCGATAGAGCAGTACAGTTGTACAGCTCACACAGTCAACGCGACAGACGAGGATTTGTTTGTTTTTTTAATTTCGCGCAAAGCTACAAGAGAACTATCTCCGTTAGCCGTCCCTAATATAGCAGTGTAAGACTATAGAGAAAGCAGCTAGTCATCACCACCCCCCATCGAATCTTGGGCAACTCTTTTAGCAATGAATAGTGGGATTGACCATCACATCATATCGCCCCTCCTCCGACTGAAAGGGCAAACATGTTTGGGATTCAAACCCGGGACTTTCTCAAGCGCCGTAACCACCTGGCCACGCAACCATACAGACGGATTGTATCTATCCGCCTACCATATATATATTTGTAGTCAAGAGTAGGTAAACAACAAAAAAAATTCCCTCAAAGTCTTTATATCATTACGCAACACGGACTAACTACAAACTGGAAAACTTACATTTGATTATTTTCATACTGGACACAACAAAATTTGGTTAATTTCCAGTGGTGTAGTGTTAAAGTTTATAATGTCGGAGTCCTGATAAAATTTGTCAGATGAGTGGCGTCACCCATCAAGTTAAAGATTATATATTCAGAACATAATTTTCATTTTAAATCAAAGAGTATATGAAGCACTAATTATATTAGACGACTTAAATTACAGAGCGTAAACACGCTATTCAACTGTACACATTAGGTTTCTATTATCGAATTTAGGACTAGATGTACTTAAGTAGGAACCCCAGAAATGTTCTCTTTCAAGAGTAAACGAAACCAAAATTAAAAGTAACAAATATTTTTTATTTCTTACCTTTGAAGTTCTTATGCCATGTCGTGTTGCAACCTGCAGAATGCATTATTCTTCTCAGTACCATGGCATGCGCATGTTCTGCTGACGTCATCACAGCACAAATGCAGCATTAAGCGCCCCTTGCAAATCGTCATTTTAGTGTATGTTGCCTGACTGACAGACAACAAGCTACTGTATTGTGGTGCAAGTAGATATAACAGGTGAAATCTCTAGGCGGCGTTGGCTTCCTTTCAGATAAACTAGGATTTAAAGGGTTAGACCCATAATTACTCCATTAACAGTTCTTTAAAAAAGAATGATTGACGACCGGTATCAATTACTCGATAATGCAAGTGTGCTCGTATTAGACTTACAGTCACATGTAGTCGCAGGGCAGTCTGTTAGAGGAATCCTTACTGTGATGGATTACATTATAGTCAGATGTTACCACAGTGCAGTCTGTTAGAGGAATTCTTACTGTGGTGGATTACATTATAGTCAGATGTTACCATAGGGAAGTCTGTTAGAGAAATCCTCACTGTGGTGGTTTATATTATTGTCAGATGTTACCATAGGGAAGTCTGTTAGAGAAATCCTCACTGTGGTGGTTTATATTATTGTCAGATGTTACCATAGGGAAGTCTGTTAGAGAAATCCTCACTGTGGTGGTTTATATTATTGTCAGATGTTACCACAGAGGAGTGGGTTTGAGGAATCCTTATTGTGATAGATTAGACTTATTGTAAGATGTTACCACAGAGGAGTGTGTTTGAGGAATCCTTATTGTGATAGATTAGACTTACAGTAAGATGTTACCACAGGGAGTCTAAGAGGAATCGTTACTTTTGCCAATTCTTGGTAATGAAGTTTACCGATGATTTTCAAACCTATACTAGTTATTCATGTTTACAGATCACCTTAAATAAAGAATGAAGTCGATTAAAGAAAACTTACTCTTAACATGTTTGTTACAAAATGAAGTTTTTAATAACTCACAACGTTTCTTAACAAAACTTTATTTTCAACGCACCTATTTCTTGTTGTTTTTCGTTTACCCCTTCAGAGTTTATTAATAAAAAATGGAAATTGTATCACGAACATACATCTTACGGGAATATTTTGATGATTTATGCAAACACTAGAAACAGATTCGTTCACCCGGAAAAATAAGTTTTGTTGGGTCTGAAGTATTTCAAAAACAATTCTTTTTTTTTTTTTTTACTTTCAAAAATACTCTTTTAAACACTTCTTTTTGTTTGGGTTAAGTAAAACTTTGCCTTCGCTTCTTCACATTTTCCTATGGACAAACATGGTTTTCACTTAAGTTCATTGTTTGGGTTAGGTAAAACTTTGCCTTCGCCTCTTCACACTTTCCTGTGGACAAACAAAGTTTTCACTTAAATTCATTTATTGTTTTACTTATTCGTTAACTTTCTATGTTTGGATATATTCCCGCTCTTCACCTTAGCTACACATTCATCATTATAAAATTTTGAACTTGAAAACTTTCAAACGTACATACTTTAAAAAACGACATCTCCTCGTGTGTCACCAGATTCAGAAATGCCCCGCCCCCAAAAGCAACATCCGTAAAAAAAAAGAGAGAAGGGGGGAGTGTGGCTCGAAACGTTAGTCAATCCCAACAAACATGACAGAATTTACTACGACACCACCAAGCGGAGCTGTCTGGTTTGTCTGAAACAACCATCCAGAAAACACCCACTACACATCCAATTTAGTTAGCAATATGTTAACAAGATCTTCCATCCTACACACACATACGTGCCAAGCAGAATGTACACCGAGACAAAACACGTTATAAGATATAAAATCATGTAAAAAAAGTCAGATTCTTCAGAAAAAAAATGTAACACTAAAATCAAGAGGTGACGTCACAAAGGCAGTAAAAAGATCTGTAACACTAGAATGTTCAATGATCAATAAGTAATACTTGTAAAAATTATATACTGGTTTGTACTAACGTTTCACTCAGAAGTTCAACACGTTTTCTCAAGACGTTTGTATATATTTGTTTTCCTACTTAGTATCTGGGTGTTTTCTATAGTTATGTTCTGTTTATTGGACTTGCAGTATTCAAAAAATGTGTGAAAGTGTTTTTTTTTGTGTTATTTGAACCTGGTTTCCATTTTTCTGCTTATTTCTCCAATATAGAAGTTGTGGCAGTTGTTGCATTTGTTGTGTTGTGTTTGTTAGTGCGGTTTTTACATAGTATGGACTTTAGTTTTGTACCCGGTTTTTGAATAACTTTGGTGTTTACTGGAATGTTACGTTTTGCTACAAGCTTTTAATAAACACAGCATAACCACAGAAAATACCCAGATACTAAGTAGAGAAACAAAATAAACAAACGCAAAATCAAAGAAATCCTACTTATACAAGAACTGAAACCAAAATTAAACCAATATAAAGGAACACCTTTACACCAACAACTAACTGCATCGCCCCCTACAATCCAGTACTCGTTTATACTCTCATCCCTAAGAAGTCCACAAAAGTCAGTTGCAAACTCTCTTTGTTGACCTGAAAATGACCTAGAAAGGTCGACACGCTTTTTTCTACTTTATTATATATAATTAACGTTCTAATACCCATACCAGCCGTCTTGAGATACATTTTTTATTTCAAGTGGGTTTCTTCTCGCCATCGCAGCTTCAACGCAGTTTATTACGGTTTATAAGTAGCGAGATTCTGATGCGAAGTTACGTGTTAAACTGTGTGAGGTCGCTTTGGAAAGTTTGACTTGTGTGTGTGAAGTTAAGCACAAAGCTACACAATGGGATATCTGTGCTCTGCCCATCACGGGTATTGAAAACAAGTTTCTAGCGTTATAAGTCCTCAAACACATTGTTCTGCCATTGGCAAGAATTTTGGAAAGAACGAGTGGTTAGGATTTTAAATCATACGTCTTCTTTTTTTAACTTCAATAAAGTTTCCTTGTAAGTCTTTATCAATATGTTTTAATAGCAACAATTCCAATAAAACATTATAAAATAGGACACACACTTATTACTCATTCTTAATATGTTTAAGCAACATATTTCAAGCCTTGGCTTTTTTTTTAATTATAAAATTAAACGTTGTCTTCGCTGTTTCGTGATATGAACCATAACAAGATGCATTTAAATTAATTAAAAAGTTTACTTCTGGTAATATCTTGCTCATGAACTCGAACATTCTGTGCTGTTCGTGTTGAGAGATCGATAACTGATTTCGTTGCGTTTTTACAAGTTCGATTTAATTGCTCATGAGCTGGTGATATGTTGAATAAACTAGACCGTTTTCTTCTGCAGCAAAACACCAAAACAAGTCGAAATTCCGCCTGGGCGATTGGTCATTTCACAATCGTTTCTCAATTCGCAATACTAACTGCGTGACTTTTGTTTCAATTTTATTATCCACTGGCAACATGTCTCGTGGTTCCAGCTGTATTTTATATAGATTTCAAAAACACATGCCATTGACCACAGAAAAATCTAAGTTTTACAAAATTATTCCCCGCACTTAAAGCTGTGGATGCGTTATAATAATGGTTGTTAATTCCTTATGGTAGACTACTTTCCTTCTCTCCAGCCATTAGTCCAAAGTTTGAAACGTAAACATATAACTTCAGTAGCTTTGCTATAAATCCAAATCCAGGTGCAAAAACAAAACCAGCGATTAAAATCTAATCAAAATTTACTGGTTTAAACTTGGTTGGGACTTTAGAATGTCTAACAAACTGGAAAACATTTTCTTCCCAGGCAGTAACTTAAAAAACAAATTGATGTAATTGTAAATGCAAATTTTCACAATAAAAGCACTATGATTACGTGGATCCGTGGGCAAATTTTCGGCGTACAGTCGGCTAAAATCCGGGTTTTGTTTATTTGTTTTGAATTTTGCGCAAAGCTATACGAAGGTTATCTGCGCTAGCCGTCCATAACTAAGCAGCGTAAAACTATAGGGAAGGCAGCCAGTCATCACCACCCATCGCGGACTGTTGAGCTACTCTTTTACCAACAAATAGTGGGATTGACTGTCACACTGCAATGCCCCCACGACTGAAAGAGCGAGTATGTTTGGTGTGACGGGAATTCGAGTTTGCCCACGACCCTCAGGTTACGAGTCAAGTGCCTTAGCCACTGGCCATGCTGGACAAAATCCGGGGTTCGATTCCACGCGTAAAAGCCATTATGTAACCAGAGAACATTATTCGATTCCATCAAACTGTATCAATAAAAAATACATACGATAAAAAAATGAACTGAAACTCAGTTTGTTCCGATAAAATAAAATGCAAAAGAGAAAGAAAATAAAGCCTTCTCAGAGTTAGTACTAAAAAATGTAATTAAAAAAGTTTCCAATTCATGGACGTATCACTTTGCTTTTTATTACTCTACATATCCGATGAAACTATATGTGTTGAATTGTTTGAAAACCGAATACGCAGGAGTATTAAATAGTAATCGACCACATGAATATTTTATTCAAGGTTTATCTTCCGTACGCAGAGCTTAAACATAATGTGAGCACTGAGGACCGAATTGAACCGAATTATCTATATTACATGTATATGTATATATATATATATAGAGAGAGAGAGAGAGAGAGAGTTTGTTTTGTTTCGCACAAAGCTACTCGAGTGCTATCTATGCTAGTCGTCCCTAATTTAGCAGTGTAAGACTAGAGGGAAGGCAGCTAGTCATCACCACCCACCGCCAAATATTGGGCTACTCTTTTACCACCGAATAGTGGAATTGACCGTCATATTATAACGCCCCCACGGCTAAAAGGGCGAGCATGTTTGGCTCAAAGGGGATGCGAACCTGCGACCATATATATATATGGTACTTTTTTGGCATAAGTTATAATTTTCTTTCCTTATTCGTATTTTGACACCTGGAAGAAAAATACATTTCGCTGTCTAACTGATCAGAGGAAATAAACTTAAGCAGTAAACCTGAAACCCCAACTTAAAAATAAGGCATTATCTTCACAACTTCCTTCTAGCTAAAGCTTCCAACATAAGATAACACTGATGATTTACAAGGAGAAAGACCAAAAGAAGACCACGACAGAAAAACTTCCAAAGATAGAGTGAGAAACTCATTACGGCAGATGAAAATGGAAGGTAGTGACAAACATGGGTCATGTTTCCTGGCAAAAAAACATCCATACTTTTACTGATTTTTTTTTTATACACCGAACACTGCAATAATGTAACCATATAAAATTCATTTTCGTATATAAATAAATATTCCCTTTGTTTGTTTGTTTCTTTAAGACTGGAACATTATAAACATAATATAATGCAGAAACAAAATATTTCACTTCACCAGCTATTCAAAAACAGACAGGTTTATAATTAGAATTTTACCTTTTTGAATGTTTTAAGAGCAGTATAAGGGAAAGAGACACCGTGTTTTCACGGACGTTGCGCCCTCTTCTAAATTATTAAGGGTCCTAAAAGCTCACACACAGATTTTGACCTCAGCAGTATATTAGAGAGAAGCTTCTAAACCAGAGGGCGTACAACATCTTTCGTTACGTGTCATTTCTCTACCCCTGCAGCTGCTGACAAGCCAGTAAAACAGAGTCTAAGGCCTGCCGATCTCCTGAACACGTGCGCATCAGGTGTAATTTAAACGAGGAATATTTTCTTTTTTTTCCTTTTACGTTACCACCCACTCTCCTTACCTCGGATGTAAGATTTTATCGTAGGCAGTGTCACCTTACAAACTTCTTTCACTGGGTTCGAACGTATACATAAATAAAGATTCACATTAAATAACATGTAAAGCAAAGAAATAAAAAAAACACCCAGTGTGGCTTGGATTTATCTGGTAAAAACACAAAGCAAACAAGTTCTCTTGCTAAAAAAATCTACATTACTTTGTTTTATTATTTCTAGATCAACTGAAAATATCAGAAATACGGTACATTTAATTTGTTCAACAATTTTAAAGATAAGCAAAGAAAAGTCAAAACGTTTGATACGGTATAATACAAAGATAACAGTTTATCTCTATATTAACACTGATACTCATATTGGTACAGGTACAATATGAAGATAACAGTCTACTTCTATATTAACACTGATACTTATATAAGTACAGGTACAATATGAAGGTAACAGTTTATTTCTATATTAACACTGATACTTACTTGTATCAGTACAGTCACAGTATCAAAATAACGGTCTTTGTCTATATTAACACTTTAACACCTTTATCAGTACAGTTACCATCCACACAATGTGTTTCTCATCACCAGTTACAAGTCAGAAAAAATAACTGTGATAAGTTCTGTTGTACGTACACATTTATTTTCATGATAATAAACATAAAATAATAATTATAATAATATAATAAACATAATAATATAATAGATATAATGAAAAAATCGCAGAACACAGAAATATTTAAAACATTATCAAAGTTGTATGTTCGTTCCTACGTTATTTTTTATTAATTTTGCACTCAGTTACCCATTACTAGCCAGTACTTAACACCATAACAACACACGTGTTACATTCTAACACATTATTATTTCAATCCGATAGTTGTTTTTCTCTCTAGTTTCTTCTGTTTATTTCCCTTTTGGACACAGTTGGAGGTGACCACATGTTCATGTAAATGTCAAGTTTCTTCAATTCCTTGTTTACTTAGTTTATAATAAATGTTTCTGGTGCATCGCTCACCTGAAACACGTACTGACAAGTACATTTTTCACAGAACACACACAAGCAAAAATTACGTAATAAGCGCAGTTAATCGTTTATAACGTCGGTAAACTGTGTAGCCAAGTGAATTAACGTGAAGCCTGCGAATTTAGAAGGAATTTTGCTCTGCACTTCGGGACTATAGACGCGTTATTAGAGTAACAGTCGATTAGAGCATCTTAAGTGACGACAGTGGTATCATTGACTTGTCTTCTCTCTAAACCATTTAGCGAACGTTAGGGACATTTAACGCTGGTCCCTTTGACTACTGTGAAGATTTTGAAGAACATGTAAAAGAAGCAGATCAAATCAAGTAACTGTCCTTCGCCAGGGTTCTAGGTAGAGCTAAAGATGATCAAATCAAGTAACTGTCCTTCACCACGGTTCTAGGTAGAGCTAAAGATGATCAAATCAAGTAACTGTCCTTCACCATGGTTCTAGGTAGAGCTAAAGATGATCAAATCAAGTAACTGTCCTTCGCCACGGTTCTAGGTAGAGCTAAAGATGATCAAATCAAGTAACTGTCCGTCGCCACGGTTCTAGGTAGAGCTAAAGATCTGGCAAAAGGCGGTTGGCAGATTTGTTTGCAAAAAAACAAACAAACAAGTGATACAATTATGTTAAAGATTTTTCTTTTCTGTATGTTGATATTTACTGGCAGTGGATAGCATAAAGAAAAACAGCGTTAATGCAATCATTCACCACGCTATTTTCGCATTCCATACACACTGGTTTATAAATGTGTTTCTTTTTTGCTTGTACACCAACACATGAATCTGGATACATAACTAGTATTCCAAACGGATGTTTTTAAAGGGTGAAACCAACTTGAAATAAGAATGACTGTTTATGAAACAGCTTGTAAACAAAGCAATAATGACTGACTTCTGTAATGTGACTTTTACCATATGCATGATCTCTCAAGACCTTTTTTCTTTTTTAATATAGCAAATGTATCAACAGACACTCATTTCTGTGTGGTTTACGCAAACAAAGCCTCCACTTAAAGTGCACTGCAAAAAGCTGCAAAAGGATTTAATAAATAAACCAATGAACGTCTAAGAAAATTAGAAAGAAAACGCTTGTCGTTTTTTTTTGTTTTTTTTTTAATGTTCTGCAATCTGCTTGCGACAGCTGGGGTGAGGGCATATCTTAACTTATGAGCAATAATATAGCAAACACGTGCAAAACCATACGTTGTTTAAAGGCTAAGACGTTTATGTCTCACATATAATTCAGCGCAGACAGGATACAAACGAGCTGCGTAATATCAACATCCACAGACCATATACAACTGGTTATTTTCTAACTAAAAGGTATAACAATGTTTATATGATTTTCGCGAAATCGAAAAGAGCAATGAAACTACATGGACAATATAAATCTGTTTGTTTTGAACATCGCGAAAAGCTATACGAGGGCTATCAGCGTTAGCAGTCCTTAATTTAGCAGCGTAAGACAAGAGGGAAATCAGCTAATATCACCACCCACTGCCAACTCTTTCGATACTCTTCTACCAACAAATAGTGGAATTGACCGTCACATTATAGCACCCCACGGCTGAAAGAGCGGTAAGACTGCGATTCATACCCGCGCTTTTCAGATTACGAGTCGAGCGCTTAACCACCTGGCCATGCCAGGCCAATACTTTTTATCACCATTCATTAGCTACTACGAATATTTCTAACAAACTTTGTCATGTAATCTTAATAGTTATTAGTTCTTGGACTATATACATTAACTTACTTTATTTGCGCCACGTTGTGAATATACCATGTTAGTACTGCGAAGATAGTCACAACATTGATACTTACTGTTTAGAATGAGCTGAAACGTCCTTAGGTTTGCAAAATTTTAATATGCAAACAAGTGTTTTTTTTTGCAAATGCAAGAGACAACTGTTAAAATACATGTAATAAATGGGTTTGACGAGTTTTGTTATTTTCACTGTTTTAGATCTTCAATGTGTTCGTTGTAATGCCAAATCATATAGTAAAACGAGCAAAATATTAAATGAAAAAGTTTGACAATTTTACAAATCAAAAACAAAACACTACCAGTGTTATATAAACTCCTGAATAAATTAATAAATTATGATTATTTTTAATGACTCTTCTCCCCTCATTTTATTACTCACATACACGAAAAATAAAAACGGCTTAGACATGTTGATAGCAGACTCTCGAATCTGCCAGGCCTTCTTGGTTAAATACGTGAACGTTTTTTGTTTTTTTTTGGTTATTAAATATCACTTTTGTTACTTAACAACTACTGTAAATCAAGCACTAATTACTTCAAAGCCACCGACGTCGGCCACCTTTTGATAAAAAGACAAATCTTGCGGTACCTTGGCTTTCTTCCAAACGTTGATGTGCTTATCAGACTGGGAAGTCCCACCGAAAACGTCAAGCTGTCTGAGATTGCAACTGATGATTTACTCGGGATTCCTCGGGGTAACTCGGTACCATAAAAAAGATCGAAGCCATCAGAAATGTTTTACTTAATGGGAAACACGTACGTTAAATGGCACAAAAGGATCATAATGATGTTGATAAACGAAAGGCGCATGTTTATTACTCTACTTTTAAAATTTCATTTGGACTAATAACAATCGTCAATTTTACTTTTGTTTTCCGTTGTTGTTGTTTTTTCCATATTTTCGCGCAAAGCTACACCTGAGCATAGAAGTCCCTACTTTTAAACTGGTAGACAATAGAAATTACAGTTAACTAGTCAACAGTATTAATCAATAACTGTCAGAACGAATAATGGTTTGTTTTTCTATCGTCACTCTTACAATACACTCAAGACCCCAAAGTGCGGAACTCATTTCCAACAATGAGACACAAATCGTGAACATTCTGGTTCACAGTCCGATAAATTATCCCTTAGATCACTCCCGGCTACTCTGTTTTGTTTTCTCATATCCCTCTAGTCACGTATACTATTCAGTAAATCAATACATCAAACTTAAATAGACCATATCCGTCCAAGATAAATTTCATTTTTTTTTATTAATTATTGACACATCTTTCTCATTTGTATCAGAACATTTTAATTAAAAGCAAATTAAAATATTCTGAAAGTAACAGAAAATATGTAATTACAATTTTCTCTTTCCCATAAAAGATCCTTAATTAACAGTTTTTTTTACACTTACTTACAGCTCAATGAGCACTTTCGTAATGTTGTTTGATTGAAATTCTTACCGCTATATCTGTATTTTCATGATATTAATTAAAATATTTACAGTCCACAGTACTGTTCAAAACGTTTGCTCCTAGATCGATATTTTCCTATTATTAATTAATTTTGTATGAATAATCGCATGATGTGATTCATATGTAAGATTGTTTCACTTATACAGTTATTTTGCCCATATAAACTAACTGAATATAGATGCTATAAGACAACAAAATACCAGAATAATGGTTGTTTATCCATGATTGGTGATGACGAGAAACCCACTTGAACTAAAAGTGTTAATATCCATACCAGCCGCCCTGAGATACAATAGTTGTTTAGATACAAAACTGCACTACAAGAAGCAAAGAAACAAGGTAAACAATGTGATGACTTCACTAGAAATTTATTCTTTTATTTAAATTTAACCACTATAAACTGAATTTTTTTTATTTAATTTAGAAAATATCCATTACTTTATACTTCCAACTACAGCTTAAATAATTTCATAACATTTTTCAGTGTACATGATTGTCTTTGTCTACACATCAGTTCCTAACAGGTTAGCTTCTGTAAGACAGCATACTCCTGTGATGTTATCATGATAATATTCAAAATCTGGCTTTAATACCTGTGGTGGACAAAGCACAAATTGTCCATTATGTAACTTTGTGCTTAACTTCATATATACTTGCTCGACTACAACGTTGAGATATGAATAGCGATATTATACAGCGGGAACCAACGTATCAGTGGTCACCTATCATATTTCTTCCTCTTTATCTAAGAAGTTTTCCATATCAAATTATGGTGTCGAACAGATATATTCTGCAGTTTCACCACCAAAAGAACTCACTGAATCATTTTTACTGAGCCAGTGACCGTACTGTTCCATGTTGTTACGTTCGTTTATGTAATATTCGTTTAATTATTATATTAGCCAAGTCCTTGAACACATGCCTATTTGAGTGTGTTGATGGATGGTGAAGGACTCCAGACACACTGGCTAGGCACCTTTGTTTCAAAAGTATACCTATTCCGGCGGGAGACGGGAGGCGATTACACACAAAAAAATGTATAATGTGGGGTAATTTTCTCTTCTTTTTTTTTCAAACATAATAAATACTTGAGGATATTTACTTCTTGTTTTATTTGTATAATCCATTCTACGCTGTCAACTATTAAGACTAATCACCTGCAGCCATCAAAAAATGGAGATTCGCCAGATTACAAACCGGACAACTTCTATCTCAGATACCAGGTGGAGGTTTCATTTTGTTTAATGGACTTTCTAACGTAACTTGTAAAGCATTTAAAAATAAAAGCTTTGCCTCCCCACTTCTAACATCAAATACTGTTTTATACCGTAAATTTCTACCCCAACATCCTGATGGTTCAACGGAAAAAAATAATAAGTGAAAACTAATACAGGTGTATGTAACGAATGCTGTTAAAAACCAACCTCAGATATGCGTCGTAAAAAAAAAAGTCTTAACCACCCTTCACTAAACGTCGTTAAAACCAGTCTATTGTTGCTTGTTTTGTTCGTCTGTCAGTTTTCAATCTTTCAGGTTTGTCAGGTGTTTGAAATAAGTAAGTAAACATTCCTCTCTCGCACACCGATATCAAAGAAGAATCCTTAAGGGGAATTCTACTGGGTCACCATGGCAACGTTCAAGCACCCTTCTCATAGGTTCTGCGGTCAATCAATCAAGAGGACAAAAAGCAGCATTTCTAAGTAAAGTCAATGGTCTGGTAAGTTTCGATATAAAAGCAGAACGGAGCTACTAACAGCAAAAAAAAAGTGTAATATCTTTGGTAATCTTGTAGCGGTAACGCAGCTAACGCGTGAAAAACGTATCAGAAAAGAGTATCTCCAATAACACGCTACTACTCGCGTTTTCAAGCTCCATCTCGTCAATCTCATTGAATTCGATATTTCTGTAGAAGTTTGGCAACTCTTAAAACCGCCACACGTTTGTCAATAATCAGTAAAAAGAGAAAAAAAAATATTGTTTAAAATAATGAAAATAAGTTTTAAATAGAATAATTCTTTGCGTGACAAGATAGAAAGAAAGAAAAACAAAAAAGTTATACTAAACGGATTTACTCGCGTTTAAAGCGAGCAAAAGAGCTTGGTCGTGAAGAAAATTCACTTTAAAACGCAAAATGCGAAGTATGTTGGCTTTTACTGTAAGAGTTTTGTTGTAGTACATAAATTAATCAGATAAGTTATATTATACTTAAAACATTACGACTATACTGTCAACATCAGAGGATAAATCTGCACTCTTTCTTCTTACATATTACATTATCTTATGGGAAATAAGATAAACTGTGGAAAGTTTAGATCATTGATAATTTAATAACAAAAAAAATCATGATACGTGTGTGACTGAGAAGTCTGAACTCTCGTGCCCACTACTGCAACAAACCAATATTCAATTACAGCGATCGATTAAAAAAAACAACAACAACAAAAACGCGTGACTGTAAATGATTTGTAGTCATCTGGGTTCATCTTTAATCATAACAAACATATTTAACATATAAAACAATAAACTGTATTATAAGTCCCACAATATATCCGCCCTCGTTTTGAGCTACTGACCACCGGAAATATGGAGCCCCTTCAACACCATCGCGACTCGAACCATGGATCTTCTGATCTACAGTTCGACACGCTAACCATCAATACAAAGACCTCATACAGTGTGTTACCGAACTAATTGTGAAAGTCATTTCTATCATATGGTTTAAGTTTCCTAAACATTTTTTTTTTTTTTAGAAAACCGAGCAATGAAGAAATCTAATACACTCAAAGATGTTTATACCCTGCCACCAGATGCTGTGTTAAGTCTACGAGGTTGAAGCCATAGGATTAACAAACAAACCAAACAATTGTATACGTAATTTTCGAGAAACTGCGTTTCTTTTCACGCATGTAATCAAACCATTCACCCTCACGAAGGTCTAGAAGGAACACTGAAATAAAACTGTTTACCATTAAAAATGACTACCGATGGTTCAGCAGTAAATCTTGGAGGTTTATACGCTAAAAATCAGGATATGATCCATGAAATTGGAACAGTGCATACAGTCTTTGTGTAACTTTGTGCTTAAATAAAAAGAAGCGACCAAAGAAACACAGATAAATATCATTATCCTTCCTAGAGTTAAAAAACAGAAAACAATATTACTATGAGACATGAGAATCTAACGTGAATTCTAGCGCGTAACTTACATTTTTGATCAAATAACATTATTTTTCACCGAGCACAAAATTATACTGAATGATATCAAACTACTAGAGCATTTATTATTAAATGCTAGAATTTAAGTCACTTGTATTATAAACTGTAAATCATGTACACTTCTCCAAATTAGCGACAGCATAGACAAAGCTGTAGCGTTTTACAACAAAACCTCAAGTACAGTATAAAAAAAACAACAATAGTCGTAGGAAAATAATTATGTAACTGATTTTCTTCCTTTAACTGCTCGGTTTTCTCTATGACTAAGACTAAATATTAAGACTTTATACTCCAATAAAACTGCTTATAAAGAACTGTTTGTGTTTTTGTTTTTGAATTTCGCACAAAGCCACTCGAGGACTATCTTTGTTAGCCGTCCTTAATTTAGTTGTGTAAGACTAGAAGGAAGGCAGCTAGTCATCACTACCACCGCCAACTCTTGGGCTACTCTTTTACCAACGAATAGTGGGATTGAATGTAACATTATAACCCCCCACGGCTGAAAGGGCGGCCATGTTTGGTGTGACGGGGATTATAAAGAACTAGAATGCTTAATGATACAACCACCTTACAATGTAGTGGATTGCTGTCACAAACTAAGGCAAAAATCAAATTTATACAAGTTTGTTTACACTACATTTGTGAATGTGTGAACTTAAACATAAAGTTGGTGCAACATTTTTAATGTGTGGCCCCCCAAATGTCAAATGTATTCTAGTTTGTATACAATATATTTATGAATGTGTGAACTTAAACTTTTTGCCAGTCTGTACTGTATTTTTTAACGTATGCGTCCATCTGTATTTCTGGATGATTTTGTAAAGCTATATTTTCTTGCAAGAACAGAATAAACGATTTAAAAACGAACATTATTTCAAAACCTCTGGCCCGGCATGGCCAAGCGCGTTAAAGCGTGCGACTCGTAATCTGAGAGTCGCGGGTTCGCATCCCCGTCACGCTAAACACGCTCTCTCTCTTTCTCAGCCGTGGGGGCGTTATAATGTGACGGTCAATCCCACTATTCGTTGATAAAAGAATAGTCCAACAGTTGGCGGTGGGTGGTGATGACCAGCTGCCTTCCCTCTAGTCTTACACTGCTAAATTAGAGACGGCTAGCACAGATCGCCCTCGAGGAGCTTGGTACGAAATTCCAAAACAAACAAACAAATCAAAACCTCTCTTTATGGTTACCCCACATAGCTTCAACAAACGTGTTAAGTTTTAAGCCAACACATGATAACAGAAATTTAAAAGCAATTATCTTCGTAGCCAATAACGCCACGTATAAGACTAGGAGCCATATATTATCCTAATATCTAATTCAACAACCTATTGTTCGATATGTTTGTTGAGGTTAACAGCGGTAATATATTTTAATAAAAACAGTTTTATTTTGTTTTGTTTTTGCATTGTACTTTTCGAATATTTTATTCTTGTACGGATTTACTTTTCGCCAAAATTTTGAAGCTGGTTAGAAAGAGAGAGGGGAGTATTTAACATTAACCTCATGTTGTGCACATTTGGGTTTAACGAAGAGGTTAGAAACCCTCTTAAATCCAGAAATAACCGCTCCTAATTGTCAACTACTGGCCAGAGTTACTTATCGCTCGAAAGGGAAACCAGACAATGACATCCATTACCGCCACGGTGCTATCCAGCTCTCTGAACCAAATAACGGGACCAACTGCCACTTTTAAAACGTGTCTATAAATGAAAGTGTGGAGGGTTTTGAACGGTGTGACGTCTCAGACTTTGGACTCTTCAATCCTCAACTCGACATGGTCATTATTAGGCCCTTTGTCCTGGTAAGAATGACAGGTTTATCGAATATAATCAAACATTTTCCAAAGTAGATTTAGAATACTCCACCAATACCGATATCTCCAAGTATTAGACTTCAGAGATAAGAGATGGACAAGGGAAGGGTGTTAATAATAAAATAAAAGCATCAAAACGTACGTCTCACATTAAACCTCAATGTTTAATCATTACGATCTCATTAACAACATAAAAGATGAGAGCCACCCGCTAATACAGCGGTATTTCTTCGGATTTACAACGCTAAAATCAGGGGTTCGATTCCCCTCGGTGGGCTGAGCAGATAGCCCAATGTGGCTTTGCTATAAGAAAACACAACACAAAAGATGAAGAAAGACATTTAAGCCACTGAATCCACCACATTATATAAACCACTTTAAGTTAGCGTTCAAAAATGTCACTAATGAAGTCCAATACTGGTACAAAACAGAAACGTTACATTACATTTTAAACCTTCTGCCAAAGATCAAGAAGTAAGATAAATATCGTGATGGAGTCCTCATATACAGTTATTCTTAAAGAGTAGTTACTAGGCTTGTCTCCTTAAAAACAGCGACATTGTTTCTGATAATTCTCATATTTTTGGGAGTTATCTCTGTTTGTTTTTAGCAAGCAAAAGCAGGTGGGAAAGGACAAGTAAGTAGTCGCTCCAAGGAATCTTTTACCCCTCCAAAATGACCCGCAGATGAAAGAGTTTGAGAACTGTTGCTACACATATACCTCATGCTTATAATCCAGAGTTTTGACGTTTGCTTTATAAAAGCATTTCTAACAGAGAGACATAATAGAACTGAAGTCTAAAGTCTTCAAAACATATGGCATGCTTGATGATATAATTCTAAATTTGGTGGATTACTTTATTCAGTTTTAAGCAGATTCGATGTATCGAGGAAATTAAACTAACGAGATAAAATCCACAGTCATAAGCTATTTTGTGATAGTGCACGTTGCCCATAAGCTACTCTGTGATAGTACACGTTGCCCATAAGCTATTCTGTGATAGTACACGTTGCCCATAAGCTATTCTGTGATAGTGCACGTTGCCCATAAGCTACTCTGTGATAGTACACGTTGCCCATAAGCTATTCTGTGATAGTACACGTTGCCCATAAGCTATTCTGTGATAGTACACGTTGCCCATAAGCTACTCTGTGATAGTACACGTTGGCCATGTTTTTAAACGTAAATAAAAGAAAACACGCATAGGCTCACATACATGAACGAATGTGACAGCAAATAAAACTACCAACAGAAATGTCTGGTGCATCCCGAAGTTTAAACCAGTTTTTTAAAGTTCTTTAGCCAGTCTTACGAACCAGTCTAAGATTGTACAAGTGAAACAGAAATTCGAGACGCCGATTTAAGAACCTCTTTTAGTCCAAAGTAAATACGTATTTAATCCGCTTGTGTGTATCTTATATTCACGCACAAAAGTATGTATGTTTGTGTGCTCGCGTGCAATCAATATCCAGTCCCTTAAATTTTCAACTGCCAGTTTTACCACATGGGTTTCCTAAACGTTGCCTATTTCAAGATTTTAATGTTAGTGTTGTAGCTGTCAGGATAATATTATTTCTATTTCCAATTAATTAAATGGTAATGCTAACAGTCTGTAATGCCGTACAGACACTACAATAATTTCGAAACTCTAAAAAAAGAACAGTGAATAAAAGTTATTGTTTTTAAGCGAAAAGCTACACAGTGGGCGACTTGCGCTCTGTCCATTGCAAGGACTACAACTCCGGATTTTAGCAGTTTTAAATCTGTGAACTTATCTCTGAAACCCCTTAAGGATAAAACCAATAACCTGTCTTGACTCCTTTACACGAAGGAACTTACTACATCTCAGCCTTTACTATAATTGGCTAACCACACAAAAAAACGGAATATCCTAACACGTTTGTCAAAAGAATGAAAAGTGGTAATCATGTATTTAGAATAATTATGTAGAAAATAAACTAGTGAAAAAGGATAAATTTACAATTATAATAAATAAAACATCTTATAATCAATATAATTCAAATTGCAATAGACATTAACACGATTCCTCTTTGTATGTGTTACAACTTTTGATATAAAACAGCTTGTTTTGTCGAGATATATATCATATGTTTTCCAAATGAACGACCACATTTTTTTTGCTACCTTTTATGGGTTTCACATTTTTTGGCAATCACTTTTCTTTCTCACTTTCTTGAATACATCTTAAACACTGTACAAATTGATATCTAACATATTGAAAAGCCAGTGTATGTCACGTCACGCTTGATTTCTTGAAATAAGTGGACTCATGAAAGCCAAAACCCATTTATCCAAACAGAATATTTCGATCTCTGTCGCCCCATTACAATTTTAGTAATGAGGGTGAAAGGATATCATGAGGAGTTTGGGATGTCGTGAAACCTTATAAGTGTAGTGAATGTTAGTATAATAAACCTAAAATAAGCACGTAATGTGGGATCACCTAGCCTAGAGTCAAGTGCATAAAATTCAACATGAAAGTAAAAATATCGATAAAAGTTTAAACTTAAGTCGTTTCTAAATTAAGATATTTTTCTGTTATGCGTTTTTAATATTGAAAAAAAAACTATCTTCAATCAACGGAAACTCTAAGTTAAGAAATAACAAATATTATCCAAGTTTGTTGTCTATAGATTTCATTTTATACTTTCAATACAAGACTAACGACAAAATTAGGTTATACTTTTGTTGCTTAGCAACATGATACAAAAGCCATTGTCTAAACATAGTGCCAGCAAAACGCACTGGCTTTTCTATATATTATGAGTTGCTAATTTAACTGATTTGTACCAATAATTATTCTAAGAGTACGCGTCTGTTTTCTTATAGCAAAGCCACATCTGGCTATCTGCTGCATTCACCAAGGAGAATCGAGCCATTTTAAATCCGAAGACTTACTGCCGTCCCACCGGACGACCCATGAATACGTCACAATTTCACGAATGATCTGAATTTTAATTGGCTCACAAAGAAACTTCCCTCAACTTAACTTTTCTGCCGTTTTACTAGCACTGAAGAAACACCAGTACAAAAGAAAATCGCTACTAGGTTGCTTGACTATGGATTTGGGTCTAACACAAATTTCATATATTTCATAACTATAATATATTCTGGAAAATATATGAAGAATCCGACTTCTACGTATATATCCCACAACACGCGAATAATTTCTGTTTGTTTTACATTCACGTGTGTGTGTTGTTAGTCCTTCCGGTACGTTTTATTGGAAAACCATTTTGCAGCTAGAAAAGTAAAGCTAAATGATACTCATTACCGTTTCTTACGTGTTGTGACGAGTTCACTTTTTCTTTTTGGTAAGAGCAGCATGGCGACATGATTGGTTGGGAAAAATATGAAATAAACAATCGAAGCTTGGACAGCTTCAGTCTGGTTGTTTTATAACTTATTCTCTCTCCGGAGATGTTTGTGAGTATTTGTTCACAAATACACGGTCTTATTACACATTACCAATCGACAGGTCGTCTGTTTGCAGAACTCCAAACAAAACTAGGATTCAAACATGAATTGTTTTCAAAAAAACGTTCCACACACTTCCAAACAAAATTAAGTAATTACTGAGTTTCCAAAACTTGCCCAATGCTGCAGTTTTCCCTAAATGTTTATAAATTAATAGATGGATTATAATATTTAAAAAAAAATTTTTGTTAATATTACACTAAGCACTCAACGACAATTTCTTTGAAGCCAATATCTATAGAGGATAAAATATTACAAGTAATTATTGACTGTCTGTCTATTAAATTTTACGAAAAACTACACAAAGGCTATCTGCGCTAGCCGTCCTTAACATTTCAACTAGTGGCATACACAGCCGGTCAATGTCACTAATTTTTAAGTCCATTGGCAACGCCACACCGAACAGTTGGATTTGACCGTCACTCTTATAACGTACGTACAGCCCAAAAATGCAGAATACGATTTTTTGTTAACTAGATGTGAATTACTCTAACTTAGGACCACACACTGGCACGCGATCCACCGGTTTTAGTCATCTTTCCATCTCTATACATAGGAGCTACTTTCGTGTTGCAAAACAAATTACCACCTGATTAAGCATTACATGAAAACCCTTCCACGGCAAAGACGTTTTATATTTGCTGTCACACGTGGCCCGTGCCCCGATTGTATTTGACAATTCCCAGAATCCTTAGTTCATGTTTTGAAAAATCAGAATAGAAAAGCTATGATAGATAGATATCATATTGAAATGCCGAAAATTCCCACGCCTTATATGTGCCCGAGTCTTTTAAGCGCCCAGTGAAGCCTCTGTACCGCAGTTTTCAAAGACTATTAGCCATTTACTTGGATTAATTTTGAAGAGAGAGAAAAAATTGTGTGTAAAAAAAACCAACAAAAAAACAAACCTTCCGAACGGCGTTTAGAGTCAACGCTCTTTATACACACTTGGTTAAGCCTATCGGTGTGGGTAAGACTATTATCACACTTTTTTTGTAAAAAGTTTCAAGACTTCAACAGTAGAGCAACAACGACTACTCGTAATAAGATAAGTTTTTAATAAAGTTATTAACGTATAAACGAGTTAAACTAAGTTAATAAATATTGTTATAGACATATATCCATAAAACTGCTTAATTACAAGCGTGTGGGTGTTTGTGTATGTTACTTTTTAAGCTCACTTCGGAAGAGAGTAGCTCAGGCTTGATATTTAGTCATTAAATTATTTGTTTATGTCAAACTTTCGCTTCAAATCACCCAAAAGCATGCACGTTCATAGTTTAGAACTGATAGAGAGAGGGTTACTAATGATCAACAGTACCGGCTGACAACGCTTAGGGTATTCTTGTTTTGTTTGTTTGTTTTGGAATTTCGCACAAAGCTACTCGAGGGCTATCTGTGCTAGCCGTCCCTAATTTAGCAGTGTAAGACTAAAGGGAAGGCAGCTAGTCATCACCACCCACCGCCAACTCTTGGGCTACTCTTTTACCAACGAATAGTGGGATTGACCGTAACATTATACACCCCCACGGCTGGGAGGGCGAGCATGTTTAGCGCGACGCGGGCGCGAACCCGCAACCCTCGGATTACGAGCGCACGCCTTAACGCGCACGGCCATGCCAGGCCTAGGGTATTCTTAGCTAAGTACATAGTGGGATTTATTCTCACTCTTCTAACTCACGGCCTGACATGGCCAGATGGTTAAGGCACGCTACTCGTAATCTGAGGGTTGCGGGTTCGAATCCCCGTCACACCAAAGATGCTCGCCCTTTCAGCCGTTGGAGCATTATAATGTGCGGTCAATCCCACTATTCGTTTTTAAAAAGAGTAGCCCGAAAGTTGGTGGTGTGTGGTGATGTCTAGCTACCTTTCCTCTAGTCTTACACTGCTAAATTAGGGACGGCTAGCGCAGATAGCCCTCGTGTAGCTTTGCGCGAAAATTAAAAAAACAAACGAACTCTTCTATCACATCCATAGCCTCTGTGTGCAAACTTTGTTTTGGGAGCAAAGAGTGCTTTCGTAAAGAATTTAAAACCGGCGGTTATATCTTATTTTCATAACCAAAAAACAATAATATAACAGACGAACTGCGACTACAATTTATTGAAAAGAGTGAACATGGAGGATTGACAAAATTTACTGGGTTTATTTTTCTCCTTTGATAATACATGTTCTTTGCCGTAGGCGAATTACGAAAGTTTATTCCTTCTATTACATTCGAAAGTACTTTTACCGAATACGACGGAAAAACCCAAATAATATTACATTTAATATCGCCCTCTATAGACTGAAAAGTTAATTGCTTTTTCACCGAAGCCGTAAAATGCTGGATAAGAAACAGGTTTCGTTTCGGAAAGCGCTATGTTATTGGGTTTCAATACAGACTGCGAAATAAGTAGCCAATAATATCAGGTTAACAATAACTGCTCGGTAAATCTTTGTTTATCAAGTGAAATTCCACGCAATGAAAGCCCAGACAGACTAACAATATCTAATCAAAACAGTATAGAGACAACCGAACAATTAACTCGCTTAATAAAGTGACTGAAATTGTCTGTTAGCAGTTCTCAAGTTAATGACACCTGCTAACAATATTTATTTGGCTAGGAAAAATACTGAGGGTTAATAATTCCAGTGCAATTGTTTAGGATATTTATTATAACCAACTTCAGAAACTTGGTGAAAGAATGAATTAAATCACTTTGACAGCAGCTAAGTTAAACCGTGTGGTATTCTGGGTAAACTTTAAATAAACTGTCAGGCAACAGCTGTGACAGGCAGACAGCGGTTGTGTAACACTATGGCAACGACTGTCGCTATGAGCGAGCGATTTTAACAAACGAAATCAACAGTTTGCCAGTGGTATTTGTGATTTAAAACTGTGTTGAACTTTTTTAAGGCTTCAAAATTAAAATATAAATAAATTATGTTTGACGACAATTATAAATGAATAAAACACTGTACATTTAATGTTAATCGACCAAGGAACGTTGCCTGCTAAAACGTAAATAAATCATTTGTTCCAAGAAGTTCGGTACAGCTGAAATAAAGGACCCAACAGCACGTGAAGCAAACGTCCACAAGCAGCAGAATAAACCGATTTTTGTCTAGGCTGTCACAGGACATTAATGTGGTTCATAACAAATCGGTTCTCGAGTTTGACTTTGAAAAAAATATTTTCGACAGTTCTTTGACTGAGTTCGTAGAATCACACCAAGGAAGGCGGTGTTTCTGATATGTACAAGTGATATCTTCATACACCTAAGAGCATCTTACTGACAAACAAAGTATTTCAAACGGAATCTAACGCGGCTCACGAGGATATACTTAGAGAAACTAATGAAAGCAGACATCCGTCAGTGTCTATCAGTTCTCGCGTGCACAGTGGCATTTCCCAGATTCTCCTACAAAACTACAACTCAGAACACATTAACAGAAGACACGGCTAATCAAAGAAACAAAATGAACAATGGTATAGAAAATTGGTTGTGACAAGTCCAGGCTAAAGTTTATAAAGAAAAGATAACCATTGTGAAAGAAATGACATGTTATACCATAAGCTCCAAATTGTTAAGTTGTGACGTAATTGTCACGTGCAATCCTGCCGTCTCTCCTGCCGAGCTTTAGCTTACTTGCATGTATTTTGACACATTCTACAGAGTTACCTGTTAAAATGTGTTCGATGTTTTCAAAGTAATAAAACTAAATGTTCATAGTGATTAATATGTTCAGGAAGTAAGAGAAATAATAACGAATGTTTTACTATGATCATCAAACGAATATCCGAGTAACTATCGAATTGGAACAACAAAGCTAACAGAGTTAGCAGACTACAGTTAAGCCTATTTTCTAATACAAGAAATAAAACCTCTATACCATACGGGGCAACTAAACGATAGGCGCCAACCACAGGAATAACTGAATATTGCAGTGGAAGTCATGCAGTTTGGTGTTTAATTAATTATTTTATTGAAGTCACAAATGCCTTCCTTCAGACACACGTTCATTCGTCTTCCATAAACACATTTAGCGATTTTAAGTATCAGTTATCTGTCTTTCTATCTAGGACCCAACATATTGAGCCACTCTTGAAATATGTTGTCTTTTTATCTAGGACCCAATATATTGAGCCACTCTTGAAATATGTTGTCTTTTTATCTAGAACCCAACATATTGAGCCACTCTTGAAATATGTTGTCTTTTTATCTAGAACCCAACATACGGAGCCACTCTTGAAATATGTTGTCTTTTTGTCTAGAACCCAACATATTGAGCAACTCTTGAAATATGTTGTCTTTTTGTCTAGAACCCAACATATTGAGCAACTCTTGAAATATGTTGTCTTTTTGTCTAGAACCCAACATATTGAGTCACTCTTGAAATATGTTGTCTTTTTATCTAGAACCCAACATATTGAGCCACTCTTGAAATATGTTGTCTTTTTATCTAGAACCCAACATACTGAGCCACTCTTGAAATATGTTGTCTTTTTAAGTTGAAGTGTTTCCTGAAATGTATTTTATGATAAGAGAATAATAATAACGCCACAAAGGGAAAAATTATTTTTAATTAAATAGGTCGACATTCGCAAGCGAATGTAAACTGTCTCCGCCACGCAATCTCAACATGGTCAGTTTTGAAACCACGATGATCGTAAAAAACAGATTGAAATTGAAAACTGTGTGTATAACTGCTTGTAACCTGCAATACTATTTTTTGCGAAATCCCACGCAAGTTGGTTGACATACACGCGAATAGTTCACGAAAACCACAAACTATGCTTTCCTCACCGAAATCTTGAACAGAAAACAAAAATATCAAAATTTTCTACGTCTCTGTTTTAGATAGATGAAAATGTATTTGTACCAAAACTCATCTAAAATGGTAGAAATATGATGGTGAAGCTACAGTCAAGAAACTATAAATGTGCGTTTTATGTGGCATTCTGGTTCCATTATAATTACTAAAAATGGGCAAATCCAATACTTGTGATTATCAATATGTGGGACATATAAAAACTATCTTTGTAACAAATATCGTATAAATTGGTCAAAATACACCCAATTAATTGACCACAAAAATCTATAATTATGTTTTTCTGAGCTATGAACCCTCTAAAAATACTCGAAATGGGCAAATTTTTGTGTCAATATGTTAAAAGCATGAAGATTTATATTTGTGCTTATTTTCATTATGACTGCTGTTAATATGAACTCAAGGGTGTCTAAAATATGCATGTTTGGATTGTTTGACATATAACCCCATAAAATCTCTAAAAGGGCCAAATTTATAACAAAAATGTAAAAAAAAAGGCATCTTGGTCTATTGGACCAAGATATAACTCAACCTATTTTCAAGTCAATCTGCTGAAGCATGAAAAAATGGAGGTCAATATAAAAGTGTTTGAAATAAGAAGAAAAGTAAAAAATTAACAATAAAAAACTATATATATATATCTCTGCGGAGACGTAACTCGGGACAGTATATTAATATGTTGCGGTAACTGATTGTAACTAAATGGCTCACCAATATAAAAATATATCTAGCCAATACAATTTTTTTACACTCTCAGATAATATCTAAACAGCAATTACACAAAATCCGAAAATTTTTAAGCAGATTTTATATTTAAAATGTGTCAACTAAAAATCAAAGTAAATAGGTGTCCCAGAAAAGAAACAAATAACGTGATCGAAACAGCAACTGATGCAACAAGAAACACGTTATAAGTCATCTCCACTGGACTTGGAACTTCCAGATGACCTCTGGCTCTCACGTGTACCTCGTTGGTGCAGCGGTGGTAAGTCTACGGATTTACAACGCTAAAATCATGGGTTCGATACCCGCGGGGCACAGCACAGAAAGCCCAATGTGTAGCTTTGTGACTAACTACAAAACCTGCTTCACTCAACGATTAGCTAGCTCCGGCTTGTGACAGAATTCACCCTTCACCTAAATTTCCTTTAAAAAACCTAAATTATAACTCGAAAACAGTACAAAGGAACAAACCAATATGCCAAACACATGCTGCATAAATCCTGTTTGCTCTAAACAAGTTAGCTTATGATATTTCAATACAGCAGCAGAATTTCAATGAGGGCCTATTAAGGATTCCTCTTCTGTCAAAACAGAATCAGTATAAATCAAACATTTAGTGGAGCAAATGAAATACTGAAATAACACGGGAAGTGATCGTACAACAAATATAAGTTATAAAATAATTCATATTCTTGCAAAGTGGGCTATTTGCAATGGCGGAAGTAAGAGCCCAAGGTGGATGAGTTCGCTGGACGAGAACAATGTCAAAGGTGAAACATCTGATTTGGTTGGACACTGCATTAAAAATCTCTTACGCTCTCCATTAGCTTCTAGAATGTCTTTCCACTATCCATTTTCTAAAGTGACTAATAGACCAGAAACCCACTCAGAAAAACTTAAAAGATCACACCTCATAAAGACAATGTGCATAAGTGTTAGAGTTCGTGTGAAAGGCCCTGGAGCCGTACTCAACGCAGACAAAGGCCAGGTAAACAAGTTCAACTACAACCTTGATTATGTAAAGTTACCTGTACCAACATTTTGAAAAAATATTCTGAATAAAAACACACGGATATTCCAAGATATAGAGGAATTTAGTTCGTAATAGCTGTCTATCATACTCACAGTTTGAAGGAATATGGCACTAGAGGTCTCTTTCTAAAGCTGTTAATAACTATATTGGATCAACTTAGTCATATATTCACGATCCTAAAGTATTAAGCAAATAATAATAAAGAACACGGAATTGCGTGTAACAGTTAAAATTTACTGAAAAATGTTTCATTTACTGTTTGTGTGTTTTTGCTATCTCTTTGACTGAATGTTTCTTTTGATGAACCAGGGTGAGCCAAAAAAAGAATATTTTAACATGTTGCATATTTATTTTTAAAATAACGAAATCATATTTAAATCAAATTTTACTGTTTAAAAAAACAACAACAGTAATGTATCACTGAAGTCTTGGTAAACACACTAAAAACATCGATTTCATAACCCAGTCAATACACAGAGTTTTGTGTAAAGATCGAACTCCATACGTGGATATTGCTAACAGCGACGATATTTTAAAAAAAACTATTATTAATGAGAGTAGAATTAGTTTTAGAAATAATTAATGAAAGAGGTGTATCACAATAAAACTTAATTATTTGTTTCACAGTGAAACTCTGTTCCTAAGCGCAAAGTTACACAATGGGCTATCTGTGTTCTGCCCACCACGGGTATCGAAACCCGAATTCTAGCGTGATACTTTCACGCTTATACCAAAACACTATGAATAAACTGTTTAGAAAAAATAAACTTCGAATATTAAGACATGTTTGTCTGACATATACAACGATTTTGTTTTTGAAACAAATACTTATACAAGGAAAAATATAGAAACAAAAACAGAGGACAAGTTTACAGACTACTATTTAACTAAGAAAACAGCTTCGCGATTCTCAGCAAAACTAATTCACTCAAACACGTATAGCTAAGATTACAAGCCTCACATAACTCTTACATGTACACTTCTGCTTAAAGATACATATTTTGTGTCTCGGATCATCGAAATCATACTAATTATCCTTAACCCATTTATGCTTTTAAATTTAACCATCTAAAGACACACTTTCTGTAAATGCAAGTTTTCCACAACAAAACAAGTTTATTTCTGAAACGTCATCACAAAAACTAGTTTTTTGGAATTCTAACGAAGCAGTTTGTAGAAATATTTCTATTAACTGTTTCTTTGTTGTTGTTGTTTGAAGTAAAGCTACTCAATGGCTACCTGCACTAGCTGTTCCTAATGAAAAAGCATAGTTTAAAATAAAGGCAAACTGTCAACACCATTTTGGAATACACAGATAGTGTGTGTTTGTGTTTTTCTTATAGCAAAGCCACATCGGGCTATCTGCTGAGCCCACCGAGGAGAATCGAACCCTTGATACACATATCAAATAGTTGAATACAATGTTGCATTATAATAATGGTGTAATGGCGGGCATATTCAATGATAGGAATGTACCCCGCGACCCACAGACCGTTCTAAACAAAAGGCGATGCCAAGACCTGTTTATTGCTGAGGACCACTTTGTAGAATAAGAAAACATGGTGTATACAGTATGTAATCCTCATATATGGCATGTTCTGAGTGCGAAATTCCAAGAACTTGGTTTCGAGATACGGAAGTTCGTATAACTTAGAGGGCTTTACGGTTAGTACAGCCTAAAGCCATCTGAGGACATTTAACCAACAAGAAAGATGCCTCAAATAGATTGAATTGTAGAATTTATTTTTCTTTCTCTCTCTCTTTTCTTTCTTTCTTGTTCTCTCTTCTTAATATCTTTCCTCACACTGTTCTTCCTTCCCCTGCCTGGTATTCAATTGTTTCATAAACGTAGCCTGCTCTCGTAACTTTCTTTCTATTTGTCTTCGATTTCCTATATCAAGTATACAGAAAATAAAGTTTTGGAATTTTTAAAAAACCGGAATTCCCACCATCCGTGAAGCAATTTTTACTTTCCTTGCTGGTAAGGCTTACTAAAATTACTGCTGTAGCTAACAGCTGAACGACAGTGTTACGATACATCTAAACACCAGGGATCCAATCGTAGACTTCTATAAACTCGAGCAACTTGATTAATCCGGTATTAATACATAGATATGTGCGAAGGACGACAGCGAGTTCCATTTTCATTGCCACAAATAGAATTTATCTTTATATTATGAGGATTATTATGGGTAAAACGGTATAATTTCCAGGTCTCGTTTAAAGGAAAATTGAGATATTTCACTCGTAAGTGATATAAATAATAAACGGTTTCATTTTCGAGAGATGTAAAATACGAATAAATTATACTTATCCAGAAATGTATCTAATATTTATTATTTCTATAAGTGTCTTCGTTCTCTAGTTGTGATCTTTCTTTAACGGCGGTCCGGCATGGCCAGGTGATTAGGGCACTCCACTCGTAATCCGAGGGCCCCAGATTCGAATCCCCGTCACACCAAACCTGCTCGCCCTTTTAGCCGTGGGGGCGTTATAAAGTTACGGTCAATCCCATTATTCGTTGGTAAAAGAGTAGCTCAAACTTTGGCGGTGGGTGGTGATGACTAGCTAGCTGCCTTCTCTCTCGTCTTACACCGCAAATTAGTGACAGATAGCGCAGACAGACTTCGTGTAGCTTTGCGCGAAATTCGAAACAAACCAAAACAAATCTTTTGAGTTGTTTAAAAATAACTATTTTCACTGGTGCATAGCGTTCGAAACTCGTGTAAAAATCTCGTTCATTCAGTTAGATTAGTGCGAGATACGAACATTAGATATTTTTAAGCGAATCCTCATATTTACAAAACAGTCACAGCCATGCTGAAGATCTGAAGGATAAAAATGCACATGAAAGGAATATGCAAGTCTCTGATTTCTCCTAATGTAAGTTTTGAGAAGAAACTTCCATATTTTCTTGCTTTAATTAGATTGCATTAATTACTTGTTAAAAATAAGTTTAAGAAGTCACATTATTATCTCATTCTGCACGAGAATTAGTAACACAATCAGGAAACAGCAGAGACGTGGCGGAATATTACCAATTACGTGACTCTCTCTCCTTGGTGGCTTTAAATAACCATGTTATCACTCTCAGAATATCTTAATTCGTCAACAGTACCAATCATATAACACAATGCAAAGTCTCCGTTTCGAACTTCAGAGATCCGGTGTTTTTGCTTGTTTGTTTGGTTTGAATTTTCGCGCAAAGCTACTCGCCGCTATCTGCGCTAGCCGTCCCTAATTTAGCAGTGTTGAAACTAGAGGAAAGGCAACTAGTCTTCACCACCCACCGCCAACTCTTGGGATACTCTTTTACCAACGAATAGTGAGATCGACCGTAACATAATAACGCCCCCACGGGGATTCGAACCCGTGACCCTCAGATTACGAGTCGAACGCCTTCCGTTGTTTTTAACTACGAGTCATTTCGAAAAACAATGTCCTACATTGTGTTCGTTACATCTACAACCGATATCTGTAGAAGATAAATTAGGAACTTGTTTTCGTGATAGTGGAACATTCAATAAAACTGTTTAACTGGTAAATAACAAAACTTAAGTACGTTAAACCTGGAATTACTGTTCAAGCACGTGGTCTAAATAGGATTTGTAAAGAACTTATGCATCAAATCGCTCGTGAATTCATAATATTGTTAGTTTTACAGAATTTCTAATAAAATATGAATAAGTACTGCAAATTAATTTTGCTAATTAATTCTGAAACTTCCCGTACAGGTTTATATAAAAAAATAATTTAATTTTCTCTTTTTTCTTTCGTCATTTTTTAAACATAAAATAAGTGCTGTAATACCTGTAATATACATGACGCCACTCGATATTGTTTAATACTTTGACCATACCAATAGCAGAAAGTAAAGTAATCACTGATTGGATGATTGACCAGTACTAATACCAAATATGACAAAAATGATTTACCTGCTATTAGCACAATGCAATAACTAGGGTCGTTGCATCAAAACCTGTCGCCAAACATGCTAGCTCTTTCAGACGTTGGATCGTTATAATGTTACGGTAAATCTAACTTTTCACGATTAACAAATAGCCCAAGAAGTAGTGGTAAGTAGTATTGACTCGCTGCCTTCCCTCTAGTCAATGACGTCAAAATTACGGAGGATTACCGCAGATAGCTCTCGAGTAGCTTTTCGCGAAAATTAAACAAACGAACGAAAATCACATTCAAGCTGCATAATTACACTAAAACTCACGAAATAACCTTTTTAATTTTATATGTGTGGCTGTCCCTAAACACGATTATACTGTGAAACGAAACCCAATCAAACAAGAAAACTACTTTAATATGACTGGGTACTAAGAACATCGCTAGCGTACAGAATTTCTTGGATGCAGAAATTTCGAAACGGTTTCGTTAATACATCATTTTGTATTTTTACAGCTTATGTAGTACTCGACATTACTGTATTAAGCTGTCTTGTTTTTTTCATAAAGTCTATTAAATACTTTAGAAAATTATTAAGCATTATAATTTATTTTGAACGAGTCTCTGATTTATTATATTACGTACTTTACGTATTTCCTACCGGTTCTGCATGGCTAGGTGGTTAAGGCTTTGTTTGTTTTGGAATTTCGCACAAAGCTACTCGAGGGCTATCTGTGCTAGCCGTCCCTAATTTAGCAGTGTAAGACTAGAGGGAAGGCAGCTAGTCATCACCACCCACCGCCAACTATTGGGCTACTCTTTTTACAAACGAAAAGTGGGATTGACCGTCACATTATAACGCCCCCACGGCTGGGAGGGCGAGCATGTTTGGCGAAACTCGGGCGCGAACCGAGTACGGTCAATCATACTACTCGTTGGTAAAAAGAGTAGCCCAAGAGCTAGCGGCGGGTGGTGATGACTAGCTGCTTTCCCTCTAGTTTTAAACTGTTAAATTAGGAACGGCTAGCGAAGATAGCTCTCGAGTAGCTTTGCGCGAAAATTCAAACCAAACGTATTACTATTTCAAATAACCAGAAATTTGAATTTGATTTTAGAAGTCAGTTATCTGTCAATATGTATAAAATTTATGGTATCTGCCAACAAGTTGTTTGATACAAAAAGTTTCCCCTTTTAGCACAAATATATTTTAATATACAAACAAAACTGATACAATAACGGTTATTACTAATAGTTATAACAAATGATTATTTATACATAATAATTTTATAAACTTACACATATTAATTTTGAGTTGATATTTTAACACCTCGTTTAAGCTAACTAGCTTGACTGGCCTCACACCGGTTACTTTTCCGATTTTGATATTTTATATCCTCGTAAAAATTCCAACGTCTGAAGTAATTTGCTAAAGTTAAACAATTCGTAATGTTCGTACTGAAATATACAAAAGTTCCTGGTGAAGTTCAGTAGTTTTTCGATTAATAAGCGTTAATCACAATTTAACTTCCGAGGCCTTAAACACACTGACTGCAGCTGACCAATAATATTATTATTCTTCCGGCGCGTTGGTTTTATACAATAATCACGCGAATTTCTATAATTTTCAACAATGCTCGAGCATACCAGCGTTTTTGTAAAACAAATAATGTTGATTCTTGTACTCAAGAACCTTCTACAAATTTCGAGAACAGCCGAAATTTGCGCAATACGGAGCCAACAATATATGTCACAGGCAGAAAACTATGATAAAATAACCGTAGGTACTAATGTAGACGTATAATAGTAAATCCGTTACAAAATATACTTTCTACGGACTATTATATCGTCGCATATATATTTATTGACCACTTTTGTGCATTATAGTGGCTTATGTATACTTACTGACGATTTTTGACACCGCATCATTTCGAACAAGTAACACATTGTAGCTGCATAAAGCTCAAGGAAGCCCTAGTGGGTCAGAGATAAGTTTACGAACTTACAGTGCTGAGATCCGTGGTTCGATTACCCCAGTGAGCATAGCGCAGATAACCATTTGTTTATTTTTGTGCTAAAACAACAAGAGCCACGATGTAGCTTAAATAAAAGTAATTACGAGATTAATCTTACTTTTTTCTTATTCATTAACCTGAAATACACGCACATCCATTAAGAAAAAAACTGTCCGATACATACATTTGAATTCAAGAAAGGATTTTAGTACTAGGGAACTAAACACAAAGAAATAATAAGTTTAAAAGGAGTGTCGTATTCTTACATACCATAATATACGTAGTTTAGTAAGTCTAAGGTTAAGTAAGATTTATAAATAATAAAGGAAAAGTATCGAAATATGAAACCTGCTTAGATTTCATCAAACGAACCTTCTCTTTTAACAGTCGTTCAAGGACGTGGCTAACTGTACTTTATAGTATCACTTCTAGACAGACACTCGAGTGCCAAGGACAGTTTTAATTAATTTTAATAGTTATACTTTTACATGTTCTATGGTATGAACATAAGCTGACGTCATTATAAAACCGTTAATTGTAACACTATTTGACTTTATTTAAATTAAGTAAAATTAAAAACACTAGAGTAGTCCCTAAACGAAAACTACAACCAACCTAAAAACATGTTCGACTCTCGGCGAGCGGTTGGTTACACTGAATATGTTGTAGGAAAATTTGTGTTTTAAACATATATGTGCGTGTATGTTTTCTTAGAGCAAAGCCACATCGAACTATCTGTTGAGTCCACCAAGGGGAATCGAACCCATGATTTGTAAATCCGTAGGCTTACCGCTGTTTATGTTTGCTATTTCGGAAGAAGCTAAGAAATCAGTTCTTAGAAAGAAAGACTCATTTCAGTTTTCAAAGTCATAACTTTAGAAGTGTTGTTCAAGAAAATACGGTTTTAATATTCACACAAAAGCGATGTTACATAAATTGTAAGGCTTATATTTAAATAATATTTCTAAAAACACCATGGACACAAGTGTTGTGCATGTGTTGACAAATATAATACAGATGTCTCAAAATTTTGTGGTTTTTGGTGTGTGCGTTTTTTTTTTTTACTGTGGTCGCCTCGGTTTTGTTCCTTTAAAAATATCACATGTAGGTTAAACAACGCATATCGAATACAAATGTATTTATATTTATATTCGAATGCTGTTTTATAGAAATGGGAAATTTTGTATTCAAATATTTGAACTACTTTCGAATCAAGAAAATATCTAAGGTGATTTCCGTGTTTCATTAAGACCTATCAAATGCACAGAAAGCGCTAATGATAACCGCACTTGTATTCTCAAACACAGCGAATTAGATTATACATCGACAAGCAGCACTTGATCAGGTAATCACGTGACTCAGCTTAATCAATAATGTTTAACCGATATTCGATTCAACAATTGTCGAATGAGCAATATATATATAGATATGTTTTGTTTTTTTCTGACTATTCAGTAATACGTGTATCACTTAGAAAGTTTTCAAATTGATTCCAACACAAGCTGAAGTTTCCTTGCTTTACACGGTCAGTTAACAAACATTCCAATTTTTTTCCACTTACTTTATTCTCAGGTGTGTTTGTATGGTGTTTAGGAATACGGCTTTGTGTGTTATTTTATATGGTGCCGGCTGAATATTTTCACTGTTTATTCAAGCTTCCTCTCCTCAATCACCAGTAGCTTATCACAAATTTTATATTATTACTAACCCTTTGTCTCATTGCTCATCATCAGTTGTACCTTTATAAATATCGGAAGAAGAGCGAAACGACACAAACGACATTACAAAAAACTACCGTTTCTCTAACATCTACAGGGTGTCCCCTAAGTCCCTATCCATCCATATATCTCATGTATGCAGTGTATCTGTGTGCTGTCTCTAATTCTCGCTGCATGATATTATGCGACGCCATGTTCTGTGAGACATTTTCAAGTGTAAATGTGCTTAAATCGGCCATAATTCTCTGAAAAAGAAAAAATATATAATAAATGCATAATTGAATATAACATAACATATGGATGGGTAGGGACTTACGGGCCACCCTGTATATTACTACCCCAATTTGTTCAAGTTTCAGAGAAACTCTTGTATTTCTGTACATCTCTCACTTTACTTCTCCGTCCCTCCCCTGATTATATAGTGGTACACTCGACACAGTTTGTACATCCTCCCCCCCCCGGCTTCACCAGCAGCCCCTAAAGCACGTGAGTATGCTTAAACTAACCCACCCCCGTTCCATTCTGACCTTACTTATCTGGTCAGCTGGTCATTCATTTCACCGAGCCACAAAAAGGCCTGGAGAGGCTGTAACAACGAACGTTTTCTCGGACTGAATCACTCCCTTTTCCCACTCAAGTGCATGTTCTTCCCCTCTTTCCCATACCTCCCACCGGCAACTCGAAAAGGTTTACTTTCACAAGAACCGAACTTCATTTGTAAACTAAAGATGTCGTGTCACAATACGGCTTGTGTAAAACTAAAAGCAAATAAACCACATAGGGAAAAATAATAATAAAAGACAGATGTAGTCGGTTTACTAGTACTACGACAACCCATAGAGACATCATAAAAAATACGCGCGTTCTCTCAAAGAACGTGTTTTTTTATAATGACAAAACATTTACAAAAAACCGCGACATGTTAACCCTAATGATTTTAACATGTTTCGATTTCTTTGAGTTGTTTTCTTTAACTACATAGATTTGAAATGTTCTTTTTTTTCAATTTTAAGTTAAAAACTACCCTGTCGGACACTAATGTTTACATTCGTTTGTCCTCACGGAAAAAGTTTTCGAGCTGTCTAGTACTTAATACAAACATGGCAAAAATAACAAATGGGAAGGTACACTATTGTAAGTCCATGACGTATCAGTCTCATAAAAACATAATATGCTCCATTACTGTTGTTGTTTAGAATTAAGCACAAAGCTACACAATGGGCTATCTGTGCTCTGCCCACCACGGGTATCGAAACCCGGATTTTAGCGTGTAAGTCCGCAGACATACCGCTGAGCCACTGGGGGCTGCTCCATCACTGATGGTGTTTTTGGATATACTCAATACAAAAACATTGTTGGTTTTCTCTCTACATTGCTCACCTCAATCGCAGAGACTTCTGTAGGATTATTTGCTTTCTATTCAGGTGTTTTTAAGACACGTAAACAGGAAATACTGAATTAACACTTCAAACTTTCGACTTGTTTTTGTAGCATTCACAACCAAAACGGCCCAAATATTATGTCATCCCGAAGAACTTTCGATTTTTGTTCGTTACAACACTCAATGTAGATAAATGGCCATATAAGTATGGGTAAAAACCTTATTTTGTACGTCAAACGCACAATATATTCTAGCTGTGGTTAGTGTAATTAATAAAATATACCGACGATATATTTTCTTACCTTTTTCACGTGACTCGTACGTTATTAGAATCATGTAACCAATAGTTTTTTGGACCCACGATTAATCTAGGACGCAAACTGTTTAGAAAAAAAACATGCTTAAAAAATTCGTTGGACCCCACACATAATCTTTGAGTTAAGATAACTAAGCAGGCAACTATGCAAGACACGTGTAGTTCTGATCAATCACTGGGGGACACGCGTAACGGATTTTTTTAACTCAAACAGAAAATAAAAGGAGATATAGCGACACTCCTCATCATCGCCTACGCCAAAATTGCAATTTCATGTTCAAATAAAACTAGTTATTTATTATCCAGAATTTATTCCAGATCGTTATTTTCAGATATGACTATTATTATAGATCGTTATTTTCAGATATGACTATTATTATAGATCGTTATTTTCAGATATGATTATCATTATGGATCATTATTTTAAGATATTATTATTATTATAGATCATTATTTTCAGATATGATTATCATTATGGATCATTATTTTAAGATATGACTATCATTATGGATCATTATTTTAAGATATGACTATCATTATGGATCATTATTTTAAGATATGATTATCATTATGGATCATTATTTTAAGATATGATTATTATTATGTATCATTATTTTCAGATACGCGATTAATACGCTAAAAGGTTTAATTAAGTTTATTCAAAGTGCTTGTTTGTATAAGCACAAAGCTACACGATAAGCTGACTATCTGTGCTCTACCCACCACGGGCGTCGGAACCCGGTGTTTAGCGGTGTGAGTGCGCAGACATACCGCTGTGCCACTGAAAGGCTATTCAAAGTGACAAGGTCTAACATGGCCAGGTGGATAAGACACTCGACTCGTAATCCGAGGGTTGCAGGTTCGAATCATCTTCGTCACACCAAACATGTTCGTCCTATCACCCTTGGGGGCGTTATAACGCTATGGTCAATCCCACTATTTGTTGGTAAGAGTAGCCCAAGAATTGGCGGTGTGTGGTGATGACTTTGACTTCCTTCTCGTCTTACGTCGCTAACTTAGGTATGGCTAGCGCAGGTAATACTCGTGTAGCTTTGCACGAAATTTAAAACAAACAAACCAAATCAAAGTGGCAAATATTTTGTAAATATGAGAATACTGCTTCGATACATTTGATGAAAACGATGGGTTAACGATTAGAGAAAGCTGGTCATTTTCTACCATCTTGCTTCTTAAATACAATTATTTCTTATGAGTACATACATTAAATATTTCCTCTGTGTCATGTAACAAATACACAAGTCTTGTAGATATTAAAGCACTTCATTAATACGTCATGGTGGTCATGTTTATACTGGCCACAATAATTCTCATGGTCAACTGATTTATAGTAATACATCTTTATAGTCGTATATTATATACACACCAAATAAAGTTTCTACTCAACCCTATAGCGCTTAGGACCCTTCAATGTGAGTCTGGATGTTGTTCGTCAAACCCCATAATAATAACACCATGCCCAGAAGGAAATTCGGAGAACAACCAGTTATCCTCTCTGCCTATTCCCTCAAGAGCAGCTCGGGTCAATAAACAACCATATCACAGCGTGGGTACATCATAATGAATGCATGTGTGGGTAGAGCTAACTCTCATTCAAAAACCGAGTTACTCCATGTTTTTTAGTCGTAAAAACAAAGAGAACGAAAACCTCCAGACAATCCTGGTGAAAGAAGCAAACTTTCCAAAAATAATTTCACTGATTAACATTGTTTTCTCCAATAATTGTTTTTTTTTTCTTTCTGAAAACAAAGCATCATTCATACTTTATTTCAGTTAAAGAATAAAAAAAGTAAATATTTACTAACAACTATCATATCTGGAAATGTAAAGGAAAAGGCTGTTTGTTAAATTAAAAATCCCGAGTGTTGTATTTTCAGTAAACACACGATTAACACGTTAATCAAAAATAAAGTAGTAGCACTGGATTCAGTTAATCAGATCTGCAGAGTTGGTAATGCGAGCAAACGCAGTGTTTTCAAGTTAAAAGAAATTTAAATATATAATAAACGTAAACCAACATGAATAAAATATATATCCATTCGGCAGAAAGAAATACATTCCAACAAAATACAAAATGGAATACAGAAGTTGAAAGTTCCAAAAATCTAAGAACAAGTGTTATTTTCAAATTACTACATATACATATATGCATTTGTGTTATTTTCAAATTACTACATACACATATATGCATTTGTGTTATTTTCAAATTACTACATACACATATATGCACTTTAAGTCATGTTAGCCATGCAATGTAGTGGTGCCACCAAACGGATTTTATACTACCGTTTTCAACTACGTACACGCTAAATATCACAACATAGGCCATTATGTGGCATTTTATAAGCAAAAGTGTATTCCCTTTTCTAACTGTTACGTAGAAATATGTACATAACACATAAAACACTCGCTTAACGTACTTCAAAATTTAGAAACTTTGTAACAGGATGTCAAACATTTAATCAGCCATTTAACATAACCAGCTGAATGGAAAAAATAGACGTATCTTAAATATCTTTACCAGTCAAATCGTTATTTCCACCATTCACATACTAACCCCATTCACACACTAAGCCAAGGTTTAGTTTATTAATATTCTTTCAAGTAATTTTCATATATACCACCCGATAAATATTCCTTCCTTACAAACTTAGTGAAAAACACAACAAACGATAACAGTGTTAATAGTTTGTTTTTGTTGGGCCTGGCATGGCCGAGCGCGTTAAGGCGTGCACACGTAATCTGAGGTTCGCGGGTTCGCGCCCGCGTCGAGCTAAACATGCTCGCCCTCCAAGCCGTGGGGGTGTATAATGTGACGGTCAATCCCACTATTTGTTGGTAAAAGAGTAGCCCAAGAGTTGGCGGTGGGTGGTGATGACCCTTCCCTCTAGTCTTACACTGCTAAATTAGGGACGGCTAGCACATGTAGCCCTCGAGTAGCTTTGTGCGAAATTTCAAAACAAACTTGTTTTTTTGTTTGTGTTTACTTATATCAAAGCCACATCGGGCTATCTGCTGAGTCCACCGAGTGGAATCGAGCCCCTGATTTTAACGTTGCACTGTTAATGAAAATTTCAAGTATCGTTCACAAACGAAAAAAGAAGTAATTAGACGTTCTTTGGGTATTAAAAATAACAAAATGAAACGCTGATGCATCTTCATTCTAATGTGCCATAATGATAACTCAGTGGGCGGATTAAACGTAAGATATCTTTTAGTTGCAATTATTTTTAAAGAAGTTAAAACACAGGGATGGAAATACACGTTTCCGATTAATGGAGGTGTTTTTGCGAATAATTCATAAGCAGATAAATATATTTAATGAGCATTATCATCTTAGAAAAAGGTAGATTCAGATGGTTGAACCAAAGCAACGCCTAATCTCTTTAATTACCAACTACTTATCACCCGTGTGAAAACAAAACGCTTATTGTGGTAACATGATCTACATGGGTGTAATGCTCACGTGATCTTTTGTGACAAATTATTCCTTCACGCGTTCTCTACGCTCAATACTTCCATTTCACAAAGATCTAAATTACAAGTAGCGTTCAAGTAACTGAGAAAGGTTGTTTAATTATTCTTAATTAAGGATACAAGGGTCTAAATTACAAGTAACAACGTACAAGTAACAGAGAGGTTGTCTAATTATTCTTAATTAAGGATACAAGGATCTAAATGACAAGGAACTGAGAATGGTTGTTTAATTATTCTTAATTAAGGATACAAGGATCTAAATTACAAGTAACAACGTACAGGTAACTGAGGAAGGCTGTTTAATTATTCTTAATTAAGGATACATTACGTCCCTTTATTGTCGGACTTTCAGATTTGTCACCAATCTTTATATATTATAAACTATTCGATACAGAGGCGATTTTCTCGTTCGTCTCTGAATTTTAACTTAAAATACACACCTAAAGTTTCAAAAGTGCACCATCTGTAGCATTTGTCAGTTATTAAGTCAATAGTTCAGTAGGAAGAAACAGGTCGAAAAAATATCTGACCTTCCCAGGTCCTCAGCGACCTAAAAACCCGATGCCCAACCTCAAACGGCATTGTCAATGTTTACTAAGCCATTAGTGTGATATGACACATATTAAACTTGCATTACGTGATAAGGTGTTCTTTTTTTTAATTTCGCGCAAAGCTACACGAAGGCAATCTGCGCCAGCCGTCCCTAATTTAGCAGTGTAAGACTACAGGGAAGGCAACTAGTCATCACCACCCACCGCCAACTCTCGGGCTACGCTTTTGCCAACAAATAGTGAGATTCACTTTCACATTATAACGCTCCCACGGCTGAAAAGGCGAGAATGTTTGGTGCGACGGGAATGCGAACCAGCGACCCTCCGATCAGGAGTCGAACGCCGTAACCCACCTGGCCATGCCGGACCTACGTGATTAAGTACACACTGTAATTAACCTTTTTGAGGTAAATGAGGTCCACTAGGCCTAGCAAATTTCGAGGTAAGGAATAACAAACGATGAAGATGAAAACGAGTTTAGAAATGAAAGAGAAATCAGGAAAGTCTTAGGTATGTACACAAACAAGTAAAGATTGTACATAAATGTGAAAGTTGTAAACGCTATCACAGAAATAATTCTTTTTGAAAGTATTTAGACAAACATTTCAGATAATTTAAAAAAAATATTTTTAATACATGTAATACAATATCTGCTTTAATTAAAGAATAAAAATATAGCTGATCTGATATTCAAGTTTATAATGCTTTTTGTACACAGTGTACTTCGAAATCTCCCACGTGGTACTCTTGTCATATTTCTCACAGTTAAAAACTAATTTTTTTCGCAATCAGGAATTTCTTAACGTTCAAATGAAAAACCTTCCCAATACTCTAATATGATCAAAGTTAAATACACTGTGGCATCGAAGATTCAAGATCAAGTTACTTTCCTGATCGCATGATATCCGTGAGATATACATGTTTCTATGTGATTCCATGATACAGTTCATTATTGATTCTATCATTTTATTTCTTGAGGCTTTCTCAAAAATGTTTTGTGTGAAAATAAGATTGTTCGCGTGTTTTAACAAATGCACGTTATTTATTTCAAACAACGTGCAGTCGAGGTCTGTAACGTTATTTGATCCAATATATTGCTTCAGTAATGTTTCACGAACTCCTTTACGAGCATTTAAAAACATCTCTTACAGTAGCCTGATCCTATCCTCGACCTAATACAGTTACGGAAACTAACACCAAATCGTTTTCTGCCGCAACTCGCAGATAATACACGTGAAGCAATGACCACTTCTGCAAAAAGTTGCGTTAAGATAGCATCAACTTACCAAAACCTCATTTCGAATTTTCTTTTTCTTTTCGACTTTATGAATATCTGCTTCTCAATAAAATGTACTTGCTCAATTTGTTTTTTACAAATTTTCGAACAATTGCGAACAATTCGGGAAAATACTAGTGGTCTCTTCAATTTAAAAACTTACAATGACCCTTATTGGCCAAAATTTTTAACTAATATTTTCCAAGAATACTCGAAAAACAACTGAATCGTAAAATAATGCAACGTAGAATAACAGTAGCAAAAAACACACTAAGGTTAACTGTTTTATAACTACGCAACAGCTTTCAGAAGATAATAAATAAACTCTTCTATTTTTCATTATTAATAATGAGGTCAAGTACAATCTTGACACCTTAATGGCTCTGAAATCAAGTACTTTCTTGTTACTCAATTACTTTCTTAATATTCCATGATCTCATGAATAAGAGGGCTGATAAAGTTGTAAGAACGTTATTTCTGTTCACTCGTGTATCTGTATTGTATTAGCAATATATTTCAATTTTTGTCTACAATTCGACAGCACGAATTTATTCCAATATTTTATAATCATAAAAGACATTAAAAAATACACCTTATTTAAAAAATAATGAATGTATTTCATTATTAATATAAAATAATATATAATATATATATATATACATACACAATCAATAATATGTAATTAGACAAAAATTTACAGCACGAATAATTTACACTTACTACAAAGCCTAAGGTTAAATCATTGGTTAATCAACAGACATTGAAGGTTTGCGTTCTTCTTTTCTTATCATATTTATACACAGTTATATTTCTGCCCACGTTCTTTCCTATCCTAAAATATATAGAATAGCTAATCTGAACTTTTATAACCCAAAGCTTCGTAACTGGTTCTCACACTGAAACTGGTTTAGACTTAAATCAATGAGTCACAATTAGCCTTCTACTGTCTACAAAATATATGTAGTTTTTGAATTGAGTTTCATAAATGCAAAAAATCCTTCGACAGCAAAAAGCAATATAGTGGTTTTTTGTGATACTGTTTAAGTTTATTCATAATATTGTTTGCAAATTTTAAAGAGTGAATTCTTCTGAGACTCTTTAAACTCAATTGTTCTTTTTAAAATTTTAAATTAATAACAAAGTAGGTTTTAATAACTTATTGTGATAATAACAGTTATATAACTTTGGCTTTGAATTATAGGAATTATATCTTTTATTAAAGTCAAAGTGAACACGAGTTGAAATAATATTTATGCATTAACTTGTCAGATAAGTTCTCACACTCAGAAAACGGGCTCGTTGGCCTTCATGCCTCTCACGTAAAGGCCGAGGCAAGACAAACTTACCGAGAATGACAGCGGAAAGCGCAGCAACGATTACGCCTCTTATGAGGGTCTCCGACCGTGTACGTCGTTGCTTTCTGTGGAAAAGAGCCATAGTTCCATCAAGTATACATTTCAAATATAGTCTCAACATTCTTACAGGAATCATGTACATATAAAACTTCACCAGTTTATTAACATCGTCCGCTTACGCTCATGCCATACAAAATGAACTGCGAATTTGATAACACCAACGTTTGTCCATGATCTTCCATTCCACATTCCACTCTAAAAGCCAACTAACACTTTTCGAACTAGGCCTACCCCTTACAACTGACAGCCGCGCCGGTCTTATCAGCTTCTGCCAAATATGGCGGTGCTCTGTTGAATATTCAATAAGGTTTCCAGTTAACCAATCAGAATAATGCTAACAGGGAACTAAAGTAATATAAAGAGAAAATAACCAATTACGATATTTGTTAGATTAGCATCTGGCATATCATGTGATTTTATCTTCAAACGGTATGACTTGCACGTTTTCTGCATGATCCAAAAAGAGCAAAGCTGTAAAACAAACAACAAAAAAACAACAACAAATATATCCACTAAAGCGATACAGTATATATTTTCTAACATAACAAAACTTTATTGTTAAACAGAAAACAAAACATATTCACAATGTTAATAACTTTATCACGATGTTAAATCAACTGTTTGGCCACATTAAACTCAGAAGATAACCACCAAATAAATTATTTTGAAATTTTATATATTTTGCCCGAATTAGCGACCTTAGAAAAAGAGTCCGTACGACACATTTACACTCCATTTAACTTTTTACTTCAACAACTTTTTGAATGAAATAATATTCAAATTAATTTACTTTTACTTCAACAAATGGATTAAATGGAATGTTGTTCAAATTAACTTGTTTTTACTTTAACTGGATGAAATGGAATGGTGTTCAAATTAATTTTTAACTTCAACAAATGGATTAAATGGAGCGTTGTTCAAATTAACTTGTTTTTACTTTAAAAACTGGATTAAATGGAACCTTGATCGAATTAATTAGTTTTTTTCTTCAACGACTGGATTAAATGTAAGGTTGTTCAAATTAATTTGTTTTTACTTCAACAACTAAATTAAATGGAAGGTTGTTTAAATTAGTTTCTTTTTACTTTAACAACTGGATAAAAAGGAACGTTGTCCAAATTAATTTCTTTTTACTTTAACAACTGGATTAAATGGAAGATTGTTTAAATTAATCTGTTTTTACTTCAACAACTGGATTAAATAAAACGTCGTTCAAATGAATTTGGTTTCACTTCAACAACTGGATAAAAGGGAAAGTTGTTTAAATTAATTTGTGTTTACTTCAACAATTCGATTAAAGAGAACATTGGTCAAATTACTTTGTTTTTACCTCAACAAATGGATTATATGAAAGGTTGTTCGAATTAATTTGTTTTTACTTCAACAACTGGATTAAATGGAAAGTTCTTCATTTAATTTATTTTAATTTCAACAACTGGATTAAATGGAATGTTGTTCAAATTAATTTCTTTTTATTTCAATAACTAGATTAAATGGAATAATGTTTTTACTTTAACAAAAGGATTAAATGGAATGTTGATTGATTTATTTTTTTATTTCAACAACTGGATTAAATTGAACGTTGTTCAAATTAATTTGTTTTTACTCCAACACCTGGATTAAATGGAGCGTTGTTCAAATTAATTTGTTTTTACTTTAACAACTGAATTAAATGGAATGTTATACAAATTATTTTTTACTTCAACAACTACATTAAATAATACGCTGTTCAAATTAATTTATTTTTACTTCAAAAACTAAATTAAATGGAACGTTGTTCAAATTAATTTGTTTTTACTTCAGCAACTGGATTAAATGGAGCGTTGTTCAAATTAATTTGCTTTTACTTTAACAACTGCATTAAATTGAACGTTGTTCAAATTAATTTGTTTTTACTTCAACAATTCGATTAAATAGAACGTTCAAATTAAACAGCTTTTACTTCGAAAACTGGATTAAATGAAACATTGTTCAATTTAATTTATTTTTACTTCAACAATTGGAATAAATGGAGCGTAGTTCAAATTAATTTATTTTTACTTCAACAACAGGATTAAATGGAACGTTGTTCAAATTAATTTGTTTTACTTCAACAACTAGATTAAATGGAGTGTTGTTCAAATTAATTTGTTTTTACTTTCACAACTGGAACAAATGGAATGTTGTTCAAATTATTTTTACTTCAACAACTGGATTCAATGGAACTTTGTTCTAATTAAATTTTACTTCAAAAACTGGATTAAATGCAACGTTGGTCAAATTAAATTCTTTTTACTTTAATACAGGATTAAATGGAGGTTGTTCAAATTAATTTGTTTTTACTTTAGCAACTGGATTAAATGGAATGTTTTTTAAATTAATTTTTTTACCTAAACAATTGGATTAAACGAAAATTATTTTAATTAATTTGTTTTTACTTCAAAAACTGGATTAAATGGAATGTTGTTCAAATTAATTTGGGTTTACTTCAACAACTGGATTAAAATGAACGTTGTTCAAATTAATTTGTTTTTACTTTAACAACTTAATTAAATTGAATGTTATTTCAATTAGTTTTTATTTCAACAATTGGATTGAAGAGAACGTTCAAATTAATTTGTTTTTACCCTAATAACTGGATTAAATAGAGCGCTGTTCAAATTAATTTATTTTTACTTCAACAACTAAATTAAATGCAACGTTGTTCAAACTAATTTGTTTTTACTTTAAAAACTGAATTAAATAAAATGTTGTTTATATTATTTTTACCTCAAAAACTGAATTAAATGCAACGTTGTTCTAATTAATTTTTAATTCAACAACTGGATTAAATGGAATGCTGTTTAAATTAATTTGTTTACTTCAAAAATTGGATTGAATAGAACGTTGATCAAATTAATTTATTTTTCTTTTAACTGAATTCAATGGAATGTTGTTCAAATTAATTTTTAACTTCAACAACTGGTTTAAATAGTACGTTGTTCAAATTAATTTGTTTTTACATTTAGAACTGGATTAAATGGAAAAGGTTGTTTAAATTAATTAATATTTTTTCAACAATTGGATTAAATGGAATGTTGTTCAAATAAAATTTGTTTTTACTTTAACAATTGGATTAAATGGAAGGTTATTTAAATTAATTTGTTTTTACTTCAACAACTGGATTAAATGGAACGTTGCTCAAATTAATTTATTTTTACTTAAACAGCTGGATTAAATGGAATGTTTGTCAAATTATTTTGTTTTAACTTTAACAACTGGATTAAATGGAAGATTGTTTAAATTAATCTGTTTTTATTTCAACAACTAGATTAAATGGAACGTTGTTCAAATTAATTTCGTTTCACTTCAACAACTGGATAAAAGGGAATGTTGTTTAAATTAATTTTTGTTCACTTCAACAATTGGATTAAATAGAACATTGGTCAAATTAATTTGTTTTTACTTAACAACTAGATTAAATGAAGCGTTGTTCAAATTAATTGTTTTTACTTTAACAACTGAATTAAACTGAATGTTGTTTCAATAAGTTTTTTATTTCAACAATTGGAATGAAAAGAACGTTCAAATTAATTTGTTTTACCCTAATAACTGTATAAATAGAAGGTTGTTTAAATTAATTTGTTTTAACTTTAACAACTGGATGAAATGGAAGGTCATTTAAATTAATTTGTTTTTATAACCAAAACTTGATTAAATGGAACGTTTGTCAAATTAATTTGTTTTTACATTAACAACTGGATTCAATGGAAAGTTGTTTAAATTAATTATTTTTTTTCACCAATTGGATTAAATAAAACGTTCAAATTAATTTGTTTTTACTTCAACAACTGGATTAAATTAAACGTTGTTCAAATTAATTTGTATTTACTTCAACAACTGGATTAATTGAGCGTTGTTCGAATTAATTTATTTTTAATTCAACAACTATATTAAATGGAACGTTGTTCAAATATATTTATTTTTACTTTAACTACTGGATTAAATGGAGCGTTGTTCAAATTTATTTGTTTTTACTTCAACAACTGGATTAAATGGAGCGTTGTTCAAATCAATTTTTTATTTCAACAACTTGATTAAATGGAACGTTGTTCTAGTTAATTTTTACTTCAACAACTGGATTAAATCGAACGTTGTTTAAATTAATTTTTTACTTCAACAATTGGATTAAATAGAACGTTGTTCAAATTAATTTTTTTTAAATTTAACTAGATTATATGGAATGTTGTTCAAATTAATTTTTAACTTCAACAACTGGATCAAATGAAGCGTTGTTAAAATTAATTTGTTTTTTAAAAAACTCGTTTAAATGTAACGCTGGTCAAATTAATTTGTTTTTACTTCAAGAATGGATAAAATGGAAGGTTGTTCAAATTAATTTCTTTTTACTTCACAACTGGATTAAATGGAACGTTTTTTAAATTAATTTGTTTTTACATCAACAACTGGATTAAATGGAATGTTGTTTAAATTAATTTGTTTACTTCAAAAATTGGATTCAATAGAACGTTGTTTAAATTAATTTATTTTTATTTTAACTGGATTAAATTAAATGTTGTTCAAATTAATTTGTTTTTACTTCAACAACTGGATTAAATAGAGCGTTGGTCAAATTAATTTATTTTTACATCATCAACTGGATTAAAAGGAATGTTGTTCAAATTAATTTGTGTTTACTTAAACAACTGGATTAAATTGAACGTTGTTCAAATTAATTTGTTTTTACTTTAACAACTGAATTAAATGGAATGTTGTTAAATTAGTTTTATACTTCAACAATTGGAATAAATAGAACGCTCAAATTAATTTGTTTTTAACTCAAAAACTGGATTAAATAGTTCTTTGTACAAATTAATTTATTTTTACCTCAAAAACTGGATTAAATGGAACGTTAGTCAAATTAATTTCTTTTTATTTAACAACTGGATAAATGAAAGGTTGTTTAAATTAATTTTATTTTACTCTAACAACTGGTTTAAATGGAATGTTGTTTAAATTAATTTTTTACTTCAACAATTAAATTAAATAGAACGCTGCTCAAATTAATTTGTCTTTATTTTAACAACTGGATAAAATGGAAAGCTGTTTAAATTTATTATTTTTTACTTCAACAATTCGATTAAATGGAATGTTGTTCAACTTAATTTGTTTTAACTTTAACAACTGGATCAAATGGAAGGTTATTTAAATTAATTTGTTTTTACATCAAAAACTTGATTAAATGGAACGTTGGTCAAATTAATTTGTTTTTACTTTAACAACTGGATTAAATGGAAAGATGTTTAAATTAATTTTTTACTTAAAAAATTGGATTAAATTGAATGTTGTTCAAATTAATTTGTTTTTACATTAACAACTGGATTAAATGGAAAATGTTTAAATTAATTATTTTTTCAACAATTCGTTGAAATGGAAAGTTGTTTAAATAAGTTTGTTTTTAATTTAACAACTGGATTAAAAGGAATGTTGGTCAAATTAATTTGTATTTACTTCAACAACTGGATTAAATCGAACCTTGTTCAAATTAATTTTTTTTAATTTAACTGGATTATATGGAATGATGTTTATATTAATTTTTAACTTCAAGAACTGGATCAAATGAAACGTTGTTCAAATTAATTTCTTTTTTTTTTAAACTCGTTTAAATGTAACGCTGGTCAAATTTAATTGTTTTTACCTCAACAACTGGATTAAATGGAACGTTGTTTAAGTTAATTTGTTTTTACTTTAACAACTAGGTTAAATGGAGCGTTGTTCAAATTAATTTCTTTTTCATAACAACTGGATTAAATTGAACGTTGTTCAAATTAATTTGTTTTTTCTTTAACAACAGAATTAAACGAATGTTGTTTAAATTAGTTTTTTACTTCAACAATTGGATTAAATAGAACGTTCAAATTAATTTGTTTTTACATCAACAACTGGATTAAATAGTTCTTTGTTCAAATTAATTTATTTTTACCTCAAAACCTGGATTAAGTGGAATGTTGGTCAAATTAATTTCTTTTTAGTTAACAACTGGATAAATGGAAGGTTGTTAAAATTAATTTGTTTTTACATTAACAACTGGATTAAATGGAAAGATGTTTAAACTAATTATTTTTTTCAACAATTGGATTAAATGGAGTGTTGTTCAAATTAGTTTGTTTTTACTTTAACAACTGGATTAAAAGGAATGTTGGTCACATTAATTTGTGTTTACTCCAACAACTGGATTAAATTGAACGTTGCTCAAATACAGTTTTTTCTTTCAGAATTGAATTAAATAAAATGTTTTTTAAATTAGTTTTTTACTTGAACAATTGGATTAAATAGAACGTTCAAATTACTTTATTTTTACTTCAACAACTGGATTAAATGGAACATTATCTAAATTAATTTGCTTTTATCTGAACAACTGGGATAAATAATAATTTGTTCAAATTAATATATTTTTACTTCAAAAACTGGATTAAATGGAACGTTGGCCAAATTAATTTCTTTTTACTTTAACAACTGGATTAAGTGGAAAGTTGTTCAAATTAATTTGTTTTTACCTTAACAACTGGATTAAATGAAATGTTGTTTTAATTATTTTTTTATTTCCACAATTGCATTAAATAGAACGCTGTTCAAATTAATTTGTTTTTACTTTTACAACTGGATAAAATAGAAGGCTGTTTAAATTATTTTTTTTTGCTCCAACAATTGGATTAAATGAAACGTTGTTCAAATTAAATATTTTTTACTTCAACAACATGACTAAATGGAACGTTATTTAAATTAATTTGTTTTTACCTGAACAACTGGATTAAATAGTACTTTGTTCAAATTAATTTATTTTTACCAAAAAAACTGGATTAAATGAAACGTTGGTGAAATTAATTTTATTTTTACTTAACAACTGGATAAATGGAAGGTTGTTTAAATTAATTTGTTTTTACCTGACAAACTGGATTAAATGAAATGTTCTTTAAATAATTTGTTTACTTCAATAATTGGATTAAATAGAACGTTGTTCAAACTAATTTTTTTTATTTTAACTGGATTTAATGGAATGTTGTTCAAATTAATTTTTAACTTCAACAACTGGTTTAAATAGTACGTTGTTCAAATTGATTTCTTTTTACTTCAACAACTGGATTAAATGGAGCGTTGTTCAAATTAATTTGTTTTTACTTTAAAAACTGGAATAAATGGAATGTTGTTCAAATTATTTTTACCTCAAAAACTGGATTAAATGGAACGTTGTTCTAATTAATTTGCTTTTACCTCAAGAACTGGATTAAATGGAATGTTGTTTAAATTAATTTGTTAACCTCAAAAATTGGATTAAATAGAACGCTGTTTAAATTAATTTATTTTTATTTTAACTGGATTAAATGGAATGTTGTTCAAATTAATTTTTAACTTCAAAATTTCTTTGAATAGTACGTTGTTCAAATTAATTTGTTTTTACTTCAACAACTGGATTAAATAGAGCGTTTGTCAAATTAATTTATTTTTACTTCATCAACTGGATTTAAAGGAATGTTGTTCAAATTAATTTGTGTTTACTTAAACAACTGGATTAAATTGAACGTTGTTCAAATTAATTTGTTTTTATTTCAACAACTCGATTAAATGGAGCGCTGTTCAAATTAATTTATTTTTAATTCAACAACTGGATTAAATGGAACGTTGTTCTAATTTATTTTTACTTTAACCACTGGATTAAATGGAGCGTTGTTCAAATTGATTTGTTTTAATTCAACAACTGGATTAAATGGAGCGTTGTTCAAATCAATTTTTCATTTCAACAACTTTATTAAATGGAACGTTGTTCTAATTAATTTTTACTTCAACAATTGGATTAAATCGAACGTTGTTTAAATTAATTTTTTACTTCAACAATTGGATTAAATAGAACGTTGTTCAAATTAATTTTTTTTAATTTAACTAGATTATACGGAATGTTGTTCAAATTAATTTTTAACTTCAACAACTGGATCAAATGAATCGTTGTTAAAATTAATTTGTTTTTTTAAAAAACTCGTTTAAATGTAACGCTGGTCAAATTAATTTGTTTTTACTTCAAGAATGGATAAAATGGAAGGTTGTTCAAATTAATTTCTTTTTACTTCAACAACTGGATTAAATGGAACGTTTCTTAAATTAATTTGTTTTTACCTCAACAACTGGATTAAATGGAATATTGTTTAAATTAATTTGTTTACTTCAAAAATTGGATTAAATCGAACGTTGTTCAAATTAATTTATGTTTAATTGAACTGGATTATATGGAATGTTGTTCAAATTAATTTTTAACTTCAACAACTGGATCAAATGAAACGTTGTTCAAATTATTTTTTTTTAAACTCGTTTAAATGTAACGCTGGTCAAGTTTATTTTTTTATCTCAACAACTGGATTAAATGGAACGTTGTTTAAATTAATTATTTTTACTTCAACAACTAGATTAAATGGAGCGTTGTTCAAATTAATTTGTTTTTACATTAACAACTGGATTAAATGGTAAGTTGTTTAAATTAATTAATTTTTTCAACAACTCGATTAAATTGAACGTTGTTGAAATTAATTTTTTTTACTTCAACAATTGGATTAAATAGAACGTTGTTCAAATTATTTTGTTTTCTTAAAAACTCGTTTAAATATAACGCTGGTCAAATTTATTTGTTTTTACCTCAACAACTGGATTAAATGGAGCGTTGTTCAAATTAATTTGTTTTTACTTCAACAACTGGATTAAATTCAACGTTGTTCAAATTAATTTCTTTTTCTTAACAACTGGATAAATGGAAGGTTGTTTAAATTAATTGTTTTTGCTTTAACAACTGGATTAAATGAAATGCTGTTTAAATTAATTTTTTACTTCAACAATTAGATTAAATGGAATGTTGTTCAAATTAATTTGTTTTTACTTTAACAACTGGATTGAAAGGAATATTGGTCAAATTAATTTGTATTTACTCCAACAACTGGATTAAATTGAACGCTGTTCAAATTCATTTGTTTTTTCTTTAAAAATTGAATTAAATAAAATGTTTTTTAAATTAGCTTTTACTTCAACAACTGTATTAAAGAAAAAGTTGTTCAAATTAATTTGTATTTACTTCAACAACTGGATTATTTGATCGTTGTTCGAATTAATTTATTTTTAATTCAACAACTAGATTAATTGAGCGTTGTTCAAATTAATTTGTTTTTATTTCAACAACTCGATTAAATGGAGCGCTGTTCAAATTAATTTATTTTTAATTCAACAACTAATTTGTTTTTACCTCAACAACTGGATTAAATGGAATGTTGTTTAAATTAATTTGTTTACTTCAAAAATTGGAATAGAACGTTGTTTAAATTAATTTATTTTTATTTTAACTGGATTAAATGGAACGTTGTTCAAATTAATTTTTAACTTCAAAATTCGGTTTAAATAGTACGTTGTTCAAATTAGTTTGTTTTTACTTCAACAACTGGATTAAATAGAGCGTTGGTCAAATTAATTTATTTTTACATCATCAACTGGATTAAAAGGAATGTTGTTCAAATTAATTTGTGTTTACTTAAACAACTGGATTATATGGAATGTTGTTCAAATTAATTTTTAGCTTCAACAACTGGATCAAATGAAACTGTTCAAATTAATTTGTTTTTACTTCAACAACTGGATTAAATTCAACGTTGTTCAAATTAATTTGTTTTTACTTCAACAACTGGATTAAATTGAACGTTGTTCAAATTAGTAAAATAAAATTGTGAGTTAAACTGTCATAAAAAGTAAATGTCAATTTGAGTGAAAATGTAAAAGATAAAATAACAATTTTTAGGAGTTATGAATGAAAAAGAAAATTTAAAATATAGAATTGCAATATTTTTATTGTTACATTGAAACTGATTCCAATTTATAATTTGTTTCTTCGCAAATTATCACGTGGATTTCGATATGTGTAGAGTAAATATTATCTTTTGTTTCGTTTCAGTATTTTGATTGTCGGCAACCACTTCAGAAATCCTTCATTCGAAACATGTCATGATGACGAAAAGTAATAAATTTGTCGAAGTCCATGACAAACGACATTCACCACTAAGAACATTTTGTGTTGTTTTTATATGTTTGTTGCTGTTGTTTTTGTGCACGGTAGGGTGTATGCAATCTGTCTGCTGCGGATAATCAAACTTCGAATTTTAATACTGTAAGTCTGTAAACTTATAGTAGATCCATGCCAGGGTACGCTCTGGTATATAAAATTGAATTATGATTTAAAACAATTAGACTTCTGGGAGCTTTGTTTGTTAATAAGCACAAAACTCCACAATGTATTGTACATGCTCTGACCATCACAAGTATCGAAACTCAATTTTTAGAGTTTTAAGTCCTCAGACGTTCTGTTGATCTTCCTGGTGCAACTTTTACATTTAAATGCAAATGAGTTTTGAGCATATTTTTAAAGTTTAATAGAAAGAAGGGAGAAAAATATATTAGAAAATTGCTATGCGAATTTATCATAATTTGGTAAATTTATATTTACGAGGGAGTAAGAAGTTAAAAAATACAAACCAGTGCGAGTCAATTTTATTAGGTTCAAAATAAACTTACTTTAACCCGGTTCCGTTTATTTAGTTCGTTTCTTCTTTTCTTTCTCTGTGACATCATAAACTGTGTGAAAATCGTTTCATAACTAATCTATAATGCCTTGTTCATAACAGATTTTACTTTTGGAATTAGGAATACCAAATTTATTTACACAAAATGGTATTGTATTTACCTGATATCATAAGCGTCAGACAGCGATGTGGTTTGTTTTCCCACAAGTCATAAAACGACTGTTTTGTCGCCACTATTATGCTGTCATATAATGTCGTTTTAAAGTTTAAACGAGTTGCTGTGAAGTTTAAATCTGCACCAAAGCCTAAATGGAGTTATATATGAGCATCTAAGCATTGTTTAACAAAACAATAGGATTGGAAACTTCAACCTGAATGGTACTTTGTGTGCACGTGGCCTAAATAACCAGACCAGAGATCCATAGGATTGAAGTCTGTCTAGTTCTTCGAACCGGATAATTGGATTGACTGTCACTTTTTGTAACAAGCCTACAAATGAAATACCAGAGCTTGTTCTACAACGTCACGTCTCCAGTTCACGCTCGGCCCAACAAAACAAGAAAAAAAAAGCTTTTCAAGATTATTGAAATTATTATAAAGAAAACAAAAGACGGTTAAAGACGATATGATATGGTGTATATATTCCAGATCAGAGAAAGTACTCTTACGTTAATGAATCGATTTTAAAATTTAATGTTTTCTTATAAGTTAAAAACAAATTGTACGATCGATTAAGATTTTTTTCTACATGTTGTTTGTTTGTTTGTTTTGGAAATTCGCACAAAGCTACTCGAGGGCTATCTGTGCTAGCCGTCCCTAATTTAGCAGTGTAAGACTAAAGGGAAGGGTCATCACCACCCACCGCCAACTCTTGGGCTACTCTTTTACCAACGAATAGTGGGATTGACCGTCACATTATACACCCCCACGGCTGGGAGGGCGAGCATGTTTAGCGCGACGCTGGCAGCTTTCGCGAAATTCAAAACAAACAAATTATTTAGCGTTGTTAAATCAATTCGACGTATAATGAGAAAAAAAACTATTATTTTTACGTTAAGATTATCAACAACACGTGACGATTAATTTCGAACCGAGTACGTTTACCACTTCTTAAGATTATAATAAATTACACGAGAAGGTGAAACTCACTTTCTACAAAGTACACGCCTTTAATTGATGTCACCGTTCATATAAATTCGACTAATACGGTTATCTATAAATTTGCAACATGATATCTATCCTCTAAAATAGCAGCCAAATGTGTGCCCGTCGCCCTTTTAACTCCTGAACGATTAATCTTTATATACACGCATATCAAAACGCTTCTTTTCAACAGTTCATTGCAGAAAAGTTATTCATTTCAAGCAATTCCCAAAATTTTATATCGACATCAACACTGTATGTGCTGAAAAATCAATCTGAAGAAAAACAAACTTATTAGGAACAAAAATGTTTCTTTTTGCACGAGATAAATGGAACTTTATCTGTTGAGTGATTGAGAGATAAATTTAGGAGATAGGATAGGAAAATAAAGAGAGAAACATATCTTAGTATATACAAGATAATTATAAAATTGAAAGTTTAAGAATCTAAAATAAGGACGGTAAAAAAAAAATATTCAAAAATAGGGCTGGAGATACTGTATACATTATTTATTTATCTTTCGGCTCCGTGTTGTTACCTAGAATTACTTTTGGTGGTGTCAATCTACATTTTTTTCAATTTCAATAAATAAGGGCTACAGTATCCCCAGAGTTGCTTTCTTAATTTTTTTTAATATCCATATTTTTAAATTTCAAGTTTTTTATTTATCTGGTTTGCTGACTTTTTCTGATGCTCAACTTTGGTAAAAAAAAATTGCTTGACATAATAACTTATTCTCACGAAGAATAATGGAGAACTATTTGAAAGCACTCTAATTTTTGGTATCGTTTAAAAATCATTACAACAATAGCTAATAATTAGCTGATACAGTTCATGATGATTTACTGTAGGTATTGACTACTTGATCGCTTTAGTTCGAGACGCAAAATATTAAACTGAGCTGTAGATTGTCATGAATATTTGTTTGAAAATATATTGAGCTTTTATAATTTCTTAATTATCTTTTTGTAATGCACAGCACTGGGCAAATTCATGCTTAGACTGAGGTATAACCTCCACTAAGCGCATATAGCATTTTAGCAGTAAAAAAGCACTCTTTTTCAAATAAAACATATTCGTCTAGAATATATCTTTTAAATAAATCTAAGTGTTTTAAAGTAAATATTCTACGAATGTGTGTGCTAAAAATTAATATTATGTGTTTTAATTTGTTTTACTCCTTCACTTTTTATACGATATAAAGATTAACCGTTAAACACATCAATTGTTAGTGTACAAAGCACTGAGTATCTACGTGGTACACTCCATTGATCAGATCCATGGTCACATTCATCTAATATTTATCTATTATTTGCTGGTAACTCCTGTTTCACCCTGTACTTAGGCTTTTTAAAGGAACATCAGATATTTGTAAAAAAGCTAACTTCAAAGGGTAATGATACCATCGTTTACAGTAGAATTATGATTTCTTTTCAGCTTATGTAAAATACAGAAGTAACAAAGCGATTTTTCAATACTATCACAACCTTTGCAGTACATTATGTAGTATTTTACAAAAGCTTTGGATGCAATATGCATGCGTTGTCGTTGCGATAGTTTCAATTAGGCTGATCAAACCAAAGAAAGCTTTTATCCAGCCATGCCGAGCAATACTCGTTAGGGTCGGGTATAAAAATCGGGGTACAGGCATTTCTCTCTTAAGCGCTAGTCATATTACACTCTACCTGTGTGATAAGTATCCAATATCAAGGAAAACGTTCTGTCAGTTTGTAAACGCACGTCCTCCTAAACAAGTCAACCGATCTATTTCAATCTTGGTATGCTAATTTAGTATTTTAAAAGCCAAATTCGTATTAAATTTCTGTGTATACCAAAAACAAAATTATTTTATAGAATAAATAATATATCATTGCTGCAATAGCTATTGTAAATAGTGGACTTACAACAAATTCACATCACAATAAAATCCTATAAGTCAAAGACTGTAAAAAAAATATTTAAAAATCAACATTTTGGCTTGTTTCCCATAATGACCAAAACATAAATTAACAAAATATCCATTTACAAGGCCGACAATAAAGATATTGTTGCTGTTTAAGTGTTCTGTTCTTTTTTATTCATAGTATGTAACTTCAAATTTACGCTAGGGTTACAAAAAGCGCTTAAGCCTGACTTAAACAAGTATTTCATGATTAAAATATGAACTAGGATATATTTTACTTCTTGATGTAAAATGCATTTTGCTGTAGAAACAAACTTAATATTATTAAGTTTAATGCATCAAGTAAACCAAATTCAGAGTAGAAATCTTAACCACGTCTCCACTGTAAAATGAGGTGCTTTGAATAAGGCCAAGTTTCTTAACTTCTCCTCCTAAGTTCCGACCCACTTCTCCTGCGTTATAACAATGTTCTTGGAGAATAAAAGTTACTGAAAATCCAAAGAAAGATTTTGCTCATTTTTAGCCAGTATGTATATGTTTCCAGCGTTTACAAGAAAAAAGAAGACGGAAGAGTTTCCTTAAATTTTTAAAGTAAGACATTTAAAGTGCATTATAAGAGCTTCGAAAAGAAAGCCCATTATGGACAGAGGGTTCACTTTTACTCGTACACTTTTAATTCAAAACAAAAACCGCCTCTCAAAAATTAGTCAAATTGCACTACTGCTTGACTTGAAATACTATTATGTTCATAGCTTCCTTGTTTTTGTAACAGCCCCCCACTAGTACAGCGGTATGTCTCCGGATTTTCAACGCTAAAATCAGGGGGTCGATTCCCCTCAGTGGGCTGACCAGATAGCCCGATGTGGTTTTGCTATAAGAAAAACACACGTTTTTGAAATAAAGTTGCTGTTCATGCAATTAAATGATATGACCAGTAGCTAGACAACTACTAAGTCTGTCGCACTCTGACCAATTTAATGAGCTTTAGTGAAGGGCGAATACCCTCGTCGGCAATGGAAACAGAATATGTAATGTGGTTATTATATTCTTTACTTTCACTCTTAAGTTGTTAGAATTACTAGTGTCATTTCCTCCCACATATGTACTGTTTGCAAGCGTTCAAGGCACAAGAAGACTGGTTCGCCAATTCCTCTAAATACTTATAGTTAAAATAATAATGTTTTTGTCTTTTTTTTATTTTGCGCAAAACTACACAAGAGCTATCTGCGCCAGCCGTCCCTAATTTAGCAGTATAAGACTAGAGGGAAGCCAGCTAGCCATCGCCACCCACCGCCAGCTCTTGGACTACTCTTTTACCAACAAATAGTGGGATTGACTGAAACATTATAACGTACCCACGGCTCAAAGGGCGAGCATGTTCGGTGTAAAGGGGATTCAAACCCGTAAACCTCAGATTACGAGCCGAGTGCCTTAATCACTTGGCCATTGCCGGACCCTAACGCAGATACTTAAATATACAGCTCTATTCATTATTTTAAAATTTACTGGTTACTAAAAGCAAGTTTGTGTTCGTTAGCAAGTAAATTAAAGATGAGACAGTCTTACACATTTTTATTAAAAACTGAAGTAGTTATTGAGAGCATTATTAATTAATAGAAGCATAACACATTACTCATACAGCAATAACTTCAGTGGATAAAAATTACCCATCATACTAAAATCTATACTTTCAACGTTCATTTCATCTTCAATATCGTCACTTTCGTGGTCCGAGCGAACGTTTCTCTGAGGACCGCGAGTAATGTCCGAAATTTCATAAGAACATTTAAAATTATTTATAGAGAAAAATGTTTTCGTTAAACTAAATTTATGAATTAAAACTTTTAAATTTTGGAACATAACTGCATAAATATGGATTTTTTTTAAACAAACGTACCGATAGGTTTAGTCATTCGCAAAAAAATTAAAACGTGGCCTCCGAACACTAAACTTCGAGAATCACTTGTCTGGTTGTATTAAAAATGATCAACATGACCCTAAGATGGTCTTTTATATACGCGAAAGACGCATGGCTAATCCAACATATAGATAAATACGGTTAAAGGTTATTACTTCTGTCCTTTATCTTGAAAACACCTCTTTTCTCAACACGTGATCTAAAAGCAACACAAATACACATTGAGGAGGATGGTTCAATTTTAAAATGATGTTAAGTCTCTCAACGCATATCGCTTTTAACCATAACAGACTGACATGAACAGAAGTTCGCCAACACTCAAAGTTCACTTTACGAAGGCAAAACACGCAATACATAAACTGTTGTGTAACATCAGATATTAACCATTTATTAATAAAATACTTTTTATTTCTATATGAAAAAGAGCGATAGTCACTAACAATGACAAGCTGTATAAGATATTTATTAAATTGACTTAACATGTTTTTATTTGTTTTGAATTTCGCGCAAAGCTATTCGAGGGCTATCTGCGCTAGCCGTCCCTAACTTAGCCGTGTAAGACTAGAGGGAAGGCGGCTAGTTATCACCACCCACCGCCAACTCTTGGACTTCTCTTTTACCAACAAATAGTGGGATTCACCGTCACATTATAAAGCCCCCACAGCTGGGAGGGCGAGCATGTTTGGCGCAACTCTCGGATTACAAGTCGCACGCCTTACGCGCTTGGCCATGCCAGGCCCGGTTCAAAACCTTCTGGATAGTTGTGACATTGTCTGATGAATAATTTCCTTGCAAATATGAAAAAGACTCAATAACATGAGACTCGAACAAAACAATTGACACCAATCTGAATTTTAAAACTCAGCTGACTTTTAAGCTGTGTGAGAAACAGATAAATCGGACAAGTTAGATGGAAAATAAAGTCTTTATTATAAGAGAATGTGTAAAAGATTGAGCAATTACATGTCCTATATTAGTGTTTGATGTGGCTGCTATCTTTCTCTTAGCACGATAGAAAACGGAAAGCCAAGGTAGAAATATTGTAAACTAAAGGCTTCGTGCTCACACAGGAATCGTCAGTTCTTTCATATTGTGACAGTATCACTACCTAACTGACCATTCTGTTACATCATTCGTTGGGTGTGACATACATGCATCACCTACTCGGCCGGCAAAAGGACATTGCACTCGATCTTTTCAACGTGAATGTATTATAACATCTCCCTCACACAAAGTTGGTACTATTCACTACACACAAAAGCAACTTTGATACTTTTGAACATGTGCCTATGTCCCAAACTATAAAAATTGAATAAACGAAAAATGTTCTTATATTAATAAAAGTAAACAAAACTTTCGCCCCTCTCCCAATAGCTCAACGATAAGTTTAAAGGCAAACAGCGCTAAAAAACTGGATTTCGATGCCTGTGGTTAACACAGAACAGATATCAAACTATTGCTAACTTTGAGAACATAACAAAAACATTATTTGATCATGAATACTGCTCTCAAATATGAAATCGACTTCTGAAAAGCAGCATTTAATGAGCCACTAAAAACCAATTTTGTTAATACTTGTACATTCGAACCATTTTGAAAAACCAAATTATTGCTATATTAATGACTTTTTATAAAATAATTAGTGTACAAGGACTTAATATCAAAATATCATATACTTTTCCATAAAATTTAAACTTGCTAGTTGTTTGGATATATCAAAATTTCCTTATCGTAAATTCTTTTCAAACGTTTTAAGAAAAAAAATTAAAACCAGTGTCTTGTTATAAGAGCCTATATTTGAAAATACTCGTATAATAAAAATAAATTTTTGATAAGCCACAATTGGAACCTGTTGGTCTTTCAACACTAAATCCCCAATGACCGTTTTTCTGTCCTTAATGTGAACAAACATTTCAGTGACTGATTTCTTTCCTGCGAGATGAAAATCATGTGTTTCTTCAGATGCTACTGTAATTTCCTATTAAACGATCTTTTCGATTTCAGGTAACTGCATCTTGCGTTCAATTGCAACAATTTGTTTTGTTTTGACTTAAATTTCCATGTATTTTAATTTCATACAGATAAAGACGAGTTAAGGCTATGAGATTTTTGTTGCAAAAATACAAAACCTTTTCACTTTTTTCTTATATAGGACTATCGTCTACTCAACGGACTGCGTGTTCTGTCCAGTGTGGAATCGGACCCCACATTTTAAAATATACGTCCATATATACACCGGAAACATGTTAAATGATGGGTACCACGCGTCAATATAATTTTCACTTTTGTATTTACATGTTAAGCCTAACGTTGTTATATTACATTTCATCTTTACGATAAACTATAATTAGTCAGTTGTTAAAAAATCTTAAATTTAAAAGCGACAGTTATGTTGGTACTTAATTTTCAACGCACGATAAAGACTCAAACTATTACGCACACTTTCAAAAATATTAAAAATACAACAGCTTTCTGCTGTTCATTGTGAAGCGTTTTTTTTTATTTCGCGCATAGCTACTCGAGGGCTATTTGCGCTAGCCGTTCCTAATTTAGTAGTGTACGACTAGAGGGAAGGAAACAAGTCACCCCCCCCCACCGAAAACTCTTGGGCCACTCTTTTTATCAACAAATGGTGGAATTGACCGGGATGTTATAACACCCCCACGGCTGAAAAGGCAAGCATGTTTGGTTCGTTTTGAAGTAAACGCTAGTGTTTCTATGTACTGTTGTAGACCAATTTAGATGAAAGTATTTTCTAGAATTTGAAATCTAGCTATTACTAAGTCTAAAATATACAAGTTGGACACAACAAAGAATGTTATATTAATTGAAAATTCATGGTTTTGGATGGATAAGAAACAAACGCCTTGAGAAAACGTGCAGCTTATAGTATGAACAATTAAAACGTTAATAATTAGGCTTATATCCCTTCAATTATTCTTCCGTGTTTCATAAAATAATTTACAATCCACTCGATCTTTCTCATTAATTTTTATTCAAGTACCAATATCTGATAACTAAGCAATGCAATGACAACAAACGAATTACACAACTACTTAAGACTGGAGAATGAAAACATGACCAATGATTGCTGCTTATTATTTAAACTACCAGAAGTAACTGGAAACTAAAATTATCCTGCTGTTTAATTTTAAATGAACACAGACATTTACATACATGAAACTGGTGAAACTAATCCGATGAATCGGGTAACATCTGTTTACCCTAAAAAAAAGTGTATTGAAAGTTTACCACCAATTAGTTATTTTTTGTTTAATACCATTCGTTACAACACCACATTCCTTGCGACTATAAATGAATATTTTGCGAATCATCCCAACTCATTTTCAACATCAATCAATAGTGAATTCTCAGTTTTTAAATTCAGTTCGGACGCTATAATTCTTTAATAATTTCAACTATAACTGCTTACCTGTTGCTGGGAAGTATCAGAACATATTTAAATCGAAGTGCATCATTTGTGAAGTTAAATTCTACACTAGTTCTATTTCGAATCAGTATTTTCAGCGTTCGGTATTTTTTAAAAGTCTCTGAAAGAAACTATATTTTAATGTTTCTAAAATATTTTATCATTACAGAATGTGATCACATAGCATATAACGAAAAGTAACAATTTTCTTATTTAAAACTTTATTGAAGTGAATCGTCGGAGAATTTACCTGTCTGGGAAAAAAACATTTAAAGATATACAAAAAGAAACAACACTCAGTTTATCTCCACAGGTAAGTATAAGCAACGTAAATGTAACACACTGTTATTCTTTAAAACTTACAAATGTTTTTGAAAAACCATTACATAGAAAATGTATATAGAAAATCATCATACACTTTCTATTATTCACCATCATTTATTGTTGTATCTACCTACTGTTGAAAAAATGATTTTTAGGCCTTTTATTCTGTTGTCAAGAATAATAAGTAATTTCATGAAGAAGAACGAGAACTCCTTGACGATGAGCTGGACCCACTTGAACCAGAGGAACTCCGACTTCTTCTCCTCCTTTGACGTTTCCTCTTATTACTCTTTCTACTACTGCTACTACTGGAACTGCTGCTACTGGAACTGGAACTGCTGCTTTCTCTTGTCCTTTTCGCTACCCTGCTTTGATCACTTCTGGTTGATTTCTGTCTGCGTGAATCCTTTTCTTTCCTCGGTGGACTTCGGCTCTGTCGGGATGAAAACGTTCTTCTTTCGACTGGTGAAGTTCTCCTAGGCCTACTGTACTTGTCAGCACCTCTGCTACCTGACCTTTGGCGAGATCTCCTTATGAACCTCGTGTTCTGTCGGGAGCGGCTTCGGCTTCTGCTGAGAGAGCGAGAACGCCTTCTATATCTCGATGATTCTTGAGTCCTCTGACCCCGATCTCTAGAAGTTGGTGTTTGGCGCTTAGGAGAACGAGATCTGGATCTTTTCCTATTAATTCTTTCTTTAACAGATGCTCTTCTGGGACTTTTGTCTCTGTCATCACTTCTAGTTTTTTTGGTTCGTGGACTTCTTGATTTGCTTCTAGAAACCCTTTTTGGTACACTGGTGGTTTCAGTTCTACTGCTTCTAACAGGACTTTTACTTGCAGATATCTGAGAACTTTTTGGCAGATGTTTTTCTTTTTTCCCATCACTTTTCTTTTTTGAAGGCTCTGGAGTCTCTGATCGTTTGCTGGCTTTGCTTTCTGACACTCTCTGGTTACGTCTGTGTGTTACAGATTGTGATCTTGGACTTTCATCTTTAGTTTTCTTATTCTGTTCTTTTTGCTTCGGATCATCAGATCCAAATCTGTTAACAACATTCTTCTGAGCAACTTTTTCATCGTCCGAAACATCTTGCGATTTGACCCTCTTTTTGTTTCGTGATTTAGAAACTTCTTTCTCTTTATTCTCTCCTACATTTTTAAGAACCTGACTTTTGGATTCTGATTTTTTTGTGCTATCAACTGAAGACACAATTTGTTTTTTTTCCTTCAAATCACCTCTGTACTTGTACTTACCATCACTGGAGGAGTTTGATCTGGAGCTACTTGAAGAACTTCCTTTACCTTTCCTATCATTTTTCTTATTTTTATCCAGACCTTTGTTGCTTCTGGAGCTATCAGAACTACTGCTGCTACTGCTGCTGGAGCTAGAACTGCTACTTCTGGAACTACTACTAACTGATGTTTTCCTTCTTGTTTTCTTTTCCTGTTGGATTTTTTTCTTTTCCCTAAAGGTTTTCTTATTTCTGGAAAAAATGTGTAGGGAAAAAGAAAACATATACAAGAAATTCCACTGATATATGTTCAATAACAGACAAGTGCACCAGTTACAACTTAAATACTGAGAGAAAAGCTGAATATACCAAAAATTAAGTGTCATTCGTTGTCGTTCTTTTTTCAGAAGAGGATGTTTATTTTGCATCAAAAAGCAATTTGAGTATATTTGTATATATACTGTAAATTCCAATCTTTGTTTATAATATGTACCATAACAGTGAACCTCAACTGTAATATGCCAGTCATTTGTCAACACCAGATTATAATGTCAATGAATAGACAAATTACAGCTTATTTTCACCAATATACAAACATTACAAAATACACAGCAGTATTCTACAGCTGATATTATTTTCACCAATATATAAACATTACAAAATACAGTGATTCTCTACAGCTAATATTAGGTTAATAATTTATCCCATCCCCCTTGAGGGTTGCCTAGCAAAACAAAAAAGTCACATTTCTCACATTCAGGGAAATATAGGATTTTTTTAAAACATTGCCTTAGAACTTAAATTCATATACTTTTATGATTAGATGGATTATTAGCTACAGCTTTCTGCTATTTTAAAAATAAAATATTGAACATAACTCATTATGATGAATGATTTAAAACATTTTTGATAGCTTTTATTATCTGAATACCCTCATTCACTGTATATTTACTGTTACTCTATTCATACCCTTTAAAAGGTAATAACAAAATATTTTGCTAAGGAAATCACAGTCTCTTTAAATTTTAGTTTCACTTCATATGGTGCGACTCATAATTACACTTGAAAATTGCAAATTGGCCCAAACTCTGGAAGAAGTTACACATACCTGGAATATATCAATAATTGTAATAATCATGGAGATAAAAATATCATATGAAAGTAGAAGTAAGTGAGGTACTAGATATTAATAATGTTATGTAGATAAAAGTCTGGAGGAAACTACTAAACTGGTAAAACCACAATGCATCAAACAAGTGTCCACACTAGAAAATGCTTGCTGGAACCTGTAGAAAAAAACAGATGACCCATCTTTCCAATCCACTGTGTTTGACCATTATAATTTGCTACATAAAAGTTACTTCAACTGCAATATTCTCTCCCCAAAACCTTACCATGCCATAATCTTCACAACACAAATTACAGAAATAGTGCACTTATAAAAACAGTTAATCTCTTTTTCATAATACATGCACCAATTTTATAACGATAAAATTACTTATTTCAGACAGTTGTACAGTGAATTTAGTGTAACATGTTAAATGCAGTGAACTGAGAGAGGAATTTTTCAATTAAAAAAATCATTAATTCATACTTAACAGTCACAGTTCGGCCAATTTCAGTGGACACACACACATTGCTGTAATCACTGTCGTTGGTTTCTGTTAATCCAACTTTCTCTAATCTACAGTTAATACTTAAAAAGTATCTGAAAAACAGCTGCAGCTGAATATACAACCATCTCTCTTAGACTTGGTTACTGGCATTAGTCAGGTTGATGACTGAGTGTTAACATTCCTTCTCTATGTACTCAGCCATAATGAATTAGAGAAATTATACGTGTAAAATAAAATGGGTCACATGACTGTCTAATAACTCAATTAATTGAAAGTTACAATCTAATAGGCTAACACAAAGAATGATAGCTCTGAGAAGACAAGACTTGTCAGATGTGGATTCATGAACATGGAGTAAGACCATATTATTCAATCTAATTTGATTCAATGTGGGTATCAACATTTTGAGTTGTCTAATAGCTGAAAAAAATCTAAAATCTACTAAAAGTACAACTATCCAATAAGAGTCATACTATTTATACTGTGGTTTAGGTAAAAGTATGGAAGGTCTGTATGAGTATTGTCTCATGAAACTGGGAGACTAAACAAATTCTTAAAAAAATGGGGCAATTTTACAAACTGAAAATTTTAGAAAATACATGTAGCTAAAACTGGAACACCTGAATGAAAATGCACAAATAAGGTTTATGTTGTATGTATCCCACTATACATTTCAAAGACTGATACAAGATACAGTAGAGCAAATACCGACATTACAAATGATACGATACTTAAACCTGTACAATCTAGTTAACTGTTCAAAAAGTACTGGTCCAACTATAATCAGACAAGCAAAACTAAGCATGGTATTAATACATAAACTTGACTTGAAAATAAAATTTATATAGGTTTTGTGTAGATCAATATGCAATATTTCTGTAAAATCTGAATAACAGATGCTTATATTTTATAATTTCAAGGGTGAACTTATTGGGTAGTCAGGTTAAATAGGTACTAGTGATCACATGTGGGTTACTACTCAACATTGTATACATGCATGTTAATAAGTAACAACTGCACAACTGATACAGACTGCAGAATATTGCAGTCTGTACATTAAACTAATGTGTACTTTTGTTCACCAATAAATACTTGTATGTGAAATTAAGTCTTAAAAGTTATACAAAGAGACAAGTGATGCTTTTGTACATCTTACAGAGCTCCTGTCAATGTTTCCACAAGACTTTAAAATAGCTCCACATGAGGATATCTATTTACTAGAAATTATCCCTAATATCAAATCCTATATCAGAAATAAACAATGCATGCAAGCTCTGAAATATTAGTCCAGTACTAGCCACAGCAAGGGTCACACTAAATTGAAGAAACACATTAGTGAACAAAAGAGTTTTAAATATCAAATAATAACATTACAGTTTGCAGTATTTACAACACTAGATTTACACAAGCATTAATATGCAGTGCAAGGTTAAAAGAAGGGTCACTGCTGCACATGGTGTCCCCCCCCTTACATAAGTCAAGCCCATGATAACATTTTGTCATAAAAATTAAATAGAAAAGATAGTAACCTAATATGTTGATCACTGTCTTCAGGTTTTAAATCCAATTTCTCCACTTGTGTGTTCTCCTATTAAAAAGAAAGACAGTTAAAAAATAAGTAATTTTAAAAATTCACTTGTTTAGATATAGAATTTAAAAATTTCACAGAACTGGTAAAAAGAATAGAAACTTTGTACAATGCGGTTTTGGATTTTTAGTTTTCTGCAGAATATGTTCGGAATCTTATATATATTGTCAACAGCTGTGCCTGTCCAAGCATTCATCTCTGTCATGTTTGAAAAACTCCACACTCAAGCACAGCTCAACATTCAGTTTTGAAATGACAGGAAAACAGACAAATAATATTAATGCTAAGTTTAATTTCTATAAATATTCTACACCAGACTGTTAGTAATTAATGATATTCACATTTCACCATGTAACATTGTTTACAGAATAAAAATACAGATTTATTGTGTATTATTGTCAAGCAGTTCTTAGCACAACTGAAATGCTCAATTACTTTCCATGATGAGCAGTACAAGTAGCTCAGAGCTGTGGATCTGAGTGAAACCAATAGTGACACACAATTAACCTTAAATGTCTGTGAAATAATTTAAACTGATAGATTAACCTAAGTTTCTATCACTGGGCATAGGTACTCTTGTTTGTTAAAAAGAATGTGCCATGTCACTTGAACAAGTTTTTATTGTTTCATTTTAAACAAGTGACAAATAGCTTTTTATGTAGTTAAGAATACGTGCGTGATCAAGTAATAAAATGTACTTTAAAATAAAAAGAAATTAGCATTTAACACATTTAAGGAAATTATACAATTTTATATTAGCAAAAAAAAAAGTAAATATGAATTTAAAAACTAATGACCACAGATTTGTGATGCTTTTCATAAATAACATTCATTATCCATTCTGATGCATAACTAGGTGGAGCAAACGTTGTACTACATTGGGGTTTTGAATAGCAATAATGGTAAGAAAAAATTACTTTTTTGCTTTACTAATTAAAGTAAGTGTTCAAAGTGCTGAATGTTAACTGGGATGCATTTACTGATTCAAAGTTAATAACCAGCAATTTGTATATTTATTTTAATAAAGAAAGAAAGAATTACTTATTGTTATTCAAAATATTTTTGTGCAACTTTCACACAACCCTTTACTTTCATCTGTTTTTCATTACTTGTTTACCTCTCATTTGCATTGTATTAGGTTTAACTGTTAAATTGTTTGCCCCAAAATCTGTAGCTAGGATGAGCACTGAATAGATACTAACAAAGTCATGGACCAGCAAATACTGTAATACATAATAAGTTTACAAAATGTATGTAAAAAAAAAACTGTTGTCCACGTGGATCCCACCCCACTGATGATTAGACTCAATATTACCATAAGCAAGTCTTTAAAACCTATGCTAAGATGTATATGACACTTGGAATCACCAGTAATAACGTGGGAAGTCTGTAGAATTATTTAGTTAATTACTTGGTCAATTCATTATAACAAGTGGTGCTGTTAATATAAAAACAAAATTACAAAGTACCGTGCATTTTCTAGAACTAGCAGTGAACAACATAAAGTCAATGGTACTCTGAAGCTTAAAGACAACCTACAGGGTGTCCCGTAAGTCCCTACCCATCCATATATCTCATGTATCCAGTGTATCTGTGTGCCGTCCCTCATTCTCGCTGCATAATATTATGTGACGCCATGTTCTATGAGACATTACCCTCAACACAGCAGGGATTATTGTTCCAAATGTCGTGGTAATAGCTGCCTTCAACTCATCACTAGTATGATTGAATATAACATAACAACATATGGATGGGTAGGGACTAAGGACCACCCTGTAGTTTTAGTAATTTCACCTAATATAGACAAATTGTTAAACAATGGGTTTTAGCGATTTCATTCATGGCTTGATGCTAATATGCTACAGTACAGCTAATTAACAAAATAATCAATTGCTCATACACTCAATTTCACTTAACACATTTAAGCACAGAATTGTTTTTTTTTTATTCCACAGATCAAACAATAGGTTAAGATTGTTTATACAATCTCAAACTTGTTTCCAGTCTAGTGCTAGCTTGAAAAACTAAACAGCAATTCATTTTTGAAAAATACAGTTTAAAGAAACATAAAGCTGCACTTATTAATATAGTACTATTAAATATAACTATTTCAGTTCAACAAACTCAAAGTAAGAATAAAAACAGTCATCATTTTTATCATTTTAATTCAATGCAAAATTAATGTCATTTGTTGTTTCAATTGTGAATACTACTTAGGAAATGTAAATTCAATTCATGTGATAATTTTCATGTCAACTTGATTTCCGAGTTACTCATAAATTAAAAAAATAGAATTAAAATAATTTATTTAAATATTGATAATCTATGAAAATATACTCAAAACAATAAACTGAATTCAGTTTTTTGTTTCTTTAATTTAAAAATGTAAGTTGTGAAAGTTTTAAATAGTATTAGGGCTCTAAAAACACGATCCACAGATTTTCATGAAACCTAAAATTGTAATTTAGGTGGCTGTTTTTTTTATTATTTTTCTCATCAAAACTTCTGGAATTATTAACTTATAATACTGATCATCTTTGTCACAACAGTTGCAACTCATTTCTATTTGTATATTTCTTATATTTCACCCTCTTATCTTCAATGTTTAAAATGTTGTTAATGCAGTATCTACTGTGTGAAACAGTTAAGGGCATTTGAAACTTAAAAATTATAGTCCTTAAGAAAATTAAGTCTTTAAATGGAAAACAATAAATTAATGTGAAATGATTTAAGACTAGCAATAAATGTTTATTATGTTGAACAATGAAAAGGAGTGATTTCTAGGACTGCTTAAATATATTTATTGATTTTTTGTTTGAGAGATGGCTTTTTTGTCTCAATAAATACATATTAGACTCTGAAGTTAAACAGTATGTCAAATATTTCTTTACTTCATTAACTACGATATGGGAGTTTTATACGAGCTAAAAATGTTTCTCCCATAGCTAACAAAAGCCTTATAAAACTCAAAACATTGAAACTTTTAACATTTAACAGAAATGATGTATTTGAGGCTTAGACAAGTACAACATATTTATCTGATAACTTGTTATACTTAAAAACATTCCTTCTCCATTAGTATAACCAAAATTCAGGTCAATACAGATATACTAATTTTGTGGAACAACAAATTTTCATTTTTAAATATTTAGCAACTTTAAAAGCAGCTATTTCTTGACAAATGTTTAGCAATAGTTATTACAGTTTCCTTTACTTTACTGAGTACATTTTATTTACAGATACAATAATTATTTAATTCTATTAAAACAGTTAAAACTAATCAGGTATATCAAGTTCTGACAAACATCAAAACTGTATCAATTACATAATTTGAGCATAACGTGGATGACAAAGCCATAAACTAAATTGTACAGTATATGTACATGAAATTCTGATAACTATTCAATATATATATAACATAATAACCATACCTTCTCAGCAATTTCCTTATGGCTGTCTGCTACCAACACATTTTCAGAGCTCTGATAAATTGACGTGTCACCTTCTTCAGGAAGAGGTATATGAAAAGCTGGCGGAGGTATACCATCAAGATGGCTCCCAACCTCTGGTTCACCAGTATCATCATCTACTGCTTTGCTCTTATTCTGCTTATCCGAATGTTCACTCTTACTTTCTTTGGGTGTGGGAGAACCAGTTACAAAAATCACATCTTTTTCAACAGTTTTTTCTACATCAGGGTTTTCATTCAGATTACCCATTAGATTTTTATCAGCTGACAATATTTTCACACTTTGTTCCTCCAGTGCCAACACATTATTTTCAACTTCAAGTGATGCACTGCTTTCATTTAATTCTACCACAGAAGCATCTAAAAATTCTTTTTTTGAGACATCTTCCACATTTTCTTTAAGCTTCACCTGGTCTACAACTAGTTTTTTGGAAACAGTTTCTTTTGGAATATGTTTCTCCTGGGTGTCAACTGATAATGCCTGGTAACTGATATCTTTTGGTGGTTCTGAAAATGTATATTCTTTTGTTGGTTTTTGTGGTTCCATATCTGGCAGAGGTATGTCACTAGGAAGAAAAACACTTTCTAGGGTATGATGTTCTTGTTTTTCAACAGCATGCATGTTGTTTTCTTTTGATATAGGCTTTTCTTTGTTATCAAGTTTTTCTTTTAGAAAATTATCTTCACGACGATCAATACACTGTGGAACTTCTCTTGGAGATTTAATTACAGAATAATCATTTGTACTGTCTTTAAATTCTGGAAAGTTCTCTACCTCAAAACTAGCAACAGGCTCTGCTTCCACTGAAGATTTCTTGACATTACAACTTTCAGGGACTTTTGGTATATCAACACAAGTATTTTGATGGTTATATTCTGTAGCATCTTGAAATTCCAGAGAGATGACTCCTTCTCCATTTTCATTAACTTTCTCTTGAAACAAGTGTTTCTCTGTAACAGATTGATCACCATAAGGCTTTGGACTTTCTATTTTTGACTCAGGTTCAATATTTTCAGTCAAAATGTTTTTCTCAACTTCAAGTGATAATTCATCCTTGCTTTTATCGTGTACTGGCATATTCTCTTTTTGTGTTGTTTCTGGTGTTTTGTGGTCACTTTCATCAATATCTCCAGGATCTTTAATGTCTGTTTCCATACTATCTTTTTCAACATCAACTAAAAGATGGGTCAAATTTTCATTTATTTCTTTAGAAAAAACATTCTGTTTCTTTTCTCTTTCAGTTTCAATGGAATAATTCTTTTCCTGGAGGTGGTCATCTCTTTTATCATGATAATGAGGCTCGCGACCACTAACTTTCCTCTCCTGGTGATAACTTTCCCTGTAACTGTTTCTTTTATTCTGCTGGTGAGTTTCTTGACTAGTCTCTCTTTTGTCCCGGTGGCGAGTTTCTCTGTTACTATCCGTCTTCTCTTGGCAGAGGTGGTCCTTACTAAATCCTCTTTTATCCTCATGATAAGTTTCTCTACTTTTACTTTTGTAATGGGTCTCCTTGTTGCTCTCTTTCTTATCCTGATTATGAGTTTCCTTACTACTATCTCTTTTATGATACGATTCCTTGTTACTGTCTTTTTTCTCTTGATGCCTAGCCTCTCTGGTGCTTTCTCGTTTCTCTCGGTGACGACTTTCTTTAATATTAAGATCTTTCTCTGAACTCTTACGTTTACTGGTTTTATCATTGTCATCTCTATATTTCTCTTTATTTTTTTTTGTATCATTATACTCCTTGTCTTCTCCACTTCTTTCTGATCTTTCTCTTGCTTTTTTCTCTCTTTTTAAAGGATCACTCTTTTCTTGTCTACTTCTTTTTTCCTCACGTTGAGATTTCTCCTCTGATTTCCGATGCTTGTCCTTGGAAAGATCTCGGTTTCTTTCTTTTGATCTACTTCGTTGTCTTTCTTTGATTCTTTCTCCATCTCTTTTGTCCTTTGGAGTTTTGTCTAGTGCACTATGTCCTTCTGTGGATTCTGTTCTTGTAATCCTATCACTTTTTTCATGGCTTTAGGCAAGAATGAAAAAACACTTATATGTAATTTGATGTTTAATTTCTCTACGTAAAGATTAAAAGATGTAGTGATATTAGAGCAATCACAAAACAGTTTAACACAAGAAATTTTGTACAGAAATGATTTCAACAGCTTTAAGTTGAAAAAAATTACCTTTGATACACGTACTTATGGTGACAAAAATATATGAATTTCCAGCTTTCTGGAATATTTAAAATTTACAAGGAACTAACAATACTAAAACCTTTGTGATTTGTTGCTTTGAAAATGTGTTTAACCCTATCTCTATGGTTCAAAGGGCATGTCATCATGTTTGGAGTTACATTTCAAATATTATCGAAATACTATCTTAAGAATAAATATCAATGTTTAGTATGAACCTGTAGATTATAATTCAAATATTGGTACTTTGTGTTAATTTCTTAATTTAAAAGTAAATATTAAAGAAACACCTAAATACTGATTTCTATGCATCACTTGGTCTACAGTTTTGATTTGAATTAGATGTTTGTGATGTCCAAGTACAGAGTCGTGAAGGTGGTAAGTTCACAAGAGTGCTTCTTTTGTCTTGGACCTCTAAATGAAATGGTAAGTGAAAATGTTGTTTAAAAGCTAGTTTTTTTTAGACCTTAACACAATTTAATTACTAAGCTTGATAAATAATGTTTTTGATATGTATAGAGTATGTCACAAGCACGTAAGGGAAGACTACTGTGGTGTGTCCAAATAAGCATTTTAAGTAAGACTTCAAGTAATGCTATGAAATTATCATTATAGCATTTCATAAAAAGTACTACTTCTTCACCAGCATCAATATGAATGCACGAACAGCACAGGGAATGTTATCATACCCAAGACTGTCAAGTGACCATTGAATGAAGCTGAAATCTGAAGAAATTTAAGCACCTGATACCAGATGTGTAGTGTATTAAACATTTTCTTCAAGATTTGAAAAACAAAGATGTTGTAATGCATTTGGATATTATTAATTCAGTTAAGTAAGGTCTTGATTCGATTCAACCTTGCCTCATAATTTCCCTTCTTGGGGAAAATTTCTAATTGTGCATAATGATGTGCTACTTCTAATATTTCTACAATTAAAACGGACTCTTACAACTAAAATTTGCACCAGTCAGATTATTAACTTTACAAACCAACTATCACAGGGTGAAAGTCCCATCAAGTTCTATTCTTCTTACTCAAAAAGTGAAAACTGAGCCATATGGTATTTGAGATGTGTTACCACAATTAAACTTTATCCAATAAAACACTTTCATGTAGTTTCAGTTCCTACTTCAAAAAAATTCCTGACAGCAAGTCGTCTTCAATACTTTCATTTTACATTAGACTGAAGTAGAAACAAATCAGCCTACAGCAAAAATGGATGAAACTGCAAATTAAATCTCCCGTACAGCCAGCAAAGCAATTAGCAACAGATAAAAAAACCTATAAAAACTCTTGAAATTTTCGTTGTCTACAAGTTGTCTTCAGAAAATTATGATTAGTAACTTCCATCAACTCTATCATTACTATATTTACAAATAATCAACTCTTGCTGTGCTGTGTTTATTTTTAGACACACAAGTAAAAATGATACACTTTGATATTCAATAATTAACAGGAAAGCAATGATGATTTGCATTTTACTTTGCACATTTATGTAACTTCACATTAGGGATCTAAATCTCAGAAGAGCAATTTGCTGCAGTAACAGATAAAAGGGACATATAAGGTCAAATGAAGGTATGTCAAATATCTGAATGACTTTCATTTTCCTTACAACAAGACAAAGTTACACTAGTAAAAGTCTATTTAAGAAAAACTGAACAATATTACATGTCCCAAAACATACTTAACATCCTTTCGATCTCTCCTACTTTCAGATTCATAATCTTTTCTCACAGCTATTCCATTTGCAGCAGCTGTACTCCTAGAAAAAAAGAGAAACAGTACTGGAAAAACAGCTGCTGTCTAATTAATTGTACCTGTACGTATATCAATATTTCGCAGTGTGAGTTCAGTGAAAATATACAGCAATGATTAAACTACTGAACAGTGGCATCTTACAAACACATCACATACTTTTACTTTTATTAAATAAATCATAACATAACAGCACATCCATGGTGAGAAACAAGCAACATTTATACATGTAAGATAAGACACAACTAAAGAGTGAATACAGTAGAATGGATCGTCAGAAAATTACAGCTTATGATATTTAAGTTGTATTTGTAACCCCAACATGTGGTAAAAAAATTTCAAGTGAAAAGTAAGAGTAGATATGGGTGTCCTTAAGTCCTAACATTTCATTTACAACCTGTTTGCAACTAGTCATATGAGGATCAACTCACAGAGAAAAATAAAACTGAAACATTAAAGGCAACTGGCAACATTAAACAAAAAAACATCTCACTTTACACAACATTACATAACAACAGGTGCTGTTGCCAATCGTATACAGCATAAATGAATGCTGCCATAGCCAAAGCTGCACTGCTGAATATTCAGATTGGCTTTACCTTTATCTCTTTGATTGCAACCAATCTGTAACCATGAAAGTAGTCATACTGTAACTTCTGATAATGTAAGTGTATTTTCAGGAGATTTTAAACATTATCCAGTAGACATTGCAAGTCTTTCATACACAAAATATGAAGGTCTTCAATTATATATTTGTATGTATTTTTTTTTCCCTTTGGAATACTGACTATCAAATATGGAAAGTAATTTTGATTTTAAGATTAAAAATACTTGTATTTATCTGAAAGTTGTCAAATTTCATTTACATTACTTCTCTATAACCTCCTTAATAGCTATCAAACATTTTTTTTCTAGAAAACATTATATTTTATCTGTTTTATCTGTCATAATCCTATACTGGGTTAGTCAATTTGACTAACCATAAACATCAGGAAATAAATTTAAATCACCATTTTTGACTCTCAAAATGACTGAAAATTGTAACAAAAAATCACAAATGTTTATTCTAAACATCTTAAATCTTGTAACGGTATACACTGGTATATATTTATACATTTTCTGTTCTACTAATTTTTTGTAAAATACAATAACATTTTAGTTACTGTACAATACATATAAGTTTATATAATATTACTATTTTGAAATAAATTAAATTTCAGTAATTTTTCATTAAACATAGAAGAGTACATAAAAAGAGTAGAAAACTGATCTCTACTGCTTATGATATTTCAAAGTTTCTTGCTAAGCCTCATCGAATTTCTCAGGTGAAGGATGCATTTTGAAATAAGTTATAAACTACCACACCAATACCACAAACTTCTACTAATTTACCAAATTTCCTAACTAAGCTATATCTGTGTTTGATGTTCTTACTTAATATTCTACCTTGTCAAAATTAGTAAGCTGTGTTTATAATTTGCAAGAAACTATAAAAATTGTATTGTGGGTATCATAGAACATAATTTGAATGAAAAAAATCACATGACACATAAAAAGCAATATTTCAAAATTTTATAATTAATTTTAAATTAAGTAATATATAATACTAAAATCTGAATTATAAACTACAGTATGATACTATATTTACTGACAAACATTCTGACCCCTACCCACAGTGAAGTGGTTAAAAGTAACAGCTACACTAGATGGAGAATATTTTCTAAAGTACTCTTTTATGTACCTATAAAACATTTGATATCAAGTTCTGTAACAAAGAAGTATAAACTTTCCTAATCATTAGCCCAATTCTCTTCACTACTCTAAAATTCCAGGTTTGTGGGAGCCATGTATCTAAGGCCTGGAATGACCAAGTGGTCAAGATGCTTGACTTTTAATCTGAGGGTCACGGGTTCAAATCCCAGTCACACCAAACATGCTCACCCTTTCAGCCCTGGGATGTTAAAATGTGATGGTCAATCCCACTATTTATTAGTAAAAGAGTAGCCCAAGAGTTGTCGGTGGGTGGTGATGACTAGTTGCCTTCCCTCTAGTCTTACACTGCTAAATTAGGGATGGCTTGCACAGATAGCCCTCATGTAGTTGTGCTTGAAATTTAAAAAACATGTATCTATCAATGGCCTAAATTCTGGAGTGTTTTTAACCAAAGATATGAGAAAGAAAAAATTGGATAAATAATAATATAAAAGCAACTAGCATGTTCAAATGAAAACTTCAAGTTTATTTTGTGTAAAGTTTTGAGCAGATACCCATTGTCAAGCAGTAAAGGCAATGTAAAGTTTGTGACTTTTACTACCTGAAGGGCATTTTACTCAAAATGTCATACAAACTAGAAAAAGTTTTTACTTATATATGATGATACATATTCTTTATTATTTATTCCTGACCTAGATGCACTGATGAATGTTGACACAAGTTTCAACAACAAAACAAAGCTGATTATAAGGTTTTATCCAACTTGAGAGAATATATTTTATATATTAATGTATAAAACCATAAGATGACCAAGTCTGAGTACTAAATTTAATGATTAGCTAGTCTCACGTGTTTTTACTATGAGACAGTTTGGTGTAGATGTACATGTCTGAACTGTCTCACAGTAAAAACATACATGAGGCTATTTAATCACTAAATTTATCTGGATAACATTACTGCTGCTCTACAGGGTTAATGGGATATGATATAGCTCTAACCTACAGCATTCAGATAACCACTGTCAGGATAAAAAAAAAAAAGAAAAAAAAAGACCATTCAAAATACACAGTAATTTTTTTTAACTTTTGAGCGACTATTTTATAATTAGTTTTGTTCCTCACAAGAGAGTTAGAAGCAATTATTTTAAGGTGAATGTTATGGTACGTTCAGTTACAAAACTTGGTAAGCCATATATTGTGTTCACAACTCAGTGATGTCACAATCATAAAATATCACATGAAATTTATTGATGTCCAGTAAATAGAGCAAACAGATAATTTAGTAATAAAATAAAAATAGTGTTCTACTAGTGGAAACAGCAGACAAAGCAGAAGAGAAACAGTCATGTAAAAGAGATGTTCAAACAGAGAAAGAAGGCCAAACAGTTAATTTAAGCCCAATTATTGATACATTAGAATAAGACTAACAGCACTGAAAAGAACAGTTTACTTGATCAATAAGTTATAAAGTAAAAGCACCAGCCTGTGTATACTTTGACAAAAATTAGATGTTTATTGAATATAGGCCTAAAAACAAAGGAGTAGATGATTTTAGATGTATAGGCAGGGTTCGAAATTTTCTATTTAAAGCCAAACATGTCCATTAAAAATCAAGTTTGGCTGACATTTTCCCATTTATCACTGAATATCATGATCAGTGGTCATATTCCTAACACAAACACAAATACATCCTCCCCTCAAAAATAAGTGAGGAAAAAGCTGTGTATGCATAGCTCAAAGATTTTGCTTAAAAGTATATTCTATATTGAGTGGAAAATAACTTGCAAAATTTAAGATTTAATTTAAGACAAAAAAATAAAGCAAATTTAAAAAAAAGTTGTAAATGCTCACAAAATGCGCTTTTTAGGTCGCCTTATCCATGTCACGTGACTGCCAAACATTCACAACAATTTGACCATGCCATCTAACAGTAAAAATATGGGAAAGTATCATGATCTATTTCAGTTTGGTTTCACGAGCAAGACTAATGAATCAGAAGTCAATACTATGAAACCCCAAGTGAAAAATCCAAGCTTGTTAACCCAAGCCCAATTGTTAAAGCAAAAACTGTTACTGCTAGTATTGGTGCTAAGCCTACTCTTCGTTTCCAGGATAAATGGAATAGAGGCCGATCAAGGCTGGAGTATAATAATGCTACCGGATTGATGTTTTGCTTAATTTGTCAGGAATATCACCAAAGTAGTGGAAGGCAGAAGAACACCATCATAGCAGGATCTTCCAAACTGAGAGCAAGTGCTGTTAAGGAGCATGAAAACAGTCGCACCCACAGTCTAAGTTGTCAAGCTAAGACAGCAAAACAAACACCTGATTTAACTCCCATGATGAAAGAATTGAGCAAACTTAACCAGACTGAGAAAGATTGTTTGCTTGTGCTGTTTAGGACTGCCCTTTATATGGCTTTGAATGCCAAACCATTCAGCAATTTTCAAGAGCTTCTGTTGCTGCAGGAGCACAACTTTGGTATGAACTTAACAGAACATTATGCCAATGACAAACAAGCAGTTATCTTTACAAAGTATACTGCAGAAACACTTAGAATTAATGCAAGATCTCATCTGCACACCTCATTATTCTTTGACATTATGACTGACAGCTCAACAGACACTGCCAACATTGAGCAGGAGATAGTCTATGTAAGATACTTGGACAGTGACTGTCACCCAGTAATCCACTACCTGTGTCTGCAGTCATTTGAGAAGGCTGATTCTGAACACTTGATACAGTCACTTAGTTCAGGTAAAGGTTTCTTAATTACCTGAGATGAGAATTTTCTAGATTTATCCTGAATTCCTAATTAAGAAAAATTAAAGTCAACAATATTTTATGTACATTTGTGATTTAATTCAGGTTTACATAATCATCTCATTATCAATATACATTGGTGAAAACTCTAGCATTTTTCAATTGATTTAAACCAAGAAGAACCATGTATTTACCATTTCCAGAATTGGAGCTTAACCTAGCACAACTAGTGTAATAGATAACGGAGCAATTGAATTTTCCAAAGTACAAATTTACATTTTTTTTTTTTCACTGAAAGTAAATAATAATATTGGGTACTAATTTTTATACTTGCAGCACTGTCCATATATAGCAAGTTTCCCCACTGGCTTGAATGCCAGTTGTATGCCTGACAGCTGATAAGGCAGCTGTCAATTTTGGCACAAATAAAGGACTTGTCAACAGATTGAAGGTGCAAAAACCTTATTTGATAAGGATCCACTGTGTTAGACACAAATTGGAACTTTCAATTAACACCATCAAGAACATCCCTTACCTTGATAGTATCCAAACCTTTTTAAGAATCCCATGAAAGTTATATGACAATTCGCCATAGAACTGGGCTAGCCTCAAATAAGCTGATAGAGCCAACAAAAGGGACATGAACCCGGTGGGTGGCCTACAAAGAGTGTACCTTGGAGTCAGTTTCCCATAACTGGCCAGCTTTAGTGGAGCATTTGTATCAAGTAAAGCTGCATGACAAAGAGGAATGTGAACAGAAAGCTGCAGGATTATACAGTACTTTTACAAGCCTTAAATTCATCCTGTACATGGACATCTCTTAGTCTCAAAATGCAAGACAATTCTGCTACTGTGAACACTGTTTCTGACAAACTCTGTTTGCAAAGAGAAACTGGGCAATCTGTTGGGAAGATCCCAAAAAATTGTTAAAGAGCTCACAATGTGTGAGCAAACTGGCATGTTGTGACATAGAGGAAAGGTGATTGCTATTAGTGGTCAGACAAGGACCAGAGGCTCAAAAAGTGCCACAAAAGAGACAGTTGCTCAATCTGCAGCTGAAGAAACTGCCATCTTCATAGGTAAAATGGTCACATATCTGAATCAGAGATTTGAAGAAGTTAAGAATTTTATTGGTGCCTTTCAAATCTTTGAACCAAGCAACTGCCTGAAAGCAAGAAAGCGTTGTCATCTTATGGCCATAATGAGCTCCAGACACTATTGGACCACTTTGGTGCTCTGCTAGAAGCAAAAGGTTTCAACACTGCAGCTGATATTTGCCAAGCTGACTTACACGAGACACTGCTCAAAGCCACAAGATTACTAAGTAGTGTAAGTGGATTGTGTGTCCACATATTAAGTCAAATTACTGTTGAGAACAGTAAATCTTTCCCTGGATCAACAGTGTTGGCCTTGGTATGCCTCATGCAAGTGATTTCTGTGTCATCTGCTGAACCAGAATGTGGATTTTCCCAGATGGCAGTCCAAACTAATAAATGATTCTCTTAATGACTTGATGACAATAAAATTAGCTAAGAATCAGACCTGTGATCTTGCAAGCACAAAATTACTATGCACGTCTGTAGAATCCTGGCAGAAGGACAGTAAAAAAACTCAGACAATTTGTGATTCCACATGAAACTCACACACATAGAGACAATAGAGATAGAGTCCACATCAGCTGATGTCTTTGTGTTGGATGACTAAATCTACCAGTTTGATTCATGTGTCATTTTAATGGATACAAAGTTTGTTGCCACTTGCTTTGAAATCTTTCAGTGTTATAAATAAAATTATTCTGTTTTATATAATAATTGTCTCTACTTGATTTCTTGTTTTTGGAAATGTCCGGTGACAATTTTGAGATGTCTGGCAAGTTTGACTGTCCAGCAGGACACGTCCTGCTCAAAATTTAGAATATTTCTACCACTGATAAAATACAACTGTGGTAACATAACGAAATGAACATGAATGATTTTGAATTTGATAAGAGTAAAAGAAAAATGTATTCTGGCTTGTGAAGTAAAATTTTAAAGCAACTGAATAGGTCTAAGAACTATACATTGTTCATGATATGCTTAAAGTCATCTCTTGTACAAAGAATCTGTCGTACATATGTTTAACTAATTCTCAATATGTATTATTTTGAAAACAGGTGAAGTGCTGTTTTTTTTTTAATTTGTCATCAAGTCACAGACACCTGCTGGAGAATTCTTAGCCTAACAAAAAATACAGTATATATTTTAACTGCTGTATATATATATATTACAATGTAAAAAAGTTACCTGACAACCATAATATAGGATTATTTAACAAGAGCAAAATATTTAAGATCGTTACTTTTCAGCATTAACATTGTTAATAAAGTTTAATTTTAAACAAAACAATAATTTAAACTGTCAGATACACACTTCAATCTTTGGGTGGCAGACACATCACCAGCACCACTTCTTACGCCTTCATCATCATCCGTTGTTGATGACTGCCTGTCAAAAGTTAGGTTTTCAAATTTAACACACTATTACCTTTTGATCTTAAAATATTTAATTTATCCAAGAAAGATTATAATAACATTCTTGTCATAAATTAAAAAAAGGGTGCATGTGTATGGGGGAGGGGAATATTACACCTTCAGAGAGAAGGTGTAATACTCTAATATATAAGCTAGCTCTTTACATGAAGTTATATGGTGAATTCATATTAAACAATTATTAGACAAAGTGTTTTTATGCAACTAAGGAGAAGTATTAATACTGCTTTGTACTACTAAAATATTAATAGGAAATTATCAAGCCAAATAACAGATTAAATTGTATAACATGGATCCATGTACACATGATCAGATAACCTGATGTAAAAGAGCTGCAGGCTTTTCACAGAAAGTACTGTATTTCATGACTTTTAACTCTAACTATTTGTTTTTTAAAAATGAGTTTTTTTCAATTTAAATAACAAAAACATTAAAACGTATGTTTTTCAAAGACCATCAGAAAGTGCAAAAGTATCTGAGCTGGTAAGAGGTATCAAGACTATTTTGAAATAAACAGCTTTAATACTTAAGTTCTTTGCTGGAGAAATGAAGTCAACAAATATTTTTACAACAAATATTCAACAAAAGTAACAGTGTATATTATAGTCCTATCCTAACCAACCTTAGTTAATTTTTTACTGGAAAAGCATAGTTTTTAATCACCTAATATTCAATATGTTTTGTTCATAAGAGGAGAAAAAAAAATATACACACCTGTCAAAAAATATAAATTAGTTTAACTTTTTCTGTTATGCATTATAAAAACTTCAGTTTCAACAAACAAAAAGTACTGTTAAAAAACACAACAGATTACACTGGTCAACAAATTTTTTCGAAATCTCAGTTGCACAAGATTTTTTTACTCATTCTTACCCTTTGTGACCTGCTAAATTCAAATATGAAAACGGTTCAGCTCTACATGCTCTAGTTTTAATGCAATTTTAAGCTTTTCATTCTAGCCATTTGTGGTCAAATTAATACGTTTCCTGCGATGCCTATATTGGCAAACCGGCAACTGCTGCAATGCTCTTGTACATCTGACAGCTTCAGTGCAGCATGAGCTATGATAACACAGGTTGTCGTTGCACTTGTCTCTAGCCTCTGGCGATCCTTCTTATAAAGACCCCACAGTCATTAACTCCTCAACAGTTTAGCCAGCCAGAGTTGAATGATTTGGGTCTCTCCAAAAATTCAGCTGAAGTGATAGCTTCCAGGATGCAAGAAAAGTGTCATACTTCCAAAATTGGGAGCAGGCTTTTGTGCCATTTTTTACAGAGGAGAATATGTTTGTTTATTGTCATAATATCTCAGGTCTTCTCCAGAAATTAGGGATGCCAGTATACCATCCAAATGACTGGCAATTATTTCTAGATTGTTCTAAGCAAAGTTTAAGTGCGTTCTATTTCATAATGGCAATGTCTATGCAGCTGTTCCAATTGGACACTGTATTTACGAGAGGAATATAATGATATTAAGACTGTGATTGACCTACTAAAATACTACGAGCACAACTGGTCAATTTGTGTGGACCTCAAAATGGTTAATTTCCTCCTAGGTCAACAAAGAGGATTTACAAAGTACCCCTTGCTACCTTTGCATGTGGGACAGCCGAGCTCGAGAAAAGCACTGGAACCAAGAGTGGCCCATATGCGAGACTCTGAAGGCAGGTATGCCAAATATTGTCAACAATCAACGAGAAAAGATTATATTTCCTCCTCTCCATATCAAGCTGGGCTTGATGAAACAGTTTATGAAGGCGTTGAATACTGACGGTGAATGCTTCCAACACATTTTCTGTGCTCCCTGGTTTGTCCTTCGAGAAGATCAAGGCAGGTGTTTTTGATGGATCATAGATTTGTGCACTTGTGTGTGATCAAGAATTTGCCAGAAAGATGAACGACAAGGAAAGGACTGCATGGCTTTCATTTGTGGCGGTGATGGCAAGCTTTCTCGGTAATAAAAAAGCTGACAACTATGAAACCCTTGAAGCGAATATGTTAAGCTTTTCACGATCTTGGATGTAACATGAGTGTCAAACTCCTTTACCTGTACAGTCATCTTGATAGATTCCCTGAGAACCCAGGAGCTGTTAGTAACGAGCAAGGCGAGCGGCTCCATCAGGACCTCAAGACCATGGAAGAACGTTACAAAGGGAGATGGGACAAACATATGATGGCAGATTACTGCTGGAGCATTAAATGAGAATGCCCTGAGACAGTCCACAAACGCAAGAGCTACAAGCGGAAATTCATGCCTGAGTAGACTGCAATTGAGCTTTGCCTACTCACAGCAGCAAATGTCGTATCTACTAATCAGTTTTATATAAATAAATTGAATTATAACATGATATAAAATTGAATTTATATAAATAACTCGAATACATTTATACTATATTGCATTTTCTTTTTTATTACCCAGCTATACTAAAGTTTTATAACATATTTTAATAGATATTTTTCATGATAAACTACGACGTCAATGTGATGACGACGAAATTTTGAGATTTTCAAATACCTTGATTGTAAAAAAAGTAAAGCACTGAGGAAAAAATTAGCTTCAAATCTGAAATCATGTAATACCAAGTGTTTGATATAAATGCATATAATTTCTATGCCATTTTACATTGTAGTTACAAGAATTTATCTGTTGTTCTTGTATTTATATTGAAAAAGTTTTACACAAACTGCAGTGTAAAGTACCAAAAGTGTTAAACCAGTAAATCGTTAGTATAAAGTTTAAGATTAAAGTTACCATTATGATAAAAAAATCAATTCTACTCTGAATTCATGCATTACAGATTTCAAACTCGATTTGTAAAGATTATTTTCTTATGAAAAAAGCTTTGATTTTATATAACTATGCCAATATTTATTTTAAAATATGCTGTACACACAAATATAGTGATTACCAAAAACTGACTAAATAGGTTTAGGCAATTCTACTTTCTTTTAAATACTGGACTACAAAAAACAAGTTCAGACATCTTAGATGTTACATTCATAGGTGTATTCTTTAAATGAATCACAATATGTATACAGTAGAAAATGATTAACCTGATAACCTGCAAAGACAAATCACAAATTCACAGAAAGTACACACATTACATGTGAACTTTGAAAAATTATTCAGCTTTATTTCTAGATTTTTTTAAAAATATAATTCATTGGACTAATATTTTAAGAGTTGAATTACTTAAACTTGTAAAGTTGGAAGTAGCTTAGTGTTTGTTTACCAATCAGACTGCAGTTTCTAGTCTAACACTGGAATGGCCCATATTCAGTGGCTTGTATATAGTTAAGATGCAGAAACTGGATGAAAATTGTCAATTTTGTGAATATACTTAAGGATATTATTAGCATATCTTACAGTTAAACCTTATGCCATCACCCCCAGACATATTTATACAGAAATCAATTTTGTCCGAACAGTACTATGTATAAAAATGAGGCCTTCTTTACATCCTAGCATTACTACTGATATGCAGATACAACACTTCAAAAATACATTTTTCTTAATGAAGGAGCAATTCCATAGGCAAATGGAGATACTAAATTTTTTCTGTTAAAAATAAACAAGAAATCTGTCAATTAAAACGTCCTAATGACAAATTCATAACTTAATTTTTAATTATTAATTGACCAATAGAAACATTCTTACTCTAATTGACCGGTTTCATCATCTTCGAGAGCTATTCGATTTGCCAGTTCATTCTCTTTCAGTGACTTTACTCTAGCCTGGGCTTGCTTCCAGTGTGGTGGGGTTTCACTACCTGATCTGCTTCTAGATCGTGAAGGTGTTCTATATCGCTGTAAAAGAAATCTTAATATATTTTAAATGTGATCTTGAAATTCATATATAACACTGAATAATTATATATTGTCAAATTCTGTGATGACTCGCACGATAATCTGGTACAAAATTTCGAACCATTAGATAAATTTTGTAATTTTTTTAACCTTATTTCATTAAAGAAAAATAATAAATACAAATCCCAAAACTAAAATAATTTATTGTAGTTTTATTTAAAATGTCATTTTTGAACTTACCTTAATAACTGATTTCTGAATATGCAAAACTATTCGATACTGAATTACCTTGTCTGAGAATTAAACTTAAAAACAGTTGTTTGTATTTAATCTTATAATTTTGACAAATTTTGTAAACTTCCTGGCCTATACATCCTGAACCAGAGTATTATGTTCACTGAACCTATGTGGGATACATACGTCCTAAAATGTTGAAACAGTAACTTAGAATTTATTGATTTAGAAACATTTACCACATTCAGTATCTTAATTTACCTGAACATTAATTTGAGCTTTACTATTACTTATATACCCTAATGATATAAACAGAGAACCATAAGAAAATTACAACCAATAATAAGTTGATCTTAAATTCCTACAATGTACTTCAATTTTGTAACCATGGTAAACAAACCATATTTAAAGCTCTTTCTAGTATCATAACATCTCCTCTTTTATAGCAAATGAACAGAAACAAAAACATTATCATTAAGTACTTAAGATATTTCAAGAAAGTTATCCACAACTATAAAAATATTATGAAAAGGTTTAAATCTTCATCCAGCAAATAGTCACTTCAGTTTATAAACATGCTAACAACTTAAATTATAAATTTCTGAAAACAATGATAATTTACAAACTGAGGTTCTGATCTACAAGTTTTCCTAACTACTACTAAGTTATTTTGTTTTATATCTAGTTTTATTTACACTGCTACACATGTCAGGCTATTAAAATATGAAAAAAATTTGTTCGCTTGGCCATATTACAAGTAGAAAAGTTCAGGACTTCAGATGTTTTGCAGCTCACAAGGAAACAAACATATGAGCCGAATTGGTAATTCTAATGTCAGCTCATCGGAATTATTTCATGCATTTTGTTCTAAATAGAGAACTGATTTAATAATCTTATGATTTATGTCAGCTGCACAACATGAGATCAACAGTTCTTACACTTCAAGTCAAACCAGTTAATTGATTCAAGCTTGAAAAAGTAATCAGTTAGAAAGATTTGAAACTGAAACATGAATACACGATTACAGCATATAAAAAAAGGAAAACAAAGTTACATCTGAATGTTAAAAGTTGAATATCTATAGGTTCACACCACCTGAGAAAAAGTGTCTGGTTTTATTAATTATTACATATCCATCAGCAATTTTTTGAACAGAAAGAGAAATATAAATATTTAAGTCCTAATAAATTAGAACTTTTTTCTTCAATTTCTTAGTTACTTTAGCCATTAATAGCATTTAACAAAATACTCAACTATTTTAAAAGGAAATTTCAGAAATACTGGTAAATTATTACACTGTTTTCTCCTATAATACTCAACATAAAAAATGTCATTGTTTCTTGCTCAGTGAACTCTTAAAAGCTTGTACTTTTCCCACAGAAAAGCCTATGGGATAACTTTAGCCTATAAAATGCCAATTAATATCAATTAAAAATTGAGTTTGCTTCAAAAATAAAAATTACAAGGAAAAACATTAAAAGCATCTTTCAATTTATAAGTATATTAATATATTGTCATTATACATAAAAGAATACTTTGGTTTGTTAAAGTTGATTCATCAAAACAATTCCTGAAAAAAGTCACAGACAGTGACTTTAGCAGTGATAACATGGAATTTTAAAGTCACACATCAAGTTAACTATAAATACTTCTTTCACGACAAATACAGTTTTATAAATAAGCATACCATGAATCCTCTGCCTTTTATCTTCCTTCCTGACCTTGAAATTTTTGGTCTGCGCTGATAGCGTCGCATTTCACCTTGATATAAAAATCTGAGAAGAAATGTTTTTTACTTGTATTGGAGGCAAGTTAAAAGGCACAATTAAACTAATTTGAAGAGTAATTGTTCAATGAGTGTGTCTATTTCAGTATTTCAAAAATTTGTCATCAATTATATTACCCTGCAACAATTTCCAAAATGAAATAAAATCAAATATTGTTAAGTCTCTAATTCTTTAACTTGCAACTGACGTGTGCAAAATTCATAATTGATGGCTTAAAAAGAAACTGAAGTGATTTTAGTAGGTGTTCAGATTAGTCCACGTCCGAGTTAAGAATACATCAATAAAGTTTATTGACATGAACTTTTTTATGAAAATAAAAGATACCAAAATTGTGCTAAAGATTATATAACTGTGGATATGTTTGTTTAGAAATGAGCGCAAAGTGACACAATGGACCATCTGTAATCTGCCTGCCATGGTATGAAAACCAAGTTGTTTATCTTTTTTGCACTGAGTCCACAAACATACCACTGTGCTACTAGGGGACAATATAACTGTGGAAACATAAAATACGACTGTTCTTAGTCAGTAATACTAGTTTCTTTTCTTTGCAACAGAATAAGAAGTAGATAGTCAGTCAGTATGTTATACTATTGCAGTACTTATGGTAAATAAATTCAATAGAACATGTTGAAAACTAATTTAATTTGAGAATCTACAGCTTTGTACCCACTGCAGTATACCTTGTTCCATTTAAAGTAATCACCTGCTATCAGAAAGAGATCCAATGAACAGACTGCAAGTAATCTATTCATTAAAGTGGAAGTCATATCACAAAATTAACTAAGCCAACTAAGGTAAAAGTTGTTGTAATTAATGTGTAAGCTCAGCTTACTTTATACTAAAGTAACATGTCTTATACAGGCCGTTTATTTTAACAAATGAAATAGCAAGTGTATAGGTAAAAATACAAGTGTATTTGGAGATAATGATTTTATTTGCCTAGTAACATATCAAGCAAGGCTGAGGAAACAAGATGAAGGGAAAGAAGGTAAATGTATCCAAACACAAATTAAAAAATGATCAACATTCAATGTTCATAATAAAGAAATAGCCACAAGACAGTCACAGTGCCTTGATCTCCAAAGTGCAGATTCTCAGAAAAAAAAAGAAGGGTGTTGCCAAAAAGAAGGCAAAGAAAACATGGGAAGATTACAATAATAAATGTCTCTGCAAGAGGGTGTTCAGTTGGAAAAACATAACATTATATTTGGTGGTTTCAGATTGATCCAAATTAAAATATACAAAGAAACACTAACCAAGGACTTGTACTGATGGCTCAGAAAATCCTCAAACATTATGAACATAAGGAAACTATTAAATACATGATACAGTGATTCAGACAGATACAGAATACAAAGTCATTTGACCAAACATCCAAATGTACAGTCTCAAGTTATAATGTATTTACCAATCTATCTGAAGAACACATGATTACAATTCCTGGTCATATTTTGAATGCCAATGCTACTTCTCTAATACTAGAAACATAATCATGCCCAACAGCAAAATATTGTATTTGTTTTAAGGGACAAAGGGTTCAAAAAACACACAACTTTACATGTTGTTCTTTGCAGTAAACAATAAGATATCACTGTTGCTGGTTGCAACAAAAAAATGATTGATCTGATGAATATATAAGAAAACAAATGAAAATCATTCATCCCCTAATAACGTAATAAGCATAGATTATATAAGCATATATAGTCTTATAACAATCACTGGAAAAATTAACAAATTTTTACCACTATTCTATAACATGTTAAAAGTCAATGGTTATAAATAGATACTTGAATTATGTGTATAAAGTAAAAACATGATGAAACTCAGCATACAATTTCCTTGAACTGATTTTGAAACAAACAGAGCAATATGGCTAAGAGCATCACTAAATTAAATAATGAATGTTTTTCTGTTTGAGATGAACTGTTACAACAATTTCAAGAAATTACTAAACATACAAGCTTCTCAGATTCAATAGTGTCTGATGTTATCCAAACTCTGGCTACTCTTAATTGCTACCTATAGAAGTATGAGAAACCACTTTAGACTGGAAACAATGAAAGCATCACAAAGAGCTGAAGATCTGGTTCACTAGAATACAAAATTTTAATTTCATCTTAGTTACAATGTAGGGTCTTTGTTTTCAAATATAATATTTCAAAGAACAACAGAATCAACCAGTAAAACAGTATGATAAAGCACTAACACAACCAAACTCAAAATCAAATAAAATTAATGATAAAGTGAAGTGACAGAGGTGATCTCCCATCATTAGCGTTATTACCTATTAAACGTTTGTCATTGGACAACATGACCTGCATTTGAATTGTTACAATGAAATACTTGTATGTTACTACAGCAGTAGTGATATCAGTCATAAGTAAAATTCATTTTATCCACTCTTTAGCAAAATTAAATTCTAATTTGTTACTGTGATGAAAATTGGACAAAATCCTGTCAAATACAAAATGGAATTAAAAAAAAACTCTCAAAGTTTGTGATTGTCATTTATGATACATTATCTAAACATAAAGCAATGCTATAAGCTGACATTTAAGTTTTTAACTGTTTGAAAACCATTCTCATTGTAAATCTCATCATAATTTATAAGACTGAGTTTAGTCAGATGTATTTAACTATAGAAATCCAACAGCAGCATACCTTTGATCTCCAGGACCAGGATTGGGTGATGTGCGGCGTAGGAGGAAACGGTTTGCAGGTATTTCTGGAATATCTTCTGGTTGAATACTGCATTCATAATCATCATCCTTTTGTTTCTTTTCTTCTTTTTGTTTACTTAAAAGAATTTGTTTTATATGTTAATACAAAATGATTATTTTAATTATGTTCGTTTTCTTATATTGTTACACAATAATATCATTTTGTTATGAACTTATTTATGAATGAGCAATGAAAGAAAATATATAATAAGAGCACACATACTCTAAATAACCAATAGCACACTTGCATCTAAGAATTGTGATGCAATCATTAAAATACTGAAAATAGTCCTTTGTGTGTGTAAAGTTCAGTGTAGTTGCAATTTTAAGTCACTTTTGAAATATTTTTATATATATTGTTATAAAGAACATCAAATGCACTGCAGAAATAGCAGCACTGACAGGCAAGTTCGAAGGGCTACATGCACGATGACAGGGAATATAATTTATAAACAGAGTAAATATAAAGTATTAATACCCAAAGAAGCTTCAATTTACTGTTTCATGGAAGGCTAGAAGACTAATTAATCTTTGAAATAAAACAAAAACCAATGTTTACGTAGTACATGTATTGTTAATTTCCACAAACATATCTAATTGTAGAATAACAAATTTTTCAATTTTAATTTGTTGGTAAAATTTTATTTTGTAAAGTTGAAATGACTGTTTATGAATAGTAAAATAAAAATATGTTGAAATAAAAAAAAAGCCGTGTATTTTTAGTTCTTATGTTGAGTATATAACAACTGTGCATCAATCAGTATTAGTATCCTGTTTACCTATAAATAACTGACTTATGTCAGAAACCAATTAATGTTTAGTAAAAAAAACAGTAATTTTGTAATTAGGCTTAGATAAATGAAAAAAAGTCTAAATAGCCTGACAATAGGTTTATTTCAGGTCAAAAAATGTACCATTCCTCAAAATGTAGACAGTGCATTAAAGAAAACTCTGACTTGTTCGTAATTAACCAGTTCAGTTGTCCTAAAAAAAAAGCTACAATGCATTTTATTTTTTTTTCCCACTCATGATGACCAAACAAACAGTTATGTTTTCCTTCCACACATCATATACTAACCTTGGTTCCTTTTTACTTTGCTTTTTTTCTTTTTTATGTTTACTTTTCTTTTTGTGCTTCTTGTGTTTCTTCTTCTTCAATTTCACCTCATCCGAATCCTCACTCTCTGAACCAGATGATGATACGGAAGAGACATCTACCGTCTTCTTTTTCTTCTCTGATGCCAACATTAGTACCACAATGTGCTCATTTCAAATACTAATTTTGATTTTATGAAATACCTTCCCAGACCTATTCATTTTTGGTCAGAATCAGCTTGGGAAGATATATATGTATCGTGTTGTAAAATTTTAATGTTAAAAAATTATAAAAAGAAATTTCTACAACAGAATATAATTTTAAAAGTACCAAATAACAATGCATTTTAAATAGCTTAAAAATCAAATGTGCTTGGGATGTTTTGAAACAAATACTGAAAAAAGCTTATGACAAAAATAAAGCCTACTTATTAAAAACAAGTTTTAATACAACTTTTCTTTGTTTACAATGCCATATATTAATTACATAAATTATTAATGAAATATTAGTATGAAACAAAAGTTTAACAAAATTATGGTAATGTATGTTATATATATACGTAATAAAGTTATTACTTAATATCTGATATTTTTACATCACTTACAATACTAATTAGTCTTAGTTATCATTGGTATTAACCTAATATTTTCATACCTGATAATTAAAGTATGAGACAGAAAAAAGTTTGTAATGTTTATCTTTGCCTCAACTACAAATATTTTTTTAAGCCTTAAGAATTAGTAACTTAAATTTGAGAAATATTCCACTTCAATTTTTTTCTTCAGATTCTTAAACAAAATAATAGTTTACATTTACCTAACAAATAAGTAAAATAAAGTATGGGCTAATTATGTCAGTAACTGTTGTTGTTTTGAATTAAGCACAAAGCGTGTAAGTCCACAGACATACTGCTGAGCCACTGGGGGGCATGTCAGTAACTATTATTCCAAATTAACAAGTGCTGCAAGAAGTTGTGAATTAAATGTTTTCAGTTGAGCTAGACATGCTAAAAACCAATGAAACACTAGCAGTGACATGTTAAATGTGTTCAGCTATTTCATTGACCATTTTTGAAAACGTACAGTACACCTTCTGCTAATTACATCACAAATATAATAACAAATAGCATTAATTGTACAAGAGGTATCTGAATGAAATAAATTAAAATTTGTAATAACCACTGCAGGTGAAATAATTTGTTATTGTGATATCTCACTATAGTAAACAAAGGTGAAGTATCTTAAGAATGGAATAGATATTTAAACATTTGATATTTCATTTGATGTATAAGTAGGCCGCAACATTGGAGGATAATGTGTTTATTGACATACAGTGATACAACTTGTCATGAAACTAACTAAGAATCATTATTGCTTTATCCTTTTTTTTGCTGCAGGACCACATTCTCTACAATGGTTGTACAGCTGTTCTTAATGCATACTACAGATTTACCATTACAGTATTCATTAATTCAGACCATGCTGCCTTCTAGTCACTTAAAATAATATTTTAATTGCATAATGCAAAAATAGGGGAGCACACTGCTTTCAGGAAAATATGTACGTAAAAACAAGGAAACACGTTTTTGTATGTATATAGAAGTTAATTTATAACTTTATAATTTAATGCATTAGAATCTCTGCAGAAAACATTTCATACATGTTTTAATGTTTTTTATTATCCATGATACAATCCTGTGAACTCACTCAAAAACCCAGTCTCCTATTAGCTTCCATTATTAACTTGTTCAGTGCCGTAGACCAGATAACTTGTCCAAGCCAATTGGTAACACAAAGCCACGAACGGGTTAATTCATTCTGAATAATACCCAACTTTAACACTAAATGTCAACACCATACATGCATTTGACCTACTTACAAATTGTTTCATTTTCGATCCAAAATGGTGCCACGAAAAAAGTTACAAAATGAAGAGGCATTAGAGTTGTATTTTGAACTTTGTTCGAAGTTGCCATAGCAGTTGAAATACTTGGCAGTCAACAAGTTAAATTAAACAGAAAGTATAGCAATGTGTACTGTACTACAATCTAAACTTCTATAAACCGATCATCATAAATCAGTTTGGTTCAGAATGTCTGAGAAATATTTGTGCCAAACAAGTAAAACTAGCCACCTGATATAACAAAGTAGTTATGGTCATGGTAAAATATCAAAAAATGAGAATGAAGAGACTGGACTTTCAGATTTTTGAAGATAGTGTGAATATGAGTTGTTCATGTTTTTCTATTTGGATTGATTTGATGTTTTCTTTTAAGGGACAGTTGCAAAACTTTTCATTACAACAAATGCAGTTTTTCACTCATGATCAGCCCACCCATCTTAGCATAATGTCAAAATATAGTTTTAGTTTTCTAATAAACCCCCTTGTTAAATATTCACATGCAAAATTACATTAATGTCATTAACACATTAGAAAAAGTGAAATCACACTGGAGATTAAGCTAACTACAAAACGCTGGTTTTTTAAAGAATAAAGTGGTATTTACCACTTTCATATCACAAGTATAACTGACAGAATAGGAAAAACATCACTAACACAGATAATTAGTACTTCATGTAAAGTGTGTGGTCTTTTATTTCAAAATTTACTATTATATATATGTATATACAAAATGTGTTTATTTGCACCTTAACTCTACCGAGTCTGTTGAGCTAATCTCAACCAAAATACACATGTCAACATGATGAATTATGGAGAATGTCCTAATAGCGTCTAAACTTAACCTTATTTTTATTTTGTAAAAAGTTGCTGCACTGTTTCTCAAATAACCACAATTTTCTCACAGTCAATGATATGCAGGGACATCTTCAGACTTAAATGCTAAAATCAGGGGTTCGATTCCCCTCAGCGGGCTCAGCAGATAGCCCAATATGCAGGGTATTCAATGGTGAGACCACATCAAAATTTTTATTTGTTGGTAGATGGAAAGCAAATTGCAAATGTTATTTGTAAACAAGTTTTGTTCTAATTTTAAAATGGACATAATATTTATGTTCAAGTTATTACTTTGAAATGCATAACTGTTGTTAAATGTACAATGTTTACAATTCATTTAAACATTTCCCATCTGTTAATGGGTATTTCAGCTTATTGAAAACATTTCAATCCAGAGCAATATGACCTAACTAAAACTCTTACTTTAACCTAATTACATAAAGTATATTTAACTCTACTCTTTTGCCTAGTCACATTATATACTTTATTATGTATGCATATACTACTAAAATATTTTAATTTTTTACTCTATTTTGGTTTACTTGCATATTACATTTCTTATACCTTTTGCTTTTTTTAATCTTACCTTTGATGCCTACCTTTCGTTTTTCTCCGATGTTCACCGATGAAGTTTGGGCCTTTCTTCTTTTTTTCCCCCACATTTATTATTTCACTTTTTTTTAATATTATTCATTCTTTACTAACTTATTTTTCATGCTTCTAAAACTCTTGAAAATCATAACTTCTTATGAAAGCTGATGTTTAAAGAGCTTTTAATTTCAAGAATTATTGCACGTATTTTTAATTTTTGACACATTAAGTTTAAACCTACAAGTTTACAATAACTTTATATTAGCATATGTATTTGGCCACGAACGCAGATGTTTAAACATACATAATTAGCACACTTGAGGTCAATCGAAACTTAACCTTTTGATTTTATCAGTTGCAGGTTTTTAATTTTATTAAAGACAGTTCTTACATACCATCAAAGAAAATTGTATCACATTTACAAAATGTATACGTGCAATGAAAGCTTTTCTGTAGCAATATACTCTCAGGTCAAATTGGAATCAAACCATATCACTGCAATTCAAACAAACAATTGCCAATATACACAACATTATTAAAAATGTCTGCTAATTACAATTTTTGTTGTTGTAATATCAAATGTAATTATAAAGTTGATACACTTCTGACCACAGTTATACAAACTGCATATTTTACACACAAAATGTCTGCATTAGTTTTCTTTGCCTTACATAAAATGGTATGTTTTCTTAATAAAAGGTTGGAAAAATAGCTGAGGTCCATTGGAATTCAAATATTCAAAGTTTTCTCACGTGTATGAATGAATGCAAAACAGAGGAAATTGAATTGGATAAAAAAAAGTTTCATTTAATTGCTTTAAATATTTTGATAGAGTTGTAAAAGAAAAAAAGAGAGAGGTACCATGCAATGAACTATCAGAGTTACTGCCACATGAAAGAAAAGAAAAATAACAAATATCCAGTCCATCAGGTGTAGCCTGACTCTAACCTAACATGAATGACTGTTTGAGATGAAAACAAGCATAACTGATTTACTTCTATTCAAAAAATGTGTCAGAAAAGTAGGTGCTGCTCACTTCAGAAAATAAGAGGTCAGCCAATATTGGCTTTAAATCAAATGAAAGATCAGCTAAGGAAAGCAGAAGTACAATGAAGTGGAAAGAAAATAGAGCTCACAGAACAATGAATGGTGAGTGTTCTTGCTCATTGATTATGTTTTATCACAATAAAGACATTTATTGTACTGTACTGAAACTAAGAACAATTATGGCAATATGCTATGTTTTAACATCACACCTCTTTTTAACAACAAATTCATAACCTCATGTATCATCAACTTGTACTTCAAGTGCTGTGACTGCATGCCCTATCTGTTCAAATTGAAACCTACTTCAAATGCACAATGGTAAATTATCAAAACATTTTTTGCTATATAACAACAGCAGAATTTCTATGTCTAGAAAAAGAATATTATATATTTCACCAACATTCTACGTAACAACGTTTTCAAAACCGTAATTTTCCAATATCACCTTTTTATTTCTGTTTAAGAATTTGCTGTTTAAAAATGTTCATGGGAACTCTCCCTCTATGTTTCAAGCAGTTGATTGGTCATCAGGTAAAATACTATCACTGAAGTTATACTAACTTCCAAGAGACATTTAAGACCAATCCACTCTACTCCACTAGCATAACTTGTTTCCCAGCCAATGAAAAAGGACAGTATCTTGCTATGCTATGTCATAAAAGGTGCAAAGTTATTTTAAAATATCTGTGAGTTCACATATAACAGCAAAGGAACAAAACTTGTTCTGTTGTCAAAGCTCATTTTTTTGCATGTGACTTTTGCCACAAATATTAGTAGTAAAGGGTTATTTTTCTGAACTGCTATCTGGTGGCAACTGTATCAAATACGTGCTTCATTCACAAAGATGTAAAGAGAGTTAACTGTTTATTACTACATTTTAATTAAACATATGAGTTCTAAAATATTTGTGCAAAAATGGCTCGTTTGGGTTAAGAAAATATTTTATCGTTTTTGCACATAAATTTCTCAACAAGTGGGTTTTTCGACATCACTGAAGTTATAAATAAAATAACCCAATTTTCTTCTAAACAGCCAACAAAATATATTCATATATTCTTGAGTGCTTGAAGAATTTTGCTCATCACCTCTTCTAAAGTCAAATGTTTTGTTTAGCTGTCCCATGTTGGCAAAATAATTTAACCTTATAATGTTTTATGATAAAAGGTTTAAAAATAGCTGAGAATCATTAGAATTCAAGCATTAAAAAAGTTCAATTGGATCATGCTCTTTGCTCCAGTGTGAGTTTTGTTGGCTAGTGTTAGCAAAATAATTTTTCAATAAACTCAACTGACCTTTTGGTTTCAGCTTCAGTACCAGTTCTCCACAGTTGGATATGATGACATCTGCCAAAGGTCTGCTATCTTGATCCACTTTCTGGTTCTCTATCTCCTTGACAACCTCTTCACCAGACATTACATGGCCAAAGACGACATGGTTACTGTAAAATCAAACAATTTATCAATTCTGTTTGTGTATTAAGAATAATTTTTTTCTTTATCATAAGAATAATTATTAGGCTATGACTTACTATTAAGTGATGAAAACATGGAATGTTTTTTGTAACAGGAATTACATATAATAACTGGAGTCTAACAGCCATGTATATTTTAAACTTAATGATGAAATAAAGCTTTGCACTTCAAAAAATTTACATTTTTATGTAACTGACTATCACATTTCCTCCAGATTCTCTTTACAACTTTTGTACATTTAATTTCACTGTAATGTATCTCAAGTTTTTAATAAAATCTGTAATGTTTTCACAAGGCTCAAATACTACAGTGATATCTCTACTGTAGGTTTACCACTAAGTAGGAAACAATGGAAAAAAAAAACCCTTTGTAACATAATATTTTCACTATTCAATGTACAGTACAACCACAAATGCTTAATTTGCCATTTAATAATATCCAAGACTTGACTTGTATTTTCTATACAAGCTGGTAAAGAAATCAAAAGTCAGATCTTTTACTGAGATTAACTAGATTACACAATCCAATGCTAAGGATGTGGTTAATCATGCAACATGTTTTGGTCTCAAGAAAAATCAGTCTCAAGCAATTTCATTGACCAAAAGTTAATCATCAGATAAATACTGTGAAAGTTAATTAAAACTGAGTTTTCAATTTATATTAGTGAAACAAACCATACAAAGATTTAGTTAAAATTCATTAAAGATATATATACATTTTTTATATATACATGCACAGCTTTTAACTATAAAGTTTTGAAAAATTAAATAATAAAGGAACAATTACTTACCCATCGAGGTGGGCGGCTGGTTGGGTTAAGCTGCATACAAATGAGAGGCATCAGTGATCTGGCCCAGGTGGGCATATATTGACATCCTTGGAACAACCATCCCAAATTAAAGGCCAGAATTCCAAGGCAAGAGAAACCACTCATCTCAATATCACAACAGATGACCATAGCCTGGCAATGGAAGCTTATGGTTCCTGCTCTTCAGCAGAAAATAATTAAAGTACTAAAGATATTACATATGCTCCACTGCAAGTCTTTAAAACCCATCACTTTTGGATGAATTTTACAGAACCTAATGACCTAATTTGCACCTAACCCCACTGTTTACCCAGAGGTTCTCCGTTTTTAAATATCCTGATCATTAACATTTGATGTTTCATAAATGTACTATTACCCCCCAACTTTTGTTTTCCATTACCATGTTGTATTCCACAACCAGAACAATGCTAACTTCACAAGTCTTTAATTCAAGACTTGTTTATCAAATAAACATGCACGATTTGCTCATAAACTAAATCTAAACTCTTTCCCACCCAGCACTGAAAATGGCTACTTATTACCAATAAATTCACAATAGACAATGGTAGTACAAAATGTATAAGGTGGTTTAATGATATATTAGATAAAACTACATACTTCAATATATTTCTTTAATGTATACCCCAAAGTACACCTGATGAAATTTGTAATACTTTCAAGTATCAATTTATTTTATAGCATTAAATGAATTTGTTTAAAACACTTCCAAATCCTCACAAACTTTGCTTTCTTTAAAGTTAAGATTTTGTAACATGAACACATCTCATGATTATAGACCTATTATGAATTCTGTAACTAATCATTTTTTTCACATATATTTACTGCTTTTAATTAAAGAATGAATAAAGCTCAGATATAAATTTTGACCAATATCAACATCAGGGTCTAAAAACAAGACAAAAGACAGTGTATGCAGAATGTTTACTTTTACTTTTCCATTACAAAGTAAATTGTGAAGCCATCACATTAAGAATTGTTGTTTTTCAGTGTTAACTTTATAGTTTATATTTTATTGAAATTTGCACGTTTAAAAAAAAAAATATATATATATATTGTTTAAACTAACTAGCTAAATAATGCAATTTTCTACAATAGCTGATTTAGCCCCCCCCAAAAAAAATTGTACATGTCCAACATACTTTCTATATATTCAGATTTTAGCAATAGGTGAAAAAAAAATTGTTACAAAGTGTGAATCTTGCTTAAAAGGTATTATTTTGGTTCCTGATTTTGCTAGACAAAAAAAAAATGAAGTTACTTCAAATTCTTAGTTTTTTATATTTATTATTTTTAGAAGTGAAGATCATTTTTACAATTTATTTCTGCCATAATGTTGCTGAGCAGGAAAGAGTTCAGAACAATTAATGAAAACAATTTACTTACAAAAGAAACTGTTAATATTTAAAGCAAGTTCAATTCAATACCACGTTTCTTGCCTTCCAAAGAAACATTTTTTATGGATAGTTTTTAAAGAAAAACTGAGAAGGTCCAAAAATATTAACTACATGGTCAACAAATAGATCCATAGAGCTTGAACCAATAACAGGTTTAAACACTAAATACTTAATTTGAAACTATTTTATTTGAATTGACATGCATTCTAAGAGTGCCAAACTAAAAACTATTTTTACTTATGCATAGAGGAAAAGAAGCCAAGACTGTACTGACGAGATAGCTGTAATCACTATATTAAAAAGTAAACTCTTTTTGGTATGTTGTAATGTGAAACCCTCTGCAGATAGAGAAGTATTATGTTAGCATTCATGCAGCTATCTTTCAGTATCAACCAGACCTCTCTTCTTCCATACTTCAAACAATAAGTAAACTGTCCACTATACTTTAATTTTATTTAATCTATGATTATTTTACATACAGTTCTATTTTAAAAATGATGCTACATTCTCAATACATTTGAACACATCTTAACTTAACAAAACAGAATAGGTTTAAAACAAAAACATCTTTAAAACACCAAATGCAGAAATGAAGTTATTAACCTCATGAAACAAAGCCAGAATTTTACCTCCAGCTTTTTCAAGGTTTCATCCTATTTCTTACTATTAAACATCTCAGGTCAAATACTACCGAAAATCATTGTTACTTAGTTTCATGTAGATTTGAGCAGCCAACCTCAAGAGGACCCCAACCCCCTTGACTTTTTCCTTTAGAGAAACGCCAACATGCAAATTAAAAATAACAAAACATTTTTACTGACCCTTTATGTCTATACTGTATTAACATGAACTAGTAAAGCCAGTCTTGAAGGAACCCTAAAAAACTCTAGTGCAAAACAATTCAAAACAAATTATATTGGACCTTTGTATAACCATATCAATATCTTATTTGACCCCTTCTATACAAAAACTCCAAGAAATTCTAAAATCTGAATCAGATTATTGTTTTAAGCAGTTTCATGTATGTATATACATATAGATTTTCAAGCAAATAATTTAATTTAAATATGATTCACCCTTTCTTCAAATAAAACCAACCCTGGGTACCTTATTTTTGGAAATGTTCAAGTCTCTTTTCAAATTTTGTTTGTTTGTGTTTACACGTGAAGCTACATATTGGACTGTTCACAACTTTCCCACCTTAAGAATCAAAACTTGGTATACACCTTTAAAGTTCATGCTAAGCTACAAGAGGCTGAAATGAGTCAATCTGCCCAAAATTGTAGGAAACTTGAAAATCAAGAATAAATAAAAACTTAGTTACAGTTGAGAATTACTCCAGAGGTAAAATTCTTGCATTTGTATGAGTTATATATTATCATATAATTATAATTCCAATCATATTCAATACAAGTTTGATTTCTCAGTGGGGTATATTCAACACCAAGCTTTTTTTCATAACAATTTAGTTATTTCTTAAGAAAACCAAGTAAAGATTTGAATACAAAATTTTGCTTTCATTCTGAATGAAACTGGTACAATGATTTTGAGCATAAGAAAGAAGGTATTCTTTACATCACAACAACATGAACTGGAAAATATATTTATTTTAATATGTACAACTTGCATTTTCAGTAAAAATAAAACCCACACAAAACTTACTAAAATATTCCACTAAGTATGTATAACCTACACTTACATGAAAAATTGTGACCCATTAGTGTCCTTTCCTCTGTTTGCCATGGACAGCAGAAACGGCTTGTCGTGCTTCTTGTCAAAACATTCATCTATTCAAAATTATATTTTTGGGGAAAACAGAAAAACTTGTACTGGCTTCCTAATAGTTTTTATGCATAAACTACTACAGGACTGTTGCAATATAACATTATAACACAACAAAAAACAAGTTTGACAGATTTACGATCATATAACAACTTTAATAATTAATGCTTTAGTTAAATTTACATTTAGAAATACAAATAACTTATAATTTTAAATCTGTTTTTACAAAATTCCCTCTTATTCACTGAATATGTACAAGACTCTACAGCGTAAGAATAAACAATACGTTTGTTCATAAACGTCAATTGTATTGTCAGTACTGTTGTGCAAGCTTACATTTCTAGAAATTCTCCTCGTGTTTATCAATGTAATCAATGCAATGAGTTAAGAAACAATATATATTATTGGAATGCTACAGTTGATGTATTATAAACTAAAAACCTGTGGCTATCACTTATTAATTAGGAAACTACAGATATTTTGAGAAAGACAATTTATACATTTCAAACATTACAAACTATTGAATTTCAGTGGATTCACATCAGACATTAGTATTTCAATGAAAACATTATGCAACTTCATCAGTGGTAAACTCAACTAAGAATGCAGGGCTAGCTAGCTCCCCACTAAGTGAATTTTACCTATAAACTCAGAATTAATTCACTTATCATGAACCCTTGATAAAGTATCAAGTTTCCAGACCAGACAAAAGACTCAATACTGTTTGTAAGTTTATGAAACTTCTGCATGTGAATCATTTGTTACAACCATTATTATAAATTTTATTATTGTTTCACATTACATTATATTTATATTAAAAAAGAAAAGTGACTATATACCTAGATGGCAAGTGTCATAAATTGGACACAAGTCAACGTTTATTTAACTATAAATCTAAATTACAGTTTAACCCACTGTTAGACTATTAGAAATCGTAATACGTAACATAATAAATTGAGATCCCATACAGAACAAATTGTAAAATGTAACAAATTCTTGAATTGTCTCAAAGTAATTTTTATATTATCAAATACACAAGTAAAAAGATTCTTACCTTTGAAAGTACCTCCATAAATGCTTTCTCCACCAGTGCCGTTTCCTATAAACACCAATTATAAATTCACATTACAGTCACACAAAGAATGAAGAAATACAAGTTATATTGTATTACAAGAAGAGACTGAAACACCATATAGTTTCTTCATATATACTCCAATATCCAAACACTTTATAGTAAAAGCAGTTTTTGTATATTATTCTTTCATATAATTCAGTAATGTAGCAATATAAAATAACCAAGTATTAAAGTTGTATTATCAAATCAACAATGCTAACACTTTGAAATGCAACATACTTGAACTGCATTTAAAACAATTAAACTCGCACAGTATGATATTTCCCAAGACTAAAACTACACGTTACTCAAGATATTACAATTAAATCTTACCAGCAGAAATATCTCCACCCTGGACCATGAAATTCTTTACTACTCTGTGAAAAGGGGTCCCTTTGTAGTGGAGTGGCTTCTCTGTTGTTTTTCCTATTCCTTTTTCTCCTGCAAAAAATTTATTTTTTTAAAACTTAATCACCAAGTTTTTATTTGTATTTTTAAATTTACAAATGTAAAAACATTTTATACATAGCAAGAGAAGAAAGATGTCATCACTTCTTCACTTAGTTATGAGATTAAGAGTGAATACAAGTGTTAAGAGCTAATTAGTAAGACAAAAAAGTTTTTCATTGAAGGAAACATAAAACAGGGTACATACAAATAATACAACATACCATCAAACAAAATAACAAACATTGACACTGTTTTGTTTTCTCTATAATAAAAAAACAAAATTGGTTAATTCAGTTCTATTATTTTCAATTGCATATTGAAAGATTAATATAACATTATGGAAAACTAATCAATGTGTTTTTATATTAATAGTTTGGGATTCAATTCACAGTATTTTGGAGTCCAAACAACCTTAACTGACACTTATCATCCAAACTATTTAAATTTAGGACTTTTTTTATATACAATAATCTGACAAATAATGTTTTGAAGTACCAATTGTAAGATGAAAAGGAACAGCAATAGTTGTAATAATGTGAAAAACCATGAACATATTCAATGTTAAATATTACACAATGAGCCAAGCAAAAAGTTTGATACTAGCATACAAATAATTCAATAAACTGAAAACTTTACAATAGACAGGTTTAATATACTTTTGTCAGTTTTATGTCTTACATAACATTGCTGCTATCTGCAGTATTTCAAATTATTAGTTTCAGCTTAGGTGGTAGAGAATTTGTCCAATGATCTAAAACTGCCAAATTAGAATCCAAGTGAAGGAATTAATATGAAATTAATACAATGAAAAGTACTTGTTTGGGTGTGATAATGATCTGAAAAAACAATGAATAAATCTGCTGCCAAACCTGAAGACATCTCAAAGAAATGTTAAAATAAAGCCCTAATTTGGCAAATATAAATAACTACACTGTGTCACTGTCTATTATGCAAAAGGACCTATTGCAACAAAAGAAATAAAAAATCAGCTTAGGATCTGATATGACAACCACAATTTTTTTTTCACACCAACTTCAATGAGAAGAAAACAAATTTCTCAACAACAAAAAAGTCCTTGTATTTGAAAACCATTACACCACAATGTGCCACGTAAGAAAATACCAGCATTTATACATTCCTACACGAATCCAACAGTAAGACCCTAGTGAATGGTAAAAAAGATTTAATTTATAACTAATGATTGAATAAGGTTAAAGATTTTATTAAAAGCTACATACTTTAAAAATTAATCAAACATATATAAGAACACTGAAGGGAATTTAACAATTCTATCCTTCAATTATAGCATGCAAAATTGATTAATTATTCACACAAACAGTGGTGTGAATATATGAAGAATAAAAGTGTTTATATGACTAAGGAAATATTTTTCATCACCAACAAACAAAATTATTAATAAATGAAACTTACCAGTACATAGTGCTCTGAAGTTTTCACAAGTTATGGGACAAACGTCAGAGAATAATTCAAAAATAATTCTTCCAGCTAGAAAAATAAAAAATTATATTTATTTAACCTTTTCACCATAAGCTCAATCCCTGGGATTGACCTTATAACCTCTTTGCTTGGTATAGCTTTTTTGCTGTTAATTTAAAATTACAAAGTGCATCTTCATGAAATTTAGCAGATTATCAGAAAACATTATAATGCTTTCATATGCAAACTATCAGATTCTTTTTATTAACTCTTAAGGTTTCTTAAGCAATGGTTTTTCATACCTTTTTCTTTTTTGCATGTTGGATAAGCAATATGCAAAGTAATTTTTATGTTAAGATTATAAATTATTTTATACACCACAAAAATTTCAAATCTCATGTGCGAAATCCTTATGACGTTGAGATAGTTTTTCAAGAGAAAACTTCATATTTTATGTTACTTTTACTAACAAATCTCTATAGGTTTAGTTGATTTGACAAATCTCATTACCACCAAATAAATTTAAGAAATAAATATAGATCACTTTTTCATTCTAGAATAACTACAGATATTAAAAGAAAAAAAAAGTTTAAATTAAATAACTTGTATCTCATAACATTATACATCTATGTACATTATTCTTTACTATATTAACTGTTCAGCTGCACCTGGTTAAAATTACAGAGGTGCATGTGTTCTCATGTTAGAATATCCAATAATATAAAATTGACCTGAAATTTTTACAAAGTGACCTATCTTGGCTGTGTTTTAGTGGACTAATATTTGGTAAAATTCAGCCACATTTCAATTATAAAGTGTGTGTGTGTGTGTGTGTGTGTGTGTATACAGATTATTACTATTTACAAACAAGTTCTTAAACTTGTTTTTCTTAAAATATATAAAAATAAGTAATGGAGTAAAGCAAACAATTCCCTTATAGTTACAAACTTTAAACTTAATACTGCTGGATATAGGTTGCTCAGCCTTTTTAAAAATTCATACATAAAGAACTTGAAACAAAACAATAATAATCAGAAAATGATAAATTACAGTGCTGGTGTCATTGAATTGCACTGTAATTTATTAAGCTTAGTAATAAGTTACATTTAGGTCTTAAAAAATATGAAACTTTAAGCAGACTAAAGACACCATCTGCCTCCTTGACATCTTGGTTCAAAAGAACATGATAGCATTTTAGAGTTAAAAATGGCTGACAAAAACAAAAGGAGGCATTTGGGGCATTCAGAGCTGTTGATTGGTCATTCACGTCATATATTGAAGTCAGTGTATATAAGGGGCTATTTCAAAAATCGAAACAGGTTGGATTCAGTACACAAGCCATACTGCAGCAAAATAAAAATATACAAGGTTTTTATTTTATATTCTAGCTTATGAATATTGGTAATTTAAGTTTGCAATTCATACAAAACTACAGATTTAGTTCTAACATTGTGAAAAACCACCCTCCACATACTTGAAAGTGTCTAGTTTAATCTAGCTAATGAGTACTCTTAAGAATCAAGTAAATCATACTAGATTAGCTACTCATATCCTCCATAAGTATCCAATAAATTTATCTGCTTTTTTTGCTTAGCATTATTACCATATGCAATGTTAAAATAATTCAATCACACAAGCAAAGTATAACTTTTAGATGAAGTAACCCTCAAATACACTGAGCATTATAATATGGCTATTTAAAGAGGAAAGTTTGTACCCTTCCATTTAAAGCAATATAAGAGGAAATACACACACACACACTTATCAGGTACATTTAGAACCACTGATATGAAAAGGGTAGATGAAAAAACTATGAAAATACAATAAAATTGTAGTAATATTTATATCCTGTTAGATGTTGGAGGCTCATTTAGCACATGGGATATAGAGTGGTACTTACAATGGCACAAATAAAATTACATGTTTATTCCTCAAGTTCCAAATTATTTAGTTTTCTTCTATTTTAGTGCTCTGTGTGTACATCTTTGAAATATACACATGAAAATAAGTATGATATACTGCATATGTAAAAGTTTAAAAACAAGATCCAGTACAAATTCAACTTACCACTTTGTCCACCAATTTCTATGTCAAAGAAACATCTAGGACGATATTTTTTCTCTATAGTCATTTTTTCTTTTATTCAAAAGCCAGCTTCAGAGTACAAACTGAAAGACAGGATAAAATTAAGAATCTTTAACATGTCCTCCAAATTTCCCAGGAACGCGTACTTACATTTAACTTTTTGGTTTACACCAATACAGCTTACCTTTTAGAGAAAGAAATTAAAGCCGTTTGTTGTGGTCCACTTCAGTAAATTATTGAGGGCAGTCTGAAGCTGCCACTCAATATACCTCACGTTCGATGACCAACATGAGATGTGAAAGTCGTCGACATAGAACCTATTTGCAACTGTGAGGGAGTTGTTTGGTGATGGAATTTATTTTTATACTGAAAAGTGTGACACTCAAAACACATTCCTGAGGGACTACCCTGGGTTGACTGGGCACACCTTTTCTGTTGGAAGGGGATTCCAGAGATTGAAGACATGAAGGAATGATTGTTTTGCATCTTTGGGTGGGAAAAGATGTATCGGAAGAAATGCCTGTACCCTCAACTAAAGAAAGTGGGTCTTGGGGTTTGTTGGAATGTATATAAGAGACAGAGATGGGTGTTGAAGTTGATTCATCAACATTTTTAGCTGTGGAGTCAAAAGGCTTTTTATTTGTTTTGAGTATGATTATTCTTTTGGAGACACAGAGAGATCTGTCTGCACTCCTACTGGAGTTGTGGAATGAATTGCAGCAGCATATTTTCTAGAAGCAGCAGCAGATAGCAACTTTCACGCCTCAGGTACAATAATGTTACAAATCGTTTTCAAATGCTGTACATCTTTTTCTTCCAACCATTTAAGACAAGAATGAAAGTAAGACAGGTGAGAGCCATTGCAACTAATGCAATGAGGGTCTGTTTCACACTCAAAGGCATTATGGTCCTGGTTACCACAACAAACACACATCAGGGAACCACAACATGACGTCTTTGGGTGACCGAACCTCTGACACTAGAAACATTGAAGATGGTTTGGAATCTACAGCCATAGCCTGCAATAAAGATAACCTGCCTTGAGGATAGCAGGTGGATATGGTGAAGTAAATGTCAGAACGAGGATATTGGTTGGCATCATAATTTCATCTTTGCGAGTGGAGATACCCCTCACTAAAGAAACTCCTTGAGTGGAGAAACCATTCAAAATCTCTGACTCAAGGATGGTCATCAAATCCCTCTCAACAATAACTTCTTGTGATGAATTCAAAGTAGCATGAGGTGTAACCTCAGTAGGTATATCCCCAATTGCCTTTGAATTCAAGGAGTTCACTGTGTTGAGATGCAGATGTTTCCACCAATATGTCACCAGTTCGAAGCTTCTTTACTGACTTTGGAGAGCCAGCAAGTCCCTTTAGTCCCTTCTAAATAAAAAGGGAGCCATTTTCCCTAAAGCTTTGTCTGAAAGGAGATGTAGGATAAGAAAATGAGATATAACAGGTAGGACAGATGTTGAAGATTGCAACTCAGAAACTTGAAGACGTGGTCACTTACCTATGGATTGTTTTTCACTCTTGTATTTAAGTTTTTATTTGGAGGATCCATGATAAAAAAAAAGGAAAATTTTGATGCCCACTGACCCCACCCACCATGGAACCCTACAAGGAGATGCACTACAATGTCAAACAAGGACACTGCAGCAATGCAGTGAGTACTAAACCTAAACACCAGCACAAGATACAATGTCCACCACACATGTTGAGAACTCCCAACAAGGTAGACAAAAGGGGGATACCCCAAAGCCATCCATCTGCAGGGGTTCAAGGCCATAGTGGTGTGTTAGGTATGAACCCCTCAACCACCAGGATCCTCTCCTCCCCTTCACGAGTTACCATGCACAGCAAACACATGGATGGATGTTAGATCCCAGAGGAGGTAAACTAAAAGAACAGAACCTTTCCTGGGAGGTTCTCTCACCACGTACAGAAATCCACATCAAGGGCATTAACAGAGAAAGTTTGCAATGGACTTTTGTGGACATAGTAGGGATGAGAGTATAAACGAGTACTGGATTGTAGAGGGCATTGCAGTTAGATATTAGGTTATTAATTAGTACAGGTATAAAGGTGTTCCTTTATAATGGCTTTTTGATTTTAGTTGTTGTATAGTTATTATAAGCAATCATTTCAGCCACTACTGGTACAGATATATTGACAATACAACTGCTGGATTCACATTTACATAACACACACTAGTTTTCTCAATCATGTTAACTTTACACACCCCAACATTAAGTTCATCAGTGGGCAGGAAAAAAAACTAACCAAATAGCATTTCTCAACCACAAGATTATAAAAACTGATATACAACTGAAAACAAAAATCCACAGAAAAATCACCCACACTAAATTATACAAAAACTCAACATATTAGGATACCAAAAAATACAGTCACAACACCATGCTCACCTGATAAAATTAGGAATGAAATTAACAAAACATTTCATCAACAGATTTCTTCCAAAAACTGTTATAAACAAATACACACACAACAATAATAAATCCCAAGATACAACAAACTACAAAACCTTATACTACTGCATTCCATATATTCCTGACATCAGCAACACAATAACAACACTTAGAGAAAACCTGTAACAAAACACCAGATTCCAGTAAACCCTCAATTTAGTCAAAAACCAGGTACAAAATTAAAGTCCATACTATGTAAAAACTATACTGACAAATACAACACCAACATAATTTACATAACGCCATGCAACAACTGAAGAACTTCTATATTGGAAAAACAAGCAGAAAAATGAAAACAAGATTCAAAGAACACAAACACCTTCACACATATTTGAACAATGCAAATCAAATAACAACATAACAATACAAAACATCCAGATACTAGGTACACAAACAAACAAATGCAAAATTAATAAAGTCCTACTTACATAGCAACTGAAACCGAATTTAAACAAGTATAATAAAGAAACACCTTTATACTTACACTAATTAATAAGCTAACATCTAACTGCAACGTCCCCTACAGTCCCACAGTTATTTACATTATCGTCTCTAAAACGTGTGTTCAACAACTATCAGTTGCAAACCCTTTGTTAACTTGAAGACAATCTAAGGTCAAAACAATATTCTGTACTTTATTTTAATTCAAGTGGTAATACCCATACCAGCCACATTGAGAGTAAAAGGTACAAGTGTAACTGACTTACTGAAGTTTGATAGGCTATACATCAAATATATTAAAGGCTAGAAACATTAAACTTTCAGGTAATAGTATAGTGTACAGTATTAGTAGTACACATACAATTACGTACAGTAAGTGATATACTACCAGAACCTTTACTTAATAAAGCTGGTATTAAAACATGGCTTATAATTCTAAGTTTTACTCTATCTAGGTTTTAATTTTAAATAACAATACTCAAATTCTTAATCTTCTACAACCTATCTTCATTGTCTGTTTGAAATTGGAGATGTCATTCTTTTGATCCAACAAAAGGCTGCTACTATTGTCCCTGCTGTCCTTGTAAGCACTAAAACTACTTTTGAGTAGAACACAACATCCTTTGAGTTTGATAGACGGATTTATCTCAACACAGCTCAAGTCCACTGAGATCCTATAACATACAGACTGTAACACCTAGAACATGCAGGTGAGCAAATGAATAATGTTTACTGATGATACACATAAGAGTTCCAATCATAGTCAGCAGAGTTGGAAGCTATTTGTTGAACATATTTGATTATGTTCTGAAAAACTGATGCAAGGTAACAGACGTTTCACAAAGTGGGTCCCATTGTCTATACAATAGTCAGTACTGTCATTAACTTGTGTTTCTACTGATGTGGCCAGTCACAACAAATTAATCAATATAGTTTTCAGTACTGTTTTTATTAAAATGATTGTCAAAGAAATGATAAATTAATCAAAATTAAAGTTCTCAATTACTTACTGTATTAGATTATTTCAACTATCCAAGGTATTGACACATTACCATTATATTTAAGCCCAAAGCTAAATAATATTAAGTGTGTGTAGATAGATGCTTCATGATTTGTGTCAAGTTCAATTCCCACTGTCATTAAAATTTCTTCCAATTTTTGTTGCCTCAGTTACTTTGTATGCTAACTAGAAAAAAATACAACTTGTTAGTAACATACACTGCAAACTGTCTGACAGGTAAGCTTAGTCTTTTTTATTTTACGCTGTGTTATATTTCTAATTTATGATCCCAGTCACAAAAAACTGACCCCTCTAGGCACAGCACCAAATTCTGAAATTGTCTCAGAAGGTACTGATTAGTAAAAATGAAGTATGAAAAAAAAAAAAGCTGTATGTACATTCATAGGTAAGCAGGATCTACAAATGCTAGTCTCCTTTCTTTCTACATTTATGTTCCTAGCAAGGTATTTAACAGATTTCACTTATCCGTATATTTTCAGAATCAGAAAAAGCTATTCAGTGAATTATTGGATTACAGTTCCATAATCTGGTGATTCCTATCTGTTTTTAAACTCTGACACCCCCCACCACCATTTCAGTAAAGTATTCATGATCAGTGAGATCTTGTAATTGTTTAACAGTATTTTTCAATACTGTATAAACAAGTGCTGATTTTTTTTTCAAAGAAATTATAATGGCCTCACAGTAGGAGACTCAGTGGGGTCACACTTTCCCATCATGTCCCTTCCAAATAATTAATAACTAGTTGTATTAGTAGGTGCAGATAAAAAAAATCCATTTCTTTCACAAGTTAATTTTAAAAAGCCATATAGTAATTTAAAAAAACTACCAATGTGTTTGTTCAATTTAACTGTTAAATACAACAGTTCTTGATTTTTATTCACAAATATCAGTTCCATTCATTGGATACATTGCATTTATTTTTGCACACATTTGAAAATCAATTTCCAATAATGAAATTAAATTAATTTACACATTAAGTAGGCTTACAATTAATTGTTTCAGTTCAAAAGCTTTATTAATAACATTTTCAGCTTAAGGTTTATTACTGTTATATAAAAACATCTGTTTCACAGTATCATGAAGTAGTATGCTCATTTTCCTCAACAAAAATTCCATAGTATTATTACAATAATTTTCTAGAAACCTGAGAGAACAAACCAATATAAGTCACAGTTTCAGGATGCTACAGGTTCTGTATTCTTTTGCATGTATATTTTCATGTACAACAGTTCAGAATGGACAAATAAGCTTGCTCCTAAATTACTGTACCTGAGAACAGTATTTTGAGAGCTTTATATATATTTTTTGTCAAGAATTATGTGTGTTATTTCTAACTATTTTAAGTCAAAAACACATTCAAATTGACATTTTCCTTTCCCAAAATTTATTTAGTGAAATTCATGAATAAAAAAGTACATATTTTCATTTCTGCACAGCTGCAAAGTTTTGGCTACAAATTAAATTTTGATTTCTTCAATAATTTTTACATCCATCCCATATAATAACTACTTTTATTAAGAATTTATCACATCTTCAGAATAAATCCACTTCCTCACTTTCAAGAGTTTTGCATATTTTTTATATAGTCAATGGCTGAAACCTTGCTATGGTAACATGTCATGTGGTTTGACAAATGACTAATAAAAAACAGCTATAAAGGTTAGTTGGTTTGGTGTTTTATGGCACAAGGAAGCTAGGCTATCTGCACCAAACAACTGGTATAAAGTTAAAATTAAAGTAAATTTAGTAAAACTGATTAAAGGAAATTAAGGTAAAAATCAAAATTAAAAACTTAAATAGCAATAAAAAGATTAATGGGATTTAAGAAACTAAAAATGTTTCTAAGGTGAATAGTGTCACTAATAACAGTCTAATGTTACGGATAAACCTTGGAATAAAAAATGTTTAAAATGGTGCCATTGTTTAGTGATAGCAACAGCAAGACAGTAAAATTAGTTTATTATGACTTGACTGTCACACAAACAACACATTGGTGCATCAGTCCCTGATAAAAGAAAACAATGAGTTAAAAATTATGACTAATACAAAGTATAGTTAGAACAACTTCTTTCTAATCCTTACAGAAGCAAGATGGCCAAGATCCAATATAGAGTTTTATTTAAAAAACTGTTTTCACATTGCTTACTCCAAGTCATTTGTCAATTGGCTTGGAGACAAGCCTTGAATACAAAATCATAGTCCATGTATAGAATATGGCACAGCAGATAGATTAAGATTCATTGTCGGTAAACTCATTCCCACAAATACCAAAGTGGCTTGGTATCCAGAGAAATTGGATAGAAGTAGATGTTAAAGAGAAATGGGCCAGTCAGTTTTGAATATCATCGACAACAAGGTGTGCACTACCGTGAAGCAAATCACTATAAATAGTGTTGTTTGAGTACTACTTAGCTTCTATGTGATATAAGGCGAAAGAAATGGCACAGAGTACAGCAGTGAACACTGAAGCTGTAGAGTGGATTCTGTATGCAACCACCAAATCACGGCAGAACCCATATAGTCATCTGATTTTGAACCATCTGTATAAATAGGAATGCAAGAATGGTTTGAAAGATTTTCAGCAAATAACAGACAGTATTTCCAAGCAGGAGTGTCTGCTTTTCTTAAACAACTTAAAGATAGGTCACATCTGGGTATTGTAATAAGCCATGGTGGGATGGGCTGACCAGTAGATATAGTAATGTTGTCCAAGGACAGACCCAATTCATCCAACTGACCCTGGACATAAAGTCAAAAAGGAGTAATAGCAGAATGTCTGTTGTGAAAAAATATGGTCCACCGAGGAAGGAAAATACAACCCCAGATGAGATGCTTTGGTAAAAAACAAAGTTTTGAAGCATATGTAAAAACAGTTGCAAACAGCAGAGGTGCAAAGAAGGTTCACAAGAATTTGTGTATAAGCTCTGAACTGGGAAGTGCAGAAAGCCCACGATATATATTTAGCATAGAACATCAATCCACTCCCCAAGTGGTGGAAGAGAAGACATGGAGGATGTTCAGTGCTCTTGTACATTTGATCTGTAGCTGCTTTATGAGTGGTATAAAGGTCAGCTGATGGTCAAAGTCCCAAGAACTTTGTCTCAGGGACAACAGACAGCACAACTTCACCTATACAGAGTTCAGGATCAGGATGAATTTCCCATTTGCAGCAAAAGTGCATGCAAACTGTTTCAGAGAGAGAGAAGTTAAACCCATTTGCTGTGGTCCACTTCAGTAAATGATTGAGGGCAGTCTGTAGCTGCCACTCAATATACCTTATGTTCAATAACTGACATGAGATGTGAAAGTCATCGACATAGAGCCTGTTTGCAACGGTAAGAGGGAGTTGTTTAGTGATGGCATTAATCTTTATACTGAAAAGTGCAACAGTCAAAACACAGCCCTGAGGGAAAGTATTGAACCCACACCAACTTGGAATCTCCTGTCCATAAAATAAAAATTTTAATAAAAATGGGCCAATGCCACGTAACCCATATGCAGTGGAGCGCCGTTAAGCCGCGGGATTTGAGGGGAGTCAACCTGCTTAACTGCGGCTTAAACCTTAGTGACTGAAAAGCTGAAGTTGCCAACAGCTCCGCTGAGGAACCTCATCCGGGCTATTGCATGATCATTATATCAGATTATCAAATTAAAAATAATACTTTAGTTATTTATCACTTTTTTCATGGATTTACCACAGATTAACTTTAAAGTATAGAGAGGTGTGATTCGGTAACAATGGCAGCCTCCATAAAGCAAACATAGAGAGCAGTTGAGGTAGATTAACTGTCGATTTCTATTGTAATATATTTTATTTATTTCCCAAATTAAAGCAAATACTTTTTAAATATCCCCTTGAAGTTATTAAACCAGGATTAAATCCGTAAGCTACGTTTTTACACATACTTAAATTAGCGGTGAGCCGCAATAATCCTCGCTCACAAGACTTGCTACAGCGGCTTAAGAGATTTCGCGGCTTACTGGTCTGAAGTTTAATGGCACTCCACCGTATGGAGGTTTTGCAAAATGCCAAACCTCCATGTTGTATCATAAGCCTTTCTGATTGACGTGGAACACACATTAGGTAGGCAAGAAGAGGTTGTTTGATTCGAGGTACCAAACAAGACAAGCATCAACCATTCTCTCTAAAGTCTTACAGTAACAGTTTGTCAAAGCAATTATACAGTACTTTAAAGGGATCACATGCCTGTTTTTGAGCCATGTCACATGGCAGGGAGAATTTTGCCACAAACCCATCATCATCAGTGATGTCGAGAAACCCACTTGTTGAGAATTATATATGCAAAAACGGCTTGTTTGGGTTGAGAAAATATTTTAAATAGAAGAACGAACAACGTTTTGACCTTCTTCGGTCATCGTCAGGTTCACCAAAAAAACTTTTGCGAAAGAACAGAACCTTCCCTGGGAGATCCCTCACCACATACAGAAATCCACACCAAGGTAGCTATAAAGGAAGTTTAAACATAATTGAATAAAGCAAGAACTGACCATCACATATTAACAGAATAAATATACAAATTTTTATGCTTTCTGTAAATGCTCCTTTTTTTCTACACTGTAAAGGTATTAAAAGTTAACTTACTTTTTTACAAACCACTGAAAATCTCTTTATTGAGAAGACAACAGATAATTAAAAATTTTAAAAATATGCAGTATGAAAGGTTATCACAACTGGAGATTGCTTAAAGTTTAGTAATATCCTTTGGATGTTTCATTCTCTCAAATTTTGTCAGTTTTACTCAGATATATACTTTCATTAAGTTGCAATATTTGTAAAGATTATTTCTTACAAAACAAAAGTGTAATCCATTCAGACAAGTTTACTGTTGAGTGAGTGTAAAGACAAATATTTATTAAATATTTTTGAAGCAGTCCTATTCAAATGACTCAAATAAAATTACTAACTGACTCCTTTATTATTTGTAATTGAAATCAAAGTTTTGAAAAAAACATTTATTCCTATCAGTAAAAATAAAAGGCATTTTATTTATACAATTATTGCTTATTTGAATTTACAAGCATCAGTGTATGGTTAAATCACATTAAAAAATAAATATAATGACTATATTTTGGCAATATTAATAGAACAAGCAATTCATTGCTATGTAGGATATGTACATAACGTTTGTAGAAAGATATTTTTTTTATAAGACAAAAAAGTATATTTTCCAGAACTTCCAAATAGCAACCTTAAGAAGTTATCATGAAATAAAAGGTAATTTAAAAATTACTGAAAAAAGAAAACAAATATTAATACATAATGTTTCTATGAATTGTAGAGGGTATTGTACTAATCAGCAGACCATTGAATGCCTGATCAGCAAGTATCATACCCAATTCTAGTCATAGCATTCAATTGTCTTCATACAAAAACTTGAAATTGTAATCATATCTAATTGTATTAAAAACCTATAAAACTTTCACCAAAATCAAACAAATCCCAGACTTTTTTTTTTTAACTCTGATCCTGGCCAGTAAGAAGCCTGTGGTTATGGAAAAGATACTGTATTAAATTAGTTGTGACAAAAATAATCAAATTAATGGTTCTGATTTTTATCCATCATTCCAACTATTCAACTTTCAAACGAGAATAACAAATTAGCCGAATTTGCAGTATTTTGACAACATAAACAGTAGCTATGATAAAAATTGTAATAATCAGAAACTGTATCTGATTATTTTCATGAGATGTGACACTACTCAATATTCCATATAGATGCATGGTTATTTTGATCAACCTTACAACTGCCAGGCAACCAAAGAAGTATACACAACTTTTGATGCAGTAACTTTTAATATAAACTTTGTGAACTTTTACAAATTATTAATACATGTTAAGAGTTCTTTTATGCACATTATTTTTATTATTATTTTCTCTAAAGATTTGTCTGAATTGATGAATGCTAGATGATTTTCACTTTAACATTAAAATACTATTACTCATCTTAACAATTCCATTTTCAATTGCATAGCCTCTAGAATCTCCTAAACAAGAAAAGATTCTTTTTTCTGTAAAGCTTTGTATTTTACTTTACTTACCCTAATATTTATCCAATACTAGCTTTGTAAACACAAGATAAAATAAATCTAGATGACCATTTATTTTCTAAAATAACTGCATATTGTAATAGAAAATCACAATTATTTATCTTATACAGTAGCAGGCTCATAACAGTTTATATCTCTGTACTTTATTGTAGTGTTCTATTCTGAACAAACCACAGATACTAAACACGTAACACATTACAGATTTATAAATGGATTGTACAAAAGTGATAACCTAATTTCAACTTAATCTAGTTCACACAGTCATTATTCATGCAATCCATTAATATATTTCAATATCCCAGCTGGTCTAATGGAATACTGGTAATGGACAAAAACATTAGCTACTGATATAGAATATATTGTGGATAACACACTGTTATAAATTATTCCTCAGTTCATTTTAAAGTTTGATTAAACTGGTGGGATATTCAAGTTTAAACCAACACAATATGTTTTACATTAATTATGGTTTTGTTAAAAAAAATCACAAAGTAACACTTGTACTCTGTTAAAACAGTGTTAAGACAAGTTCATACGTAAAATAGAATTAAAAATAGTTTATTGTTTTCTTAAACTACTTGCATATTTAAACCAGAAGGCAAATGGTAATGAAAAGCACTTTATAATATTGAACTTTTATATTAAACTAAGTGGTAATATAGTTAGTATAGAACTACATATACAATTGAATTGAAGTTTTGTATTTTATGAAATGATTCTTTTATTTAAATTTTACTACTTTTAGTAAGATAATTAGCGATAATTTAAACAATGCTTTAACAAATTTGAAATACAAGGTGGGTCACTAAGATCAATTAAGAAACACTACACTTAAATGTTGTTCTGTACTACAATAAGTCTTACACATATGGCCAAAATAAAATTCAAGTAAAAACAAAGCTATATACTTGTGGCAAAGTATATCAAATGTAACTATACTGTACAGAATGAATTTTAAAATTTCAAGTTTTGGCAATAAAGTTTAGGTAGAAATATTTGTATTTAAGTTTTATTTCAATGATTTTTTTTTGTTATATTCGCTAACAGGTAATAACATAAATTGTTTACTATCTTGTGGTAATAAAACGTTTATATGTAAGCTTTAGCAGTTTAGGCTTAATACAGACTTACTTTTTAGGCCTACTACAATTAGTAAAATATAATAATACAAACGAAACAAAGTAACGCGTACCTTTTGTTACCGAAGTTAACTTACCACCGATATCGGCCTATCTAATGTTTTTTGATAATTTTTTAAATCTTTTTCTCGATACAGATTTATTAAATATACAAAAGAAATACTAATTCCTAATCACCACCAACTCGAATTATTCGCAACTAAACCTACCCGATCAAGCGCATGGAAACCTCAGCACTAACAAAATGAACGTCATCGACCAGTTTAACCTCTAACGACAAATACCTAACAACACATTAAAACAAATGTAAACCTACAAAAATAATAATGTCCAGAGTAATTGTGAGGCATTAGTTTGATTAATAATAATAATAAAATATGCACTTTAAAAAGTATGCAGAGCCATGCATTAAATATTATTATAACAACTGATTTAAGCTTTCAAATATGAAATCTGTAGAATAAAATGGCATATTTTCTATGAAAATACATTGCGAGAATCAATGAATTATTATTTAAAATGCCTACAATTTCTTCAACGCCAATGGTGGGGAAACCAGATGGCTAAGCATTAACTCTCAGGACATATAACAGTAAACATCGGATATCAAAATCCATGATAGTAGGAAGAAGACAGATAGCTCATTTTGTGGTTTTCTGCTTAACAATAAAACAAAGAAATCCGTTGCAGTTTAGTAATCAATTTAGACAGAGCGTATTATACTAGTGCCAACATTTATTAACTCTATTTCTGCACTCAAGGTATTCATGTTCAGACCACTTACAGAAGAATGGCTTGATGGAAAAAGGCAGAGGGTTGATGTAAATGAAATGCGGTCAAATTGGATTAAAGTTGCAGGTTGTATACTTCAGGGTTTAGACTAACGATCAATGCTTTTTTATATATAGGTTGTTGTTTTGAACTGAGCACAAAGCTACACAATGGGCTATCTGTGCTCTGCCCACCACGGGTATCGAAACCCGACTTTTAGCGTGTAAGTCCGCAGACATGCCGCTGAGCCACTGGGGGGGGGCGTTTTATTTATATCAGATACATATATAAAGGAATAATCAATAAATTATTTAAGTTTGCTGATGATATTAAGGTCTTGAGTGTTCCTGACTGTGAAGAGATGCTGCTGCTTTACAAAAGAATTTAGATCATTTAGTGAGGATAGCAAATAAATAGCAGATGAAGTTTAATTATAATAAATGCAAGACATTGCAAAGGGGTTATCATAATTTGAATTATAAGTATAATTTTGATTAGATTTTGTTTTGTTTATTTGTTTGTTTTGGAATTTCGTACAAAGCTACTCGAGGGCTATCTGTGCTAGCCGTCCCTAATTTAGCAGTGTAAGACTAAAGGGAAGGCAGCTAGTCATTCCCACCTACTACCAACTCTTGGGCTACTCTTTTACTAACGAATAGTGGGATTGACCGTAACATTATAACGCTCCCACGGCTGGGAGGGGGAGCATGTTTGGCGCGACGCGGATGCAAACCCACGACCCTCAGATTACGATTCGCACGCCTTAACGCGCTTGGCCATGCCGGGCCCATTTTGATTAGAATGACCTTACAAGTATCTTGAAAAATAGAACCTTGGAGTAATGGTTGATCAGTCTCTTAATCCATCCAAGCAGTATGCTGTTACTACTGGTAGGGCAAATAGGATTTCAGACTGTATGAACAGAAATATTGAATACAAGTCCAGAGAGGTTATAATTTCATTGTGTTGGTCATTGATTAAGCCACATTTAGAGTATTGTTTTCGGTCATGGGCTCCTTACTTTAAGAAAGTCATTGAATTGTTGAATATTATGTTATGTTATTCATTATTTTTTAGTGAAATTTGTTTTAAATCAATTATAATTTAACACGCCATGTAACGAATGTGAAGTTTACCAAGTTCTTATATTTCACTCTTATTATCAAAAATTTAAACCAAAATATTCTTCATAAAATTTTCAATTCCTAAAATAAGCAAGTGCAGTTAGCTCTTACGTAACATATTCTCAAAATAAAAGAAATTATAAAGATCATTAAACAACCCATTCTTTTTCTGTTATTACAAAAATGTAAAACTATATCTGTTATCTTTACCTTCCTAACAGTCAATGCTGACTTTTCTTAAATTATTTTCCTGCTTTTAAGAAATGGTCACTTTGTTTACTCTCTTCATAGGCTCACTTTCAAGTCTATCTGTTGAGCATAGCCTCCGTCAGTACAGCGGTAAGTCTACGGATTTACAACGTTAAAATCAGGGGTTCGATTCCCCACGGTAGGCTCAGCAGATTGCCTGATGTAGCTTTGCTTTGTTATAATAAAAAGACACACACAAAAAACACTCGTTGGACAAGACCACCTTAAATACGCTAGTACCGCGGTCTCCAAACTGCAGCCCGCAACTATGGTTTATCCGACCCGCCAACAGTTTATTAAAATAATATATTTTTTTTAAATATTACAAAGACCAAAAATAAAATGTAATTGGGCAAAAGCCTGTTTAGTTGCGATACAACCCGCCAACAGCTCATTAGAGTAATAAAATGATATAATAATATCATTATCGTTTTCTCATTTAATGATGTAAAAATAAAACATAACCGAGCAAAAGCCAATCTAGGTGCGATACATTGCAAAACGCCATATTTCTTGTACTACGTCGTCTCACTTACCGATCCCAGTGCCCTGGAACAAAATGTCTCTTCCCACGTCTGCCCTGTGTTCCTCAGTGCATCAGTGAATGCTGCTGTTAACCTTACGTTCGAGTTTACAGCTATTCCTAGTTTTTATTAACTATTATTATTAAGCAAAATGAAAAGAGAAAAGTTGACTAAATGTGTTGATGGAGTGCGGACTACTTCGTTATCGAACCACGTAACAAAGCATTGTACTTGGTATGCAACCAGACTATCGAAGTGCTAAAAGAATACAACATTCGTGTACGTTACCAAACCAAGGGCATATCAAACTATTCTCAGTTCACAGAAAAGTTACTTTCAGACAAATTTAAAATCTTAAAACGTAACTTATTGTCACACTTTATATTTAAGAGGAAGAAAGTTGGAACCGGTCAGTCAAGCAAGGAAGACCATTTACCACGGTGAATTAATTAAATTGTATATGATTGAAGTTGTCAAAGAGATGTGCCCAGAAAAAAAAACTTATTTAAGACTATTTGCCTTTCGGCGAACACAGTTGTTCGTAGAGTCGAGGACGCTGGAACCAATATTGTGTCTCAAATGAGACAAGACCAAAGAGTTCAAGTGCTCTTCCATCACTATTGAGGGGTCAAAAGAAATGTCCAACACTTCACAATTGCTGTTGTTTTATTCGCGAAGTCAATATCAATTTTGATGTGATTGAAGAATTAGCTTCTGTGCACAATATGCATGGAACAACCACAGATGAAGACATTTTCAAATAAGTCGAAAAATCACTAACTAGGAACAATGTGGAATGGAAACAGCTGAAGTACGTTACAACAGATGGTGATAACAACACGTGTGGTGCAAGAAACAGTTTAATTGAGGAAATTTACGAAGTTGTTGAAAGTGCGGATTGTTCCAGGCCAATAATGTCTCACTACGTTATTCATGTGGAAAATATCTGGCTTTTTCATGTATCATGGAACCTGTACTTTCAACAGTGAACTTCATTCGCTCTCGTGGACTCAACTATTGTCAATTACGTAAAATTTGGCGAAAATATAAGCAATATATCCTGACTTACCCTACACTTCAATTTGATGACCTGAGTGTGGGAAGATTATGTCGCAATTTTTTGAGGTTAGAAATGAGATAAATGAGAGTGAAATTTTCTTAAATAAAGAGAACCGCCCTCAACCATTTCTCACAAACAGTGAGTGGATTTGGAAACTAGCTTTTTTGTGACCATGTACCCTCAATATTAGATTACAAGGCGAAACCGCCATTATATGTGAAGGTGAAAGCATTTCGACAAAAAATAATTATTTTCGAGTCCCAGTTGTTGAACCTGGCATGGCCAATGTTAAGGCACTCGACTCGTAATCTGAGTAACACGGGTTTGCATCCCCATATCACCAAGCATGCTCAAACTTTCAGCCGTGGAGGCGTTATAGTGTGATGGCCAATCACACTATTTGTTTGTTTGTTTGTTTTGGAATTTCGCACAAAGCTACTCAAGAGCTATCTGTGCTAGCCGTCCCTAAGTTAGCAGTGTAAGACTAGAGGGAAGGCAGCTAGTCATCACCACCCACCGCCAACTCTTGGGCTACTCTTTTACAAACGAATAGTGGGATTGACCGTCACATTATAACGCCCCCACGGCTGGAAGGGCGAGCATGTTTGGCGCGACCCTCAACCTTCAGATTACGAAGCGCACGCCTTAACGCGCTAGGCCATGCCAGGCCCATATTTGTACTCAAAATATGCCTGTGAATTGGTGACGTCAATTTAACTTTACCAAGTCAGAGTGCAATGTGATTTTCATGTGAAGAATAAAAATGTTTTTGCCCATTAAAACAATTTAAACACTGTCTTTTCATTTATTCTATAGCACTGTTTATCAGTTGCTGTCCGTAGTCCAACGGCGGTTTGTCGCAACTATTATGTCGGAATGTTGGATTTCACAAAATGAACAAATAAACAACAAAATATATGATTTTATAATTTACTCTGATAGTTTATAGAAGCAGCATACTTGTCCTTGGTTGATAAACTATGCTCTATAAAATCTGAAACGCATAGAAACAATTGCTTTTTTGAGTATCTTTGAGACCCTCGCAATTACAGCGGTAAGACAACGGATTTAAAACGATAAAATGATGGGTTCGATTCTCTTCGGTGGACTCAGCAAGTAGCCCGATGTGGCTTTGATAGAAGAAAACATACACTTAGCATCCTTGAGTATCGTGTTCTCTACCGTGAAATGTTTCAAAATCGGCAATATAAGGTGGTATAAATAGTTGGTAATTTTGACATCAAATTTATAATTTTGTTTTAATTTTGCGCAAAGCTACACGAGGGCTATCTGCACTAGCAGTGTAAGACTAGAGGTAAGGCAGCTAGTTATCACCATCCACCGCCAACTCTTGGGCTACTTTTTAACAACGAATAGTGGGATTGAGCCTTACATTATATAACTCTCACGACTGAAAGGGGGAGCATGTTCAGTGCGACTAGAATTTGAACCCGTGACCCTCAGATTACGAATCAAACGTTTAAACCCACCTGGTCATGCTGGACCCCCACCTCTGTGAAAGGTCGTCCATATAGAGTTAACAAAGAAATCTCTGCCTTCACTACAAAGGAAAACCAAAAGAATAAAATGCACAATAAAAGGATTCGTTAAAACCAATGATCATAAAATCATACAAAACAAAATTCTTTTACAATACAGCTTCAAACAGCTCCAAATAATTCTTTCGACTCTGTAACCACAAACTACATATTCCATCCTCAATTTATGAACAATAAAAAAAACAATAAGAAGTACAAAAAAATTACTCTTTAACAAAGAAACAAGTGTAAAAATATTTTGTAAAGGTACGAGAAAAAACAGTCATATATTAAAATAAGTTGCCTGCTTTTGAAAATGGCATCTTAAAACTACTATGTGTCCCAGCGTTTGCACTTCCATATCTAGTTTGGGTTCTAGTAGCTATCTTCTTCCTTTTATCATTTCCATTCATGATGCATCTCTGAGAAGATCTTGTTAAATCAAAAGATGCTATGGTCCTGCTGGTGGTGTACAGTGTACACATATGGCATGATATATGTTTTATTTCTTGGAATATCCTCTGATGGGACACGTGAAATTTTTTTCTCACTGATGTAACTTTATGTAAAACTTCGCCTTCTCCATGACTGTATGGGTACCAGATCCAGTACTAAATTGGGCAAATGAACTGTTGGCTTGCTGAACGTCGAGGGTTCGGTAGAACTAATACTATTTGTGACTCTTATCAAAACTATTGGTGAGGCAGCAAGTGACAATTTTTAATGTTCCACAGGATTAATCCACGATAAGCTCTTCTAGAACCTTTATTTTATCTGTGTCGTTCAGGATTAATACGGGAGTGTTATTTAGTTTACATTGTGTGAGCATTAAACAAAGTCATTTTTAAATTTCTTTTGAATTGCGTGCAAAACTACATGAGGGCTATCTGCACTGGCTGTCCCTAATTTAGCTGTGTGAGACTACACAAAAGGCAGCTAGTCATCGTAACCCACCGCCAACTCTTGAGCTACTCTTTTACCAATGAATAGTGGAATTGACCGTAATTTTTAAAAGCAAAAGTTATGGCAAATTTACTTAAGTTAATTTTTTGTATGGTTCAACTGTTGTGATTTGACTTGAACCTGCTAAATTTTCCTTGTTGCTTTAAGTCAGTATAGTTACATCATGACGTCTTCTATCACCTTGAATCAGCAATATACATAAACAGCCGACCAAATTAGTGCAATACATTATTGAAAGTGAAAGTAAGGCAAACTTAATAAAAGAGATAGTCGTATAGGTCTAGACCATGCTTGTAAATTTAACTGTAAAGTGTGCACAGTAGTGATTTTTAAAGTGTAATAATCACAGATTGTATCGCAATAACAGAGTATGGAAGAATATTTTGGGTTTTAAAGTAACTGAAATATCTTATGTTATCTTTAGACTAAAAAGAATTATTTAAAGCTTCGGATACAACTGTAATAATCAACAGGGTAATGGAATTGAATTTATCACTGGTTGCATTGTGATAATAGAATAGAGAAGAAGAATTCGTATTCTCAGTTAGATTCTAAATTAACTAAAATATATATGTAGGTAACCGCGTAGATGACAGAGTTATCAAAATTACATAAACAAGTTAAACAATCGCAAAACTTTGTTTTGGAATATTATTTGAAGAGGATGACGTTTTGAGCTAGTGTTCTTCATAAGGTTGTAAGCTGTATGACTTGATGAAGAGCACTATCTCGAAACGTCAATCTCTTTAAATGCTAATACAAAGAAATGAACATTTTTAAACAAGTGTATTATGCACTATCTGTAAACATTTCCAGCCCATACACAGACACAAAAGTAAAAACATGACATCTAGTGATGCATGGTCATATGTAGGATTCAAAGTCATTCATATAAGGCCCACCCTGTAGCAATTGGCGCTGCTAGAAACTCCAATACATTTGAAAATTCAAACAGATTATACCGTATTCAACAACTCTCCATTTCATTGCAAGTTGTGCTAGATAAGGATCGAACTGTAACATACAGGAACTTATCTCAAATTAGCATATTAAAAATAAAGATAGCCAGAAGAGAAAAAACATTTTATTTTAAATGAAAATGAGCGCTTAAAGAAATTCTAATTGGTTATGCATATTTAGTAAATATTAGGTCCTAAAGTTATAATATCTTAATTAGATAAATACTCTGTCTTTTAATTCCTTTCGGGATCAAAGTGTGAAAAGTCAAAATAAAACCTTGCCTATGCTTGTGCCTGCTTACAAGCTGATGTATGCTCATGCATGACCTGTCTGTAGAGCACAATTCCTACTGTCCAAAGATAAAAATCCTTGGATCTTGAGCTTGACCTAAATTTATAGCTGTCCTCCTTGAGATTATCATCAGTTCGTGACTATTATGGAATTTCATCACAATTTCTGTGAAGTTGTTACGTGAAACAGTGCTCTGGTTTAGTGAGAAAGGACTGGCATGCGAGACTGCAGACTGAGGTATCCACACTAGTGATTAAAACAGATTCGATACCATGCATATTGTAGCCTAATATTTTATACCGAGGAGATTCATCAATACAAACAACTTTCCTTTCATGTGACTTTCTTCACATACAAGTTAAGAAAGGAAGAGAATAACTGCAAGGTGATACTTGCTACTGTACTACATGTTCTGTTTACATTCCTAGGCTTTATACCTTACCTTGTACTGGAAAGTTTTAAGAATTTATGCAGAAAACTGTATATGATCGAAAATATTCCAGCATAATCAAATAAAACATTAGGCATGTGAAGTTTACATTTGTTACAGTACGTGATATTGATTACTAATTTTACTTTCTACAGATAAATGGCCTGGCATGGCCAAGCGCGTAAGGCGTGTGAGTCGCAATCCGAGGGTCGCGGGTTCGCGCCCGCGACGCGCTTAACATCCTCGCCCTCCCACCCGTGGGGGTGTATAATGTGACGGTCAATCCCACTATTCGTTGGTAAAAGAGTAGCCCAAGAGTTGGCGGTGGGTGGTGATGACTAGCTGCCTTCCCTCTAGTCTTACACTGCTAACTTAGGGACGGCTAGCACAGACAGCCCTCGAGTAGCTTTGTGCGAAATTCCAAAACAAACAAATTTTACAGATAATTTATTGTCACTTGTTCGTACTTCATTTTTATCCAGCTGAAGCACTTCTGATCAGATCTTGCAAAATACAGGATTAGGTCTGTTTTCCATGTAGGGTGACATAAGTCTAGCCATTATTTTCCATGAAATAAACTGTCTTCAAACGGTTCAGCATGGCCAGGTGGTTAGAGCACTTGATACGTAACTTGACGGTTGCGGGTTCGAATCCCCGTCATATTAAACATGTTCGCTCTTTTAGCTGTGGGAACGTCATAATGTGATGAGGTTTGTGTTATTTTCATGGCATCATGCAAAGTCTGAAGAATTTGCCAAGAGACCATTAGCTACAGCTCAGATTGAGACTCACACCTAAGTGGCCTATAAAATTGGTAAAACGTTTCTTAAACACTTGTAACTACTCTTGCAAGTGTCACAGATTTTGTGCATTTTCACTAAATTCCTCAACTGTGTTACAGAGTTTCCATACTAGCAGCCCCCTAGTGGCTCAGCGGTATGTCTGCGGACTTACACGCTAAAATCCGGGTTTCGATATCCGTGGTGGGCGGAGCACAGATAGCCCATTATGTGGCTTTGTGCTTAATTTCAAAAACAACAAAACCATACTAGCACGTAACACAGGTCAACAGTTTTTGTTGCATTTATATCAAACACTTGGTATTACATAATTTCTTACCCTGATTTCGGATCTGAAGTTAGTTTTTTCCTCAGTGCTTTACTTTTTTTGCAATCAAGGTATTTGAAAATCTCAAAATTTCGTCATAATCACATTGACGTCGTAGTCTATTATGAAAAATATGTGATAAAATGTTATAAAACTCTTTAATATAGCTGGGTAATAAAAAAGAAAATGCAATATAGTATAAATGTATTCAAGTTATTTATATAAATTCAATTTTATATCAAGTTATAATTCAATTTATTTATATACAACTGATTAGTAGATAAGACATTTGCTACTATAAGGAGACAAAGCTCAATTGCAGTCTACTCAGGCATGAATTTCCGCTTGTAGCTCTTGCGTTTGTGGACTGTCTCAGGGCATTCTCGTTTAATGCTCCAGCAGTAATCTGCCATCATATGTTTGTCCCATCTCCCTTTGTAACGTTCTTTCATGGTCTTGAGATCCTGATGGAACCGCTCGCCTTGCTCGTCACTTACAGCTCCTGGGTTCTCAAGGAATCTATCAAGATGACTGTACAGGTAATGGAGTTTGACACTCATGTTACATCCAAGATTGGGAAAAGCTGACAACATATTCGCTACAAGGGTTTTTGTTGTCAGCTTTTTTATTACCGAGAAAGCTTGCCATCACCGCCACAAATGAAAGCCGTGCAGTTCTTTCCTTGTCGTTCATCTTTCTGGCAAATTCTTGATCACACACAAGTGCACGAATCTGTGGTCCATCAAAAACACCTGCCTTGATTTTCTCGAAGGACAAACCAGGGAGCACAGAAAATGTGTTGGAAGCATTCACCGTCAGTATTCAACGCTTTCATAAACTGTTACATCAAGCCCAGCTTGATATGGAGAGGAGGAAATATGATCTTTTCTCGACTGACAATTGGATCGTTGACAATATCTGGCATACCTTCCTTCAGAGTCTCACGTATGGGCCACTCCTTCTGGTTCCAGTGCTTTTCTCGAGCTCGGCTGTCCCACATGCAAAGATAACAGGGGTACTTTGTAAATCCTATTTGTTGACCTAGGAGAAAATTAACCATTTTGAGGTCCACACAAATTGTCCAGTTGTGCTCGTGGTATTTTAGTAGGTCAACCACAGTCTTAATGTCATTATATTCCTCTCGTAAATACACAGAGTGTCCAATTGGAACAGCTGCATAAACATTGCCATTATGAAGTAGAACGCACTTAAACTTTGCTTAGAACAATCTCGAAATAATCGCCAGTCATTTGGATGGTATACTGGCATCCCTAATTCCTGGAGAAGACCTGAGATATTATGACAATAAACAAACATATTCTCCTCTGTGAAAAATGGCACAAAAGCCTGCTCCCAATTTCGGAAGTATGACACTTTTCTTGCATCCTGGAAGCTATCACTTCAGCTGAATTTTTGGAGAGACCCAAATCATTCAACTCTGGCTGGCTAAACTGTTGAGGAGTTAATGACTGCGGGGTCTTTATAAGAAGGATCGCCAGAGGCTAGAGACAAGTGCAACGACAACCTGTGTTATCATAGCTCATGCTGCACTGAAGCTGTCAGATGTACAAGAGCATCGCAGCAGTTGCCGGTTTGCCAATATAGGCATCGTAGGAAACGTATTAATTTGACCACAAACGGCTAGAATGAAAAGCTTAAAATTGCATTAAAACTAGAGCATGTAGAGCTGAACTGTTTTCATATTTGAATTTAGCAGGTCACAAAGGGTAAGAATGAGTAAAAAAATCTTATGGAACTGAGATTTCGAAAAACATTGTTGGCCAGTGTAATCCTTCAATTGTTCTTCCCAGTGTTCTTGAGATACGAGTTTTAAAATTCAAATACTAGTAAACTGGTTAGTGTGTTGATCTGCATCGTAATAGATGAAACAACTTTTTACTTATATCCACTATCCTGAATCAAGACATTCAATTAATTGATAAAGTCTAACAGAACGGCGAGACATTCCACCTATATTTCAATGTATTGCTCCGAGTTGATGCCATATGACCAGTCATACTCTTATTACACTTTGATCCAATGTGCAATAATAACCATGACTCACCTTGAGGATGAAATTTTTGTCATACAGTTAACGTTGTTAGTATCTATAAAGACTGCAACTACAAGCAGTTATTTTGTTTGTATCATGTAGTATCTTCATTCCAGGGCTATAAACATATGACATTTCCTATCTAGTCCTATTTTGCAACTGGGATAGAAATGACCTGGTTACACTATCTGTAAATTTAACTGTAAACTACAAGCCTATCATAAATACATCAGCTTTTGAATTTTCATTTATACATGCTTCAAGGACATAAACGCGTACTTAAACTCCTCAGATAATCTGAAATGCACATCAGGTACAATGAGAAACATAATTGAAATTTCACAACATTCCCTCTACTACCCACCTGAATATACTAGGATATGACTGATTTAAGAGGTAAACATAAATAGCGACTCTAGGTAAATGACGAAAATAAAACAAATAAAAATAATTTGATATTCGAAATGGAACTTTCAGATCAAAAGTATTCCGAAAATCTGGTTTTATTTCCTTATTCATATTTTAAAAGCATCATGTAACATAAATTTTGTTCCTGGATAGTATGTGTTATTTCTTAATTGCTTATGTTGTAACAGTACAGAAAATGGCCATTAATCCCTTCAAATTTTGTTATTGTGACCTGGATAAAGAAATTTAGAAATTAACCTATTTCTTTTGTAAAAACGGGCAAAATTGCACAGTTTCATTTGTATAAGGTCTGAATAAAACAACATATGAATCAAGATTTACATTATTTACACTAAAGTTATACAAAATGTTCAGAAGTGAGTAGTTTTTCGAGATTTGCGACTGTAATGTAAATCACTTTCTCGGATCAGCCTCCAAATATAGTCTCTCATTATGTTTTTGTTACACGTTCCTTGGTAGCGGAGTTCAGAGTCCAGTATATCTTGATGGAAGTGCTCGCATTGCTCCTCTGAGTTTGCTCCCATGTTCTTCTTGAATTTATCAAGATGCTCGTCAGGGATATGGACTTTGAGGAACATTCTGCAGCCCATTTTGCCGTAGTTCTTCACCAGAGCGTCAACCAGTTCCACATAATTTTCGGCCTTGTAATTTCCCAAGAAGCCTCGAACCACTGCGACAAAGCTGCTCCAAGCTTTTTCCTCTTCTTACTGAGCGTTTTGGGAAGTTCTGTGCACTCCAGGATCTTCTTTATTTGTGGTAAGACACCAGCTTTGACCTTTGCCTCAGACAGCTTAGAGAAGAAATCTCGAAGGTACACCTCTGTGCAAATTAATTGAAACAAGATGAAAAATTACGTTTTTTTTAATTTTTTATTTTATTTTTGAGAATCTAAAAATTATTCACAAATTAATACATGATATGACCGCCTTTATTTTTCAGATCATTAATCCGCTTTGGCATCGAGTCCACGAGTTAACTGCAATATTTAATAATTTTTGGATCGCGGTACCACACGTCAATTATGGTCTCAATTAGCTTATCTTTCGCAGTACAGTCTTTTCTCTGGTCTTTCTTTACAAATCGCCAAAAGATTTTCAATAGGATTTAAGTCCGGAGAGTTTCCAGACCAGTCCAGCACTTTTATTCGCGTTGTAGTCATAAAGTTCTTCACAAGTTTCGATGTGTGGCACGGAACCAGATCTTGCTGAAAAATATCAGATCCATCGGGAAATCTCTTTTTAATTCCAGAACGACTCTTCTCTGCAAAATCTCGATGTACTGTGGTCCTCGCAACACACCTTCTAGGAGATGTAAGCCTCCGACGCCATAGTAGCTGAAAAAGCCCCAAAACATTACTTAAAGGGATGTTTTACGAACTGATTGACGTGAGATTCCCGAAGTTTCTTACCTGGAGATCTGCAAACATGCAGACTTATTTGACTCTGTACAAATAAATGAGTCTCCTTACTGAATAACACCTTCCTCCATTGTTCTTGCGTCCAGTTCTTGTATTTCAAACCCAATTGATACCGTTTTCTCTTCATTCAGTTGGTAATAAGTTGTTTTTTTGACTGCTCTCCTTACCTTTCTTACGCAATATTTCACAAAATTTCGTCCTATATCCCCAAAATAGATCGACTGTACTGCAAAACACAGCTAATGACGCCGTTGTGAAAAAATGAGTATTAAAAGAAATCAGCGGGTCCAGCGAGCCTACACTGGCCACCATGCTGAAAATATTGTAAAATAACCATTTGTTTCAATTAATTTGCACAAAAGTGTACTTGAAAGCTAAAAACTCGTTATCAACAGCTGTGACAAATATTTTCATGAGACCCAATTTCATGTGCAATTGTGGGAACAACACCTTCTGGAGGTCCACTAGTGGCTCACACTTGACATTGCGCTTCCCCACAGAGAAGTCAATTTATTGTGGCTAGTGCATCCTATTGTAATGCGCTGTGGTGTCCCTGCTGTCCCAAAGGCAAAGCTAACAAGGAAACTTGGTAAAGCCTCCTTGAAGACCCATCAGGAATTCCACTATTTTGAGGTCTCCGATAACCTCCCAGCCACACGCATCATACTTCAAGGCTTCAAGCAAGGTCTTGATGCTGTTGTATTTCTCTTTGAGGTGCACTGAAAGATATTTAAATTTTAAAAGGTCTAAAATTTGTATAATATGAAATCTTACTATTCAAGCAGGCAAAAATTGTGTCTTATTTTCTGTCTTGATTCCCAACAGGCATGCCGAAATATGCTTTGTTGGCTTCATACATTTTAGCAGATGTTGTCACAGAGTTCTTTTTCGCTCTTGTCTTGATGAATTAGTCACATACATAGCAGAATGCGTTTGGAGAATGTTTGCAGCTTCTTGATATCATCTCTGATAAAATCAGATAGGTCTGTGTGTTCACTTACGCAGCTAGAACTAAACTGAAGTGGTGAGCCCCTGTATGTGTATATTACAATGGAAAATTCTAAAAATTATTGTAAGTTCAAGAGCATTCTCTATCAGCCACTCAGCTTTGAATATACCTTGAATGTTCTAAAAAATAGGTCTTTTCCATTTACTTTAGGCATAAGGCATCGGGAAATAATACTTTCTTCCCAGGAACATGTAAAATATTTTTACATAGTACATTTGTTTGTTTTGGAATTTCGCACAAAGCTACTCGAGGGCTATCTGTGCTAGCCGTCCCTAATTTTGCAGTGTAAGACTAGAGGGAAGGCAGCTAGTCATCACCACCCACCGCCAACTCTTAGGCTACTCTTTTACCAACGAATAGTGGGATTGATTGTCATATTATACACCCCCACGGCTGGGAGGGCGAGCATGTTTAGCGCGACTAGGGCGCGAACCCGCGACCCTCGGATTACGAGTGCACGCCTTAACGCGCTCGGCCATGCCAGGCCGACATAGTACAACTAATGTTTTTGTATGTAAAATAAACTTAACACGTCATTATCAAATGATCAACACAAACACGACAGTTTTATTAACACAATAATTTTATTGGGTACATTTAAACGACATTAGATAACCAGTATATAAACTAAGATGAAAATCATTATTTTACTGCTTTGGAAAACATTTTTAGAGTCAAGCTTCTGAAAATGCATCGAGGAATTATCCTCAAAGGGTATACTTGAGCATCATACAGTTCCTGAGGAGGATCTGAAAAATTGGTTGGTTGATTTGGTGTTTTATGGCACAAAACAGCTAGGCTATCTGTGCCAAACGTCCGGTAAAAAGTTAAAATTAAAGTAAATTTTGTAAAATTCATAAAAGGAATTTAAATTAAAAACAAAGTTAAAAAAACATAAATAGCATAAAACCAAAGTTTACATCTAGTTTACAGCGTTAAGAGAAAATTGACAGTGATAAAAGTTGTAAATGACTTTCTGTAGCATAATTGTCATTATCATAACTTGCCAGGAAAATTAACGGGTATGTTCAAAAATCAGCATCAATTACCTGAAGTTGACCTTTACAGTCCTGATTTCTAGTTATTTAGCGTTATGGCCATTTTCTAATTTCAAATCGAACAAGATGGACTGTGATTCTTAAAAGGGAATCACATTAAAAAGGTCTAATGTATGAATTAAAAAACTTAAATGGCATTAAAAATCAACAGCCTTCAAAAAACTAAAAACATTTCTAAGGTTGACAGTGTCACCATCACCAATAACACTATCTAACGTTATGGATAAACCTTGAGATATAAAAATAAACGTTTAAAATGGTGCCGTCGTTGAGAGTCGTAACGACGGCAAGAAAGTAAAATGTGGCACATTGTAACCTGAGTGTTACACAGGCAATACATTAGTACAACAGTTCCAGATAAAAGAAAACAATGAGTTAAAAAATGTGACTAATGAGTACTCTAGTTAGAACAACTTTCTCTTTCCAATCTTTATGGAAGAAGGATGCCAAAAGCTCAAAATAGGGTTTTATTTGAAAAAGTTTGTTTTCACGTTGCTCACCCTAAATCAACTGCCAGCTGGCACGGAGCCGAGCCTTGAATGAAGAACCATAATCCATGTATGGAACAAGCACAGTGGTGATAGTGCCAAAGCAGATGGAATTAGCTGCGGGGTCGGCGAGCTTGTTTCCGCGAATACCAACGTGGCCTGGTATCCAGAAAAACTGGATAGAAGTACATGTTAAAGAGAAATGGGCCAGTCGGTTTTGAATATCAGCGAGAACAGGGTGTGAGCCAAAGTGAAGCGATTCCAAAGCCAGTAGAGAACTAAGTGAATCAGTGTAAATAGTGCAATTTGAGTACAGTTTAGCTTCTATGTGATCCAGGGCAAATGAAATGGCATACTGTTCAGCAGTGAACACAGAAGGTGTAGAGGGGATTCTGCGTGCAACCACCAAACTGTAACAAACCATAGCAGAACCCACAGAATCACCTGATTTCAAACCATCTGTATAAATAAGAATGGAAAGATGGTTCGAAAGATGTTCAGCAAATGACAAACAGTATTTCCAATCGGGAGTGTCTGCTTTTCTCAGATGACTAAAAGAAAGGTCACATCTGGGGATTGTAATAAGCAATGATTGGATGCATTAAGCAGTGGATACAGAAATGTTATCTCATGAGAGACCCAATTCATACAAGTGTGCCTGGATACGAAGGCCAAAAGGAGCAAATGGCAGATGGTTTATTTTGAAAATGTATGGCCAACTGAAGAAGGAAAACACAATCCCATGTGGGATGTTTTTGGTAAGAAGTTTCAAAGCATGTAATAAAGACAGTTGCAAACGGCAGAGGTGCAAAAAGGTTCATAAGACTATGTATAAGCTCTAAATTGGGGAAGTGCAGAAAGCCCCAGTGCAGAGCCAAAGTTCTTGATGACGAGTGGAGTCCAGCATCTTTAAGGCCGAGGTTCTAGCAGAGCCATAGACCAGTGATCCATAGTCCAGTTTCAGTTGAATAAGAGCAAAATATATCTTTAGCATAGAACATTGATCCACTCCCAAAGTGGTGAAAGGGAGAATACTGAGGATATTCAGTGCTCTTGTACATTTGACCCGTAGCTACTTTATGTGTGGTATAAAGGTCAGCTTACAGGCAAATATAAGCCCCAAGAATTTTGTCTCAGGGACTACAGGAAACAGAACTTCATCAATATGGAGTTGAGGATCAGGGTGAATACCCCATTGGTGGCAAAAGTGCATGCAAATGGTTTTCAAGAGAAGTTAAATCTGTTTGCTGTGGTCCTCTTCAGTAAACGATTGAGGCCAGTCTATAGCTGCTGCTCAATAACCTCATGTTCAATAACTGACATGAGATGTGAAAGTCGTCGACATAGAGCCCATTTGCAACAGCGAGAGGGATTTGTTCAGTGATGGCACTAATGTTTATGCTGAAAAGTGTGACATTCAAAATACAGCCCTGAGGGAAAGTATCGAACCCACACCAACTTGGAATTTCACGTCCATTAAAAAATGAGCAAATGGCCACGTAACCCATATATATATATTTATATATAGAGAGGTCTCGCAAAATGACGAATCTCCACGTTGTATCATAAGCCTTCTCAATGTCAAAGAGTATTGATACAAGATGTTTGAGAAAGATTTCTCTGATTGACGTTTCAAGTCAAATCGGTTGGTCCATGGTGGAGCACTGTCATCGGAACTCAAACTGAGTTGGAAGGGGAGATTGTTTGATTTGAGATACCAAACAAGACGAGTATTAACCATCTTCTCTAAGGTCTAACAGGTACAGCATATGAAAGCAATTATACGGTACTTTAAAGGGATCTTGGGATCCTTCCAAGGCTTAGAGAAAGGTAGGACAATAGCTTGGCGCCAGGCATCAGGAAAAACATTTTCTTGCAAGATTCAGTTAAAACAATTAGACGAAAAAAAGCAAGAAAAGCAGGAGATAGATGGTGCAGCATGTCAGTGTACATCATCAGGTCTAACCCATGTACTGTCAGATTGATGAATGGCCAGTTCGAGTTCCACCAGTGTAGATGGACAATTATAGTCAGAGACAATCAGTTAAAAACGAAAGAGGTGATCGCTCTGCACGAGCCTTGATGGCTAAGAAGGTGGAGGAAGAGGCATAAGTGCTAGATACCCAACAAAACCTTTTGTAGAGAGTATCGGCAATGCTCTGTGTATCAGCTACTTCCTAGCCATCAGAGAGCAAGATTGAGAGGGGAAGAGAATTATATTGCCCACTGGTCTTTCGAACCAGGTCCCATATGACTTTGAAACTGGTGGTAGAATATGTGCTGTTTGTAAGTTTAATCCAAGATTTCTTCTGGCTTTGACGTCTTATCCACTGAGCCGTCTATTGATGACTAACAGACGAAGGTAGGATCAAGTTCTGAAAGAGTAGTGAAAGTGGACGTTTGTTTGATCCAGCTTTACAAAAGAGCATGCGGGTTGGGTGACATCGACCATGGCCAGTCTCTCTCAAAATTATAGGAAAATGATCATTACCTCTTGGATTATTATCAAGCCTCCATGAAAGAAATGATAGAATAGTGAAGGGGAGCAAATTGAGAGATCTATAGCAGTAAAGGATTGACTAAGTGCATGAAAATAAGTAGGACTGCTGCTAAAAAGAGAAAGGTTATGACCAGAGAGCATACGCTCTACAGAGCGACCCCTCACATTAATATCAACACTTTTCCAGAAGGGATGATGTCCATTAAAGTCACCCAGCATTAAAATGGGTGATGGAAACTGTTTAATGACAGCATCAAGGTCTGATTGATCTGATTGAGAGAACAAACACTGATGGTATGACCCAAAGAAATATGGATGGCTACTGCCTCCAAGGATGTGTCGAGTGGTAAAGACAAGGCTCGCACACGCTGATCAACCAACAGTGCCACCCCTCCATGCATTCATCCATCACACAGCCTGTCATTTCTGTACAAAGAAAATCGCTGAAAGGTTACTGTATCAGTAGGTTTCAGAAATGTTTCCTGCAAGGACAGACATACAGGATTGTAAAAAGCAATCAGTGTTTTGATGTTATCCAGATTAGAATGTAAACCTCGACAGTTCCATTGTATCAAAGTGGCCATTTTTATTTGTGTATGCGAATTGTGTGGAGAACCCTTTTGTTTACGATCACATCTTTTTACTTACTGTGCTTATTCAAGGGAGGTCTATTAACCTCCATGGATCCTGCCCTGGGTCGATTGGGCAGGTCTTTGCTGTTGGAATGGGATTCCAGTGACTGAAGATGCAAACAAATGATTGTTTTCCATCTTGGGGTGGGAGAAGATGTGTACAGGGAAATGCCTGTACCCAGTACCAAAGGAGATGGGTTTGTTAAAATGTATGTAAGGGACCAAGATGGGTGTTGATGTTGATTCATCAACTTTTTAACCATGGAGGTCAAAAGACTTTTCATTTGTTTTGAGAACGACTCTTTTGGAGTCACAAAGAGATCTATCTGCACTCCCACTGTAGTTGTGGAACGAAGAGCAGCAGCATACATCTGAGATGAAGTGGTGGACAGCAACTTTCAAGCCTCAGTATAAGTTATGTTATGAAACGTTTTCAAATAGTGGACCTCTTTTTCTTCCAACTATTCAGAGCAAGAACGAAAGTAGGATGGGTGATAGTCATTGCAATTGACGCTATGATGATCTGTTTCACATTCATAAGCATCATTGTCCTTGCCACTGCAACAAGCACACGTCAAGAAACCAGGACATGACGTCTTTGAGTGACCAAACTGTTGACACTGGAAACATCGAACAGGGTTTGGAATGTATGGCCATACCCTGCAATTGAGATAACCTGCCTTGATGGTGGCAGGTGGATGTGATGATGTAAATGGGAGAACAAGAATATTGGTTGGCATTGTAATTTTATCTTCTCACTGCAGAAACTCCTTGAGTGGAGAAACCAGCGAGAATCTTCGACTCAGGGATGTTCTTCAAATCCCTCTCAACAAAATCTCCTCAAGATGAATTCAAAGTAGCATGAGGTGTAACCTTAAAAGGTACATCTCTAATCGCCTTTGAATGTAAGAGGAGTTCACTGTGTTGAAATGTCGATGTTTCCACCAATATGTCACCAGGTCAAATCTTCTTTACTGACTTTGGAAAGCTAGCAAGTCCCTCTAGTCTCTTCTGAATAAAAAGGGAGACATTTGCATGAAAGGTTTGTTTGAAAGAGAATGTAGTATAAGAAAATGAGGTACAACAGGTGTTAAAGATGTTGAAGATTGCTGCTCAAAACATGGTCGTTTACCTATGGACTGTTTTTACACTATTTTTTAAAAATTTTATTTGAAGGGTTCATAATTAAAAAAGGATTATTTCAGTGCCCACTGACCCCTCACACCATGGATCCCTATGAGGGGACACTACAGCAACACCAGGGTTTTGTGAGAATTATACTCAAACACCAGCATCAGATATAATGTCCACATCACCTGTCGAGAACATCCAACACTGGAACTTTGTTTACCCTAAGTGGACTAGCCGACTGACCCAAGGGGGCCACTCAAAGACTGCCATCAACAAGAATTCAAGGACAAAGTGGTGTGTTAGGGTTAGACCCCTCAACCACCAGGATCCTCTCCTCCCCTTCATGAGTCACCACCAGCAAACAAGTGGGTGGGTGTTAGATCCCAGAGGAGGTAAACTGAAAGATCAGAACGTTCCCTGGGAGGTCCCCTCATCATAACAGAAATACACACTGAGGGAGTTTCTGAAAAGCACTGGAGGGATTTTCTATAAACCTAAATTCATCAGTTGTACAAGCAAAGAGTTTGTGTAGCATCCTGAGGATTCCAGTTTTGAGATTTACTACACATACCATCATGCTATTGTTCAGAAGCATACCTCTACATTCACATCTTGCTTGTTCTAATTTGGAAATATGAAAATTTTATTCATTGAATATGATGGTGACTTCACTCAGAATGCCTGAGAAGGGTAGTATCCACCAGAATCCTTGGATCTCCTGCATCAACCAGAAATTCAGTGGTACATCCCAAGTACCACCTCATCCTGAAAAACTGGGCTGGTTGCCACACCCTTCAATACAATCTGGCACTAATAGACTTTCCTTTATGCATATGTCCAGACTGAACTGCCCAACAATAATTCTCTCGCGTGTTAAAAAAAAGCATGCAAAAGTAATTGAAGTAATTTATATATAATTACATACATACATATGTAAATGAGCTTGCATTTTTAATAGCTCTCTTGGCCAGATTTTGTTTTAAGGATGTGGGAAACAAGTCTTAGTAATTGTTAAAGAAAATTTCAGCAACATTTGTTTGCACATAATCATGTTTATCAAATAATTTTTTGTGGTATTTACTAGTAAAATTGATTTCCCAAAAAATGACTGGAAATATATGATTAATTCTGAATCTTCTGAATGTGACATAGTTTGTTAAAAACAGACTAGATACAGTGTAAAAATACAACGAAAAAAGTCATTTATTTACAACAGTGCATGTATATTGTCTTGCCTGAGCCAAAAAATTAAAAACTATTAAGTTTGTTTGTTTTGAATTTTGTGCAAAGAAACACGACGGCTATCTGAGCTAGCTATTCCTAATTTAGCAGTGTAAGACAAGAGTGAAGGCAGCTAGTCATCACCACCAACCTCCAACTCTTGGGCTACTCTTTCACCAACAAATAGTGGGATTGATAATCACATTATAACACTCCCACAGCTGAAAGGATGAGTATGTTTGGTGTGATGGGGATTCAAACCCACAGCCCTCAGATTATGAATTGAGTGAAGCTATTAAGTCTACCAGAGCTTATTCCAGATCAAGATAAAATAATGTTGAATACATCAAACTAGAACAAATTTCTTTCTCAGGCCAATCTGTGCCTTCCATGAGATTGTTGGTTATTCCCACTGATCATAAGGAAGGTTTAAACTTAATGAACATCATCCAACCTGCCATAAAAAAGTTCACTATATAATCTCATACATACACACACACTTTCACAAAAACCTTTCCCATAGGAAAATAAAGGTGGGATCTCAGATGTGAATGACGGAAAAATAAGACAGTGAAAGCAAACATAAATTACTTTTCTTGACCAACTTATTTGAAAACTGTATAGTATGTGTACATCCAAATAAATTACAATTATTTAAAATTTCTATATTAAAAGAACAGAATAAAAAACAGGTTGCACAACTGTATTCTATAATCTTTAAATTTTATCTAAAATTCTTGAATACAAAATTATCTAAAACACATAATTTACATTCAAAACTTTAACTAAATTTTGTATGCTTGTAAAATATGATAAAAATGAATTAGGGCTAAGTTTCAATCAGCACAAAAACATTATAATGTTATTCAAATTTTATCATTAAACTTTCCCTTTAGCTCCTAATAGAGGAGATAGCACTTGTTTTATAGTTTTAATACTGCAGGATTGATCATTTACAGCTATTATAAATTTTATAAAAGTTTTATGTTTAAATGATGTTATTGAAAATTTTGTAATGTTTCACATCAAGTGTGTAATGACAATCTACTAATTTTAAATTTACCCTCTGATATGGTTAATGGAACACTAAGTTATGTGTTTTCAAAGTTAGTGGAATTCGCTTTAACATGGATACATCATTTTATGAATGGAGATTTTTTATGAAGTGAATAAAACCAGTAATTTTTTTTTATTTTTCGCATGTATTATGTTCATAAATTTTGAGTTAGGAAAATAAAGCAGGTTTTATTGAGGAAAGTATAGTTATTGTAAACAGCAAAGAAACTAAATTTTTTATAGAATTCACAATTTAATTCATAATGTTGCTTTTTCAATTAAAGTAATTTTAAAATCAACACTACATTTCTGAAGTGTTCATTGCAGTACCATTTAAAAGATAACATGTTTATTTTGATTATTTTTGTGATCTCTTTCATTTAACATTTGGATTAACTCATCTTATGGTCCTGTAAATTATTTAACCTTTTCCATGGTTATACTTTTGAGTACTTTTGTTATTTTCTAAGTCCATATTTGTATTATTAATTAAACTCATTCTTTCAGCTCTTATTGACACTATACTATTTTTTTCAGTTGATTCATGTATTACTTGCATGAAACTAACCAGTAATATAACTGTTTGCAGCTGCATTATTTTATAATTATCTTGGCTAAAATTCAAGTAGTATTTGACATGAGCTAAAATCAATGATTCAAATAGATGCCCACCATACACGTAATTTCAGCTCCAAGCAGCAAAGCCCCATTTTACATTTTCTAGCTGGTCCATCATAAACATATTAACTACTTCATTCAGAAACTACAGAAACTTCATTCATAAATAGCTTATTTTTAAAAGTAATTTGTAATCACAAAGGAAATTAAGTTACTTTTGCTAATTCAATCTGCCAATTGAAGCTAAGATTTTGCTGTAGTACTTACAAGTTTAGGCAGTAAATTTAATTCTAATGAAATAAGTGTTAACACATAGAAAAATTTTATTCAAGGATGAATGGAGAACAGATGTGAAATATATTCAACTTTTGAAAGTAGTGAAACTTTCTCAAGAGAATGACAAACCTTATTTTTTCAGTAAAACTTGCATATTTCTTCTATTAGCTTATCTGTACTTTAACTCTATTAGTTATTTCTGTGAAATTCATTATGAATAATCTATTGTTTTCAGATTTTCAGTACAAATATATATACGTTTTCTAATAATTACCTGTTACCAGGAACCTTACCACAGTTGAACAAAAATATTTTCTAACCAACAGATCTAACTTTGTTATTGATGTAAATAACAGATATTAATCTTTGATCTATCAAACAATTACAAAATATTCACAGTATGTGGTTTAATTTTATTTAATTAGAATTCAGTTAAAATGTTGAGAATTTTCATAAAAAACAAGCAAATTCATCAAAAGATTGAAAATCTTAGTCAAATTTACAATTAAAATCAATTTGTGACAACATTTAAAAAAAAAAATTATATTCTGCTGCTTAGCCCTGTTTGTGGAGATACATTCTTGATAAGTGGCCTTATAACATTGAAATCTGGATGATTTTTATCCCTCAGGAGCTTGAAGATTACAGACTCACTAGTGGAAACAAAGCATCCATACTGACGCAATCTCTGTGAGTTAGAAAAAAATAATCGTTGAAACATTTCTTTCAACTATGTGAATAACTGTACAAAATATAGCTCATGAATTACAATAAAATATAATTATAATAACAATTTGGGTTTTAATACCAGTGGTGACCAGATGATAGATAGCTTTGCACTTATCAAACAAAACAGGATAGAAAGTTTTCCCTTTTGCATCTTTAAGATATTTAGCACAACATTTAGTAACTGCTCTGAATGTGGTTGAAAATTGTTCATTGTTCGATTACAAGAAAAAATAAAAACGGAGCAGCCCTACCAGTTTGATGTTATTTCAAAGCTGAGCATTAGATGCAGTTGTCTATTATTCCAACAACAGTTAAGTGACACTAGTCAGAAATTTCACCTTTGGTTTTACTATTTAACTAAGTTAATGTTTCATTTTGCACAAAGCTACTAAAGGGCTTTCTGTGCTAGCCATCCCTAATTTAGTAGTGTAAGACTAGAGAGAAGGCAGCTAGTCATCACCACCTACTGCCAACTCTTGGGCTGCTTTTACCAACAAATAGTGGGATTGATCGTAACATTATAATGCCCCCACGGCTGAAACAGCAAGCATGTTTGGGGATGCAAACCCGCGACCCTCAGATTACGAGTTGCACATCTTAACACACTTGGTCATGCTGGGCCTCTTACTCGAGAAATTTCTTATAAATCTTCCTAAGAATTATTATGGCTTTACACAACATTATTGTCAGAGAAGTTGCTATACATTTACCTCAAAGGCTAAAAGTCGGTCCTCTTGACTTCTAGATGAAGTGGCATCTGCTACAATGTGGACTTGTATATTCTTAGCCCTTAAATCTAAGGCTGTTTGTTCTATACAGACATGTGCCTACAGAAAATATCAATGTTTTAATTTTTAGAATTTAAAAATAAAAACTATGAAATCAGATTAAGAAACTTGTTGTATGATCCTATAGTAATTAACAATAAATATACAATTTGTTTTTTTGCACAAAAATGTAAAACTATTTCGTGCCAGATAAAAAATAAACTTGTTAAACCTGGTACCTAAGCCTGAAGGAACATAATTTAGGAATTATTTTCAAGTCAACAATTTTTGTTTATATACAAAAAAAAATTCTCCATTCAATATCAGTAATTCTATCTTTTTATTAAAACAGGGAGTGGGGAATTTTTATAAGAAGCTGGCAGAAAAATATATATCAAAATCTGTTTGAAGAAAAAGCATTCAAATCTAATTTGTAAATGTTAAATTTTGTTACAAGACATGTGATTATATCCATATAACAAGAAACTGTTAAGACTACAAAACTATAGTAAGAACAAAATAACATATTCACCAATTGAAACTGGTGTTTATTAGACAACACCGTAATAGATAATTTCACCTTTTGTTTCAAGTCTTCCCCATTCAAATTTAAACATTAGTATGAACAGAGGATTATTGGTCACTGAAGTTTTATATTTATAACATTTTGATGTTTGTGCCCTCTGTGTGAATTTGTTGAACAGGTCAACCGATTTTACTTATCATCTCAAGTAATATTCACATATTTTCTCTTATTTATCTGTTTTTATAATAATAATTATTATTAATTTTCTCTAACTCTATTTATTAATACTAAACTTCACATTTTATCATTATTTATTTGAAATTTCATTTGATAATTTTGGCAAGTGGCCAGCTTGCATCAAAATACAGGGTGGTCGCTAGAAAAGCGGAAAATTTGAGGGTCAGATGAGATCATGAATAAAATGCGTGCTTACTCATTTCTATTTTGATTTCTTTACATCATGAATAAAATGCATGATTTTAATATCATAAAATGCATTTTGAGCATCTATGAGTGTAATATAACAAATGTCTTTAAAAAACTTTGCAAAAGTTATTCTTTGTAAAATAAATAGCTGTTTGACAAATTTTCCGCTTTTCTAGCGACCACCCTGTACATCATTGGTTGGTAAAACTATACTTTTTGGAATACAGTATTTACCCAGATTTAAAGGTCATTCTTTCTTACTTAAAATACAAGTTAATAGCTGGATGTAATTCACATTATGTATTTATGCAATTAAATAAGGTTCAGTGCTAAAGCCTCAACATGTCATTATAGTCTCTATCACCATATTTGGTCATGTTGTATAATAATCCTGTAGTGTAGTTTCTATTGGAAAAGGCTCTGTCATAAAGTGTCAGATATATAACTGTTTAGTGTAAGTGTTATTATCAATCAATTGATTTTGTAATTCACTGATATCAAGGTTACTGCATGCAAGAAACTTTTGCTTTTGATTTTTGTATTTGCAAATTTTCACCTGTTACAAAATGTTGCACCTTGATTACTATGACTGGAGTACAGTTGTTGAAGGTATCTTTTTGGAAGCTCCTGATACCCCAAGTTAATACTTATACTTTTCAATTTAATTAAAATATCCATCTAGGAAATTCTAAATCTTCAGTCTGAACACATTTTTATGATTTGTGTATATTAATTTTTTTTATTAGAAACTGATGAATACCCTTTCTGCAAGCGAAATTTTCATGGCAACTGTCAAAAGAGTATTTCTGATTCATGTCATTCCACTGCAACTGTGGTTGTCAAATAACTAGATTTGCATAAAATAAATAATATACAAAGTATTACATCCTATGTAGGCTTACTGGCAAGTTCTTGTTTTTTTTTAATATGGATGTTGATATGAATATCTCTTATGCCTATTACACTTTAGACAATTCTCAGTGTTAAAAAATTTAACCTTTATTTACCTCTATCCCAAACAAAATTACAGCTTCTACTCCTTCTGAGCAACATTTGTTGGCTAAAGCATTTTCTACTTCTGGAATAAGCATACTAAATTTAGTTTTGGGAAAAATACCAACAGCATGAGCAACATCCAATTCTGGAATAGTTGATCCTAAGCCTTCTGGATACTGTGAAAAATAATAGAAGTTTGAATCAATAAGAAAAAAACAAAAAACTGACTTCTGAAATGCAAAGAAATAGAAAATATTTAAATTGTTAAAACTAAAAGTTTTGATCACTCTTCTTAAACATTAACCAAAAGAATACAAACTTCAACTCTTTCACCACCATGGGTATATGTCTCCTCCCCTTTAGAGCACTGTAATGTGAGTTTGGAATTTCACACTATAAAGCAAAGGTATTATTTTCAAATTTCATGTTGTTTGCCAGCTTTGAGTTGTTGTTTTGAAAGCTACACAATGGGCTATCTGTGTTCTGCCAGCCACAGATATCAAAATCTGGTTTTTAAGAGTTGTAAGTCTGTATACACACCACTGGGTGGCTCACATTAGAGTTTCAAATAAATAATCAAATATTAAAACGTCTTTGTTTTTATTATACATCTAAATATAAACCTGGTACTAGGAGAGGTTTTGTTTATGATTGTATCAGTAAGAAAGAGAGAATATATACATTATATTAACAATATTTTAAAGTGTCATTGGTTTGTTACATTACTATACAATACACTACAAAAAGATTAAGGGTTCTATACTTGAAGGAGGAAAATAACTTACAAAAGTGTAATAAAATGCAACTTAACAGACATCAAGGATAACACCTTATGACCTGACCTCAGGAAAGGTCAAGTTTTTGTACAAAACTAATATTTCTTCAGTCAATATAATAATAAAACATCCATAAAGAACTCCTTATATTTTGTGTAATTAAAATGTTTTTCTTTCTTTTCACCTAAAAAATAAATTCTCATTTAATTCTTTTGAATTTGTAACTTCTTATGGTAATTACAAGAACATTATAACTTTTCATAATAGTTAGACCTTTGTAAGTCTTAAATTTACAACAACTTATCCAATGCCCTTAGAATTACAAACATTTAAATATATACCAATTCCCTTAATAACCACAATAAGAGGTATGCATTTTCAATGCATACATTTATCACACATTATAAGTTTTCGAAATATTATTAGTGTACATCTTTTATCACCAGCACTTAACATTTCTACTAAGTTGTTTTTGTCACTTCTTTGTTACATGAATACTGAACATTTTGTAACTCCAGCTTACAACTACTTTTCAAAATTAATAGCCTGATTAAAATGTTGAATTGGAAAATATTTTGTTTATAATACCTTCTTATGGAAATTTCAAAACACTAAATATGAAAATCTCTAGAAGAGTGAATTACTAAATTCAACTTTGGAAAACTATAAAATTATATATACATTTCATGTATAAGAACTGAAACTTACAGTATAAGATAAGAGTAACACACTTCTTAAAGATTAAACAGAATTTTGTATTAGCATGCTTTTGGACTAATGTTTTACATAACACATAGATCTTATATCATATTTCTTAATAAAGGTATTAGCTTCACTGAAGACAAGTATCACTTTAATTTTGTAGAAAAAAATTTAAATGTATTATAAGAGCTTCAGTATCATTAGCATAACATTTAGAAAGATTTTTGTAAATCACTTACCTGTTCAGTAACAATAAGTGGAATGTTTAAGATCTTCGATGTCTCCACCTGCAAAAATGTTATATAACTATCATTTCTGGTTAATATTGGATTTCTGAATGATAAATAAAATGGTGTCTGTATTTTTTTTCTTTAAAAATAAAACGTGTTTTAATACTTTAGCATATTAAGGTCAGTGACAAACCACAAAGATTTTAATTATCTTTTGTAAATCAAATATTTCAATAATATTGTTAGAATATTGAGTAATACCTTCAACATCAACAATTAAACTTTCAGGAATCATCATATATGAAGGGGTAAAAAAGCAGTTAGGCTACAGACTGCACAATATTAAACTAAAACATGAAATTCTATATAGCAACAAAGATTTTACACGAACAATATAAATAAGTGTAAGTAGTACATGATGAATGCTTCAGTACTTAAAGCCATGCCATTAATAAAGAAAAAACATAAAATATTTAAACTTGACTCTACAATATACATCTTTTATAATTGTGGTACTGTCCTGTAAGTAATATAGCAGCTTGCTAGAGAAACATAATATGAAAAATGTTGGGGTGACAGAAAGTCCAGTAAGGTAAGGGCATAAAATTTGCAAACTAAATCATCAAAATCAAAACAAAATGTAGCTATTTTTCTACTTAACAAACATTTAAAATAATTCAAGTAGCACACATCATAATTAAAGAAACAATTCCACGAGCTCATAACTGCATCTGGGAAACAAGTTTGTCAAAAAGAAACAACCTGAATTTAAGCTTCCAAAACTTATTGCTTTTATTATTATTTTCCATTTCCATTGCATCTCCATTGTAAAAATGTATGACATTTCCATATCTCAAACTTACAACAATTTTCCCCAATGCTCTCAGATTTCAAAAACAAAACAAAACATATACTTCAATCTTATCAATGCCCTTAACAGCCTTGAATACTTCACTTCAATCATCCCTGACCTCTCCATTCCAAGAAAGAACAAGACATCCCTCATATGAAGACTCATCCATATGAGGAAACTTCTTGTTGAATGTTTTCCAAACTCTATCCATGAATTCATAATTTTTTTCTAATACTTCAAATGAGGAGTAACTAGAAAGTTACAGTGAGTCTATGGCCTCTTTAGACTTGTAGATAATTCTTACATATAAACTTTAGGGTATCCTTATTTTTGAAGGTTTGATTTACATCTCTTACCCTTTTCATTTTGTTCCAATATATGATTAAGCAATTAACACCAAACTTTATCCATATTAAATAACATTTAGGGGTTGTTGCCTCAAATGTTCTAGAATGTCATGGGCTGTAGGTAGAAAAAAAAAAAAGATTGTGACAATTGCACTTTGGTTGCTTAAATCTAACTTAGGACATAGTTCACTGGTCCTGATGTTAATTTTGCTCCTATCAATGGTCTTAACTTCCAACAATACCTTGTTAAGTGTAAAAAGATGAATTCTGCTCTTTCAAAATCTGCTTCTGAAATTTTCTGGGCAACCATGGTATATCAATAAGAAACTCCTTAGTTTCACATTTTTTGCTACAATTGTATTCATGGAGACAAATAAGCAATAGTAAAGGCATTAATTGGACTGAAGGCATGGAAAAACATCCAAAATACATTCAGCAGAATATTATGCAGTCTGAGAATGTGCCAACTGAAGATTTATCAAAAAAACCCACAAAAAAAAGAGACTTCATCAGGTGCTTGAAATTCTATCTGGATTTATGAATAATGATTGAGTCATGAAGCTCAAAGAGAACTCTGGGGAGGTACTGCAAACAATTAGACATTTGAACATGCAATTATAACAACTGGTAGAAATGCTGCCCTATACGTGGTTCTTTGTGTTAGTAATTACTAAACATATTATTCATACCTTATAGAAAAATTCTGAAAAAATACTGCAAGTTATAAATGGTTGGATTATGCTTTAGAGTCGTATGCAACTCATTGCATTAAAATGATTCAATGTATAGAGCTCACAATTTTCATAAATTTTACTAATATAAACTATAATTTTTATATATTAAAAAGTGATACTGTTTAATTAAAAAAACAATATATATATTTTTTAAAAAATCCAGTTTCTAAGTAATACATTTAAAACTTACACAAATAAAGTTATAATCAATCCCTCACAAATAGTCCTAGTGAGTGTCATGTTCTTGTTGTGTTCTATAATAAAGAAATGACTGTTGAACATCTTAAATACTCCAGAAGCAAAAATTATGTTTTTTTATGCTGCGATTCAAAAGATGGCACAAAAATTTTGGTTATATGCAGATACTTATTTCCTCTCTATGTCGTTTACAGTAAGAACAGAAATAATTCCTCCTTCAAGTTGTGGAAGATAAAATAAAAGTTTCTTAACAGCAAAAAGGGAAAATAACATTTTAAAAGTGATTAACCACTCAAAAAAACACAATTATGTAATTACACTATTATATATGCAAAAAATATGATAATCTACTTTAAATAAATCATTTATAATACATAGTAAATATGTTTTATAGTATACAGACTAGAACTTCTAATTCACTGAGCAACTTTAAAATATGGTCCAGAATGATAGAAGTTTAATATTTAATGTTCTTTTTTGTACATTGGAACATCATTATGGTGTGAGAGCTTTAGAATTTTTAACCTAAATTTGCACTTGTAAAAAATACACAACAAAACCAGTTGTAAATGTGTCAACTGCTTGTTTGTCATCTAGGAAGACCAGACCCTGTTGGCCTGGAAGATTGTTACTCTGCCTTTAAAAAAAAAGAGAAAAAAAGATATGTACCTCTTCTACAATTTTTATGTGCTTCAGTCCAGCAACAAGTAAATGTGTGTTGAACTTGTGAAGGCTAAAGTGGGCATTAATAATAATAAAAGTGATTTAAGTGATGTAGCACACATACTCCAAGATTTAAGTGATGTAGCCTACACAACCCATGATTTAAGTGATGTAGCCTACACAACCCATGATTTAAGTGATGCAACCTACACAGCCCATGATTTAAGTGATGAACTTGTGAAGACTAAAGTGGGCATTAATAATAATAAAAGTGATTTAAGTGATGTAGCACACATACTCCAAGATTTAAGTGATGTAGCCTACACAACCCATGATTTAAGTGATGTAGCCTACACAACCCATGATTTAAGTGATGCAACCTACACAACCCATGATTTAAGTGATGAACTTGTGAAGACTAAAGTGGGCATTAATAATAATAAAAGTGATTTAAGTGATGTAGCACACATACTCCAAGATTTAAGTGATGTAGCCTACACAACCCATGATTTAAGTGATGTAGCCTACACAACCCATGATTTAAGTGATGCAACCTACACAACCCATGATTTAAGTGATGAACTTGTGAAGGCTAAAGTGGGCATTAATAATAATAGTAATTTAAGTGATGTAGCCTACACAACCCATGATTTAAGTGATGCAGCCTACACAACCCATGATTTAAGTGATGCAGCCTACACAACCCATGATTTAAGTGATGCAGCCTACACAGCCTATGATTTAAGTGATGCAGCCTACACAACCCATGATTATCCTCCTCTTAATTCTTCAATAACATGAACAACTTGATCTAGAATATTGAAACAGTTTCTCAGTAAAGTTCTGAAAACCCTAAACCTAATTTACTGTATAACTCTCAAACTTTCTTTACTACAATAAACCCTCAAGAAATACTACCTACATTTTCAGGAATCCTCAACTCATAGTGCCTCAAACTCTAAGAAACAAACAATTTCAATGTTAAGAGCCATAAATTGACATCAAAAAACCTTTATTTCTGTTCTCAGTTTCTTAAGCTTTTCACATATTTTCCCCATTTTCAACCAACTTTAAAGACAGACTCCCATTTACCCCTCAGAAAACAAACTTAAATATTAACTTCTTTTCTGATCTTCCTAAGCTTATTAATTATTTTATTAAAAGTCCTACTTTTTTGGATAGTGACACATGATGACCTTTCATATTATATTCCTTAAAAATTAATATTAAACTTAAGTATTTTATCATGGAACTGATGGTTAAATTGGAATTGTTTAATGAATAAAATGCGACTACTAGGATTTTGATCTGGGTCCTTCTTGTTTATAATTTGTTAATGATTTGGATCACTACATCAAACATTAATATTCCTCATATGATAAAAGAAAAATATTAAAAGCTGATCCTGTGAAGATTTTTTTTTATTTCAGTGGGGAATTTGAAGGACTTTATGGTTCATCTAAAATGTTGAAAATAAATTTCATAATGAAAAAGTGATAACTTATGTTACAAAAATGTACAGGACTTTCATGTGGTAAGCATGTGCAAAATGGTGTTTTGGGAAAAATGTTTAGATATTATAACTGCTAAACCTCAAATAAAGTGTTTAGTTGTAGTGAAAAAGAACCATCAGTTCTTCATGTATGTAATATCAATTTAAAGAAAACCTGAATTTAAAAGTAATTGTTACTTTTTATGCACATTTTCTCATAAAGCCTTACATGATTTTGTGTTGTGCAACTTAGCATTTTCTCCAATGTTTTGGTACCCACTCTATTAAAACTACACTACAAAAATTATACTTACTTTGTGGTGAACCAACATAAACTGAAATGACTTTCAATGGAACAGGGAAATACAAGTTAAGATTTTTATATCTGCTAGGAACAACTGCTTAGATAAACTGATTATGAGATGTATATTTATCTGGTGAAATGAGAAGGAAGGAAATAGTATTGAATGTTAGGGAGAATAACAAGTCATGAATGCCTAGATGTAGATTATCTATTTTTCTCTGTTCCAGCCAAAATCTGTGAACTTGTTTGTATCTGATGTGGTAGGTTAAACTTGTTTAAAGGTTGAAGGATAGATACACCATTATAAAACTGTGTTTAAGTGTTTGCTTTTGTAGATAGAAGTTGTCCTTGATTGGTGAAATGTTTTGAATGTTGCACACAGCTACAGGACATATCAGTGATAGCCATCCCTAATTTGTGTGTTTTTCTAATGGCAAAGCCACTTCAGGCTACCTGATGAGCCCACTGAGGGTAATAAAACCTCTGATTTTAGTGTTGTAAATCTGTAGACTTACTGCTGTACAAGCAGAATAGTGAAAGATGAGAGAGAATACATCTAGCTGTCACCACACATCACAAACTCCTGGGCTACTCTTTTACCAAAAACATTGAGATTGACCATCACTTTACAATGCCCTCACAGCAGAAAATAACAACAATGTTTGGTGGGATTAAGTGACTTCCTGTCATCTTGCACATACCTAAGTTATTAGGTTACTGTAATGGTAAAATGCCTGCTATTTATTAGTTAATATATATTTATTAATCATAGAAGAATACAAGTTAATGATAGCCTTCAATTCTTCTTTAGGTAACAATGCCAATACTCGAAGGACAAAAAAGTAGGCAAAAATATTTTTTACATAAGATTACCATAAAACAGCATGGAAACTGAAAGTTTTACTGGATAATTTGGTGTTAATTACAAAATTCTACGTTAGTTTGGATTCAACGAGGAACTGCCAGCTTTGATGGAAAATTAAGAAAATTGTAATTATTGAAAAATAAAGCAGTTACTAAGATATCATTCTTTAATTAAATAATTCTTAATTAGGAGCTACTCAATCAAACAACACAAATCACTTACATGAGTTTTCTTCCAATCAGAAATGATGGTTTAAATGTGACCCAGTAATACTTAACCCTACTCTAAACCACTTATAATACATGAATCCATCTGTCCAATTACATCATCAAATTGGAAACATACGTGTCAGATTTCAGGCATCAACAAAAACCACTATCCCAATTTTTATTATGCATTCTGCTTAGGATTAAAGTGAATGCTAATATACTAGATTATAACATCACAAACCCTCACCCAAACTTTTTTTTATAATTATACAGTTTGGGCACAAAATGGATGGGTATTTTTTTTTAACTCTCCATATCTTAATTACTTTAGCAGTATTATAGAAGTGTGAATATAAAAATGTTTACAAATCTGCCTTAACCCTACATGGATGGGTAGGGGTTAAAGTATGCCACAAACTTTTAAAATGTCATGGCACAACATTATGTATCGAAAGTCAGAATTAAAGGATGTACTTTAAACCACACTGCTGATTTAAAGACAATTCATGGTAACCACCAGATACAATATATAGGGAAACTGAAAAAACTGTCAGATATGTATTTCTGTGGTTATGATGATTATGCAAAATACACAACCTGTATCATGGGAAAGCATATTTTTATTCAGCACACAAACATCACCTCACACTACAGTTTGTCTGAGTGTGGGTCTGAGGGTCATTGTCAATTCACAGACATACCTAGTGTGCAAGTAATTTCTGTAACAAATATGGATTTTTTTTTGGGTCAACATACTTTTACATTTTACTAAAAACTCACTTCTTTGCACATAGATATACACAGTAAAATCATAATTATACTAACTTTCCTTCTTCATTTAGTTCAACACACCGAGTCTGTGCATAATTGGTTAATTCACCTAAAACTAAAGATTTTTGGCTCTCAGTAATACACCAAAGTCAATGCTTTAGTGACTGGTGTTATTGATGTTTGTATTGCTAACCCTAAGTGCACCTGAATAAATACGTTGCCATAATCCACTACGCACTAAAAATAAGATCTTAAAATATTATTTTTCTATGCAAGTTCTCCGATATTGGATAGCATCAATTTATTTTTGAAAACACACGTTAAATGGTTTAAGCATATATTACATATACAAAGGGTAAAATCTCTACTACCTACTTAATAATTTTGAATTTAACGCAAGATATACAAAACAAGTCATAAACAACGTCGGTGCCACAAAAATATATAAAAGTCAAAACGATGAGCTTGTCTACAATGTTTTAATTTTATATTTTCAACATTAACTGAGTTCATGGACTTAGGATTTTATGAAAATGTTATAACTCATAACGTATGTACGAAAAACTAAAGCATAATCGAAATTTATCATGTTTTTACCATAACAAGTAAAAAACATTTGTATTATGGAATAAGTTAGTGATCTGCTTCCCATTCATTTTCTTATGCAAACTGATCATTAATATTGGTCAGCTAAATCCATGATGACGTGAAACCTATTTGAAATAAAAATGTATTCTAAAGACGATGGTATGGGTATTAGAACTTTAAAGTACAGAACAACGTTTCGACCTCCTTAGGTTATCTTTAAGTTAATAAAGAGTTTGCAAGTGTAACAAAATCTCTTTGTTAACCTGAAGATGATATAAGAAGGTCGAAACGTTGTCCTGTATTTTAATTGAAGTGTAAACACCCATACCAGGCGTCTTGAGAATACATGATCAGTTACGTGGTTTTACACTTGTAATAGTCTGCAGTTTGAATAGCAATTGTACCAAATAAAAAGTCAGAGTTTACGCAACTTAAATTAAAAACAAAAATACTATTCATATAACATAAATAAAATTTAAACTTTATCATCGAAAGCCACATAACAACTACAAGTACTGCTAACCGTAATACTACAAGTAGCACAATACCAATTTTTGAGACACTTCAGTTATTTCCTGAAAGTACTTTATAGCAGGTCGAAATTTCACTTGCATATCACACAATAGAAATGCTACTCGTTCGGCTGAAATCATATTTTTTATAATAATATTCTTAAACGAAAAATACTCTCAATTACATATAGGAACTCAATTACGTTAAATAGTGTTTAACGAACAGCAGTGGATCACGCGTATGATTTAAGAACATTGCGCCATCTATCGCTACATACATTTATCTCTTGTGTGCTCACCTATCATGATTAGAAAGTACCTTTTCAACCCTTAAGCATCCTCACTATTCGTTATTAGTGATGTTTCTGGCCATAAACTCAATTTTGTCTTTAAGATCTATGAACCTTGAAAGGATAAAGGAAAGAAATGTAAAGCAAAAACAATGCCTTTCAAATTGTGTGATTTGTCGTCAAATACCTTATAAAGTTCGTCCAGCTCAGACTAATCAGGGGCGTAGATTTTTGCAACCACTTATGTGGATTGTTCAATTTGCAAATTGGTCATCTTTGATTACATGAATCTAATTGTTTTTGTTTGTTTTGGAATTTCGCACAAAGCTACTCGAGGGCTATCTGTGCCAGCCGTCCCTAATTTAGTTGTGTAAGACTAGAGGGAAGGCAGCTAGTCATCACCACCCACCGCCAACTCTTGGGCTACTATTTTACCAACGAAAAGTGGGATTGACCGTCACATTATACACCCCCACGGCTGGGAGGGCGAGCATGTTTAGCGCGACGCGGGCGCGAACCTCCGACCCTCAGATTACGAGTGCACGCCTTAACGCGCTCGGCCATGCCAGGCCTACATGAATCTAAAAGCTGTAAACATGTAATTACACAGTAATCTTGTTGCCACGATACTTCAAGGTTTCCATGTAGGTTTGTATAAGTGAGGTGTTGTGAACAGTTTTCAAAATGTTAATAGAATAAAGAAAAATGTGTCACAGATTAACTGCCACATGAATTTATTCCTGCACACTGCACAATATAAAAAATGGCCATTGTACTTGACAAGGTTACTAATAACTTTCATTTTATGAATTACATTTTCAAATATTAATAAAACTAGTGTTTACTCTTGATAAGTTTATATCTACTGAAAAACTGTTCATGTTGTTTGATAAAAATAATTAAAATGTCTTTGCGAACTCTTGAAAATTACACATCAATACAATGTAGTACTCAATTATTTATTCTTTTCATTGAAGTAAGATTAATTTAGTCCTCTGGTCTACATGTTCCCAAACGTATACCTCCTTTGTGATGATCTGTTTATGAATTCTTTCACAAACTCTTCTATATTTATTTTGTCGACCTCATCTTTGTGAATGTGACAAACTGCCACATGAGACATAGTTGACCTTAACCACGTCTTCAACCGTCTTAATTCAGAAAAGCTACGTTCACATTCGCAACTGGATACTGGACATACAAGCAAAATTTTCATGAGAAGAAACACTTAACTAAACATCTGCTGGCTTGTTTCATGCATTTTACAGTAAGCATCATTTGTACTTTTCAGAGATACTGCTTTTGTTGTTCCTTTGAAGATGGGCAACTGAAACTCGAGCCGTTGTGCAGAGATTTCTGGATAGAAGTTTATAATCTAGTTGTCAATCTTGCCAGATGTGATCATGTTCTCAAGTGCCAGATATTGCCTCAAGTCATTGTTGTCTGCATTAAATATAGTGGTCAGATGTTCCATGACTTTGTTCACAAATTCAAAATATTGGAATTCTGTAGTAGTCTCTAGTTGATGTAGAATGGTGTGCTGAGTCATCATCTGCGATCCTGTTGGGGGGGGGGTCTACGAATTCGTGGTAGTTCAATAGGCACCAGATCTAGGGATGTTACCTTTTTCTCAGTTTTATAAAATATCTTGTTGTAATTTTCCTCTGTTCACAATACCCACAATAGCTCAGCTGTCATTTCAGATGCTTCAATCATGCCAGATATTGTCGCTGATTTTGTTTGGAATGCACGGTTTAGTTCCTCTAATGTAACTAATAGATGCTGAGCCATCAACAATCTCAAAATTGTCTTTCCTTTGTCAAATCTGTCCAGCAGACCTCGTGCTTTCATTGCTACATCTGATTTTTCATTTGCTAATTCAGACAAAGAATCAACAGTGTGACTGTTGTGATCATTAGCACATATAATTGCAGATAGGGGGCACAATCAGCGTGTTGGACACAGTGAGCGGATGCATTTAACTGTACCATTGTGGTTGTCTTACGACACAATATTTTCAAAGATTGTCTTGTATTTGCCTGACCTCTGAAGCAAGACACCAAGTTTATGTACCCACTGGATAGAATCTCGAACACATTCACAAGCTTCAACTGCATGTTGCATTATTAAATTAGCCTTGTGTGCTCCGCAGTGTAAAAATAAAGCTGACGGTTGCTTCTCTTTTATTTTTGCCTGGCATCCACTGTACGCACAACTGTGGGTCTGGATGATATGGCTTTCCACACTGTATCTGTGGAATGTCAGATTTTTCATTACTGCACAAATTTGTTTCACAACTATCTGGTGGTTCATGTTGTGCAATAGTTGTACAAGCATTTTCAGACTCGTCCTCTGATGAACATGGTATTTCCTCTATATGGCAAGTTTCTATTCCTTTGCTTGAGGTTGTTGGATTATCTGAATCTGCATTGTCACTTGTAGTACTAGTACTGGCTTGTAGAACTGTCTAATATCGGAAAGTTTCAGGCGCTTGCTTGTCATAATTGGAATCTGTTTCCCAGATGACTCAACAGGCTAAAATACAGTCTTTATTGAAAAACTCTAACGTACAACGAACGACGATAGAACAGAATAGAAGTAGGACTTAACTGTACAATGTATTTAAGTCGAACTTGCGAACTTTACAGTGACTACCAAGCCGACTGGCCGCCTGGGCATCACTGGGGCAATACTGTGTGCTTGTTAAAACACAAGTAATTGCAAGTTTCTTGAAAAATACTTAAACAATCACAAATATATTATATTTCTGTTAAAGCTCATCAAAAGGCAAACACATTGTGATATAATGTCTATACGCACGTCTATTAAATAAAAACACCTAAACAAAAACTAATAATACAATTCGAGTAGAGGCTTCAGGCTGTTGAAATCGCGCCTTTTGTGTTCTAATTATTCAAGAAAATACAATATTTTGACTATCTATGGTAAGAGAATATATTGCTCTTTTACCATCAAGCACCAGCACTTTATTAGAGGGCGGTGATAATCTGAAATTTCATGGATTAATGGGGGCCACAAACATTGGTCTAATAAGCCCTGTTGTAAAATCGAGACTCAGTCTAAAGTAAGCGGAGGGGTGATGTAGGGCGCGTTTGGATCCGAGCGGCTCGAGCCTGTCGTTCACTGTACCCTATGGTAATCGGCTTCGGTAGCTAAGAAGAGTAAGGCGTTTGACAATAAAACCGGCCAGACATGCATAAGAACAAATAGCGTTGGAAAACCGTACAATATACACAGAGGATTGATGCAGCTACAAGCTACAAATGGCTTGCCAGATCTAGATCACAGAAGTTTACGTTTGGAAGTAATATTTTCAAATTTCATGCTCTGTTCAATCCGTTGTGATGAAAATTTTACTTAATCTTACACTACGTACAAGACTTAGGTAGATTCTGTGATAGTGCTTGCATGTATACTTAGGCTTACTGACTGATACTTACGAACTATTGCTTAGATCGAAAAGCTTAAAAGCACGCCTATATTAAAGATGTACATTTCGGCTACTGAAAAAGCCTACATGTAGGCCTAATTATGAAATTAGATTGGTAAGAACACGAGAATCACAAGAACAAACACGCAATTTGTAGGCCTGTGATGCAATAAAACAATTCAACAGACCAAATTGTAGGGGGGGATGATTGCATGTACCATTCCCCACCTAAAATGAAGAGGAATGTATCCCCCATCCCCCCAGGATCTACGCCCCTGTGCTCAGAATATTTAGGTGAGTTCTAAATTCATGTACTAAGCTAACAACGCAGAATTATATTTATAATTAAAAAAAAAAAAACGTGCTGAACGTTTCGAGCAATACTGTTAGTGAAAATAAAGCCAGAGAAAAATATTGTGGAAGATGTAAACATTTGTTTTTTAGTTCATCTACTTTTGTAAATATAAAAGCTTGTTGAAGAACCTAATATCAATACAACTTTACAGTTTAGTGAGATTTGTGGGTCAAACAGAGTTAGATTCAGGGTAGTAGGATATAACTGTTTTAAGAGGAGGTTCAACAATACATTCGTTAAAAGTGGTACTGAATCTGTGAATGAAATACAAAGACTGTATACAAAGTAATGTGCAAATGAAACATCTGACGTTTTATGACGTAAAGCAACTAGGCTATCTGCGCCCTTTATTATAATAGAATTAATAAAAATACAATGTGCGTGTGCTCGCTTTTATAAAAAATGGGGCAGTCGCTTGTACTGGATCATAGAGATTCCTTTCAAACCGATCACATACCAGACTGTTTAAATTCAATATTCCTTAAATTACGAATTACATTAGAGCGATTGGTACTATCTAAGTAACTAACTGTCTGTTGTCATTTAATAATAAAGGAGGCCAGCCAGGAAATTAATTTTAGTTGTGTGCATATACATGGGTGGGTCACGTTAAGAATTCTTCTGTGGTAAGTGTCTGTGACTGACTTACTGGTGATAAATTCGATGATAAATCAGCATTACACACTCAACTTGTTTTAAAATAATATACTAAAAATGAGTTAAACGTGTATATAAAAAGTATTTACATTATGCATAGCATAGTTATATCTTAAATACTTAAATATCTTAAATAATAAACTTTACGTTTTCTAGCTTTTTTCTGATCGAACCTCTCTTTCACTCGGCTTTACTTTTGGCTCTCTTCCTGCTCGCTGGTCTTCGTATGAACCCTGCTATTTATATCTCTCACTAAGGTGTTCTAAAAATTTAGCCTCAGCGTCAATAACATACAAACACAACTTACAATAATTTTCTGTTTTTAGCTCTTTTATTATGAAAAAGATAGACAATTATGAAATATTTACTCACGAAAATAAATAAATTGATAATACAGGGTGGTTGCTAGAAAAGCGGAAAATTTGAGGGTCAGATGAGATCATGAATAAAATGCGTGCTTACTCATTTCTATTTTGATTTCTTTACATCATGAATAAAATGCATGATTTTAATATCATTTTGAGCATCTATGAGTGTAATATAACATAGGCCTTTAAAAAACTTTGTAAAAGTTATTCTTTGTAAAAATAAATAGCTGTTGGACAAATTTTCCGCTTTTCTAGCGACCATCCTGTATATACACTAAACAGTCTTTTAAATCCGACAAGGCCATAACTTTGAAATAACATCTACTCTACTATTGAAGTACACTGCTACCTATCTTTTTCATAAAGTTGCAGCCGTTCTCCTCTGGGTAGAACGGATGTCATTTCAATACAATGATAAGAAAGAAAAAAGTCTCTACTCCAATAGCCACCATAAGGTTGATATGAAGAGCTGTTCCTTGAGTTATACCCACTTTCAACTTTGACTCGTGATCTTTCAACTTCAGCCCATAAGACAATTCTGTGGTTAATGACCACCATTTATTCACGTGAAACGCTGTAAAAGGACATTAAGAGATGGATGTTGACAGCGGGAAACAGAAAGCAACACAACCACCAGTACCCTACCTCTTCTTACAGAGTCACTCTGACTTTCACACAGTGTATATCATGCTTTAATTATATACATATTGAGTTCTTAAAGCTTATACAAAACGTTTGGTGATGCAATAATGGACAATGTAATGATATGTTACGTCATAAATAAACTGTACGAAAATTATGGACTCTTGTTATTGATCTTGCTTTTATAGAAATGGGACTGACATACTAAGGTTGACACTGACTAAATAAATGCACAACAAAGGGTTTAAAATTGTTATTAATGTTTACCGGGTCTAACAATTGAAACATTTAAGATAGAAACATAGTTCTACGGTATATTTACAAGACATAAAGTCTGGGCTTGGGGAATAAATACACGTATTTGTTTTGGGTTCAAAACCCAGACAAAGGACGTGTACTTCAACTTGGACAAAAATAAAAATGTAAAAACTCATGGTGTGTTTATTTATCACACTTTCCTTTCTTTTTTACTTAAGGCTTGTCTTCAACCCGATAGTAAACTGTAATTTAAAAACAAACACACTTTAAGTTGCATTCCAGTCAAGGAGTGAATTAACTTTTTATCGTTACTGTAAATATATATCTGTAACACAGACAACACAACATTTATACAAAGAACAGAATACAAAAGTTACATCAAAATACCTGTTCACAAAGAAATACATGTCACACCACTGTGTGGAAATACTTAAATAAATACCCTTTAAAATAGATGCAAGAATAAATAACTAGAAAAAGAAAAAAATTAAAAGTAGAAGCTAAAAAATATACTTTCAACAAGAATGTATAATCCAACTAAAATTTAACGTAATCGTAAATATACAAAATCACATTAAAATACAAATCCTCTAAGAAATAAACAAAATACGATTGGCAAAACAGAGCGTTTATAACATCTAAGTCAATCCTGAAAATTACCATTGTCCATAATCTATGATTATAAAAAGAATCCTCAGACACAAAATTCAATATGATGGAGTTAATATATAACCTCATAAAATTCATAACTTGGAAAAAAAATTGAAAAGGAAAGAAACTGAAACAGCGACAATTTCATTTGATCATCTTGCAGGACAGCTCTAAAGTTCATACAAAACGTTTGGAAATCCACCTACTGACAATGGAGAGTCTGTAGAAAGACGAAGTTTATTATCTGTATTTTCAGAAACTTAAAGAGAAAATCATGGTGTTGTGTGTTAAGGTAAAATTGTGGTAATCAAAATAAAGGGAATAGTTCCACGTGTAACCTCAGGCCTGGAACATAATGTTTTTAAAACATGTGGCTACCTGTCAGTATGTTACTGCTATTCTTTTGCGACACTTGTACACACAAAAAATACAATATTTCATTATTTAGTCGTTTGTTTTTCTTTTAGACAGCTAGAGATCGAAACTTTAAAATATTGTTTTGTTTGTTTTTAATTTTGCACAAAGCTACTCGAGGGCTATCTGCGCTAACCGTCCCTAATTTAGCAGTGTAAGTGCGACCGGGATTCAAACCCGCAACCCTCGGATTACAAGTTGAACGCCTTAACACGCTTGGCCGTGCTGGGTCTAACGAAAGGCTATCTGAGGACATGAAAAGTTGCTTCTCTTATGTGCAATTGTAATAAAAAACAACAACAAACAACAACAACAAAACGCCCTTAAAAACAACAAAACACAAAACGTGAAATCGCAACTTTACATGAACATCTAAAATTACCAAATAAACCTTTGTGCCAAATTTGGTGAAGATCCATCCACAGGAGGTGGGGTAGTGGTTAAAAAAAAAAGCGAAGCCCCTCATAACAACCGCAAAATTGAAGATTTGTGTCTTCCAATGAGAATAATGAGCCTTCACAACAAATTTGAAGATTTATTCACACCCTGCGAAATAATTACATGAAGCACTATTATGTTATCGTGAGTAACACAAAAAGTAAACCTAATTTAAAAGAATATTAGAAAAAAAAACAATTAAAAATAAGCACCAACGTTTAGTATACTTGAAATTTATTAAGATGAAAAACTTGTTAAGTGATGAAACCTTCATATATATATGAATTTTTTTTACAAATTGAAAGCTCAAAGTTTAGTATCATATTATTTAGAATGTTTTAAGTTGAGCTTTATTTTTTAAAAATAACATAATTAAAGAAATAAAGTACAAAGTAGAACATAGTGATTAACGACGATATCTTAAGTTTAGCTCAGCACAGCGGAATATTTCTGGACTTATACTGCTGGTAACCGGGTTTCAACACCTTTCTGGGCAGAGCACAGTTAGCCCATTGTGTAGTTTGTGCTTAATAGCAAACAACTTCTCTAAACTTTAACCTACTCTATTTTAAATTCGGATTCCAGTTGATATAATGTTCTAAAATATTACCAGCCTTATTATGATGTATTTACCATAAATGTTGTGCTTTATTGGCTTCGGTATGCTGCGGTAGCAAAGTTTATGCACATTATATTTGGGCAGTGGCTAAACATTTCTTTTTAAACTTAATAAATTAAAACTTTATTAAATGTTTCACTACTAAAGACATTTTCATGTAATGTTGACTGCCAGAATTGCCTGAAAGTATTTCATAAAGTGAAAACATTTATTCTCTATGAACACTCCACCATTCAGTATCGTTCAAAGAATGTTCAATAACATTTAAACCAGCTTCAAAGACAGTTTTGTCATATAGATTTAAATACCATTAACAACGCCAGAAGATTTACGCATGACGTCACATGCAATACACGTGTTTATCTTTTAAACCACACTGCTCTGACATTCCTTTCGTTAAAGGCCCCATATGGTCGGGTGGTTAACGCACTCGACTCCTACTCCGAGGATCACAGGTTCGAATTCCCGTCATACTAAACCCTTTCAATTGTGGGATAGGTATAATGTGATTGTCAATTCCCCTATTCACTGGTAAGACAATAGCTTAAGAGTTGACGGTGGGTGGTGATGACTAGCTGCTTTCTCTCTAGTTTTAAAGCGCTAAATTCTGGACGGCCAGCACAGATAACTCTCGTTTAGCTTTGCGCGAAATTCAAACCAAACCAAACCAAACCTTTTCCTTAAATAAACATGAAACATATTAAAAATTCATCAGCTCTGTTACATTTATTTATCTGAAAAAAAATAAAGAAGAAAATAAACTTGAATTCAACTAACAAAATTATTTTTATTTGGAAAAGTTTCAAACTTCCTATTGACGCAATATTTTAGCTATAATTTAAAACCTGCCTCTGAAGGCTGTAAGTATATTTTTCAGCCGCGGCATAACGGCTCATAGAATGACTCTGAGGTTGTTGTTTGTTTGAAGTACAAACTTTTAGCCTGTAGCTCTATCTTTTGCCCGACATGAGATCTAATTACAACCGCGGCTTCTGAGGATTACCTCTTGTTCACTAAAGATTATTTTGCATACAATAGACCAAGAGTAGGCTAAGTGTATAGACTAATGTTCTTGATTTATGTTGTCCAGTGGGTCAATGGTAAGTTTCGGCACTTACAACACTAAAATCCAGGGTTCAATTTTTCGCAGTGGACACAGCAGTCAACCCATTGCGCAACAAATCTTGTTTTTTACCAGAGTATTACTCACTGGGAAATCTAAGCTCTATTCACCATGGAGAATTGAGACCCGGATTTTAGCGTTACTAATCCTGAAACTTGTAGGAGGTGACATAAAGAATGGATAATCTTCAGTTCGAAAATATTTTAGTTGAAATAATGATTTTGTTTACGAACATATAAATTTGACTTAAATTATCTCAAGTTATTAAAACTGGAGTAAACAATGGAAAAATAAAGTATGTTTCCAGAGATTTGGTTCATAGCAACGGCATAATGGTTGTTTTTTTTTTACAAAGCCACGTCGGGATATCTGCGGAGCCCACCGAGAGGAATCGAACCCCTGATTTTAGCGTTGTAAATCCGGAGACATATCGCTATACTTGTGAGGGGCGGCATAGCGATTCATAGAAAACTGAGTTTTTTTTTCAAGTACTATCTTTAGCTCGTAGTTCAATATCTCTTTTAGATACAATTAAATTTTGTGTTCAGGAGATTAAACCTTTTCAATTGATGAATATTACTGTGCTCAAGGTTTCATACATTAATTTATTCTAATTCTACCTATCAAAAGACTTTCAATTTGGGGGTAGGTTGGTAGGAATCTTAATGAGTAATAAAACTGAGTCTGGTATGTGAGTGTTCCACGATTGCTTTTGCTGGCGCACAAAGATACAGTTTATAAAAAAAGAGGAGAGAGTGGTCTTACAGATTAATTTACTCTAATCCTGTCTAAAAGAATTTCAAGTGCCGCGACAATTAAAGATTCTTTCTTGTTTTGTTTATTTTAGTGCAAAGCTACTCAATGGATTACCTGCGCTGTATTTATTTGTTGTTATGCACCATGGGCTCTACTCTGTGCCAACCACAAGTATCGAAACACGTGTTTTAGCGCTATGAGCCTTGCGAGTTATTATTGTGGCACTGGGGAGCACATGAACTGTATCCCCTTTGGGAATTACACAGCATCAGGCTTTAGTTCTTACAGACTTGGAATGATCAGAGGCAGTATGACCAATTCCTCCCTCGATTACTGAAGTTTTAATGAGCGTATGGCAGTTTCTTTCTTTTTGTTTCGTCACATTCACCGTTTTCAGGGTCATACCAATGAATATCATCCTTTGACTGATTTAAGTTAAGTTCTGATATGAGGCGATTTTCGTTTTCAATTGGATTTAGATATTTGATTACTTGTTTGGTAATATAGGGGCTCGTGAATATGCAGATGACGTGTGATTACAGATACTTAATGTTGTTTGGTTGTTTCTGTTAATAGTATAATACTATCTGTACTGTTGTGGGAGTGTCTGTACTGTGTGTGTATATATATATATATTTGTCCTGTTGTGGGAGTCTCTCTATTGTGTATATATATATATATATCTGTCTCTGTACTGTGTATATGAAATCCATAAAGGTACTTTTAATGCTTCAAAGGTAGGGTTGATTTCTGGAATGTTTGGTTCGGTATTTGATTGCTGGGTTTCTGTGATTGGACTTTTGTTTGTTTTATTTGTGAACTGTTCGGTATCATGCTGCCTCAACAAACGTGTATATGTTGTGATCTGTACAGGTGTGTTCTGTGTAGCTGGTGTAGGTAATCAGAAGAAGAAAACTCCATTTTTCAAAAACGCCCGCGTTATAAGTTTTTTATTAATTTCTATCATAGCTTCTTGAACCTACACTTTTTTTCTAACATCATGAACGTAGTGTTTTTCTGTTAATTTATTTCTTGATTGTGTGTGTATTTCAGTTTTCTTTGACTTATTGTGTACATAGTATATCCGAGTTTTTGATATCCATGTACTTATGACATCCTTTATAATTAGTCGTGTGTTGCTATTGGAAGTTACGTTCTGTCATGATGGTTTCTTCCACAGCTCACGAATCGTGGGAGATGTTTACACACTGCACCAACACGTCTATAACATTAGGTTACAACTACGGCGGGTACTTTTGACCACTCGAAATATCTGTTACCGCACTATAATACCCACAAATATTATACTGTAGTTGTCCTGTGGTTGACCTGTATAAACTATAACAATGTTTTATTATACTGAATGTCAACATTCTATTCTATTCAAGCTTCCCTCTGAGCCAGTGGACAAACTCATGGTAACTAAACAACATTAACTTCCTATAAAGTTTCGGTGTCGCAAGTGACATCTCCTGAGACATCACAGTGTCATCAAACTAAAGGAAATATAAAAAAAAATATAAAATCTAATATAACAGACAGTACTTAAGAACGTTTTTTGGACGTCAAATTAAAACACATCGAAAGAAGTTGATTACTGTTTTTCTCTTCTTCTTTGTTTTTGTTTTTTATACGACGGCTCGGCATGGCCAAGTGGGTTATGGCGTTCGACGTGTAATCCCAATCGCACCAAACATGCTCGCCCTTTCAGCCGTGGGGGCATTGTAACGGCCCGACCAATCCCACTACTCGTTGGTAAAAGAGTAGCAAAAGAGTTGGCTGAATTAGGGACGGCTAGCGCAGATAGCCCTCGTGTAGCTTTGCGCGAAATTCAAAACAAATAAACACACTCCATCAAGATCAACTGCTTGCCTCATATAACGAAAAGGAATGAATTATAAATAATATAAATACCAACCAGTTAGCCTATTTTATGAAATGTCAACCATCTGGCTCGCATTACAAAACACAATGAATCATGAATAATACAACTGTAAACTGGCTGGTTGAAATTACGAAAGATAGTGAATTATAAGAAATACAAGTATAACTGTTAACCAGTCACATTACGAAACGTGGTGTCTTATAAATAAAATTAAACAGCTTTTCCCTCTCATACAGTAAAACATATTTTATTACATATTGTAGATCAACTGCAAATAAAAATATTTGTGTACGCCAAGCTTCATTATTTATTTTAGATATTGTCTCCAAGTAATCGAACCGTGGATTTTAGCATTGTAAATCACTAGATATACCGCTATCTAACCGATAAACTTACTATGTCACCGAAGTAAAAAGCCGTTTAATTGTATTTATCATTTTAAACAGGTCCGCCATGGCCAAACTGTTAAGGCGATTGACTCGTAATTTGAGGGTCGCAGATTCATGACTTTGTCACGCTAAACATACCAGCCCTTTCAGTCGTGGGGGCGATATAATGTTACATTCAATCGCACTATTCAATAGTAAAAGAGTAGTCCAAGAGTGGGCGGTGGGTGGTGATGACTAACTCCATTCCCTTTAGACTTACACTGCTAAATTAGGGCCTGCTCGCACAGATGGTCCTCGTGTAGCTTTCGGCGAAATTCAAAACATTTTATACAAGTATCAACAGAATATTTTTTCATTGTAATGAATTACGTTTTTCTTTGAATAAAGTTCTCTGTGGGACAAAGGTAAGTATTCGCATTTGAAACGCTAAAATCGAGGGTTCGATTCCCCTCGGTGGAAACAGTGTGGCGTTGCTATAAAAAAACACACTTGGAATGAAAAATAAGTGTTATTAAACTAATAATTGCCTCAATATTATTTATTTCATGTACATTAGACAATTTTAAGAAGCTATATGCCACTGTTTATGAATGATTTAAAAACTATGCTCTGACTTCACGGATAGTTTGTCATGTAAAGCTCAAGATGATGAATCCGTATATTTGTTAACCGCAGAGAACAGAGAGCAGGAAATCCATTTTGTGCTTACCCTTTGCCCTAAAAAATGCAGAAAATAAGACCTAGTAATAAACAAAAAACTACAGAAAATGTTTTTTGTATAACAACATTTCTCATTTAATTGAATAATTCTGACGTCACCTTAATTTATAATAAAAAAGAAATTAAAAGACAGAGGGAGAACTCCCCCCCCAACATGAACATGTATTTTCTGGATTGAAATAGAAAACCATTCAGGGGTTACAGATAACTGGAAACTGACAAATGCTATTGACGAAAACTGCAGTTTTATTCAGAAGTCGTAAGACCAAGGTAGTTGGTAAACGAATTTTATATGCAAAAACGGCTCGTTTGGGTTCAGAAAATATTTTAAATAGAAGAGCGAACAACGTTTCGACCTTCTTTGGTCATCGTCAGGTTCACAAAGAAAGAGGTAACTGACCGGAAGCTGACCATATGTTTGGTAGGGGTTGTGAAACGGAGTGTCGCAATGTAGAGGGCGGGGTTAGATGTTTGAATATATAATTTTATCTATAATATTAATATAGGTATAATGGCGTTCCTTTATGTTGGTTTATTTTGGGTTTAAGTTGGCAACCCAGTATCACCAGTTCTAGCCAATATTTTTATGACACAAACTGAAACAAGCAATTAATACAGCATTACATCCACCACTATACTGGTACAGATATCTAGATGACACGGTTGCGGGATTCAAATCTACAGAACACATACTTAATTTTTTCAATCACATTAACTCTATACATCCCAACATTAACTTCACATGTGAACAGGAAGAAAGCAATCAAATATCATTTCTTAACCTCAAAATTATAAGAACCGACACACAATCCAAAACAGAAATCCACCGAAAAATCACCCATACTGGACTATACATTCCTTGGGACTCAGCACATGAAACAAAACAAAAACTCAACATACAAAGAAACCAGATAAACACAGCCATAAAATTATGCTCACCAGATAAAATTAACGATGAATTAGACAAAATAAAACAATACTTCATCAACATCAATAAGTTTCCTCCACAAACCGTAGAAAACATTATACGCACACACCTAGACAGAAGGCAAAATCAACCAACAAAAGTAAATATATCTCACGAATCAAAAAATCACGAAACCATATACTGGTGTATACCATATATTCCTGACATCAGCAAACAAATAACCAACATTTGGCAAAAACTAGTAACAAAATATAACATTCCAGTTAATACTAAATTTATTCAAAAACCAGGCACAAAACTAAGGTCTATACTATGTAAGAATTACACTGACAAACACCACACCAACATTATTTATAAAATACAATGTGATAATTGCCACGACTTCTATATTGGAGAAACAAGTAGAAAAATGGAAACCAGATTCAAAGAACATAAAAAGTCACCTTCACACGGTTTCGAACACTGCAAGTCAAATGGACACAACATAACCATAGAAAACACTAAAATACTAAATAAAGAAACAAACATAAACAAACGAAAAATTAAAGAAGCCTTACTTATACAACAACTTAAACCCAAAATAAACCAATATAAAGGAACGCCATTATACCTATATTAATATTATAGATAAAATTATATATTCAAACATCTAACCCCGCCCTCTACATTGCGACACTCAGTTTCACAACCCCTACCAAACATATGGTCAGCTTCCGGTCAGTTACCTCTTTCTTTGTGAACCTGACGATGACCGAAGAAGGTCGAAACGTTGTTCGCTCTTCTATTTAAAATATTTTCTGAACCTAAACGAGCCGTTTTTGCATATAAAATTCTCAACAAGTGGGTTTCTCGACATCACTGACTAGTTGGTAAACGAAATCCCATATCACGATCGCAGCGCCACAGGCGCCAGCAAAGAACAAATCCTCTGTTAGTACGACCATATATGGACTCTTGCTTGTTAATCCAAAGTAAGCAGCAACGATTCGCACTAACGGGGACATAGTCACTAAACTAAAAACTGTGGATGCGTAAAAGCTACATAGTGACGTCGCCTACGTATTGCACGTGCTCTAGACTTAGAAATAACAGCGAATGCCAACACCTCAACGGCAGTGCAGGGTCAGTAATACATAACGGAACAGTAAACTGTTTATACGTTACTTGGTGCTTGAGAATAGCTGAATTCATTTTCTGAGCTTTAACCATATTTCAGAATCTTAAAACTGTAGTTTACATACATTCGGTACTTTGGAAAAATTCGTCTTCGCACGTGACGACTTGTACAAGTAAGTTTCTGTTTGATACCGATATTTGGTTCATCTAACGAGTCAGCTACTGATGTTTTTGCTTTAAATAATACAGGGTGTTCGGAAAGTCTCTGTGCAGTTTTGTAATCATGTGTTATGACAGCATTCATTCGATCAGTCTATTTCAAGCCAGCAACTTTTAGCGGTGTTTAGAAACAAAATGAGAAGGATCCAGGCCTGTATTGATTGATGCCAACAGGGGTCACTTTCAACATTGTTTATAATTGTCATTCATATTTACCTTATGTATTCTATATTGAAACATGCCTGTTAATAACTATATAAGTGCACAGTGACTTTCGGAACACCCTGTACTTCTCATTACTCAAACAGATGATTTACTATTGTAAAATCGGTTAATAATTATAATCCAGAGTTTTAATAGATTCCTGTATAACAGAAAAAAAATGTTTGTTTGTTTTTCGAATTTCGCACAAAGCTACTCGAGGGCTATCTGTGCTAGCCGTCCCTAATTTAGCAGAGAAGGCAGCTAGTCATCATCACCCACCGCCAGCTCCTGGGCTACTCTTTTACCAACGAATAGTGGGATTGATCGACAAATTTTAACGCCCACATGGCTGAAAGGGCGAGCATGTTTGGCGCGACGGGGATGCGAACCTGCGACCCTCAGATTACGTTTGTTTTTTTTGGAATTTCGCACAAAGCTACTCGAGGGCTATCTGTGCTAGCCGTCCCTAATTTAGTAGTGTAAGACTAGAGGGAAGGCAGCTAGTCATCACCACCCACCGCCAACTCTTGGGCTACTCTTTTACCAACGAATAGTGGGATTGACCGTCACATTATACACCCCCACGGCTGGGAGGGCGAGCAAGTTTAGCGCGACGCGGGCGCGAACCCGCGACCCTCGGATTACGAGTGCACGCCTTAACGCGCTCGGCCATGCCAGGCCCTCAGATTACGAGTCGCACGCATTAACACGCTTGGCCTTGCCGGGCCCAACAGAAAATAAACCACCAAAGAAAAATAACAACAAAATATAAAACGAGGTCGAACTTTCTAGGTCAGTTACTCGCAGGGTTGTCACAAAGTTAGTTATATAATAGCTTAAGAACAAAGTGTTTAACCTTTTGTGTAGTTTGGCATTAATTATCAGAAGAATGCGTTGTTATAATTTAGATATTTTTACCTGTTTACATACAAATCTGCATTTATTCATACAAGAGATTGAGAAAAAAAGATAAATAATTCAATGTGGATTACGCTTTTGTTGTAGAAGGCATTTTTATTTTTTGTAGAACAACACAATGGGCTGTCTATTCTCTGCCCCCCGCGAAAACTGAAATAAACCTGTACATATAGTTTGTAGATCACTTGAGCTATGAAGTTTGACTCTTTTTGAAGTTATACAATATGCTTGGGCAACTCCATGAGTCTAACACATACACAAAATATTTGGTATTTTCGATCTAAATGGCCAAATCAGAAACTCTATTGTCCAGACATGGTTATCCCTAACTTAGGATTGCTGACCACAGAAGGTGACAACCAGATAATAGCACCCATAGGCGCCGGTTCCGCGGGTACTTAAACATCTATTCCTCTAAAATAAAACTGATGAGGGTGCTACTGATCGATCCGAATTTATGCAAAAGTACACCCAGCACCTCTAACCATTTGGAAAATTAGGCGCTAATGGCAGCATCCACCTCTTATACGTTTACTATAGAAACCAAATAGCGAAAATGACTGTTATGGTAATACAATTTCCACACTTTCACTAGAAGTGCATAGCGTGTTTAATGGCTGAATTTTGAACTTTTCGTTTCTTAGCCCTGCATGTTAACCACTGGACCACGTCCACCTTGAACGTAAAGTTCGATTCACTCGTTCAAAGATCTCAAGAGGTTGTTTTTTTTGTATTTTTTTCTGAACACACTAACCAAAAATGAACTAAAACAAAATAATAAAAGTATTTGCCAGTCCCGTTCAACGTCCTCGGATCAACACGACTAGCTTCAGTGAATGGTCATTCTGAGTTGATCAAAACACGAATTAACGCGTTAATTTCATTTGCTGGAATTTAAACACAATGGGCTATCTGTGGTCTGCCCATCGCGGGTGCTGAAATCCAGTGAGTCCGCAAACGTACCGTTGTGCCCCTTGGGGGCGTTAAATTCGTGATACAGATTTCATAAGGCAGTGGAAAGTGATACGGAAATTGATTCCATCAGCTCTACCATACAGAGTGCTGACGCACGAGTGTATAGACTGACAGACTGGCTGAAAAACAGAACACTTTTCCATAATCATAGTGTTACATATAAGGAATATTTAATTCTTTTGGGTTTATAACACATTTTTGTAAACTATTTAAGCAGAAAATTACATGTGGTTTCACGGTCTGGAATGAAATACGATTTACCCTTTTTTTTCTATTAAATTGCTCGTAGATGTCATTAATAGTTATCTTGTCTCCCAGAGGTTCCATTCCCCTCGGTGGACACAACAGATAACTCGATGTGGGTTTTCTCTGAGAAAAATCACACACACACAATATTTATCTGATGGGTTTTGTTTGTTTTTGTTTTTGAATTTTGCACAAAGCTACTCGAGGGCTATCTGCGCTAGCCGTCCTTAATTTTGCAGTAAGACTAGAGGGAAGGTAGCTAGTCATCACCACCCACCGCCAACTTTTGGGCTACGCTTTTACCAACGAATAGTGGGATTGACCGTTACATTATAACGCCCCCACGGTTGGGAGGGCGAGCATGTTTGGCGCGACGCGGGCACTAACCCGCGGTCCTCGGATTACGAGTTGCACGCCTTACGCGCTTGGCCATGCGGGGCCCTATCTGATGGGAGACGTAAACCTAACATTTTTATTAAGGCTGATATACTACTGAAACCGGTTTCATAAGAATATGTCGTTTTGGACGCGCTCCCTAGCGGCATAGCGGTATGTCTAAGGACTTATTACTGGGTTTCGATACTCGTGGGGAGCAGGGCACAGAAAGCCAATTGTGTAGCTCTGCGCTTAACTATAAACATACAAAATCATTCTGAACGAATATTTTAACATTACACTAATGTATATTATTCTAAGTTTAAAATAAACTATACCGCTTGAAGTGTGTATCTGCAAAAACACACATCTCATTGTTGTCGCAGAACGAACGTACATTCGCGCAAAGCCACACAAGCGATCATTTTCTCTTGTATTTCTTACTTTTGAGCTAATGCATAGTCTAGCCGAAAGACAGCTAACCAACAGCACCCACCGTCAGCTCTTGGGCTACTCTTATTGGGTAGTGAGATTTGACTGTCACTATTATAACGCATCTACGGCTCCAAACTGCGGAGCGAAGTTTTATTTCACGCCAGTAGAACGCGAATCGTTGAACTCTAGCCACAAGACCACGACACCCCGACCCAGAATAAAACGTAACCTTGAAATGAATATTCCATTTTAATCGTAACAGTGTGATGTGAAAGAAATGTGTGTGTTTTTCTTACAGCAAAGCCACATCGGGTTATCTGCTGAGCCCACTGAGGGTAATAAAACCCCTGATTTTAGCGTTGTAAATCCGTAGACTTACCACTGTACTATCGGGGAGGGGGGGCAAGTGAAATAAGAGTGCTATGTTATTTGTACAAAGGTCTTTGCAACTGAACCAAATCTGCCTGTGTATATTTACTAGATTTGTCTGTTTTTATATCAGGTGAGGAACTTAACAAACAAACTTGAGAGAAATTTTGGTGATAAATTCAGTTGGATTTACAAGACATAATTTTAAACGGATCAGCCACTGAACGAACGTTTTGAATTTTTTGTCTGGTTTGAATTTCGCGCGAAACTACACGAATGTTATCAGCTCCATCCGTCCCTAATTTGTTTGTTTTGGATTTTCGTACAAAGCTACTCGAGGGCTATCTGTGCTAGCCGTCCCTAATTTTGCAGTGTAAGACTAGAGGGAAGGCAGCTAGTCATCACCACCCACCGCCAAATCTTGGGCTACTCTTTTACCAACGAATAGTGGGATTGACCGTCACTTTATAACGCTCCCACGCTTGAAAGGGCGAGCATGTTTAGCGCGACTCGGATGCGAACCCGCGACCCTCAGATTACGAGCGCATGCCTGAACGCGCTCGGCCATGCCGAGCCCGTCCCTAATTTAGTGGTGTAAGACTACAAAGAAGACAGCTAGTCGTCAGCACACTCCACCACCTCTTGTACTACTATTTTACGAAAGAATAGTGGGATCGACAATAACGTTATAACGTCTCCACAGCTGAAAGGGCGAGTACGTTCGGTGTGACGGGGATTCGAACTCGCGACCTTCGGAGTACGAGTCGAGCACCCTAACCACCTGGATATGCTGGACCATCCGAGATTTGTGGCCGTTTCAACTTTGCCATCTCAATACTACGAATGATAGATCAACATAGCGAAAAGGTCGACAGTAAACTATATGAAGCAGATGCTAAACGGAAGTGATGTTTGGTGTTGAGCGTAGCACGGGCACCTTTGCACCCGACGAATGGTTCTTTTACTGCAGGCTTAAAACTGGGTAATCATGTTTTTTACTGCTTCACGACGTAACGTGTAAACCTAAAGTAGTGTGAATATCAGTGAAATAAACATATTAGTTAATGCGCACACGTGCAGTTGTTACATTTCCGTGCGGCCTGAAAGTATGTGAACAAACTTACAAATCAAGAACGCCGATTCAGCTCGTGCATAGTACAGCGGTTAATGGCAGCTAACTTTTAAAATAGATGTAAAGACCTCCTCTCAGAGATCACATCGTGCAACTGCAGAACAATGTACACTTTCTATTTTAGTACTCAAACTTACATGGGTGGGGAGACAAGGAAAAGAAAGGGTGTTTCAAAGAAGATTTTTGCAAAATCGCTGTTAAACACCAGGACAACTTTAGTCTCCAAGATTGTGAGAATACAGCTGGAAGAAAGAGATGTTTAGCAAGTTTGTTTTTTAACCTTAACACTGTACATGTATGATACATAATTTACCTTCTTTAACAACTTCAGCTGGAAGAATATTTGTGAGGTCTTTATATAATTTCACTGTGTAATTTAATAACAAAATGATGATGTCGTGGTGTCAGTGTGAATGATGCCCCCACACCTTTTTATTGAAATTGGGCCCTTTACATTTATTTCCCCATAAATGTAGTTACGATTCTGGCTAATTCAGGTCTCCTTCTGCAGTTACGTGAGCATACTTACTACTCTGTTGTTTTTGAATTTCGCACAAAGCTACTCGAGGATTATCTGTGCTAGCCGTCCTTAATTTAGCAGTGTAAGACTAAAGGAAAGACAGCTAGTTATCATCACCCGCCGTCAACTTTTGAGCTACTCTCTTACCAACGAATAGTGGGATTGACTTTCACGTATAACGCCCCCACGGCTGTAAGGACGAGCACGTTTGGCGTGATGGGGATGCGAAACCGCGACCCTCAGATTACGAGTCGCACGCCTTAGCACGATTGGCCATATCGGGCCCTACTACTCTGTGACAATGGAAAAGGTTTGTTTTAAACCAATGAGACACGTGGTTTTGTTTTTATAATTTCTCTACGGTAAGTTACTGAGGATGAATAAGCTGATGTTCTGAAAGATATTTTAAAAATAGGAAAGAACTTACATTAGCGATAAGCTTTCAATAACCAGAAAATGAGCTTCCAGTCATTTGTGAGAGTACGTCCGGTAATAAAATAAGCAGGAACTGAGCCTGACAACGATCTGTCAGTGTGTCATATTAACCAGGAACTGAATCTGACAATGATGTATTAGTGTGCCAGTTGTAATGACCAGGAACTGGTCTTAACAACGATCTATTAGCGTGCCAGTTGTGTTAACCAGGAACTGGCCTTGACAACGATCTGTTAGCGTGCCAATTGTATTAACCAGGAACTGGCCTTGACAACGATCTGTTAGCGTGCCAATTGTATTAACCAGGAACTGGCCTTGACAACGATCTATCAGCGTGTCCATTGCATTAACCAGGAACTGGCCTGACAACAATCTACCAGCGTGTCAGTTGTAATAACCAGGAAATGAGACAGATATTCAGAATTAATAAAGTTGATAATAACAAGAAACAATGATTTGCACGTGTATAAACGTGAAATAATAATAAAAGATACAATTTTTATAAGTAATTGTTTTTTCATTAAAAATAACAACAACAAAAGGGCAACTTGAACATAGCTGCTTCTAATTTTGACCTTCCAGACTGAAGAGAAGCAGCTAGTAAATACCACTCAATGCATACATTTAGGTTACTCTTGTATGACCAGTAATGGGGTTTGAATGTTACTGTTATACGAACCCAGGAAGGGATCACCCCATTTCACAGACTAAGCAGGTTAACCGCTACACCATGCTCGACATTTTCTAAACAAACCATTGAATTAGTTAGCACACGTATGTATATATTTTTATTATCCACAATTCATAACGTTTCAGCAGAATATAATAATGTCTGTAGGTTTCAATACATATTCACACAAAACTACATTATGAATTGCGATAGTATTACACACGGTTGTAGTAAAAACGCAAGATAATGCTCGTGATACATTCACTTTATACAAATACTGATAGTTATATAATAACTACTCGTAGCGGACAGAGCTGAAAGTAACGGAAACAAAGACATAATGTCAACATACACATCGTAATCACGTGCCACTAGAAGTTCTAAAGCTGTAACGCTTGATTTAAAACCTAGATAATTCTTTACAAACGTGTCTTAACTCTGATACTCTGTGATTTAACTTTATGAAAATCTTAACAGGAAGTAATATATATACCTATATATATACTATGAACATTAATGATGACAAGAAAAAAATATGGGTATGAAAAACGTTTTAAGATAAAATCAGAAAAAAAAGTTTTAATAACCACATCACCCGTCGATATATATATATATATATTAGAACCATAATTTGAAGCCAAAATTAAGCAAAATACGCTGCATTTTTTAACAAAAGATCCCGGTGTATTCAAGCTACGCACACAAACATATATAAGTAAACATGCCTATGTGTTTTTGACTTCATAAACAATAAAAGAATTGGTTTGGAGTTCTTGTAAGGCTAGCCGTCCTAATTTAGCAGTGAAAGAGTAGAGGGAAGGCAGTTAGTCATCACTACCCATCGCCAACTCTTGAGCTACATTATAACGCGCCCCCACGGCTGAAAGGGCGAAATTGTTTGGTGAGATAAGCATTAGAAAACGCGCCCCGCAGATTGCTAATCAAGCGCCCTAACCACCTGGTTAACACCAAAAGAAAACCATGTAAGTGATGTGTTTACTTTCACACAAACTGTTTAGGGAAGAATCTGTAAAAGACTGAAAAGTTCTGTTTTGTTTGGAATTCCGTGCAAACGTACACAAGAACTATCTGCACTAAGCGTCCCGAATTTGACAATGAAAGACAAGAGTGAAAGCAGCTAGTTATCATCAGCCACTGTCAACTTTTGAGATACACTTTTACCAACGAATAGTGGGATTGACCGTTACGATATAACGCCCCCACGGCTAAATTGGTATGTTTGGTGGTATAGGGACCACCCTCGAATTTGAGTCAAACACCCTAACCACTTGGCTGTGCCCGTTGAAAAGTAAACGAATGATAAGGTCTGTACTACTGTGTGGTGGTTAAGGCACTCGACTTGTAATACGAGGGTCGGGTGTTTGAATCCACGTCATACCAAGATACTCGCCCTGTCACTCGTGGGAACGTTATAATGTAAAGGTCAATCCCACTATTCGTTGGTAAAAGAGTAGCCCTAGAGTTGGCGGTGGGTGGCAATGACTAGCTGCCTTCCTTCCAGTCTCACACTGCTAAATTAGGAACGGCTAGTGTAGATAGCCCTCGTGTAGCTTTGCGCGGAATTAAAAAACAAACAAACTATTGTGTGGAGAAGAAATAATGGTTTTGTTTATAACCATGACGCCATTCCAAACCACTAGCAAGAATGACAAACATACAAACAGAAAAATAATGAAACCGTTTACACTCAACTACTGGCAGCGTGATTTCATGAAACATCCACTTAAAACCCACGTTGAGGAGGAAAAATGTCACTTTACTATCTTTAGAAAATTTCAAGTTTCTCGAAAGCAGTTTTCACTTTCCATTTACTCAGAAATGTTCCTAAATCGGATTACCTTCCTGCATAATAATAACAAACTAATATTACACTAATCTTTTTACTTATTTCGTTTTCACTAAGATCATACTTCTACTTAGACTAAAGTATTATTATTAAACATTTATTTTTTGAAAATCATGATTTAAACAAGCAGCGCCCCTAGTAACTTTCATTAGTAATTCAGCTGTATTTGTTTCAACAAACTGTCAAAGAACATTGTTACTTGAAAGGTTTTCCTTCTATGGTTGAAATGGAAGTAGTCAATATTATGGTAAATAGAAATCACTATGTATGGGTAAATAAAATTCTGGCGTCAGTCTTTATAATTTGCTCGAAGTTCCGTGATCACTGCTACGCTGTTCAGAGCAATGTCTCTTAAGTGTACGAATGTAATTATCATTACAGGAAACGGGTTCTAAGAGCACAAACAAATGAATAATTTGAGCTTGTTTTTTTCATACCATAGATTTTTTAACTTTATATGGTGATAAACTGGAAGCAGTCTGATACATTAACAAAAGTACACTGGAAAGACAAATATGAGCTGTAAATTTGACAGCAGAGCATAGAATAATGTAAGAACACAAAATCAGAATAACATTTAATAAGATATTTATCAATATATCATAAAAGATATATGTAGGAAGGATTTATATATTATAACAATTATCAAACAATATGGACAACTGCTCAAACGTGATTTTCTAATAATCAAAATTACGTTACGTGTAAAGTTTAATTTTGGGTTTAAAGGTTATCGTGTTCGGATTTTGAATTCAAGGATTAACGGTTCGTGTCATGTTTAGCAAAATCGTACTTCGCGATTTGAGGTCGTGTATGCAGTTGGAGTGACAGCCAAATCCCAGCATTCAGCCAGACGAGAGTAGTCTGAGAATTGGCAGTGGGTTCTGTCAATTGTCTGCTTTCTTTTTAATCAGTTGATTAAGAGTTAGGGACAACAGATATTCTGTGCAGTTTTCAACGAATATCCTGAAAAAAACAAACACGTTTGATTTTAGTCGATGTACCGTTTCTAGATATGGAATTCATGTATCAGTTGTTGTTTTTTATAAAGCAACAACTTAAAAATAAGAAAGTGTGAAGCTAAACATTTATTATGTATATCGAAAATTTAATAATTTATAATTAGACGAACCTAAAGTTTCTGTATATTATTTAAAAGAAACTTTCTTTTTTTACCCTTAAAGGACGTTAAAAAATGTCGACTCTTCGACACAAACACCTCTACATGTTCCATAAATTCTGGGGTAAGTAGTTTGATTTATGCTTTAAGTGTTTCAGTGTGTAGCGTTAAAGTATTATATTCACATAGAAGCAGCAATAATGTATTATTTATTTACTCTTATGGATATTTCTTTACTAAGATATGTTATCACTTTCTGTTTTTAAGAGTACTCACGCATTAATCAAAGGAGATTCTTTGTAACAGCGATGCTGAAAATCTCTACACAAATCAGAACATTGTTTAGTTGTTTCTTTGAAAGTAAGTACAAAGCTACTCGATGGGCAGGCTATCTGTGCTCTTCCCATCACAAGTATATAAACCAGGTTTCTGGCATTGTAACTCCGCAAAAGAATAGAAAATATGTTAAACCTAGCTTTAAAGGCAGGTGTATAAATTATACGACAATAAATAACACAAAACTTAGAATTCATATGATTTTTATGTTGAAAACATAAATGTCGTTACGATTCAAAATGAAGGTTTCAAATTACTTCGACATTTAGTAGTTTTAGGAATACCTTTCAATTTTATTTATATGAGTAGTTTCACACCAGTTTTATAGATTTTCATGTTTGGTAGCATCGACTGTAAATTCTTATTTCAAAAACGAACGATCAGGAACTAGTCCAATGATATGACTACATTGACCATCGACTGCTCTGCTTTTACACCTGGTGTCGTCAGTTGTTACCACTTCTTCAGCCTTCAGTTTGGCCTGAAATAAAGAAATATTCATCACTGTAAGAGTGGAACAAGTATTCGTTATTCTTCGCTTCATGTAGAAAGCCTAAGATGTGTTGGTGTAGTTAGAAAAACGACGTTTACCCAGCGTTTCGTATATTATTTGGATAACATCAACAAGTCATAAAAAAATGACAGGAAAACATACTTGAAGACTTTCCCCGGTCGCAAAAAACGAATCCAGACATAATCCAATAATATGATACAATATTTAAAAAAAAACTTCTTCCGATCGAAAAACAAAAAATTTAGTCATAAGATAAATCTGTAAAATTCCTTGTCAGGGACATAACAAGTAAAGGGACTGCAGTGTTTGTAGATGATGTTTACCTTTGGAATAAAGCAAATCATATCTGGATGTGAAGAAATGATGATGAAAGTGGAGACCTAAGAGTAATGAGAAGAACAAGTGCCCTGATAGGTCAAAATCAAATTAGAAGAAAGCCAGGTGTGTGATATTGATTCTAGAGATTATGGAAACGCTGAAACCTCTAAAACCATTACTGCTATATACAGCTCTTTCGTTTTTCATACTTCACGGATTTTAAATTTAAAAAAAAAATCTGAACAGTAGAATCAAGTAGTTTATTTCTACCAATCAGCGCCTTCTGGAACATATTTCAAAATTTGGTGCGACGCCAAAAAAATCGTTTTTTTTTTGTGACTGAGGGCCTTAAATAATAAAGAGAATGCATCTGTGTTGTGTAAGGAGTTTCATTTTATCTCAAAGACCGGTATACAATTACATCTTTATGTAACAACCTTTCTCAAAAGAGGTAACTAAAAAGAAAAAAAGAGAAAACCTACAAGAAAGGCATTGTATGCATAGTCTGTAAGTTTCTTGTGAATATAATTAACAAACAACGTTCTTACATACAAAACAGCTATCGGCAAAATATGAATGCGTATATTACTCGTAAACTTTACTAAATCATATCTGTATCAAAATTAAAAACTAGACACTTGTGGAGTTCCAACAGCTCTTGGTAAAACCATCGATTATTTATCATTAAGAGGGTGTTGGAACCACCACAACGTTGAGCAGTAGTACATATCAGTTTTATTAATTTCACCTTAGAATTGTTCCGTGTAATTCTCGAAATGTACGATACTGATGTATTATCTTTTGTTTAAACTGAGTTTTAAAACGTGTGTATTGTAGGCGGCTTTATTTACAAGATTCAGTCTGTTTTGAATTTCGCGCAAAGCCGTCCCTAATTTAGAAGTGTAAGACCAGAGGGAAGGCAATTAGTCATCACCACCTACCGCCAACTCTTGGTTTACTCTTTTACCAACGAATAGTGGGATTGACCGAACATGATAACGCCCCCACAGCTGAAAGGGCGAGCATATTTGGTGCGACTGGGATACGGACCCGCCACCCTCGGATTACGAGTCGAGTGCCTTAACCACCTGGCCTTCTTATAAAAATTATGTCTTGTATTATAATTTTACTTTTATACATGTGAACATCATTGTTTACAAGAACCATCTTTAGTTATCTTCCATATCACTGATTCATCACCAAATAAATTCGAGTAACCTTTTGGTTATTTAACCTGCATCCTTGTTAGTATGTATGTTATCTTCAGTTAACTAAGGTATCCATCGAATTTGAATAAATGTGCAATGAGTTGCATTTTTATCAAGTTTAAGTTTATATTGTTTTTCTTTTCAGTTAGCATTTTGTAAACCTGCTTCTGAATTTCAAGTGGCCGCATGCATCTCTCCAGATATCCAATAATACTAGATCGCTCATTGACGCTGTAATCTGTATTTCCTACTGAAGCTATCAATGTTTGCATCCCACCATTTCGGGAAATTATACCGCTAAAAATCGAGTGTCGATACCCGTGTTGGGCACGGTACAGATAGACCATTGTGTAACTTTGTGCTTAACTACAAACAAATAAATAAATATTTCGGTACGATCAAACTATTAACATATCGACTAATCCAAATATATATATTTTTAGTCTGTTAAAATTCCGAGTTGTAGGCCGACTATGAGAGAAAACATAAAGTTCAGAGTAAATTCCAGTCACGATCAGCTATAGGGCAAAATAAATTTAATTTTTATGAGTTGAAAGGCGACATTAAGTAACTTGTAACTGAAATGTTTAAATTTTATGAACCTTAATTTGTTTAATTTCAATTTCTAAAATGTGTACCTCAAGCCAATACGTCCTTATTCTCGCAAACTTCCCAATATGGAGTACATCGGTTTCTCAAAGGAGAAGCTATACGTCATCTAGTGCTATAGGATAGCTATAATTACGCCATCTACTTCAAATGTACAAGATAATCATTTATTATCACAGTATTTTTGTTTAAATATAATAAAATCCATAATCAATTTATATTGTAATAAAAACACAACTTTAATCATAATGTAACAAAACTGCCATGTATAATTTTAACGTAAAATTATAATAAAATACAAATCTATCGAATTGTTCGAAACTTAATCCTTATAAATGAGTTTGTTTAAAAAATGCCATCATAAATTTAAAGTGTAATTCAATAATTCATGTACTGTACTCTTGTCGCCTTCTTCCTGGAGGTGTGTTAATTTAGTATATAATTAATTAATAATACTAATGCAGAATTACTCCGTACACAAAATCCCCCTGTTTGTTTGAAGTTCAACACAAAGCTACACATGGGCTACCTGTGTTCTGCCTACAACGGCTATTAATACCCGTTTTTTTAGCATTGTAAGTCTGCAGACATTCCGTTGTGACATTAATGAGTGGGATCGATGTGGTTTAGAAGTATGTATTCAGACTGACAACAGGTTCGATTCTCCATGGTAGACAGAGCGTACATAGCCCATTGTGTAGCTTTGCTTAAACAAATCAAACATACGAAATTATTCTCGGACATAATTTACTTCATTCCTTCCCAGGCTTTCGGATAATGGTTGTCAAATGAGGAAAATTATACAAACATTTTCATCCCTCTAATTAGTTTATAGTGAAGAAATGTTTTATGTATACAATTACCTTTGAAAGTCAGCAATATTCAAGACCATTCAGTTGTGGTTGCCCCCCAGTGGCTCAGCGGTATGTCTGCGGACTTACACGCTAAAACCCGTGGTGGGCAGAGCACAGATAGCCCATTGTGTAGCTTTGTGCTTAATTCGAAACAACAAAACAGCAACAACAGTTATGGTTAACCTTGACATTAACTGTCCACCCAAGTCGGATTAGTAGTATGCTTGTGATGTTTATTTTTTTCTTTCTCACAAGGAGGTGTGTTAAACAGTTAACATATAAATTGATAGTTTTTCTATAAATTAAGAAATGTAGAAGGTTACACTTATTGAAAATATTCAGTGTATTTCCTGCTATCGAAGTGCCCCTTATTATATCATAGCAAACCGAATTTTGATACCCGTGGTGGACAGAAAAGAGATAGCCTTTTGTGTAGTTTTGTGTTTGTTTGTTTCAAATCTCACGCAAAGCTACACGAAGGTAATTTGTGCAAACTATCCCTAATTTAGCAGTATAAGAATAGAAGAAGGAAGCTAGTCATCATCACTCACCGCTAACTCTTGGGCTACTCTTTTTATCAAAGAATAGTGAGACTGACCGTAGCATTATAACACCACCACGGTTGAAAGGGCAAGCATATTTTGATGTGACAGGGATTCGAACCTGTGACCCGCATATTACGAGTCGAGCACCCAAGCTACGTGGCCATCCCGAGCCGTAAATTTGTGCTTAACTACAAACAAAAAAATAGCTATACAAGACGAATTATTTCTTTGTTTCACAAAATGATAAATGCTAGACATTTTTTCAGTTCAAACCATTTATCATTTCGCTACTCTTTTAACTTAACATAGTGGTATATTGTAGATCCGTGGGCCTGGCATGGCCGAGCGCGTTAAGGCGTGCACTCGTTATCCGAGGGTCGCGGGTTCGCGCCCGCATCGCGCTAAACATCCTCGCCCTCCCAGCCGTGGGGGTGTATAATGTGACGGTCAATCCCACTATTCGTTGGTAAAAGAGCAGCCCAAGAGTTGGCGGTGGGTGGTGATGACTAGCTGCCTTCCCTCTAGTCTTACATTGCTAAATTAGGAACGGCTAGCACAGATAGCCCTCGAGTAGCTTTGTGCGAAATTCCAAAAAAACAAACAAAAACAAAAAGTAGATCCGTGAATAACGCTGGATTCCATGAAGCAATATTTCTTCAAACATAGTGTGTAAAACTGTGATTACCGCACACATAATTACGGATTTTTATGTTTTATTCAACAGCAGAATAAATTTTTAAGTTGTACATAGTTTGATAAATAAAAAGTTCAATTTATTTTCTGTGCTCGTAGAATGCAAAACGGTTAAATTTTACCTTCGACTGCAGCAAGTGGCGAAAAACAAGCACTCACTCTGTCACTTCTAATATTTATAGTGATAGTGGCGCTATCTAATGTGAAACGAAAGTAATAGGAAACCTAATAGAACTACAAAGTCTCATAGTAAACCGAAAAGAATAATGTTACTCCAAAGTCTTTACTGCAGTACAAAATAAAATATCGCATAATATGGGGATGTTTGTTCAAACTTTAGAGCAAAATTGAGATTCAGATAGATATATATACTTAGTTAACGGTAGATTGTTAGAAAGACAGAAAAATTGTAAAATGGCATGCTGGATGGAAAAGAAAAAAAATATATAATGTCTTTCAAAGTTAAAAAATTACCAGGCGAAGTTGTAAAATTATTTGATTAGCTTGATATTAAAATGTTTATTTATTCCGCATTTTAAGTAAGAGGCTTAACTCAATGCAAATTGCGAAAATATTAACTTTTATTTTAATATAATGGTCGAACAAAACAAAAACCTAAAACATTGGTTACAATGTTTAACCGAATATATATATTTTAGATACTTAAAAACATCTGAAAGCAAACCTTGCAAGCACGTCACCTGTTCTATAGAAAAATTTAATTAATTCTTGTTTTGATTATTGAAATTAATAAATAATGTATCGATTTCTTTTCTGGATAAACACATAATTAAGTTACATTTAGTAAGAATATCTAGGTTAAATAATTCTGATTCTATATCATATTTCACTTTTATGAATATTATATAATGTTAATTTGATTAGTGTTAAAATAACATTTATTTTACGCGATAAAATTATGTTTTTACATTTTGAATAATAAAGTTACAAAGGTTAATATGTTAACGTAACGTATTTAGTGATTTATTCCGCTTTCAAATAATTCTGTTTTAAGCGTATCGCTGTTCAATAGTACTGAGAATTATTTTAAATGTGTCATTTTATCATATTAGCAAATTATAACCTATTTCTGGAAATTGTTATTCATGAACGGTGTAAAAATGCATCTATATTTTGGTAAAAATATACTGGTATTTAAAAATATATTTTCTTTATTTTGAAGATTAAAAAATATCTTCGACTTGGTTCTTACGTTGATGTTCCGTTGAGATGTTAAAACATCATTTTTTTACTTTTTAATGTTAGCACTAACACAAATAAGCAAACAATGTGTTCTTACATGTGGTCAAATGGTTAGGGCCCTGGACTCGTAATCTCAGTGTCTCGGGTTTGTATGTCTGTCAAGAAAAATATGCTCCTCATTTCAACCATGGAGGATTTGTAATACTACTGTCAATGCCACTATTCGTTGGCAAAAAATTAGCCCAGGAGTTGGTGGTGGGTGGTTACGGTTAGCTGCCTTCCCTCTAGTCTTACACTAATAAAGTAGAAACAGTTAGCGCAGATAGTCCTTGTGTAGTTTTACGTAAAATTCAAAACAAACAAACATTATTCCTACATAATGAAGAACATTCACCATTCGTTAAACAAACCAGAATGTGTTGGCTCTTATAAATTTTGCAAACAAAAAAACAAAGTGTGAATCTTCTCAACAGGCAACAAAGAAGATCACAAGGTATGGTTTTCCCTACTTATTTGTTTATTAGTTTTTGAATTTCGCACAAAGCTACACGAAGGCTATCTGCGCTAACCGTCCCTAATTTAGCATTGTAAGACTACAGGAAAGGCAGCTAGTCATGACCATCCACCATCAACTCTTGGGCTACTCTTTTACCAACGAATAGTGTGATTGAATATAACATTATAACGCCCCTATGGCTGAAAGGGCGAGCATATTTGGTGTAACGGGGATTTGAACCCGCCACCTCAGATTACGCATCAAGCGCCTTAACCCCTTGGTCACTACGGGCCTTTTCCATACTAATAAACATTTTTGTGATAGAAAACCAAAAAGTTTTTGACATCTGAAAAGAAGAAACGTTGTTCGCTCACGTACAAGTTCTTCAATTTTGATATGGAGTTTTTGAGGCTTTCTTTATCTTCTAAGTCTCCTGATGAGGTAGCTGTTGCTATAAAAAGCTTTCTGACTTTGTTCATGTGTACACACAAGATCGTTAGTATTTCTGAAAGTTTTATTGAATATTTCATATTATGGATCAGCAATTCACCATATTTATTTATTTTTGATGAACACAATTTCAATTTTCCAGGTATGCCTGTGGTATTCTTAGGAGAAACAGTTCTTCATGACTGTCAAATGTCAAACAGATAGGCCTGGCATGGCCGAGCGCGTAAGGCGTGTGACTCGTAATCCGAGGGTCGCGAGTTCGCGCCCGCGTCGCGCTAAACATGCTGCCCTCCCAGTCGTGGGGGTGTATAATGTGACGGTCAATCCCACTATTCGTTAGTAAAAGAGTAGCCCAAGAGTTGGGCTAAATTAGGGACGGCTAGTACAGATAGCCCTCGAGTAGCTTTGTGCGAAATTCCAAAACAAACAAACAAAAAACAAGTCAAATAGATTCGCTATATTACGGGAGGATTGACCATGAAAACTCTGAAATAGCTCAGTTTAACTTCCGCATTTTTCGGTATATAAGATGCACCCCTATTTTTCCCTATCTTCAGGAAAAAAATCCCAGTTATCATTTATTTATTTGTTCAACATCAGTATAATTTTTTATTCTTTATAATATTTCAAAAGAAACAGAGGCATAAATTTTTGACCTTCACTGTATAGAACGCAGGGGGATTGAGCCCCCCTTTTTTTTTTTTTTAAAAAGTGCGTCTTAAACACTGAAAAATGTGGTAAATAACTGGGTTTAAGGTATGGACATAAACAGACTATACACATGACGTTAAGTATGACTTTGTTTTTATTAGATACAAAACAAAAACCGTATTTTGCTTAGACATTGGAGGATTAACAGATTAGCCAAGAGTTTTTTTCACGATATATGTTTTCTGTTTAATTAATTCTGTTTTGACCAAGTAAACCGTGAATTCTACACTACTTGCTAACAGGAAATGGATCTATCCAGGACGACATGCATTACACGTGTCTTTTCGTCCTCTTACGACGAAAGTTAAGGATGTAACCTCTAGTCTAGATGTTATCCATTAGACCAGTGAATGGCATAGCTGTTGTTAACCTATAGCACACAATATACGAAGTTACAACAATACGCCTTTTTTCGATTCACATTTATCACCTGCTAGGGCAGCGGTAAGTCTACGGATATACAACGCTAAAATCAGGGGTTCGATGGCTCTCGGTAGACACAGCAGATAGCCCGGTGTGGCTTTGCTATAAGTAAAAAACACACACACACGATTCACGTTTCTCTAAAGTTGTGATTTGAGCCTTTTCTCTGCGCTATTGTCACCTGTTAATAAATATTGTTAATAGAGGTTAGAAAATAGTTGTCCTAATATTGAGTATCTATTTACAGATGTGAATGGCGACGGTGTTTTAACGTGGGAAGATTTCCGGTTGCTTGCTGAGGTAAGAAATATGAGATTATGAATCCAATATGACATAATTTAAAATTAATTTAACAATTAGTAATTACTTATACTTGAAATTTTCAGTATATATATATATATGTAGTTTTTTGTTTTATTTAGTATAATGAATATAATTTGAGATCTACCAAAAATAATAAATGAAAAATGAATGTTAGATACAATGTTAGCCAACCTCTGTTGGCTCAGTTAGATTATTTGTAGGCCTATCTCCTAAATTGTCAGTCTTCACAGGTCTAATGTTGGTTTAATACTGCGTGAGAAGTAGCCAAATGGAGTTTTGAAGGAGTTCCCTAATATTCTAAAACACCTACAAAACTAGTACTGTCTGAAAAAACAAAAAAGTTTGCATTGTTTAGCGCTACAGCTCTGATCGCCACAATGAGCCGAGTAGATCATCTCTAGGCCCGTGTCAGAAATGCCTAATTGGTTTATATAAGTAAGTGAAGACTTTCTATGAGAGTGTATTTGCATATGTTTTCTTACACCCACATCTGATTTTAGCTTTGGAAATCCAAAGACTTACCGCTGTTAAAGCAGGGTCAAGACTTTTTGAAGTCTAAGCTTCCAAACTTAATAACAAATATAGTTTTAATTTTTTTTCACATGATTGCTACGTTGTTCGTGTTGTGGCATTGAATAATAGTTTTCAGTTTTTCTTTCCTTTGTAATAGGTTTCGTGCAAGCTTACTATCAGCCACAGTGCGATGATTTCAATCATTTGTCGGCCAATCTCATAAATAAGAAAATTGTTCAAAATAAAGATATTTTTGGCAAGTTGATGCACGTATCTCTGTTTTAATTACACTTCCTGTACTGTAAATAAGTAAAAAAAAAGAAACAACTGAAGTTTAATATACTGTGAAACACAGAGGTTTTTTTTTTCTAAAATAATGTTTCTATTTTTTACGTAACCAATTTGAATACGAAAACTATGACCGTTATTGCTAATTCAGCTCATTCGCTTATCTACTTGCAGAAATACGCAAAAATTCAACGTCGGGGAAAATTAGAAAAAGATGTTTTTGAGAGGTGGCAGTCGATACTTGAAAAATGGTGGAATGAACTGACATCTTACGCTGACTATAACAAGGTAAAAACAAAATTATTCAAAGCGCATATACACTGAAGACAACGATAAATAAGATTGTATAATAATACTTTTCTTGAGCTACTATTTGTTAAACAGTTAGCATAAGTTTTTTTTTTTAAAGAAGTAGACAAAATTCAAATGATTCTGTATTTTTATTACACATAGGTTCAATTTTTTCAATTTTTAAGTTAAGGTGAAGTTTATTTGTGCCCACTAAACAGTTTTTAGTCAAACTGGATATTTGTGTATTGCAAGAGAAAAATTATTCCACCTTTTTCGCCCTTTCCTCCCTCCTGTTGACTCAGTAATAAGTTAGGAGTTTACAATGCTAAAAATTGGGTATCAATACCCGTGGTGGGAAGAGTATACATAGTCCATTGTGTAACTTTCTGTCTCATGACCAATTAATGAGTTTCAGATTATTTGATAATATTGCTGTTATTATAGAGCTATGGAAATAACAAAAATAAGGAACTTCGTAAAACTTATTAATATCTCAAAAATAATCAACAGAAGAATCTGTAGGCTAAATATTTGTAACAATACTGTTGATGTTGCAGATAATATTGTTTTGTTTCTTGTTGGCAGTTTCTTGTTAATTTCTTGATGTAACGATAATAGATTAGTCTATTTCTATCTTTAAAGCTTTCACAAGCTTGAACGCTGTGATATTTTAGACCACGTTTACAAATTACGCTAACTGCATTATACTAATATCAAAAAATAAACTTGCGTTACTTCACGGCTAAAACGAAAACATACTTAATGTACGCCTTACTGGCTTGAAACAATTCGCTATTTTTTTAAATTAACCCTTAAATAAGTTGTAGTTATGATCTCTTCTCGAACTTATAAGAAAACTGACTCAAGATTATTAAATTCTAGGCCTCATCTTACAACTTATACACAACACATACAGCTTCTCTACGAACAACTCCAAGGTTTTATTAAGTTTTTATTCGTGGGATTTACATATATTTATCTTTTTATTAGCATTAAGAAAGTTTTATAAGTTTTGGATTCGAATTCTTTTATTTTCGAACGTTCCGAGATATGTAAAAGATAAAAAAAACATGCATTCTTCGAGCCAAAAAGAAAAGTCATATGATAATACCAAATTTGGTTTTTGAATTATTATTTAAATTGTAAAGTTCTAAAGTGAAAACTTTTACTTTATAAACCTTTGAAATGAGTGTGTGATGTCATTCATATTTAGTCAAACACCACAGTAATTTGAAAGTTCAATAATATATATTGATGAATGTTTTAACTCAGCCTTATATATTCTATATAGTATAAACATTTATAACTTCGCTTCTTTATATAGCAAGAAAGGTGTTTCTTTGTTTTGAATTTCACGCAAAGCTAGCTACTCGAGGGCTATCTGTGTTAGCCGTTCCCAGTTTTGCAGTGTAAGACTAGAGGGAAAGTAGCTAGCCATCACCACCCACCGCCAACTCTTTGGCTACTCTTTTACCAACGAATAGTGGGATTTACCGTCACTTATAACGTCCTCACAGCTGAAAGGGCGAGCATATTTGGTGTGGTTGGGATTCAAACCCACAACCCACAGATTACGAGTCGATTGTTCTAACTACTTGGCCATGCCAGTCTTCCAACTAAGGATGTTAACTTATTAGGTGACTATAATATGATATCTTTTCCGATTAATTTGTTTTGCACACTCTCTTCTTTTATTTCAGGATACTATTGTGGAATTCGACGAGTGGCTTCGATTTTTTGATGAACTAGGAAAAGCTACGAAATGTTTTAAAGATCTGCCAGATTTTCTACAACTTTATTTACACTTGTTTTTCCTTGTCATGGATTCCAACAGTAAGTATTAGTAGTTAAAGTATATAGAAACAAAACTTTTGAAAGCTGTATAAGAGCTAATGTGTTTGTTAAGACAAGTAGGCTAAAACTGTAAATTTGCACAGTATGTTTTATAGTATCTAACTTGTAGCAACAAATGTCTAGATCTGTGAGGTAAACCTTGCGTTTCGTTAAGGACTAACTGTTTCGCTCATAAACGTATCACAGGTTTGTGTCATGGATGCTTGTATATTGAATATAGTTCAATAGGGAAAAGGGACGTAAAGTTTCTTTGTTTGTTTTTTTACACAAAAGCCAAACTTGTGAATGATGACGATAGTGAATTATCGAAGCGCGACTTTAATTATTTGTTTTTAAAAACAACATTTATCTAAGGTAAGTTCTTTAAATATTTCATGATTAAAAAAGCCGATATTTCATGAAATATCACATGGACGATTTCAAAGAACGAGCAATCAGAGATAGTCTTAATACGCCGTAAAAGAAACAATTCAAGTTTACTAATGTTGTATACCGTCTTACTTCCCAAACACGGTGTTTAAAATATTAAAACCCACAAACAAACATTTTATAATACACGATTGAAATCTTTTTCGCTCAGGCCTGGCATGGCCAAGCGCGTAAGGTGTGCGACTCGTAATCCGAGGGGCGCGGGTTCGCGCCCACGTCGCGCTAAACATGCTCGCTCTCCCAGCCGTGGGAGTGTATAATGTGACGGTCAATCCCACTATTCGTTCGTAAAAGAGTTGGCGATGGGTGGTGATGACTAGCTGCCTTCCCTATAAGTCCTACACTGCTAAATTAGGGACGGCTAGCGCAGATAGCCCTCTAGTAGCTTTGTGCGAAATTCCAAAACAAACAAACAAAATTTTTTTGCTCGAGTCAAACACTTTAAGTCGGCAACCCAAAGGAGTGTTGAGAGAGAACAATGTAATTTGAGGGATGCACCACTTGTGACAGTTAAATTAAAGTTTACTGTAAACGTAGATGCAGCAGATTTTTTTTATTTAAAATCAAGTCATTGTAGAAACACGACGTTTAAGTTTAAACAAAAGTATTTTATCTATCAGCGTTCCAAGCAATTACTCGACCTTTAGTAAAAAAATGAAACTATGTCTGATGAAGATGTAACTCTTAACGTTGTGTGAATACTAGTCCTTTTGAAAACTGTCTTTCTTGTTTCATGTCCACCTTGGGTATGAATTGACTGTCATTTTCCTACTACTGAAAGTACAAAATGTGTTAAGAGGCATCAGGCCTCGAACCCTGACTTCTGATCCATAGACCAACATGGTAGTAACTAGGCCTCGCTCAACTGAATAGTTGTATGTACTTTCCTGTCGTTTTTCACCCTAGAAATTTTCAAGCTTTTAAATATGTGAAATAATAGTAGAAATCCTCAACCTATTCTGGGAGAGTCCTAACAGCCCTGTGAAACTATTCCAAAGGGTATAATAAAATGTGCCCTATTAACAATGATCAGTGATAAACAGTAAAGTTCTTGTGGTGTCACACTGAAGTATAGAATTTGTACATTATAAAAAACATGTTCTATATATGTCTGGTTCTCTCTCCCAATCTCTCTGTGAACATTCCCCAGGTATGTCTGTGAACTGCCTGTGGCGGGCAGAGCACAGATAGCCCATTTTGTAGCTTTATGTTTAATTCAAAATAAAAACAAGAATTGTTACTGAAGCTTGGAATTAGTCTATTTTTAGACGAGGTGTTTCCAGTAAATTACAGTTTCTATCACAAAACGATGTAATACATTGCTACTAGTCCATGCATTAGTATGGATAAAGGGATGAAGGCACGTTTTAATCATGTTGCATTAATTCATATCAAATTATACAAAGGTTGAAGTTAACCTTTGAAATCTTCCCCTTACATAAATTTTGGTCACAAAGTTTATGTAAGGCTAATTAATTAGGTTACACTGTAGTTTCCCATCTGTATAAGACATAGATTATGTTTGTACGTTTTCAATCTCATGTTTCAGCAGACTGTGACATTTTGGTTTATATATTTCACCTTTACAATATAATGTTTTATAATTTTAGAGTAAAGCTACACATTTCCATTCAGATTTTTGAACTGATAGATTAAAGTAAAGGCAGCTAGTCAAAGTAAGCCAAAGTCAATTTACTTTTGTTAACTTGAAAATAACCTAAGAATGTTGATATGTTGTTCTTTGCTTTATTAGTAGAAGTGTTAAAACACATACCAGCCATCCTGAGATAGAAAGCCAACTTTTAAGCTGCACTTGCCTGATCAAATAATTGGATCTGACTATCACTCTTTGTGCACTAACAACCTCATTGGGCTGAAACAGTATGCAAACCACAAACTTGTTAATTTGTAATATCAGTATTTTAATTACTAGACCACGCCCCATTCTTTAACCTTATATTTTTAAAATAAAATACATGTTTATGTAATAATTATGCCAAGTTTATTTTCTGTCATATGTGTAACTGTTTTTGAATTGTATTATTTACATAAGATATTTTACATAAATCTAAAATAAATGTATGTTTTCTTACAGAGGATGGCTTGTTCTGTGTTAAGGATTACAAGAAGTATCTCACCAATCAAAATATGGATGTTAACCGAGCACAAGAATGTTTCCAGTTTATGTTAAATGTAAGTTCCTGTCATCTCTTGAAATACAAAATATAAAACGTTTTACAAGCAATTACAACATTTGTGTTTAAAAAGACCACACTACTAATACATTTGACTTTTTTATGATAATTTATTCAAAAACTTCAAGATGAACTACAGTATTATATACTATAAATTATAAGTTTCTTCGAAACCTTTTGTTTTTACATAATACTGATCCTCATTATTGGCCCAGAATGACCAGGTGGATAAGGCACTCGACTCGTAAAATCCGAGGTTTGCAGGGTCGAATCCCCATTATACCTAACATGCTCACCCTTTAAGCCGTGGGAGCATTATAATGTGATGGTCAATCACATTATTTATTGGTAAAAGAGTAGCCCAAGGGTTGGCGGTGGGTGGTGATGACTAGCTGCCTTCCCTTCAAACTTACATTGCTAAATTAGGGATGGCTAGTGCAGGTAGGCCTTGTGTAGCTTTGTACAAAGTTCAAAACAAACCAAATCATCAATATTTAAGTCCTTAAGCCTATAATATTATATGCATACAATTACAAAAGCAACGAGCAGTGCCTGAAACCAGTAGAAGTATTGAATAGAGGTCTAAACTGCAGTGCTTCTCAACTAGGTGTTCACCCAACGGTTAATAAGGTTGAATCAGGGTGAAGAGTGTTATCAATCATACTCTGGTATGGGGTTCTTTTGAAATTATTTAAAACATTATATTTCATTCTGTATTTTACTTGTTATCACAACACCATGCTATAACTAAGTTTGCTTCAAAAACGTCAGGTAAAATTATTCTCATATTTTTTTGTACTTCTGCACATTCTACTTAACTTCAACCTTCTCTCTCTTTACATATTTTTAAATATTCGTTTCTTTTCACTGTAAGGACCCTTAATATTTTTATCGTTTTTTCTTAACATTAATGATGCGCGTTTCTGTTGAATATTTTACAAACTCATTTTTGATGCTTGATTGATATAAGAAAATACAAAATATATAGGTGATAAAAAGATACTTAAATGCAAAATTTTATTTCAGTTATTCTGGACTTTACCGTCAAAAGTTTTTACCTTAAATTTATTGATAAAAAAATAACATCAATTATTGTATGTTTTTGGGCTTTTTGTTTCGATTTAAGTGAGCTGTTGTGAAAAACTTATAAGAGTAATTGATACTGGAAAAGGTTGAGAAACACTGGTTTAGAGCATCCTTCCCTAAAAAAAGAGTATTTAGTTTGTTTTGAAATGCAAGCAAAGCTGCACGAGGGCTATCTGCGCTAGCCACCCTTAATTTAGCAGTGTAAGACTAGAGGGAAGGCAATTAGTCATTACCACACACTGCTAACTCTTGGGCTACTCTTTTACCAACAAAAAGTTGGATTGACCGTTACATTATAATGCCTCCTCGGCTGAAGAGGCGAGCATGTTTGGTGCGACGGGGATTCGAACTCGCAACCCTCAGATTACGAGTCAGGAAAAGAGAGTAGAAACAGTGGTGTATTTAGGTTGGGGTTAGAGGGGGCTCAGCTTTAGGTCCCATGGTCTTAATGGGAGCCCATTGGTAATTCTATTCTATATAAAAATTACATAGGATGTAGGGACCACAAATCCTTAATTAAATTCGCCACTAAGTAAAAATCAGTAAAAGTCTCAAATGCTTACATTTCATTTATTACAGGACGAAGACAGAGGCAACGGTAATGCTATGACATCAGATAGATTTAAAGAACTAGTGTACGACCACTGGGTTTCTAGTGATGCAAACAGTCAAGGAAAATACATATGTGGTCCGTTCGATTCTGCAGTGATGGATGAATTAGAAAAAATGGTCAAGAAACGTCAATGATTACATTTACACTTGATAAATTCAAGTTGTTGTTTTTTTTGAAAACGTTGTGCTATTTCAAATTTTGTTTTGTAGTAGCTTATTACAATGAAATATTAATGTTTTTTCTACGATAAATTTATCTTTATATAAGATTTTAGCCCGTGATTAGACTTTTAAAAGTACAGCACTATTGTCAGTCAAATGAAAATCTACAAAGCTTATTTCTTTCTGCATTTGTCTTTATATCTAGTAAAAATGAAATCAGGGCAACCAGACCTTATACTTTTCAAATGTTTAACATTACATTTGTGATCGTTTTAGAGATATCCAGAAACTTTGTGTTTGTAATAGCTTTTGCTGATCTCACAGACATGTTTCCTTAATCAAAAAGAATACTTGAAGAAATAAATTTTAAATGTTATATTATAATCGTAATTGATAGACACGTGACCTTTATTTGTTTTTTTTTAAATAAAGAACTTTAAAACTTATTCACTCGCGAATGAGGAAATATTTCTTACACTTAATAGTTCAGCTTGATCACACTCACCTAAGGCAAATAAATATGATGATTGAGAGTCAAATGAATTTCGAAAACCTTTCGTTTGGCCTGTTTTTTCCTGAGTTGTGATGGCCTCCACTTTGATCATCGGTGTGTTTGAAGTCTGATATCTGAATTTCATTCCACTTAATGGGTATAGCAGATAGGTTAAGATACCTCTGCGCTGCGATAATCAAACAAGCTAAAGCTTTATGAAGAAATAGCTGGTGAATCTTAGATTTATGATTTTTTCTTGTCACAAATGATTATAGGCCATTACTTTTTAACTGTTAAGCAAGATGTCTACTATTAATTTGCAAGAGGTCTTCACTGACAATGAATTTTTATATAGACAGATTGGTTAGTTGTAGTCGGTTCCTTATTCGAGAAAATCAAAGTTGGTTGATAATTGTAATGCCCTTTCTTCAGTCATGCGCCCCTGTGTCACAATGGTATGTCTGCGGGCTTATAATACTACTAAAAACCAGGTTTCAATACTTGTGGTGGGCAGAACACAGATAGCTCTTTGTGTAACTTTGTGCATACCTAAAAAAATAAAAAAAACAATTATTCAATCTTACTTAGATGTTAACATTTGTGATTAAGACAGGAAGGTTTCAGAACTAGCTTCAGGTTTTTTATTCAGTGCCTTAGTGGCCCGGCGTGGCCAAGCGTGTTAAGACGTGAAACTCGTAATCTGAGAGTCGCGGGTTCGCATCCCCATCACGTCCAACATGCTCGCCTTTTCAGCCGTGGGTACGTTATAATGTGACGGTCAATCCCACTATTCGTTGGTAAAAAAGTAACCCAAGAGTTGGTAATGGGTGCTGATGACTAGCTGCCTTCCCTTTAGTCTACAACTGCTAAATCAGGAACGGTTAGTGCAGAGAAGCCTCTCGTGTAGTTTTGTACGAAATTCGAAACATATCCATCCTTTGCGCGCGCCCAAACTACTTTAGATAGGCTCTCTGATTACTTTTTGGACATTTGCTATTATTGGTACATTTTTTATCAGTGTGAAGTGTAAGTCATCTTTCCAGATTGAACCAGTAAGAGGTAGTTTTTATAAATTTAACATTTTCAAATGTTTCTTTTTTTCCTATATATACAACGTCATATGTTTCCGCTTTAAATAGAAATTATATATTTTTCTATAAGTTAAGATACATTCATTTGTTTTGCACGTATTCGTACAAACACATTTTAGTTTGGTGCAGTGTTCCCTCGTGTAAGGAGATTTTCCGCGAAGTGGGATCGCCGATTTTTACGTATATATTTATGTGCATTTGGACTTTTAAAACCCTCCCCGTACAACTATTTAACCATCTCATTACAATACTGTTCATTATTGCTGAAATAATTAGAACAATTATTAAGATATTAAGCCTTAAAATTAAAAATTACATATCTTCAGCAGGTGGTGTCTTTTCGGGGGACACCACTTCCTCTTCTGTGGAAGGTGAATCGGCAATTTCTTCGTCGGTCGTTACAACTTCAGGAACAGTACTTGCCACCGGTACCCTTTCTTTCTTGCTCGGCTGGAAAAACATTGTTATTGGCAGTTGTTTTCTCTGCCTCTTTAGCCTATCCAAAATAATTTGATAAGGAGTCATCAGTTTTTCTATTTTATTGCAAAACTGTACTGATCGAACCATATCGTTGTCCCATTCCTGTGAGCACTCCTTCATTTCGTTAATTAGTTTCATTAGTTTACCTAACCGCTCTAACGACCATCCACTTTGCTCGATTGTTTCCTCGGCTTCTTTCGGTGTTTCCTCTTCGTCGTCTTCCTCGGCAGCAGACTTCGTCAATGCTTCTAAGTCTTGGTCGGCGAGTGGTTCGGATTCTAAGTCAATCATTTCATCTACGTCTTCCTTTGTCATATCGGCAAATCCTTCACCTTTGATTAACGAAGCTAATTACACAGCTTTTGGAACAGCCGAGTGTTGGATTTCTTCAGGTGTGAATCCCTTGTCGTCGTGCACAACCTCAGGCCACAACTTCTTCCAGCTTGCATTAACGGTGCAGGGCTTCATCTCTTGCAATGCCTTATGAACATCTTGAAGACATGTAGCAATGATGAAAGACTTCCAGTACTCCTTCAGGGTGAACGTGTTGTTTTCGGCTTCGGTTTAGGTAACATTATCAAGGCGAGGTTGGACATGGTATTCCTTATGTATAAGGCCTTGAAAGCCCTGATAACTCCTCGGTTCATCGGTTGTATAAGGGACGTAGTGCTGGCTGGCAGGAATTTAACCCTAACGCCTTCATACGAAAGATTTCTTGCGTGGCCACCGGCGTTATCCAAAAGAAGAAGGATATTGAATCGCAAGCCCTTCTCTAATAAATAAAGCTTAACTTGAGGAATGAAACTCTGATGGAACCAATCAGAGCTCAGAGGCTTCGTTAGACAGGCAGTAGGAGTGTGCATCCAATGGACCTGTAGCAAGTTCATGTTCTTATTCTTTAAAGCTCTCGGGAACACCTTTCTTACGGCAATCAGCTATCCATATGGCCAAAGCAGCTCCCATCCGAACGATACTCTTATTACGAGATGTTACAACCCTCTTAGCCGTTGTATTAAAAGTAATAGCAGCAGTCTTTTTAATATTAACTTCGTCCTTCTTGGTGTAGCGAATGGTGGATTCCTTCACTCCGTAATGGCGGGCTATGGACGCATAAGAGTTTCCTTCTTTTACCATATCTAATATCTTCACCTTTTCGGCGATGGTCATCATTTTCCGTGACTGTTTAGGCGTGGAAGCATCCTTAGAAGTATTAGCACGTTTAGGAGCCATTGCAGGGGCTTTAAACACAGACAAAAGTTCAAAGATGCTGCCGTGGATGAAATTACCAATCACAGGCCAGACATGAATATTGACAGCACCAATCACAGGCAATCAAAATGGGTAGCTGTCATTGGCCGTCTTTCATTTATGCACCAATCATCACCCGTCTTGCATATCTCTACACCATGAAGCTGATCTCGCGTAGCCTTCGCAGACGCACAATGCGTACATCTATAGCCTTTCCAGTTGGTTCTGTTTCCATTTTTACGCTGTTATAAACTCAAATATATGTTTATATCTCAAAATATACCTGTTTTTTTTCTTTACACTATTAATTATATTTATTTTTAATATTTTAATGGTATTTAATGCTACATTTTAGATTTAATGTTTATTATTTTATATATACATGTATGTATATATATGTGGGGGTCGGCCGAGCCCGCAAAGTGGTGAAGCCGCGAAAGAGGATCCGCGAAGTGGCGAGGGAACACTGTATTTTTAATTAAAGAAGAAGAAAAAATAAAAATTAATAAATTTACAATAAAATTTATTAAGTCAAAACAGTGAAAGCCAGAAATAATTCGTGTTTTATTCATCTATATTTTGATCACCACTAGAAAGAATGTGATTTGGTTAGGCAATAAATTAAATAATATGAAACATCACGTGGTACAACACTTTTTAGAAAGAAAACGTTCCACGTTATTCACTCCGTTTATGTAACAGCGCGTGAAAACAGCATATAAAACTAAGGTAGTTATAACAGCATACAGTCTGCTTCCGAGTATGATGAAGCTTGACGTGTAATTTATAGAACTTTTTTGTTTTTTTGCTGGTTGTTCACAAGAGCATTATTTTCTCAAACCCAACTGATGCCAGTCTAGGATGTTCGAGGCTTTTATGTACATTGATAAAATTCAAAATGGCCGACAAATGCCAGAAATGAGCAGTTTATGCAATAACACCCGAATCATAAGTGAAAATTTCTCTATGTTTTTGGCCTTAATTTGCCTTTTGTAACCTACAGAATGAAACAATATGTACATTTTTTTTCTACCTAAAATTTGGTTTGCTAATTTTCATAAACCTCATATGGCAAGATATACTGCTTTCATTTTGACAGAAAATTTATCACAAACCAACCTCTCCAGTTTTGTTTGGTCAATAGCCATGGAATTATAAGGTACACAGTTTTTACAATTTGTACTTGTATTGGTGGGTAATACTAAATGATTTTTAGTGCGTTCATCGTATAATGTGTACTATAGACGATGTAGTAAGTTCAATGTTATTTGACCAGGATATTTATTGGATGTGAATGAATATATGTCATGATTACTCAAGGACTAAATGAAATAGGTATAAGCACACAGGTTTTGTTGTTAATACATGCTTATCTGCTCTGGGCTGATAAATTTCGTTTTCGGGCAGTTACACAAGAGGCATTAAGAGAAATCTTTTTCGAAACATGAAAACTTACATTTGCCATAATATCTACACTAAAGATGAGTACTTACTTAGCCATAATATCTCTAAATACTGGCTACGTTAATAGCAAGACCTTCGTAATAATGAGGTAACAGTAAATTCTAATCTTTAGAATCACAGAATTTTGCAGGTCCTAAAAACCTTCATATACATATTTGAAACATAGAAAGTTTTGTTTGTTTGTTTGTTTTGGAATTTCGCACAAAGCTACTCGAGGGCTATCTGTGCTAGCCGTCCCTAATTTAGCAGTGTAAGACTAGAGGGAAGGCAGCTAGTCATCACCACCCACCGCCAACTCTTGGGCTACTCTTTTACCAACGAATAGTGGGATTGACCGTCACATTATACACCCCCACGGCTGGGAGGGCGAGCATGTTTAGCGCGATGCGGGCGCGAACCCGCGACCCTCGGATTACGAGCGCACGCCTTAACGCGCTCGGCCATGCCAGGCCCAACATAGAAAGTGGATCCATCAATATTCATATTAATAAACCATTTCTACCAGCTGTTTCCATAACAGTACAACTTTATATTCCCTGTAAAAAATCATTTTCAAAACGCTGGGCAGCTATAAGAGTTATATAACTGGACAGTTATATTACTGATTTACACAGTCACCTATTCTGACTTCGTACCTGAATTACAAACATAAAAAGACAGCACAAGTGATGAAATTTAGCAGTGTTGGTACTGTCTGAACCACCACCATCTGTCTAAACGCTAACCTAATACAACATAGCTGTGGAACTGTTCGAATGCCACATGACGTGGGATTATTCTATGTCTGCTAAACACTCGGGGCCACAATTAACTGACTGAAACAGTTGTAAGAACTGCACTGACAATATAGTTTTCTTGGCAGATTATGTTTCACATATTCGCACTTTGCATACTGGCAAGATTGATCACCTTTTCATACACACTTAACAAGTCTCATAATATCATCAGGAGTCATACAAACATTCTCTGGTAACAGTAATTTAGACACAACATATTTTAATCACCCAAACATTAAATTATCTTGTGAAGGTGCTTTACCCTCAATAGGATACCTCCATATACCAATTTGGAGATGAGTACATTTTATTTGTTAGAGGAAGTGAGCTGAGTTTTGAAACTGAAGTTGGATCTTTTTCAGTTCTGAGAAACAACAATATCAAAAGGCAATCCAATAACTTCAAGATGTGAATAAGAGTAACATTTCAGAAGAACTTTCTCTGTCTTCACCCTTCTCAGTCGATAGTAACTTTTGTATCGCATCGAGATAAGGAATGAATTGCCAAATTATTAGAGAATGTAGGTTGGTGTTTCCAAGATTTTTGCTCTTATTTCAGTTACATTTCTTTCCTGGAGAAACGACTCCATGAATATGCTTCCAGTTAATCCTGTTCATTGTAATGGTAGATAATAAGGATAAAGCACATCTATATCATTTGGATACAAGTACAGCTTGTTGGATAATAATGCATTCTGCCTCCCGTTTATCACCACGCCACCATGTTTCTCATCAATACAGCTGTCATTTTCTCTGTCACAACTAGCATGTAATTTCATGTCTATTGGGTGCTGAAATTTTGATTTGTAAGAATGTCTTACAAAGCAAATCAACAAGAAATTCTTTGTTATGTCTGATGGTTTGTTCATATAATTTCTGGGAGGGATGTTTGTTTTCAATAGTGAATTGATATGTCCTGAGAGTTTTGGTATCTCTTCTTGGTTTTGTGGAGCCATTGATACTTTCCCTCATATGTCATTGAAATGCTAAGTAGACATAGCTAATTGCTAACTGTAGTGACACATAGGCTTTGTAGATGTTGTCAAAGTCTATTATAGTTTCCTCAGTTGAAGACTGAACTGTCCATAAGACACCAGAGCCATCAATAACAATGCAATTCACTCCTTGAGAAGCTCGTCATGGTAATAGTTCAATCTGCATATGTTTCTTCAAGACAGCGTCTGTTGGTGTTTTCATATCTCTTTAATCTCAGTAAAGATGGACGTTGGCACTTGTGCATGTTTATGAGAGAGAACGTTTGTGATGCCAAAATCCTCGAACTTACTCGAATTCCAATCACTCTTGAATGTAACAAAGCAGTTACTCAGATAATAGTTTGCTTTACTTTGATATTCTTTTTTTATGCCGACGTTGTGACAACACATTTATCTATTTTGCTATAGAATCCTGATGGCCTTGAATTTTCAAATTATTTCATTTGAACTGTGCCAACTGATACTGAATTATCCACATTTACTAAGACTGGGGGGTGGGGGTACTCCACCAGTAATGATGTTGATAAGATTCAACTTTTTATCAAATGGATGAATTGACATCTCCAGTTTCTTTCTTTAGATATCCATCTTCTGTATCAGCATGTATTTTTGATTGAATTATTCTTTCCGAGTATTCTGCACTCTCTCAGTGTTTCTTTCAGACATTCTATGAAAATCAGCTATGAGTCTGTTCCAATTGTGCAAACTTAAAGCCTATATTTTGAGTGCTTCTTGATTCATTTTAAGCATTAAATCAGTTTAATAAGCAATTATGGGTATCTGGGGAACGTTCAATGACACAGAGAGATTGGGAGAGAGAACCAGACATATATAGAACATGTTTTTTATAATGTACAAATTCTATACTTCAGTGTGATACCACAAGAACTTTACTGTTTATCACTGATCATTGTTAACAGGGCAAATTTTGATGCAAGAATCACATTGTTTACTTGGGCCAGTCATCTCGCACTTCAGATGCAAATTCTCCAAAAGGCTAAATAATTTTGAATTTGCATCAGCAGGAATTTTAAAGGGAGGGCTTTGGAGATACAAAATCTACATTCTAATTTAAAGATAAGATTGCTAAAAAACATTAAAAGGCAAATTTTCAAAATAGAATATAAAAGTAAAATCTCAAAAAAACAGAATATAAATATAAGATAATTGAAATTATATATAAAGACGAGGTTTAAAGCAACATATTGTTGTAATGTTGTTCTTTGTTTTCGGGTTATTTAAAATTTTATATGGTGAAAATAATTCATAGTTCATGGAAACCACAAATAATATCACTAATGATAATTTACAAATAATACTAACTGCACAACACTAAAGTAAAGAATACACCTGTTTGTACTACTAAATACTTCACTGCTGAGACAAAATACACTGAGTGATTCACTCTACCTGCTAGAAATGGCTCTACTGTCTTCTTGAAACTACTCCCTGAACATCGTATGTATAATCTACCTACACATTCACTGCAAAAAAAAATCAAATTGCTGGAACTTTTGAGGCTTATTTTATTAAATTTATCTTCATGTCATTATTATGGCGTGCATTTACCTATAACTAAAATTAAATAACAACATTAAAGATATAACTTATAGCAATATAAAGTTCAGACTCATAATATTATCGTTCCCCTCCAGTGGCTCAGCGGTATGTCTGCGAACTTACACGCTAAAATCCGGGTTTCGATACCCGTATTGGGCAGAGCACAGATAGTCCATTGTGTAGCTTAATTCAAAACAACAACAACCTTAATATTATGGATAAACAAATGTCAATCCAAATATAATTGAAGCATTGACAAATCTGGAATGTTTTTATTCAAAAATGATTTTTATCTTTAATTTTTTCTAATGACGTTTCTCTTACATTTAGTTCAAAAAAATTATATTATTTAAAAAAAAAATTAATCTAATTCTCTCTAACAATAAGTAATTATCATTGTTATCTTACATATTCTGCTAAACTAAAAACAAATTAAAATAGAAATTTAAATCACTTCATCTAACCGACATTTTAGTTTAACTCTGGTTTGACACAAATACGCTTAAATTTTCTTTCGCAAATTCGACTTTTTACACAATTGACAAACGTTATTTTGGTGATAGAAAGTTGACTACTAATTTTATTTTGCAGTATGTAAATAATGAAATTGTAAGTATATTTAGAAAATACTGGCTGATTACCCGTGGAGGCAGTGCATTAGATCCGTGTGTGATGTATTTATGACGTCATATCTGCGCTCTGAGAATGAAGAAAAATAAAGTTTTCTATGACGGGTAAGGTACGCGAAACAGAAAGATTGTAACCCTTATTGCAAAATATATGTACACAGGATAAGATATTCGCGAAGTTGGGGGTTGCACATTGCGTAATAAAAAATACTTCCAGTATCATATAAGCAAAAGCTTCATTATAATATGATTGTTCTGTGTTATAATACATTTTAGGAAATAAACTAAATATAAACTAAAAAAGAACGCACTGTCATACTGCTTTAGTTTTATAAATTAATTTTGATTAATAAATTGGCCCTCCCAGTGGCTCATCGGTATGTCTGCGGACTTATACGCTAAAATCCGGGTTTCGATACCCATGGTGGGCAGAGCACAGATAGCCCATTATGTAGCTTTGTGCTTAATTCAAAACAACAACATTAATAAATTGTATTAAACTTTTTATTCCGTTTTACTGTGAAACTATAAAGCAATATATTTACAAATACAATGTGACGAATAATTAAGACAGAAACACAGACATGATAAGGAATACTCTATGTATCCTGTATCTATTTACATTGCATGTTTGTGAATTTCTATGTGTCTACGAATTCCTCCCAGTTTGAGAGATAGTAGAATCAAACTTTGAACATAGATTTGGGAAAGCCTGAGGATTGGCCTTATTTATGTTGCATAGTCCTTCTACTGGCGTGGATTAAGGCTATTCAGACGCAATTAGTGTTTAGAAGTAGGTTTACAGAGCCGGAGAGCCTAAATCTGGGATCGCTTTTTGTGTTCTTGGCTGACCTTGAGACTTAATGGAAACCGCTTTTAAAACTCACAAGATAGCGAGACCAAATGAGGCACACGTAATCAGGTGTAACCAGCAGGTGTCTCAAAAGGGTTTAATATCACGTACATATCTTCTTGGAATATACATAAAAATAACTGAGGTGATGGAGGAGATTGATAGACATGTTGGAACCTCTGTGAATCATGCAGCAAAACGTTGATTGTTTTTATGCTAGTTTTAGACAAACCATAACAATGAAGAGGTACAGATTAGTTTGGAATTAATTCAGCAAAAAAAGGTACAATGATAATAGTAATTATTTTGATGAAAAGTTTAGGATTTTATTATATTTTAACAGAATGAAATTATTGTTGTAACTAAAGCGATGAAGGTAACCAATTTGTTATTGTTAATAATATTCACTATAATAAAGATACTTGTAACTTATGAACGATCTACGTGTTTATGTTAATTAACATATATGTATATTCAATGCTGGCCAAAATCTTAAGGTCAATGAACATAAAGAAAAAATATGCATTTTATGTTGTTAGACTCAACCAATAATTTGAGTAGAGCTACGAAAGATGAAAATAAGAAAAGGGAAAATAATGACAAAAAATTTTAACGTTTAATAAAGAAAATGTGAACACTATGAAATTAGCCTAAATACCAGCTTGTAAAAAGTTTAAGACCATACTGAAACGAAGCGTTAATAGGTAAACACGTAACGAAATTTTGTCATTTGTGCTCAAGCATTAGCGTTGTCAACATCTCCCACTGATATCTCCTGTGTTACATTGGGTAAAAACAGGGCAAAGACTAAAAAGCTGACATAGTTTGAACGTGGCAGAATTGTGGAGCTGCAAAAGTAAGGTTTCTCTCAACGTGTCATTGCTGGTGAGATTGGGCGTTGTAAAACTGCTATTGCAAATTTCTTAAAAGACCCTGAGGGATACGGAACGACAATTTCAAGTGATCGACCAAAGAAAATTTTGCCTGCGTTGAGCAGGAGGATTCGTCAGGTTGTCCGGCAAGACACCAGCCGATCGTCGAACCAGATTAAGGCGCTTACGGACGCAGAATGCAGCTCAAGAACAATAAGACGGCACCTACGAGAGAAAGACTTTAGAAACCGTAAACGTCTTCAAATGCCATGCCTCCTTCCACACCACAAAACAGCTCGGTTAAACTTTGCTGAGAAGCATGGGACGTAGAAAAGTGGACGAAGGTTTTGTTCTCTGATGAGAAAAAAAATTAACCTGAATGGTCTAGATGGCTTCCGAAGTTACTGGCATGATAAGGATATCCAATCGGAAATATTTTCTACACGACACAGTGGAAGAGGTTCCATCATGATTTGAAGTGCTTTCTCCTTCCATGAAACGATGGAGCTTAAAGTTATACAGGAGCGTCAAAGAGTGGCTAGCTACATTAGTACGTTGGAGAGAGCACCCCTATTGACTGAAGGCCCTCGCTTGTGTGGAAATGACTGGATCTTTCAGCAGGACAACGCTGCAATTCACAATGCCTACAACACAAAGAACTTTTTCATGGCGAATAACGTGATTCTTTTGGACCATCCACCGTGTTCGCTCGAACTGAACTTCATTGCAAGGAGAGTCTATAAAAGACGTCAATTCCAAACAGTGCATGATCTTCGTGAAGCCATCTTCACGACTTGGAACAACACTCCAACCAGTCTTCTGCAAACACTTTTTTCGACCATACCAAAGCGAATGTTTGCAGTGATTCGCAAATGACGGCCGTGCCACTCACTACTGAGACCTATTGTTGGGCATTTTCTCCCCTGGTTAGGACTTTTTTTTGGTATAGTCTTAAATTTTTAACCAGCTAATATTTAGGCTTATTTTATAGTGTTTGCGTTTTCCCTATTAAATGGTAAATTTTTTTTTTATTTTTATTTTCCCTTTTCTTATTTTCATCTTTTGAAGCTCTACTCAAATAATACGTGGTTGAGTTTAACAAACAAAAATGCATATATTTTCTTTATGTTCGTTGGCCTTAAGTTTTGGCCAGCTATGTACACATATTTACTGTGTAAGTTAAGTCAAGATATTGTGAAATGTATGTGTTAAGCTAATGTTTTCATGTGCAAATTTTTCCATATTTTATGTTAAATGTAGCGTCATCTAGTACTTACTTTGTAAACTATAAAAAAAGCGGTGACGTATTGCTAAATTTTATAATGCAAGAGCTTTAGCAAAATTTCTGTTAAATATCTAACGTAATCGTGAGACTGGTAACTTCAGTTTCTAGGTTTCAGGTGCTGGGGCGTCATTCCGTGGCGCTCCAGTCGTACTGGAGCTTTGTGTCTATTTTTTTAAAATAATAAATGCAGTTTAAGTTTGTACTTACTGAACATTTTTAAATGAATAACTGTAAGTGGGTCATGTTACTGGAACCTCACCACAAAATTTCAGTCCGTGGCACAACGTACTGTCATGCTCTATGTAACAAACATGCATTTCAAAAATAGTCTTTTAGTGTAGTTCCATTGCATAAGCATTCCTCGTAAGGGTGTCATGTCCAAAGCATATCATTTCTCCCTGCTTGTTTTCGATGATCCATTTATTGTACGAAGACAACACTTTAACACTACTTGTTTTAACAGCGCAGTTATAAAGACATGTTTTTTATGAAAGGGTATGACTACCTCTTCCGTTTTCTATCTGCATGAGGTATGCAACAAATGAATAGGAGGTATGACTTGAAACCTTATTTTGTTGAACCCATACATTATTGGTCGCATTTCTAGACAGGAATTCTTTTCTTACCGACTTTTGTGTTTACGGATTATTATCTGTTAAAAGCCTGTGTACTTTGCTTATTATGACTGATGTACGACTTGTTGTAGATCTTTTTCTCAATGGTCCTGGTTGTCTAAGTTGATCCATATTCCTAATAAATAAAAGCATGTCAATATTTAGAAGCATTCCGATGTTCATTTAACGATCTAATATTAGATGCCTTATATTTCCTGACAAAACGAAAACAATTATATACATTCTTATGTACAAGTTTAACCCTCTACTTAGTATTCAATCTCTTCAATATAATATTATTGGGTGGAAAGGAATGGGACTCATACACTACATGAATACGAGTATTTTTTGAAGAGGTAACTTCTCATTCCGATGACTCTCTAATTTAGTCTCCTCTGCAAATGACTTGAGGAAATGGAATTGAGTAATTCTTAATAAATAAGATACATTTGAGGAAGTACTACACAGTAATTCTTAGTAAATAAGATACATATGAGGAAGTAGTACACAGTAATTCTTAGTAAATAAGATACATATGAAGAAGTAGAACACAGTAAATCTTAGTAAATAAGATACATTTGAGGAAGTAGAACACAGTAATTCTTAGATTCATTTTGCGTTTACTAACGGATTAAACATATTTTATTACAAGTTACAATTTTTACAGTAGAGAATGTTGTTTTTAGAGCAGGTGCGACGTTTCGATCACTGATGCGATCATTCTCAAATACACAAGTTTTAATACCGATAAAAAGGTTTCAATATTTTTAGATTGTTGGATGTTGATTTACGTATTCTGTAGTGTTAGATTGTTTGATGTTGATTTAAGTATTCAGTAGTATTAGATTGTTGGATGTTGATTTACGTACTCAGTACTGTTAGACTGTTGGATGTTGATTTAAGTATTTGGTGGAATTAGATTGTTGGATGCTGATTTACGTACTCAGTAGTGTTAGATTATTGGATGTCGATTTACGTACTCAGAAGTGTTAGATTGTTGGACGTTAATTTACGTACTCAGTAGTGTTAGATTGTTGGATGTTGATTTACGTACTTAAAAAGTCTTTACCGTTAAAACTTGTGACTGAAATGTTGTACCCGTTCTACAGATAATTTTTTGTTACTATAAAAGTTGAAACTTGAGATAAAATATAGAGAATTTATTCATTTATTTCTGCTAAATAACAAATATCTGAGGATGTTTAAAGGATCCCCGGCATGGCCAGGTGGTTAAGGTGTTCGATTCATAATCCGAGGGTCGCGGTTTCGAATCCCTGTTACATCAAGCATGCTCGCCATTTCAGCCGTGGGGTCTTTATAATATGACAGTAAATCCAAGTATTCGTTGGTAGAAAAGTAGCCCAGTAGCTGACAGTGGGTGGTGATGACTAGCTGTCTTCCCTGTAGTCTTACAATGCTGAATTAGGAAAAGTTAGTGTTGCGGGAGAAGCTTTGCGGGAAATTCAAAAACAAAGAGATAGTCTTTAATGGTATCACTTCCGTATACAAAATTCAGTACTAACTTCAGCATATAAAGTACCGCGTAGCACCTCTACCACATTCATGCACAAGTATGCAAACATAGACACAATATCTGAAAGACTCTTGCATAGCACTCTAAAATATTTCAATAAGAATTGGCATAAAAATGAATTAATGTGTGATCTCGACAGATATCACGTACATGATGTAAATAGTCCTAAATACCTCTCCCCTTTTAACATATATTTAAATAATGTAACACATTGTTGTTGTTGTTGTTGTTTATAATTAAGCACAAAGCTGCACAATAGGCTATCTGTGCTCTGCCCACCACGGGTATCGAAACCCGGATTTTAGCGTATAAGTTCGCAGACATACCGCTGAGCCACTGGGGGACTAATGTAACTCAACCTGGCCACTGTGCACTAGACACTTATTCCTTGATTATTTATTATTCAATTATTGAATAATAATTTTTATTATTACTTACTTTTATTTGTGTGTGTGTGCGTGCTACTACAAGTAGTAGTAGCATTCTTTCTATGAAAAAAAATATATAAAATAAAATAAAAGAGAAAATATTAAAAAAAGAGAGAAAATATTAAAAAAAAGAGAGAAAAATACAAAAAATGAAAAAAAAAACACAAGAGAAAGAATATAAATATACTTTTACTCTGGCCCAAAGCTATAAAAAAAAACAGACGCTATAAACGTATGGGAAGGAGGAAGAGGTCAAATGAACCTGATCCTCCTAGGTATTTAACATCAATACCCAAATACCGACACAGTGGAACTGGAACTGGTATTACTTCCCGAATCATTCTTTGATTTATTACAAATATTTACACATTGAATAAAAAAAAAAACCTTAACCTTTAACAATCAAATGTTCTTAAAAACTAACTTACTTTATAGACAATACACAGACACAGAAGTTATATATATGTATGTATGTGACATTATGTGTACATAAGAGAGAAAGTCAGTATAAGCGGGTGATATATAAGATAAGAATAGATGGAAGAGAAAGTTATGTGAAAATTCAAGTGTAATTAGAATTGGGTATTTTAAAACAATTTCAGATGTGTCATAAGCCTATTTATCCCTAAAACTGTTCCTTTGGTAAAATTTCACAAGCTACGATATTGGAATAATGGAACGTTAAACACTGATTATGACTGAAGCCATTTTTTAAAAAAAGTAGTCCTAAAATGTGTATAATAATTCACGTAGTTGAAGTGAAATAAAGACATGTCCACTCACAAAAATATGAAATAAAAATAATTCGGGTTCAAGTTACAGCATACGTAAAATACAACTTTTGTTCATAATCTTAATTCACAGTTCCTCAGATTTCACATTGCAATACGCATGTGCTATACGAAATAATTTACTAATAAAACGCTAATTTGTTTAAATGCAGTATCTATAATTTTTACTGTTATAATGACTGCGCTGAGTTCTTTTCACTTGGGCCCCGGCATGGCCAGGTGGTTAACTGGCACTTGATTCGTAATTCGAGGGTCGCGGTTTCGGATCCCTGTTACATTAAACACGCTCGCCCTTTCAGCCGTGGGGCCTTTATAATGTGACGGTCAATCCCACTATTCATTGGTGAAAAATTAGCCTAGCAGTTGACGACGGGTGGTGATTATTAGCTGCCTTCCCTCTAGTCTTACACTGCTAAATCAGGGACTGCTAGCGCAAATAGCCTTCGTGTAGCTTTGCGCAAAATTCAAAACAAACCAAAAACTACAGTCCACGGTGTTATTATGTTTTACTACAAATCAAACACTTCATAATTTCAATTCTATCATATGTATCATTTTTAAGAATAAAACAACACGCTTAACACTTTGGATTAGCACGTGAATAAGTCTGACCCCTCTTCCCCTAAATACCTCATAGGCGAACCTACTACCTTGTCACACAAATTCGTCCAAGATCGCACGACCCCGTTTTGTTTTCTTGCTTGATACGCAGTATACACTTAGTAAAGTGTTGTACAGGTTAGTTGATATAGTACAGTTTTCTAAGAGGAATGACTAAGTGGGTTAGGCACTTGTGTGCTACTTTAAGGTAAGTCGAGTTTTCGAAAAGGTAAATTAGGTAGGCGAGCTACACCACGCGAGGATCAACAACGTAAACTGGTTAGTATTGTACAGAGTTCCTTTAACATTGACCCAGTCTCTTCAACAAAACAAGTGGACTGGATACGAAATGTGATGGACAGTGTAAACAATCTTTAAAAATCATACTTAATTTTCGTCTGTTCTGAAAACGCTCACACGCAATTTTTCCTATCTCAGTAGACGTAAACAAAAGACATGATAATACGGTAACGTTTAACCCTAGTTAAACTAAGGCAAAATACGCAAGTTACAGTGGTAATTTGTCTCTTTATCAAATACAGGCACTATTTAATAAAGGCTTAACTAATGTTAGGCCTAAGACAAGGGAGTTTACAAATGTCGGCAGCTGTAATTAAAACGTGTATTATTTTAGAAATACTGAATTTAGAGAAGTCCTATTGAAATAAAGATAACAATTTGACCACAAATGTTTTGCTTGTCTGCTAGGCGTTACTAACTTCACAAACTCAGTGTGTGTACTTCCGTTAGGCTCTCGGCTGTTGCTTTTCCAGGAGACGTGATGCGATTAGGCTGGCTCTAGTGAGCTCAGTGACGTGTTGTGCTAAAACTGCAAATACTTAGAATTAACGATAAAAAAGTGTAAAATCAAATATTAAAATCAGAAGGAAAATAATGTGTGGTAAAATATTAACACCACTCTGGACTCCAAATTCTTACTTGAAACACTAGTTACATGTTTCTTCTTTTTTTCTCTCTCTCTTTTTTTTTTTGGCCCGGCATGGCCAAGCGCATAAGGCGCGCGACTCGTAATCCTAGGGTCACGGGTTCACGCCCGCGTCGCGCCAAACATGCTCGCCCTCCCAGCCGTGGGGGCGTTATATTGTAACGGTCAATCCAACTTTTCGTTGGTAAAATAGTAGCCCAAGAGTTGGCGGTGGGTGGTAATGACTAGCTGCCTTCCCTCTAGTCTTACACTGCTAAATTAGGGACGGCTAGCACAGATAGCCCTTGAGTTGCTTTGTGCGAAATTACAAAAACCAAACTTTTTTTTTTGTAAGACTAACATCCGTGAGACCCTTAAAGCTGTTTAAAGTAATACATAAAATAAGCTCAAACATTAGTGTCACTTCACTTTACACACTAATTATTTGCTTTAAAGGAGGCCCAAGACAGCCTGGAGGGGTCAAATATTTTTACCACTTTCATCAAAATACAGTAGTATGTTGTCCGTCAGTCGGTAAACACTAATATAACGTCATATAAGGGACGCTTAACATTGAACTATATACTGGATCACATTGATTCTTTACAGAGTTTTAAAATCTATTTATATACCAGGTTCACCTGGATCCATAGCTTTACTGGTTGCAAAGTCCAAATCAACACATGAATCACGCAAAAATTGTGAGAAAAATAATAGCGCTAATTATTGTTGGTACTTCTCTGTACCATAGAATATAAGTGATTTCATCCAATTTATATGATCAGTTCTTTAGAATAAATGTTGTTACAGACGACAACATAAAATGACTCAAAGTAATGTATTATTTGGACCCCGCCGGTAAAGAGGGCTATTTGCGCTCGCCGTCACTAATTTATGAGCGTAAAAAAAAGCTTTCCAAATTTCACAAGCAAATTAACTACAAATAATAATTTGTTTCTTATTATATTTGATTTGTTTATTATACATTTTAATTTATAAAATCGTCATTACAAAACACTAACTTATTTATAAATTATTTATTTTGCTTACATTTTTAAGTGATTTAACTGATTCGATATACAGACTTTAAATTATCAATAAGTTTCAGTTTTGCGTGTATTTTGAAGTAAGATGAACTGGTAATTGCTTCCTTTATGCCATAGAAGAAGCTATTATAACATTCAGTATACATTGTTTTTTAAATACAAGTAAGAATGTGAAAGTTTTTATTCAGAAAATTATTCACATAAGAAGCATTTTATAGTTTAGAGAACATATTACATAACAAACATATTTTTAGTTAGAAATAAAGCCTGTTATAATAGGAAAAAAGCTAAAACCAACTCATATAAAGGAAGCGTTTTGTGAGTTGGAATCCAGATTCTTCCCAAAAGTGCTGTAGCCCGCACAAAGTAATTAATGATTATGGGTGATATAGTGAAGTACTTTGGTATGAATCAATTGCAAGTTCAGAACGTCATATTTAGTTGATACTTAAAAATAATTTTTAACATATATTAAGGAAGCACTGCTTCTCTTGATTCCATGGAACACACTCCTTTGTTGGGGACTGGTACTCGAAAGGTGGTTTCACTAGAGAGGAGTAAAAATGTAAAATTGTCCGATTACGTGCCACACCAATAAATATTCATTCGACGAGAAGTACCTTTTGTCGTTTCTTATCAGATTTTGACAATTTAGAAATTATGGATTTGATGACGGCTGATGTGGTGTAATGTGAACGTATTTATTTAAACTCTTTGTTTTAAAGTTTCGCACAAAGCTACACGAGGGCTATCTTTGCTAGCCGTCCCTAATTTAACAGTGTAAGACTAGAGGGAAAGCATCTAGTCATCACAACCCACCGCCAACTCTTGGGCTACTCTTTTACCAAAGAATAGTGAGAATGACCGAAACATTATAACACCCCCACAGCTGAAAGGGCGAGCATGTTTGGTGTGATATGGATTCGAACCTGCGACCCTTGGATTGCGAGTCGAGTGCCTTAACCAACTGGCCATGCCGGACCATTTTTTAAACATGATTTCGTTTGATTTTTTTCAGTAAGCCTATAATCTCTTTTGATTGATTACATACAAATATAACAGTAAAGCGAGAATTCCATTGTTATGGGAGCTTATTTTAAATATCTTGTTTGTTTTTTTCTCTTGGCTTTATTAATTTCAATTTCATTTTAAGTGACGGTTAATGTTAAGGCAATTCTGTACAAGTTCACAGTAAACTCATTATATGAATGTTTTAACTGGGGTATGCGCTCTATCACACGTTGTTTGTGTTTTTCAAACAAAATTAACCGTTTTCGTGACTTAATAATCGAGAAATGAAACAGAAGAAGAAGAAACTATTTTAAATAGCCTATAATAATTAGGTTTCAAGTATCAATAATATAAAATAATTAAGATAATTCGCTATCTTTTTGTTGGCAATCCTCGGTTATCCGAGTTCCATTTAATAATGCAACAAAATTATCGATAATACGACTGCACATATACTAACCAATGAGCTATTCATGACCGTCACCATTTGTTCACGAGACAGCGAACCACTCAAATTCATTTCGTTACCCTGTACCAAAAATGCACAATAAAAACACAGTGAATCTTTCCAGAAAATTTCAAGTTGAAGTTAAATATCCACGTCAGGAATAAGTGATACTCTATTGCCGTCTTACCTTGATGTATTCATGTGGTACCAATACCACGGCAAAAAGATGCTGGAGATATTGATGCTCTACTGGAAGAAATTTCAAAATGGTATGTTGTACCACATTAATAAAATTTATTATTATTTATAAATATATTCAAGATGGAGGTTAAGTAACTGTATTATACCACTAAATAACGAGAAAAAGCAGTTTTTATTCGTGTACTCTAACGATAAGACTGGGACCCTTGATAAATTTAGGACCCGGTATAACCAAGGTTTGCTTTTCTGTCTAACTAAGATATATATTACTCTTAGTATGAGTAGAGTCATGGGTTTTTCCATCCTTGAGTAAAACTTCAGTATTTGTTTATGTATAACTAAGAACAACTTTTCTAATAGGCGAGTTTTCACATGAAACTTTAGTATTTTTATTCTAGTTTTTATTCCAAAAATTTATATAGTTTTTCTTCTCTTAGTTTGCTCTTTCGTGCGTTGCTTCCATATTTTTTTTCTCATTTTTAATATAAAGTTTCATAAAGTAAAAATGTTTATAAAAGCACTTTCAAAATGATATCATGCGATTATTTTTTTATGGGGTGGGCTGAGGTAAGGAAAAACATGATACAAAAATATAAAGTACTTTTGTTGTCAGTGGCAAGTTAATAATAATAATCGTAGAAACAATAAGTGGATTACTTTCTACCTTTCATAGTATTAAAATTCCAATGTTATTTTAATTAACTCATTGGTTTCCAATACATATTTAGAGTACACTTAATTGGATATTTATACGTGGATTGGGGATTATTAAAGCAGTGTATGGAAAGTGTTTGGAAGGAGGGGGCGCGCCTACCCGTGACCTACGACACGATGTCTCTGAATTCAAAGGGTAGAATATAAAATAGTAAATCCTGACCTCTATGTGTGTTATTATCAAGGATGAGATGGCTGGGAATTTTATTCACGAAGTATTTCGACATAATGGGGAAACTTGTTTTCAGAATACGTTTTTTTTTCTGGGAATTGGTGGTACAACATGAAATTTGATGCAAACAATATGCATCATTAAAGACACCACCGCCACCTTTAACAACAACAACATAAAAAGGTAAAAAAAATTAAAGGATTTATACGAATACACAGTATTTTGTTATCAACAATGTTGTTTACCAATCTTTGTGCGTTTCTTTAGCAAAGCCACATCTAGCTATCTACTGTGTCTACCGAAGAGAATCGAATCCCTGAGTATAGCGTTTTGGCTTATGTTTTTGTGAACGCTCCTGAAGAAGCTGTAAACCGTAACGTTGAGTATTTAATTAAATAAAAACAAAATTTTAGCGTTTTGAGGTCATTTATTTCTTGTATCAATATGTTTTCTATACACCAATATGCATTAAAGAAATTTAATAAATATAACTTAGCTTTCAAAATGTTCCGTTCGTAGATAATTGTATGTTGAGTAATTAATAATTTGTGGTAATAGTTACTTTATCAGGACATCGTAATATAAATCCGCAAATTGTTCCACATAAGTAAGAAAACGTTTTTGTATCTCTGTGATTTTGATTATTCTAATGGGTCGAGTAAACATTTTTTTCAGAATTTTCCTTTTTTTTTAAATTGTAATGAAGAAAGAAGATTAATCTTAAAAATATATTTATTTAAAATTCTGATACTTTTCTAAATTTTAAGTTAAAACCGTTAGGGTGCGAAATGTTTAGTAAATGTGGGCTTGTAGGTTACTGGCCTGTGATTTAAAGGTATTCTAAGTCCACTATTGGTAGCACTGGAAACACTAATTTGGTTATGGTTAGCGAAGACAAAGCAAGTAGAGAATTTTTAACACATTCGCTCCCAGGGTCGCATATAAGGAATTTCGTTTTCGCTCAACTTCGTTTTTATATCAAACATTAATATTCTGCTAGCTTAAGGGTTATAAGGTATAAATATGGATTTTATTCATTTAAAAAATGATTAACATGGACTTCTATAAAAGTCCATTTACTTCCAGGATCATGTCACTTACGTAGTTTATGTCCAAACGAGAGGTATATTTCAGTTCTGTAATAAATAGCCCTGAGGTGGTTAAGGCACTCGACTTGTAATCCGAGGGTCGCGAGTTCGAATCCCCATCACACCAAACATGCTCGCCCTTTCAGCCGTGGGGGTATTATTATGGTACAGTCACTCCCACTATCTGTTGGTAAAAGAGTAGCCCAAGTGTTGGCGGTGATGACTAGCTGCCTTCCCTCTAGTCTTACACTGCAAAATTAGGGACGGCTTGGTACGGATATCATTTGTGTAGCTTTGCACGAAATTCATAAACAAACAATAAACAACTCAGTTGAGAAATAAGAAAAATAAAATCAACAATAACTTACATTTCGAATGTTTGTTTTGTCACACAAACACACATAATTACTTTTTTGCATTTGATATAATACACGTGTAAACAAGTAAGTGTTTTTCTGCCTAAACATTATTTTGAAACTATAACCAAAGCTTAAAAATAAGCCTTATAAACCAAACTCAGTTAGCTCCTTACTAAGTTTTGTGAAGCAAGGATTTAACAACATGTTGTGTATCACTCATATGTAAGTGACGCGGTACGTTACCGTGAAACCACATCTGCCATATACGAGAGACGCGGGGGCAAAGGTTTTAACAAGTACTACATGTAATCTGGGAACTTTTATTTGTAATTAATTACGTAGTTTCGTAAAATCCTATCTGTGCTCTGGCCACGAAGTGGTATCGAAACCCGGACTTTAGCGTTGTCATTCCATAAACATATTGCTGTACTACTGAAGGGGAAGCAGGAATTTTTGCATGTTGTTGTAGTAATTTCATCGTTAATGTTTTAAATATTCTAACGTTCATTTTAATTAAAGACTCGTTTTAATTAGTTTTAATTTAATACTGTTAGTATTAACTTATTCAGTAACCTGCGTTTAAAAAATCAAATTAGTTAGAAAGAAAAACAAAACTCTAATATTCGATATTTATCTTTAGTCAAAGCATAGATTTTAGGCTTAAAGTGCATTACTTGTCAGAAAGCATTTAGTTATTTTTTGGTTTTACAGTTGTTATATGTACTGAAATATTGCCACGAGTATACTCTTGCTATAAATAATAGTTCAAGGTGGAAAAATAACTGTAATTTGATAACAGTGTAGGGTGAAAACAAATGTCAATAATTTGATAATAGTATAGGGTGAAAACAAATGTCAGTAATTTGGTAATAGTGCAGGGTGAAAAATATCAGTAATTTAGTGATAGTGCAAACCGAGATGATATAGAATTCAAAGTTCATGATTGTACGGGTCTAAATCAAACTATGAAATTGTATTTTGTGTTTTTCTTTCGAGAAGACCGAGAATATAATTGTGCGGGATGGAAAGTAATCTCTAAACGCAATAATCCTACAGGTACGATTATTTGGAACATAAGAGTAACCTGAAAGAACAATTAAGAAACAGTTTGAACATTCAAGTTTTGTTACACATATCCGCCGTAAAGTGACAACTTGTGATTTAGTTTACACAGCTACAGTTTAGTTGTTAAAGGATGAAATTTGATAGTGTTTAACTTGGCATATTCTGAACGTATAAAATCATCAACATTGAGCAGTTTTTATTCAGATCCTAAATGAAATATGATAGTCGTTCCAAGCTGACGTCAAAGACAAAAAAATGATGTATTCATCAGAATACTGGGAATCTTTCCTCTACTTAATCATACAAGTTATTCACTCTTTCATATGGCAAACAATAATCAGATGTGAAAAAAACAAAAAAGTAAAAGAAACGTAACAAACAATTATTATAAATAGTATATGTTGAAAGTGACTTTGAAGTGTGACGTTAATATTAAACAAGAGTGAATTCTCAATGGAAATAACACTTGGAAATTCTTTTAGGCATAATTAGAGTAAATCATTCTACGAAACTTTTTTGTGTGGGCTACCAATTCCAAGCCTGGGGCTTCAAGTATACATGATTCTATTTTATTACTCATAAGAATCTTTACCGGCTTATCCACAAACTGAAAGTCTTTTAGAAGGCAAAATTATAATAATGTATGAAACCCCGGGCATAGTAAAATCCAACAGTCGAAAAGGAACCCAAAACTACCTTTTAACCTGAAATAGGTTGAAAAATGACTGAGCTACGAGTTTAAAAAATTTCGTCAAAATATTGACTAATTTTATGAGCTGCGGATAAAAAATGTGGTGGAAGTGACAAGTAATTACGCTTGAGACAACAATATGTAGACGGAAATGACGGTACAGCAAGGTTTTATGAAGTACATAAAGCAATGGCAATCAATGGATTGATAAATATATAAACGAACTTCATACTGTAGCTGGTAGCTTATCCAAAATACACTATTTTCATACATTGCCAACATAAATATACAAAAAATCGTCTAAAAGTCATGACATACTGATGAAGTTAAAAAGACATGATCTGATTGAGGGCACCGTAGTTTTTACCTAATTGCAATCAAAAATGATTTTACCGTTTGTAAAACTTGATGTCTCCGCCATTGCGATTTTCATGTACTAAGACAAATCACGCAATATTATACTTTATTATCGAAAAATAAATAAATCACGTATACATTTGCTAATATTTTTGTAATAATTTTTTATGAGTAGAAAAGTTTTAATGTTGTTTAAAATATGAAGAGGGACAAGAAATCAAGCCAATTAATGAATGATTCTCTCATAAAAACGTTACCATAAATACGGCAAACGCAAAAAAATGTATATCTAGCTGCAACGCGAATACAACAATAATGATAATTATTACATTGAAGAATACGATACTAAACCTGATGTTAACAACGCTAAGTAGACATAACACGAGTTAGAAATGGCACATCATGATATATAAAGAAGCCGCGATTATTATTATTATTTTTTGAATGGCTTATACAACAAAAGGCTTACATTTTGGAATGATGGCTCAGAAAAGTGGCACATATTTTAGAATCGTCTTAAATTTTGGAATGATGGCTACAGAGGAACGGTGCAGTCCCTCGCTAGTACAGCGGTACGTCTCCGGATTTACAACGCTAAAATCCGGGGTTCGATTCCTCTCGGTGGGCTAAGCAGATAGCTCGATGTGGCTTTGCTATAAGAAAAAACACACAAAACACGGAACGGTGCATATTGTAGACTCGTAGATACAACAAAAGGCTTAAATTTTGGAATGATGGTTCAGAGAAATGGCACATATTTTAGACTCGTAAATACAACAAAAGGCTTACATTTTGGAATGATGCCTACAGAGAAGTGGTGCATATTTTAGAGTCGTAGTTACAACAAAAGGCTTATATTTTGGAATGATGGCTACAGAGGAACGGTGCATATTTTAGAGTCGTAGTTACAACAAAAGGGTTATATTTTGGAATGATGGCTACAGAGGAACGGTGCATATTTTAGAGTCGTAGTTACAACAAAAGGCTTATATTTTGGAATGATGGCTACAGAGGAACGGTGCATATTTTAGAGTCGTAGTTATAACAAAAGGCTTACATTTTGGAATGATGGCTACAGAGGAACGGTGCATATTTTAGACTCGTAAATACAACAAAAATGGCGGATATTTTGGAATTATCCATATAAATAAGTAGTAAATTTGATATGACACCGAAGTCATATCAGTTTACCTAAGCACAAAACAAACGGGAAGAAGGAGAAACAATAATGGTGAAAAAAAAATCGATCCAAAGCCGAACGAAACATGTATCTGCTATAATTATCCCTAAAAAGAATTTCCTTAGCTGGAGTGCCCGAAATGATATGGACAAGGTGTCGACATAGATAGCTCGTTATACTTCCCGTTGTGAGTGGAAATGGGTGTTTCTCGAGCGTAGTGCCCGAAGGAAAAATTGTTTTAATTGAAACTATAACTATTTATGACTTTAACTGTTTAATAGAAACGTGTAAAAAAAAGAAGTCATGTTTCAAAATTACGAGAGAACTATTTTATGGAAGAAAATAGTTATTCGTGGGTAATTACTCAAAAACAAGTGTATCATAATTGGTTGTTGTGATGTAGGCTTGTTACAAATTCACTTACACCTCCAATAGACACACATTTGATGTATTAACCCCAAGCTTTCAAGATCATTTACGAACTACTTGCCATAACACAATTGTGCTACGTTTAGCATTGCATAAGGTTTTCACTTAACGGTTACACGCAAAATCATCAGATGACTTATTATATCGAATTAGATGACCACGATGGACTCAGCAGATAAATAGCCCGATGTGGCTTTGCTATAAGAAAATACACCCACCCTTCCACCCACATTAGATGACCTTTGAGATTGAAGAATACCCATGCCTTAAAAACTGATTTATATGCATGCATCTTTTTTGTTCAGCCCGCGTATGTTTTGTAAATACCCATTAACCCTTTCTTCATGTGTTACGAAACCCATCATGGAACAAAGGATGTGACTGATTATAACCTAAATTTGAAGTTCAACTGAACCTAACTACACAAATACGTCCAGTAAGTCCACGAGAAACAATAACCACGTCCGAAAACTTATTACAACTGCACTACAAGACATCCGGAAAAGGAAGCGTCCACATATGTAGACGTTTATCTTGTAGTGTCTTTTCTATGTTACGGGTGACATTTTTATTATTATTCTGTTTCACAGAAGACCAAAGTGCTTCATCTGCGTTTCCACGGATTGATTATTGTTTACTGCCCTTCAGAAAACACTGGGGTAATCCAAACATTACTTACGTCAGACTGAGAATGCGCATGAGCTAACGCAGCAAACAAGTCCTTAAAACCGGAATTGTTACCTAACGCAACGGGTTGCCCCAACTTTATATGAATCGTTCGCGGGATATAAGTTGTTTTACGGCGGTTGATCTATACGTATTTAACTGCGCCGTCTGAAGAAACTAGCATTGTCTTTTTCTAAAATTTAATTTAATTGCAAATCTTAGTGAAAACATAACTTTTTTTTTCTGTGTGCAAATTCCAGCTTTAGAAATTAGAAATACAGGCTACAAATATTTCACCAGACGCATTACCTGGTTGTTTAATTCCGCGAAAGCTTCACGAGAACAAGTCAAACTGAGCTTCTGGTCCCGCGACTGATTGCCTGGAAAGTAGTTCCCAAAATTGCGGCTTTATATATCAACCTAAACAAAACCGTCCTCAAACTTTACCGTTCCACATCCACCGAGGTAGCCGGGTAAGTAGAGAATTGAAAGTTTTTATTTAGTTATTAACAAATTTAATCGAGAACCGTCCCAGAAGAGAGAAGTATTTTTACAAATCGATAAAATATGTTGCCGATATGGGTATAGTCGTTCATAAAAGCAAAGTGGAAAGTTTAGTTTCGAATTAATTTACATGAAATCGGATGACTGAGCAGTGAACTTCGAAGTCAAGAAACCGGTTAAATGTAAGCCAAGTCACGTAAATAACAAGTACTAAAATGAAGAGTGCAAAGTGTAGTGTTAAAAAATTCAGTCTTTGTATAACACATTTATATGCTTTCCAGCTATATGTATTTCGTTATTTTCTAGACCTTTAAAATTATATTATTGTTGTTGTTTTAAATTAAGCACAAAACTACACAATGGGCTATTTGTGCTCTGCCCCCTACGGGTATCGAAATCTGGTTTTAAGAGTTGCAAGTCCGCAGACGTACCACTGTGCCACTGGAAAGTATTTCACATCACAGTATTCTCAAAAGGTTTCGTGTTAGTTTTTCCATGACATTTATTATTCTTTCTATACTCGTACATTCCTGGTATCCTTAAGTGTAAGAAGCAACAACTAAAATATTATGCACAATACTGAGTCAAGATATTTTTTTTCTCCGAGTATTTGTTTTTTTTTAGAATTTAGCACGAAGCTACACAATGGGCTGTCTGGGCTCTGCCCACCACGGATATCGAAACAAAGTTTTTGGCGGATTGAGACCGTAAGCATAGCGCACCGCCACTGGAGGGCTTTTTTCTTAGTGTACGTAATAAATTTAACCTCTACGAAACTTTGACGAATGAAACAAAAAGTGAACGTTTTCTTGAGGACCCCAGAACGGGGCCACGTGACAAATTTAGTGAATATTTTTAATCCTTCAGCGAGTTCGTCACACGCCAGTTTGTAAGTTTGTTTTTTGGAATTTTGCGCAAAGCTACACGAGAGCTATCTGCGCTAGCCGTCCCTAATTTTGTGGTGTAGGACTAGAAAGAGAGAAGACAGCTAATTGTCACCACCCACCGCCAACTTTTGGGCTATTCTTTTACCAAAGAATAGTGGGACTGATCGTAACATTATTACGCCCGCACGGATGAAAGGGTGAGCATGTTTGGTATTACGGGAATTCGAACTAGCGACCCTCAGATTACGAGTCGAACACCTTAACTCACTTGGCCATGCCGGGCTAATGTGTATGAGTGAAAAATAAAGTTGAACACCATGATGCTCCTTATAAAGTTTAGTCTGGTCGGGTGTGAATCTGAATATTCATGATTTGTGTCCTTTTACAACAAAAATGCGTCCCATACTTTGGAGTCACAGAAGCTCTAAAAGTGTAGTTGTTAACTACCACTATTCAGTCGGACAAGAGTAAATAAAGAGTTGCCGATGGGTGCTGTTGACTTGTTTTCTCTCTACCAGTCTAAAATCACAGATGACCTTTTGGCAGATTTGCGAAGCAATTCTAAAATTTAATCAAACAAATCGTATTCAACGTCTCCATAGGTTATTCTGTTATTGTACTAGTTGCAGAATATTTTTACTTCTATGTAAAGTATTGATTGTGTTTAATCTAATTTTAAATGGCATTAAAAAACTTCAACTGTAGAGGTTGACAGGAAAACAGACGGTTTCATAAGTGTGAGATACAGAAATCGGTAGCTATAGTTTTGTAAATTATTTTCGCTGGCGTCTAATGATAATGGCGGTAATTAAACATTAATAATACAAATGGTAATAATAATGTAAAACAATGGATAAAAAGTGTTATGTTTAGTGTGTTAATATTCCCATCTTGCATTATTAAGGGTTATAATTTTCTTGAATTCGATTTTGTTGAATTTTGTAATTTGTAAACTTTGTATGGCCTGTTTTCCATTTCCAATGTGTATACAATAAAATACACTATTTTTGCATTGCGTTTGAGTCGTATTCTGTGGTAATATTGTGTAAGAATGTTTTATGTTAAGCTTATGCAACTAACACGTGGTAGCATACTTTTTTAATGTATACTATCGCACTATTAAAGTTATCTCATTACAATTCGTGCTCAATTTGCATAAACAAAACAAAATGTTTACGCTCTTAATGTTTGGCTGTTAATCCTTTATAATTCATTAGTAAGTTTAATAAAACGCCATATTTCGTAAATGATGCAAAAAAAAACAATATCGTTTTATTGCGATAAAATTCAGGCAATAAAGCATTTCATTCTAATGAAGAATGGAGTAGCATTGCATTCGGTTTTTTTTAGATATTGAAGTAACAATCAATTAAAACAGTTTTATTGATCAGTAAAGTAACGGACAATTAAAGCACTGTAGTTTGTTGGTATGAGAAACCATCATAACTTTACATTCTAATGATCAGTGAAGTGTCAGTTTACTTGATGTGTAACAACAAACAAATTGTATAAGAAAATTAAAAGATTTAACATATCGTTAGTTTGATTTGTTTATCGTGGAGAGACTTAATAAACGCACTTTGTATATACATATATATGTGTGTGTGTGTGTATGTATGTATATATATATATATATTTGTGTGTGTGTGTGTGTGTATTAGACAATTAGCGTTTAATTCAAGTTTTAACATCACTAATTGACCGGGGTTTCAGCTGTGTGTTCCGTACTATTACACCATGTTTCTGAAGGAAATAGAACACACAACCATTAAACGGAAGATCGTTCTTCCTTCCTCATATTTGAAGAAGGAAGGACGATTTACAGATAAGACGCCAGTTGTTCTGTGCGTTAAACGTGGAAATAAACAACTTAGAGCTTAGGCCTACACGTTACAATGTAAAGAGGTACAAACAAAACGTTGCAATTTTATATGCTGTTATTTAATACATGAATTCAGTTCAAATTCGTTTCGTTTCTTTAAGCACAAAGATTCATGAAGTAACCATAGTAGAGACCATTAAGTTTTTTTTAGCTTATTCCTCAGCTATTAGGGAGCGGTGTAATATGTATTGATGGTACGGTATTTTAAAACAAAAATATTAAAAATAATGTTCGAGCATTTTTTCACTGTTCTATTGCAAAATGGCGAGGTACATAAGTTCAGTTTTTACCAGTCTGACGAAATGATTTCTTGTGTAGTTTCTAATGTGCATCTGCTGTTATGCAGAAATTATATTGACGTCTTTAGTGTTTTAAACATATTCACATTTCAATTTAATGCTTATTAACATTTACTTAACAGTAAGAATAGTAGGAACAAATGTGTCTTTTGGCAAAGTTGGAGCCATCTTCAGCTAAAACAGTTTTTTATTTTTCTAACACTGTGGTTGGTCTTTGGAATGGATTGCCTTCGGATGTTGTGTGGATAGTAAATTTAAATGGTTTTAAGAGAGCTTGAAAAGTATATGAATTATAAGGGCTGCATTTAATATTTTTTATTTATTTGCAATAATTTCAGTTTAGAAGTTGGAACAGCTAAGACAGACCAATAGGTTCCATGTTGTTCCCAAACACTCTTATGTTGTTATAACCAAAATTCAAAGACTCGCAGACGTGTTGTTGTGGATTTCTTCTCTAAGTATCCACTGATCCAAGCAATTGCTGCCAATTTCATCTTGTTGTTTGTAATGAAGACTAGACTACCTACATCATCTATAGAATAATTGGTTTGTTTGTTGTAAAACAACTGACTGTTTGTACTCTGCTCACCAAATTTTTAGCGTTCCTGCAAACTTACCCGCTAAGCCACTGAGGTCGAAAAAAATTAGTCTCTAATAGGTATTTATATGTAGTTCACTCTTATGGTGTGAAGCTAATTTTTTTTCGAAATAGGTAAGTGAATGTCTTTATGTTTTTATGCGTGTCAGACTTTACATATAACCAATGGAAGTTTCGAGTAAGATGTGTGTGTGTGTGTATGTGTGTGGAGGGGTGAAATATACGGTGACACATACACAGGTTCTAGTAAAATATATAAAATAATTCTCATATGCGTATACATGATGTTTGAGCTCTACAAATTCTCGACAAACGACTAGAAATGCTTTCGATAAGCTCTTGAACGTCCTGAAAATACGAACAAGAAAAGAAAGGGTCTTAAATGTTTTCCAGGATAGATGGTAAGAGGGCTTTTAGAACTCTGAATTGATGGGGACAATTTATTTTTGTTTGTTTGTTCTTTCAATTTCACGCAAAGCCATTCGAGGGCTATCTGCGCTAGCCGTCCCTAATTTAACAGTGTAAGACTAGAGGGAAGGCAGCTAGTCATCACCACCCACCGCTAAATCTTGTGCGACTCCTTTACCAGCGAATTGTTGGATTGCCCGTCACATTATAACGCCCCACAGCTGAAAGCGCGAACATGTTTGGTGCGACCGGGGCTCAAACCCGCGACCCTCAGATTACGAGTCTCGCGTCTTAGCCCACCTAGCAGGAGATGGTTCGTGTGACAACTTGTATTACGTGTTACTATGAAGCCATTCAAAATATTAAATAACAACTTAGAAACCTTCAGTTTGAGGCTCATTATACAAAGACATTTTGTGGAACTGAATCCATGGATTTACATAAATTCTTTACGCATGTAAGAGAATTTTAAAATATCTGTAATGGGGCTACGTAACTGGGAGGTGGGAGGAATCAGATTTAGTAAAGAATGTCAAGATTTATTTTATGAACTTACCCGAAAACATATCAATAATAATTAAAATTGTTGTCATTGATTGTTTCGCAGATAATTTATCTTTTGTGGTACAAATTTTAAGCACTGATCAATGAGCCAACTGTTGATACGTGGCGCCAACTTTGTAACCAAACTAAAGATAACGAAACAATAAAATATTTTAAAGAAAGTATTACTGAAATGTGTGTGTATGTACTGAGAATTTTAAATCAAGTTTCACGGACTATACCGTTAATTGTGCAGTTGATTTAGTGATATTTATAAGCAAAAAACAAACTAGGCGTAATTAGTTGCTTCTACGAAGTAGCACTTTTACTCCAGATCAGGGGTCACCAAACTACGGGCCGGATACGGCCCTCGAGGTCATTTTGTCGGGCCCTCCAGCAGCTAACCGCTTGGAAATAGTGACATTTTATCCAATGTCCGACTGTCATAACAAAATAAATCGCACCGATGGTCTCTTTAAGCTGGCAAACACAAGACGTTATGATAAAAAGAAACAAGGCTGTCGCACACATTTTTAACCAATAGGAAAAATTTTCTTTCATCCTTGCTGCCCGTTTATTCATATCGAGGCACGTATCTTTAAAAGCATTAGGATTTCGAAAACAAGTACAGACTTAACCCTTGTCCAATTGACTCGTCTTTATAATTCAGCGGCCTAGGGTTACAGCTTCAGCAAGCTCATTTCTCTTAGTAGTCGGGTTATAAACTTTTTGTTACTCATTCTTAGGTAAGTGTCATGGCAAACGTACGTTTCAATACTTTTTGTTTGTACGTTCTTGGACCAGTACAATACTTTTCTCGCAGCGTTCTGTGTTTTTCATTTTCAGATCCTGTTTTTTTTCACCCATTGTTATGGCTGCTTTTAAAAAAAGAAAAGTGGACTATGAGTGTCGTTCTTTCATTGAAGAATGGGGGAGAAAAGTACTTCTTTGTGGAAACAAAAAACAAAGCTCCTTGTGTGATATGCACAGAAAGTGTTGTCGTTTTGAAAAAATACAATCTACGGCCTCACTATGAAACAAACCATCTATCTATTTGAAATTTTCAGGAAAGTTCTGTTCAGAGAAATATGAATCCATGAAATGTGTTTTTGAATCTCAAAAGAATCTCTTAATGAGAAAGTTTGCTGAAAATGAATCTGTCACTCGTACAAGTTACAAAATAATGTACAGGATGGCAGAGCAAGGAAAACCTTTTACTGACGGCAACTTCATCAAAGAGTGTATGATGGAAGCAGCAAATGAGCTGTGTCCTGAAAAAGCCAATTTCTTTGAAAGTGTCAGCCTTTCAGCAACTTCAGTTGTACAGAAAGCAGATGAACTTGGAGAGAACACTTTTATTACATATATTCCAAATAGCTAGAAACTTCTTATGGTATTCTCTGGCACTGGATGAGTCCACTGAACTCTCGAGTACATCACAACTTCTTGTGTTCGTTCGTGGAGTTAATTTGGACTTTCAGATTATGGAAGAGTTGGCATCAGTTTGCAGCATGCATGGAAGAACAAATGGAGAAGATATTTTCATGGAAGTGCATGAAACTTTGCAAGACTATAACCTTCAGTGGAATCAGCTTAGAGGTGTAACAGTTGATGGAGGAAAAAACATGACTGGAGTAAAGAAGGGTCTGGTGGGGCTGATCAGGAAACAGTTGGAAGATCTTCATCTTCCAAGTGCTCTGTTTATACACTTCCGCAGAGAGCTTGCTGATGTATGAGGCAAAGACTTTAGATATTGCTTGCGCACTGAAACCAGTCATTTCTGCAGTAAACTTTATTTGGGATTATGCATTTAATTATTGCCAGTTCAAGACGTTTCTTGAAGAAATTGATTCGGATTTCTGTGATTTGCCTTATCACACTGCTGTGAGGTGGCTCAGCTGCGGTAAAGTCTTGTCTTGTTTTTATAAGCTGAGAAGAGAAATAGATATGTTTATTATCGAGAAATATAGAGCTGATCCACTTTTGTCGGATCCAACCTGGTTGTCAAAGTTGTCATTTTTGGTTCACATCACATCCCACATGAATGAATTGAACTTGAAACTTCAGGGGAAGAATAACCTTGTCTGTGATCTTTATAGAATCATTAAAGGATTTCGGAGAAATCTGTTATTGTTTGAAGCACATTTGGAAGGAGAAAACCTCTCTCATTTTCATTGTTTCAATGAGTTTCATTCGAGAATCACAGAAAATGTCAACCTGTAGTTTCAGAAAAAGATTGGTGATTTTAAATGAGCATTTTTAGAGAGATTTTTGGATCTCGACAGGATCGAAAGTAACATTCTCCTTTTTTCAGAATCCTTTTTATTGTGTCATTGATGATGTGCCAGTGGAACTTCAGCTGGAGGTCATCAATTTGCAAGGAAATAACTTGTTGAAAGCAAAACACAGAGAGGGGCAACTTATTAAATTTTACATCTGCATAGCTGAAGATGATTTTCCAAAGCTGAAGCAGATCTCATCTGGTGTGGCATCAGTGTTGGAACAACTTATGTTTGTTAACAAGCATTTTAAAAAATGAAGTATGTGAAGTCAGTACATCGATCAAGGTTGACTGATGAACATTTAAAAGCAATTCTAATGATTGGATGCAGCAATTCAAAACCGAACATTGAAGATATCTTGAAAGCCAAATGCCAATTTCATAAATCTCTCTAACTATTTTGCCGCTTAGTGAAATTCAGATATGTACTCGCTATGTGCGATGTGACGATTGTTCATGCTAACCTTTGATAACCTTTTGGTAAATAAAGATGTTGGTTGTATTTCTGTTCGTTTTTTAATTATATGTGTGTATTTCATGCTTCTCCCACATGACTAATGTGGCATCTTAAACTTACTGTTAAGTCTTTTATAGAGAACTTTCGTTCTAGCTTATGAGCATTGAACATATAACGATCACGTGGCCCGCGCTTTTCGTTCTCCAAGTAATCTGGCCCCTTGTGAAAAAAGTTTGACCATGCTCTAGATAATTGTCTAACTTAACGCAGAATTACTTTGTCCACCTCGATGATCAAACCATGGTTTCTTGTTGTATAAGCTCTTATAGTTAACACTGAGCCACTAGATAACCTTAAGACGGTTAAAACCAAAAATGTCAATGCACACTTCGAAATAGGACAAAAAAAAGGTGTGGAAAGCAAAGTTCGATGGTTAACTTAATGCATTGAATTTATAAGCACGATTGTTGTTTCTTGAGATAAGTTGTAAGAATATACAACTACCTATAGTCTCAATATTGAAATCGAACAGCTAATAATTATGTCTGTATATTTGTTGTTTTTTCTAACATTTATCGTTTATGTAACTTTTAACACAGTTTAAGTAATAACGTTTAAAAACTGGTGAAAATAATGACAATATTGTCTCGCACCTTTTTTTCTTCTCTTTTCTTCAAGCAAAACTCAAAACTCGTTGTAAGTGAAAGCTTGCCAAATTTTATCAGGTTCTAAGACGCACGTTTTCTTTGGGTTGGCTTGAAGTCGAAGGATGTAATATAAATTATTGTTAGATGCGCTGTGAGTTTACTATAATTTAAACTATGAATAATACCGTATGCCATCAGTCTCGCTGGATGAACCGTAGGAAGGGTCTCCTTGTAATAGAATATACAAAAATTAGTTTAAATGTGCAAAATTGTACATTTTTAAAGTTGTGAAGTAAGAGTATCTGGTAATCACCATTATTTACCTCGTAGTTTTATAGTATTTTACCACTTCACATGTCACACAAGTGCTTCACATTATTGACAACTGCTACACATATCAACTTCTACAGGTCTGTCTGATGAAAGACTGGTAATTTTATTAACACCATATTTTGATTAATATTCACACTTGAACACGAATTTATAACGCAATTTAAAATTATACGCACAACCTAATAGAGAATTCTAATAAAACTATTCTAACTTTATCCTGATGGCTTAGAGGTAAGAGGCTTAGAATATAAAATTCGATGTTCGAGTCCCAAGATGGTTATTGTTATGGCTAATAATACTATATGTTCATGACAGGTTTATATGGAACATTATTATATATTACGCACAACGCTGCACTTTTTTTCACAGTGTAGCGAGATGCAGCCGAGTTTCAGTCAGGTCGTAGGCGTTATACATATTAACCCATACCATAAGATAGTTTTCTTTTGATATCGGATGATTGTCTGTCTGTGAACGTATCTCCTCTTAAAAGAGCTGACCAACTGAAACCGATCTTAGCATGCTAACATAATAGCACAGAAGTAAACCAAATTCACACTAATCTTTCTTGTATATTGAAAGATAAAATTATTTAACAGAGTAACCCGTATACTGTTACTACAGTAGCTGTTGTGAATAGTGAGGGTTCGAAACCGGTTCGGCGGTAAGTTTATGAATTTACAATGCTAAAATCAGCGTTCGATTCCCTCTCTCTCTCTCAAACAAAAGTAACTATAACATTCTATAAACCAAAGGCTGTGAATAAAATGTTCACGATTTTGGCTTATTTTCCAACTTTAAGCAAAATGCAGAGTTATAAAATATTCAGCTACAATTGATATATATCTCTCCTAGATACGTATTTGGTACGTGATTGGGGAGTGTCAAATGCTATTAAGAGTTCTTCCTCACTACAATTCGAGCTGTATTTATCGGAATCTGGGAGAGTCAGGTTTCTTTTCACCTCTTATTCCCACCTACTGTGGTATTTTACTAGCTGAGCATTCTGCAAGTGAAGATGCTTCTTTCATGTATTGTTACTAGAATGATTATAAAAACCATTATCAGGACCATATTCAATTTACGTGCAACGTTTAACATTTGTATTGGTATACACTTCGCCTAATTTTTTGTTTTTTAACCGTCCTTTACATTTCACTGCTACTTGATTTTGTAGTATATCTAGTACGTGCTGACGTGGTAAAACGTTTTTATTTTATTTAAATACATAACGTGTATACTACACAAATGAAATATTAGGTACGTCTAGTAGTGGGTGGGTGATTGCTATACTTATGATACATATTTAGGGGTGAGAGATATTTAAGCTTATTTCCATCATGTATGACAGCGATGACGGTAAACGTTAGTAATTCATTTTTATATTTTTTTCCGTAAGTGATAGTAGCTATCAGTTTGTCCAGTTACGTGCGGAATATGAACTTTTTGTGCGTCAGACTTTATATGCACTCGTGAAGGTTGAGTTTTGTAATATTTGTTGTTTGATTTTATTTTGTTTTGTGCTATGCTAATCTATGCAGGGCAGGTATACTTGACTAACGACCGGAAAATTCTCTCTTTATCGGAATTTAAATCCTTTTTTGGAATCTAGAATGGTCAATAAAAATATTGTTGCTGTTTTGAACTACCTAATTTGTTTCGATTCCTATCATTTAACCATAGGTTTTTACTGAAGTTGAAATAAATGCTTAAGCCTAAATTAAAGAAGTATTTCATGATTAAAATATGAATTGGAAAATTTCTTTATTCTACATCAAAATAGTTTTCAGTAGAAGTTGAATTCAGGATTACTGGTAAGTTTAATGTATTAAGTGTACCAAATTCAGGCAGTACAAATCTTAACCACATCTCTACTGTGAAATTGACTGCTTTGAACAAGTGACGTAACTGGTTTACCATTTCTGCCAATTTTCTTGACTTCACTTCAACACCTTTTCACTACCGGACTACTGTCTTAAAACAAATGTTCTTGGCTTATGAACGGTACTGGATATTCTCAGATAATTTGGTCAAAACGAGCAAACTGTTACGTATTTTCCACATTTTCAAGAGAGAAAATATGAAGATGTGCAGCCTTCGTAAAATAATCTTCAAAACTTTCAAGGTAACACATTTAAAATGTACTACGAGAGTTTCAAAAAGAAAGCTCGTTATGGATTGTGAGTTTACATTTGTTTGTAGACTTTCACCGGATCTGTCAAGGGTATAGATCGGTATGTAATTCGGTTTTTAAAATGTGATTCAACTTGCACGTCAACTTCATTGATGTTTTTTATAACTCCGTGGGGCAGCTGCAAGTTTGCGTATTTACAACGTTGAAATCTGTGGTTTTATTCCACGTGGTGAACAGAGGCAGATGTTTTATGCAGATATTAACTAAATAAATCAAACGGGGGTTTATTGATTTAAGTTTTTTAACACGTGAACCAATACCATAGCTTTTTAATATTTTGTATATCTTTAGCACGTGATTTATACGAGTAGTTGTTTGTTACAGATATGGAATTACAAATGTGTAATATTTTAGTGAAACACGAGGTTTAGTTCTAAGTCAACGGTCAGTCGTTAAGAGTTTATGAATTGTACTGCACCTTCTGTCAATTGCATTGTTTTTGTTCTTCCTCTGTGTTTGTATTAAAATCACAAATTAGATCTCGTATGCGATTTTAATACATAAGCACACACGCAATGCGTAATTGCTCATCATAGTCTCAAATCTTGCTTAACAATCTCTGAGACTCGCAAACACTAACTCGTATTCTCGAGCTTTTCCAAAATTTAAGACTTTCAACTTAACCAAAAAGCCTCGCAAAAGTAAAGAACAGGCGAGTAGCGAAACAGTGAAATGTTTTGCTAATTATTATGATCCTGGTCAGAAGGGCTAGCTGGCCAATACTTGAAGTTGTTACAATGATTTATTTACACACAAAAAATGTTGTATTTTAATCCAGGGAGCGAAGAAGCACTATTGCGTACATGTAATTAACTTCGACCCATGTTTTTCATCGAGACAACTCATCACTACAGACTAAAACTTGTTTTCATAGCGACCTCTACTCAGTATAAAATATTTATTGGTATAGTTTTAATGAAGATAAGAAACAAATAATAAAAGGTAAACAGAAAAAAAAAGATAGCAACACCAGAAAGTACAGAAACAAGGTAGGGACGAGTGCATAAAAACCAATTAAGAAACTCCTTTATAAATAAGTAGCCACTATGTCAATAAAACAAACTTGTAGATAATTAGTTATTTTAAGACTGTAGTATTATTCAGTTCAAATGCCTTAATTCCAACATGAATTCTTACAAATGAAAGAAATTCAACATTCAGTTGTAGATAAGTTTTTCTTGGAAATATTTGGTTACTTTTTAGGAATTTTTATATGGTTTTGTTAAAGCCATATATATATATATATATATATATATATAAAATATTTGCATAAGCAGCCACTGTTATTTTTTGTTTATGTTTTATTACTTGCGTACATTTTCTTGTCGCATAAAGATTTGTTTTTATTGGCAGTATAGGTGAATCACGAGGTTGAATATTAAGGGTGGATGAAAGTGTGTTAATTATTAAAAAAAAAATTGATTCGGTATTTGTACATTAATAAATGATAGTTTTGTTTGTTTTTAACTTCGTAAAACTACTCGAGGGCTATTTACGCTAGCTGTCTCTTATTTAGCATTGTAAGATCAGAGGGAAGGCAGCTAGGCATTACTACCAACCGCTAATTCTTGGGCTACTCTTTTACTAACGAATAGTGGGATTGACCCTAACCTTATAACGCTCCCACGGCTGAAAAGGAGAACATATTTGGTTGTATGTGGATGCGAACCAGCGACCCTCAGATTACGAGTCGCACGCCTTAACCCACCTGGCAATGCTGAGCCCAATAATAAAGTTGGATTGAAGTTTTCTCTGGTTTGATTGTTAAGCATGAGATTACGGAATGGACTATCCGTGTTGTGCCCACCACAGTTATCGAAACGAGGTCTTAACGCTGTAAGCCCTCGTACTTGTTATTAAGCCACTAGGGTGAGTTTTGTGTAGAAAGAATCTGTATAAACTACATTTAGTAACACTTATTCTAGTTGGTCATTTTTAGTTGACTTTCAGATTTTTCGTGCAAAGATTAATATGTAGTCTTTGTACATTTACAATCACCAACAATACTAGTGTATTAATACAAGTATTAATTGTAGGCGAGACAAACCTAATAACTAAAAATCATCGCAATTGCTAATTTCTTTATTTCAAGCGCACACCCTTCTGAATCGCAACTGAAATTATCAAATTATTGTTTAATAATAATGTTTGTCGTCTAGTTATTTTAACTGTAAACTGTCAAATTAATATTTCATTATCACAAAATGTGGCATGTCATTGAACTGTGTAAAATCACAAAATAGCCAATCAGTCTTGGAGACTAACAAACTTTATTAGTAACTAAACAAGTTTAGTGATGTTGATTTCACTTTTCAAATAATATTCATATACTATTAAAGATGATATGATAGACTGATCATAATGCGGCAGGCAGCCAATGAAGTTACAATGAAATAAGAATTTTGTTTTGTTTTGGAATTTCGCACAAAGCTACTCGAGGGCTACCTGTGCTAGCCGTCCCTAATTTATCAGTGTAAGACTAGAGGGAAGACAGTTGGTCATCACCACCCACCGCCAACTCTTGGGCTACTCTTTTACCAACGAATAGTGGGATTGACCGTCAAATTATAACGCCCCTACGGTTGAAAGGGCGAAAATGTTTGGGGTGACGAGTATTCGAACCTGCGACCTTCAGATGACGAGTCGAGTGCCTTAACACGCTTGGCCATGCCGGGCTTAAATAACAAGAAAACAGTAGAACCTTCCGGTTCGGAACATGCTTAACGTTTTAAGGTTGTTTAACTTTTCAGAGACACGAGTTAAAAGTCACTTCGGTCATTATATTATTACAGTGGCGGAAAATTTATCATGGTTTAACTTTAATACAACAGATAACAAAGTTGAACTAATCTCTGTTTCTGCAAAGGTTATTCTCCTTATTTTTGACATCAAATTTAGCGATATATATCTGAATGAAATTTGACAACCCAAATCGGCTGGTTCTCTCCTCTAAGGTCATCTGGTATCAACAACGCTTGTCTCGTGACAACAGTATCGTTTTGTTCTGCCTTCAGTTTATTTCCGTGAACATTTTTGTGATTGATTCAAGAGTTTGTAATATAATTCGTATATAGTCACTGTTCAGTTTCATGTATATCATTTTCCGTCATGCTTTATTCTTGTCCTTTGGAGCTCATTAATTTTTACATGATCACAGCGTCATCTTCTTTACATTTCTTCTAGAAATTTCTTCTATTTATTGTTTTCATTGTCCACTTAATTTTTCATTGTAAGCTTTTATATATTATTATTATTATAAATATAGCGTTGTCATACTGTTAATAAAGGGTTTCGCCCAGCATGGCCAGGTGGGTTAAGGAATTCGAGTCATAATCTGAGGGTCGTGCGTTCGAACCCCTTTGCACCAAATATGGTCGCCCTTAAAGCTGTGGGGGCGTTATAATGTGACGGTCAATCCCACTATTTGGTGGTAAAAGAGTGGCTCAAGAGATGGCGGTGGGTAGTGATGACTAGTCGTACATTCCTAAATTAGGGACGGCTAGCGCAGATAGCCTTCGTGTAGCTTTGCGCAAAATTTAAAGAACAAACAAATAAATACAAGGTTTCGTTAATGTAGAGTTTCATCATGTTAACATAGTACTGATTTTTTTTTCACTATTTTTGTTTAATAACTCGGTCAGATTTTGATCAAACACAATGGGCATATGTAAATATTTATCATTGTTTTGTCAAATATAACTGGTGTTTGCTAAAAACAACGGACTAATGGACACATTTTCGCATTTTCAGAGATTCGAACATGATCAATTTTGCGTAGCGGAAGTGTGTGTTCTATAGAGTTAGTGTTCTTCTAATGGAGGTTTGTCAAAACTTGCTACTTCAAAAAGGGTCGCCTAAAACTCGCCTTGACCGAAATTCAGATACACCGCAATGATTAATCAGTTTCTAATTCAAAGCGTTAGCCGTGTTCTTGTTTGCACATTTAAAAGTAGTAAGCGACGAGACACCAAACATGTAACGTCATCTCTTTGCAGCAGTAATTTTGAATTAATAGTACAATATGTAACACATTAACATGCAGTTACATACCTCAACATCCCAGCATGGCCAGGTGGTTAAGGCACTCGACTCGTAATCTGAGGGTTGCGTGTTTGAATCCCAGTCGCACAAAACATGCGCACCTTTTCAGCCGTGAGGGCATTATAATGTGACTGTCAATCCCACTATTCGTTGGTAAGAGAGTAGCCCAAGAGTTAACGGGGGGTGACCTGGCAGCTTTCCTTCTGGTCTTGCGTTGCTAACTTAGAGACGCCTTGCGCAAATAACCCTCATGTCGGTTTGCGTGATATTCAAAACAAACAAACAAAACAAATATACCTAAACTTCTTTTAAATTCAATATGCTAATACAGTAATTATGAGGCACGTCACTTGTTTTACCTTTCCTGTCAATGCAGAAACACTTCCGGCTTTTCTAGTAGTAACAAGTGTCCAGTCAACTTTTCATCCTGTTTCTGAACTGGAAAACGGAAGGCCACCTTGTTTGTTCACACATTTATCATTGTGATATGTGATAACTTGAAACGAAGTTTTTTTTTTATTATTATTATCATTTTGTTTCAGGCCAATAACCCCTTTGCATAAAATAAACTTCAAAAGAACTGAGAATTGTTCATGTAAGTGTGGGCGCTGTGGTTATCTGTATAGGTACACATTTTTCATGTTAACGTGGCGACTAACCTTTAAGTGTGCTGTGTCATAAGTAAATGACGCGGGTTCAACACAAGGAAAAAACACTTTTTTTAGGAAAGTTAAAGCAAAATCTCCACTTTGTAATAGCATATGGTTCCATTTGAGGCTGTCATTTCACAATAAATACACACACACTCGCACACCCACCTAACAATACAAAGAAACTGCCCCTGTGGCTAATGTTTGTAATTATTGAAAGCCACTTAATGTCTCTCTGTCTTTACTTTGTTAAATCTGCTTGAATACTGAATCTCAAGATGCTTTCCAAACGCAAATATTAATGAAATAATTTATATAAAATTATAATGAGTTCAATGGTTTATTAAACTCTGATGGTAAGAAAATAAATACAAAACAGCGTTGGTAATGGTTAGATGCAATTAATTAATTTAATTAATTTTGTTTTAACTTGTACCAACTTTATTTTCTCTAAAGAGAGGCATAATGTTTTTTCCTTTTTTATCGGATAAATAAAACTCGTGTTATTAGTAAATACTTGCTTTTACTTAATATTTTTATCTTGTTTATACCTATACACCTTGCAACAATTTTCTAATAGCTCTCACGTGCGCAGATTCATTTAGTTTTTAGTTTTTCACTTTGTCTCTCTTTACATATTTATGATGAAAGAATTATAAATTCAACGTTTTCCCGATTCACAAACAAATCATTACCACAAAGTCAATAGTATATCCTATCTAACGACATTACATGGCCAGGTGGATAAAGCACTCGATTCGTAATCTGAGGGTCGCGGGTTCGAATCCCCATCACACCAAACATGTTCGCGTTTTTAGCCGTGGAGGCATTATAATGTCATGATCAATTCCCCTGTTCGTTGGTAAAAGAGTAGCTGAAGAGTTGAGGGTGCGTGGTGCTGACTATCTGCCTTCCCTCTAATCTTACACTGCAAAATTAGGGACGGCTCGCGCAGATAACCCTCGGCTAGCTTTGCGCGAAATTCAAACCAATTTAACGACAAATTAATTATTTCCACAAAAGACCCTAAATTCTTATTACGAGCTAAAATTGTAATATCTATAAACAAAATTAGCTTTGTTACAAATAATAAATGTTATTTTGTGAAGATGCAATAAAAATAAGTGTTCCCAGTAGCGAGCTTCAAGAAGTATCCCCTGAATTTATTAGTTCATTGTAATATTTGTTAATATAAACTGTTGATTTGTTTTTGTAAGTAACCCTCCAATCAATTTAAATACCTCACTTAATTTTATTTTTTGAACAATAGCTTCGGATTTTCACAATCAAATGTTTTAGGTAAATTCAAAAACACTTTGCTCAGCATAATCAATAATTAGCGAACCCGTGGGTCTGTGGCTTACATTTACACGACTAATTGAATGCAAATTTAAAGACCTGAACTATTTTTGCTTTTCATTTTTGTTCTCAATTTAATGACTACTGCATATATAATGTAGAATTAATTTCTTTTTCACTAAAGTTACGAATGGTAATTAGTAGGTCTACTTACTTCTGTATCCTAATCTAAATACAAATGTAGATGGTAAATTTAAGGTCAGCTTTCGGGAAATTTCCTGAAAGTGTTTTTGCGAAATCCCCTGGTTCTCCAAAGAACTGGGTGAAAAGCTTTTTTTTACTTCTGTGTAAAAGTCGCGGGCGAAAAAGAGTCGTTTGGTATCATTAAGAAGTTTGTGGGTCCCAGCAGCTAAGAAGGGGATTTTAGGGGAATATCCGGGTACCTCAAGGTGTGTGTGTGTAAAATTTTACATCTGTCCAAACCTCGGTACTATATAGAGAATTCCACATAACTGGAATAGCTTTTATACTATATTTACCATAATTAAAATTGACACTAACATTCAGACAGTGAGTCAAAATTATCAACACATTCTCAAAGCGTAGTGCCAGTTGATTCACTTAATATTTGTAAGATTTAAATTCAATTATTCATAAATTTACCATGAAATTTTTGGTTGTTACTGCTTTATCCGCGACATAACAGCTCCGAATTGTTGTTTTTTTAAGTACACACTTGGCCCGGCATGGTCAGGTGGTTAAGGCGTGCGACTCGTAATCTGAGGGTCGGGGATTCGAATCCCCGTCGCACCAAACACGCTCGCCCTTTCAGCCGTGGGTGCGTTATAACGTTACGGTCAATCCCACTATTCGTTAGTAAGTGTAGCCAAAGAGTTTGTGGTGGTTGATGACTAGCTTCCTTCCTTCTAGTCTTGGACTGCTAATTTAGGGAAGACTAGAGGAGATGGCCCTCACGTAGCTTTGCACAAAATTCAAAACAAACCAAACCACGTACACACTTAGCTCATAGTTCTTGACGTATTTGAGATATAATTACAGTTTTGGACTGAGGAAATCAAACTCTTTGGATGATGAATTTGATCATGCTCTTATGGATTAGTATAATCTTGCTTAAAATACTTTAAATGTCGCGACTTTTGAGGATTCCCTTTTTTTTTTTTTTCGGGGAGGGGTTTGAATAATCTTTAGATGTTTGTCTACAGCGCATGATTTCATTGGGAATTCAAGTTTGCGTGTTAGGGTTTTAATACCATAAGAAGGGACACCGTTGTTTATTAGAATATTCTATAACATGGTTATTTCTGTAGGAAGAGATAGGTAGTCAAAATAGACGTTGTTTTGTTTAGAAGGCTTAGCATAAAGCTACTTTCAAACAAATTCGGTATAGAACTGTTCAAATGAGTGTGGTATGTCTGTATGTTTTACGATAAATTGAGGCGGTAAACTGATTATTAAATCTATCGACTTGGATCTTAAAAAATATTCATTTTCTCACGCAAAATTAATATTAAGGTGCTTAGAATATGAATAATCTAAGATTTTTATGACCAGAACTAAAGAAGTAAACATGTGATCAGCATGTATTCTATATAAAGCAGGTTTGTACTCGGTGACACTGGAATCTGGCCAAAAACATTAAAAGTGACCGGGAAATGTGACAACGAGTAAAATTCTAAAAATGATTCAGTTGAGAGGTTGTTTTGATTTTCGCGAGAATCTACTCAACAACTATCCGTCCTTGGTTTTGAAGTAATACAGTAGGGTGAAGACGTTTTAGTCAACACCGTCCACAGCTAACTCTTTTTTTTATCACCGAACAGGGGGATTAATCGTAAACTTATAGCGACCCCACGGATGAAAGGGCGAGCATGTTTAGGGCTGAGATTCTAATCTCCGACCCACAAATTGCAAGGCGAGTATGCTTACCACCAGCCTGTAAGTAATTCTTGAGCGAAAGTTTGAGTAACTCGTCCAACTACCGTGGTTAAAACTGGTTTACCTCTGTTTAATGGATTAAAGTTTCTTTAAGATAATTTTTCTTGTTTTTTAAGTGCTATTGTACTGAGTAAAAAGATTTGATACCGAAGCTAGAAAGTATTTAATGATCAGCCTTAGTAATTTTAGAAATTTCTAATGCAAAAGAGGGAATTTTTAACTGGATTCATTAAAAGTAAGTTAGCTTAGAAATCGAACAGGGACCTATTATGATTTGTAAGTACATAATTCAATGTTAGATGAAACGTCTTAAGGATTTATTGTTTTTTAACTAGAGGCAAACTATATTTAAAATAATATAGGTTAAGACGTGCGACTCGTAATTTAAGAGTCGAGGGTTTACATCCCCGTCGCGCCAAACATGCTCGCCCTTTCAGCCATGGGGGCGTTATAATGTTACGGTCAATCCCACTATTCGTTGGTAAAAGGGTAGCCCAAGAGTTGGCGGTGGGTGGTGATGACAAGTTGCCTTCTCTCTCGTCTTACACTGCTAAATTAGCTTTGTATGAAATTCAAAAACAAACAAACAAATAATATAGGTAGGTATCAATAATATTTTTCGAAATGTTTAAAACGTTTTTAAAACTTTTTATAGGAAGAAAAAATGATCTTGAATCATTCAATATGAAGACTCTTGAATTTTTCTCGTTAATATATTACTGGGTTTTTTTTTATTATAAAGGATAACACCCGTACCTTTATCAGGTCAAGTGACGACATTATTTTCATTGTTAGTTAATTACTTAAAGCAATATATTGTTTGTGAATGATGGTGGAACCGGTTTTTATGGAAGTTGTTGCAGCGTTTTTGAATCTGGTTTTTACAAATATCTCTCTTCTGATAACCAGTTTCTGTTGAAAATGGGATGACTAGTATTCCATACAGAATGCACTTTTGTCATATATTGTTATCAGCTTAAACAGATCATATTTGTCGTTCTGTGATATCTTATTCTTTAGTTCACTTTTCTCTGAAACGTATTGTTTCTTCTGAGTGAATTTTCACTTTAGTTCTATTTCTCGAAAGACCACGTTGATAAGAGAAACGGACTGAATAATTCTACAGATAATGGTTTGTAGTTTTGAAATAAATTAACTTAGGGATGACTTGATTATTTCCAGAGTTTTAGGTGTGTATTTGTGTGTGTTGTTATTATCTTTTTTTTTTCCAAAAAGATCGAAACGGCGTATGATATTCCATATTGCCGTGTTACAACACTTAACAAGAGATTCACTAAACGGGAGTCAAAGTTTTTAATGAAAGATAAAAAGTATGAAGGAAAATAAACTCTCATTTGACACTTGAGACACAGCAACAGACATTTATTACAACTTTCAAATTCTTCAGACCCTGAAAGCAGCAATCAAGATATCTTTAACACTTTCTAAGCCATCTTATTTGACATGCAAAATTTTATTCAAATATATTATCTAGTGTAAATTAACTCGTAATTCTAACTGCTCCTTACAGTTACGTTTATTCTGATCAACTTTTAAACGTCCGCTAAAAACTGACTGTTGAGCTCTTTTTCCCTTATTTTAAAAACTTTTTCGTAAATTTACCTGCAAATGTAACACTTGCTGTATTAAATTTATTTTAGTGCCTACGTTTGGGCCTGGCATGACCGAGCGCATTAGGGCGTGCACTCGTAATCCGAGGGTCGCGGGTTCGCGCTAAACATTTTCGTCCTTTCAACCGTAGGGGCGTTATAATGTGACGGCCAATCCCACTATTCGTTGGTAAAAAGAGTAGCCCAAGAGTTGGCGGTGGGTGGTGATGACCAACTGCCTTCCCTCTAGTCTTACACTGCAAAATTAGGGACGGCTGGCACAGATAGCCCTCGAGTAGCTTTGTGCGAAATTCCAAAACAAACAAACAAAGCCTACGTTTGTTTCAGTACGTATTTGTTATGCACGTAACGTATATTGCTGGATGGGTATTGCGCAAGTCCCGCCTGTTCTGTAAAGTTGTAGAAGCTTCTTGAGAGTATTAATCAAAAATATTTGTTTCTCGAAAATGCAAGTGTGAAACTCGTGTGATTCGTATGAAAGCACAAGTGGGTGTTTTCTTGTAGTAAAGCCACATCGAACTATCTGCTGCTTCCACTGAGCGAAATCAAACCCTTGATTTTTTGGTGTCATAAATACGTAGATTTAGCGCCGTACCAGCGATGGACGTATAAAAATAATTACATAAAAGACAGTAATAGGAGATTATTGGTCAGCTACAGTCAGGTTGCTATAGGTCTCAGATATATAAATTCATAGCCAAATTATACACTTTCTCGATAAACAGGCATTGATCACAATTATACATTTTTTTAAAACAGTACAAACCGTTCAATTTCAGTGAATTAATTTCGGACGTTAGTATTTCCTCGTGGAGATTAAATATCTTTGCAGGAAAAAGTCAGCTTCTAAGGGTGTGAGACCAAACAAGAATAGATAGCTAGAATTCCTGTTAAGTAAAGTTTACCTATGCATCAACATAAAAGTAATTTGCAAATCGTGGACCTGGGTCGTTAATAAAATATTAAGTTTTTCAGACAAGATATATAAGACTCGATATTGTTTGTAAAATTCTTGTACATAATGCATCATTAGTAAAAACTGTTATTATAAATTGTATTCCTATTTGTATCTTAATATGTGGTCTAGCATGGCCAGGTGGCTAAGGCACTCGACTCGTACTCCGAGGATCGCGGGTTCGAATCTCTTTTGCACCAAACATGCTCGCCCTTTCAGACCCCGAATAGTGGCGTTAAAAATTCTGAACTTATTCCTGACTCACGGGAGAGCAACAATTATATCATCGATTATTATCATTCGCAAATTATTCAATAATAAACGACCTATGAGAAAGTTCTTAGGGCTTATCTTTGATCGTAAGCTGCCCTTTTATACGTACCACACACTAAGTAGCTAGGGTCAAATGTACAAGAGCATCGAACATCCTTCGTGTCCTCTTTTCCACCACTTGGAGCGGGTCGATGCTCCATGCTAAAGATATATCGTGCTCTTATTCGATCGAAGCTAGACTGAGGATTACTGGTTTATGGCTCTGCCAGGACCATGGTCTTAAAGTTGCTGGATCCCACTCATCATCAAAAACTTCGGTTCTGTACCAAGGCTTTCCGCACTTCCTCAGTTCCGAGCTTATACATAGTCTCGTGAACCTTCTTTGCACCTCTGCTGTTTGCAACTATCTTTACTATATGCTTCAAAATTTAGTTCCTTATCAGAGTATCCCTCCTGGTGTTGTGTTTTCCTTCCATTGCTCCTATTGGCCTTCTTATCCAGGAGCCTTTGGATGAATTGATCTGTCCTTGAATAGCATGGCTGTATCCACTGGTCAGCCCATCCCACCTTGACTTATTACCATCCCAAAATGTGACCTTTCTTTAAGTCATCTGAGAAAAGGAGACACTCTTCTTGGGAAATACTGTCTGTTATTTGCTGAACATCTTTCGAACCATCCTTCCATTCCTATTTATACAGGGTGTTCGGAAAGTCACTGTGCACTTGTATTTATTAACAGACAAAACTGCACAGTGACTTTCTGAACACCGTGTACAATTGGTTCGAAATCAGGTGACTGTGTGTGCTTTGCCATGGTTTGTTGTAGTTCAGTGATTGTGCGTAGAATCCCCTCTACAGCTTCTGTGTTCACTGCTGAATTGTACGCTATTTCTCTTTCTCTGGATCACATAGTGCAGTTTGAATACTGCTTAGCTTCTATTTATACTGACTCACTTAGTTCTCTACTGGCTCTGGAATTACTTCACCTTAGTTCTTACCGACATTCAAAACCAACTGGTTCATATTTTTGTTTAACATCTACTTGTATCCAATTTTTATGAATACCGGGCCATTCGCAAGAACGGGTTCTGCGAAACCGCAGCTAAATCTGTCTTCTCTGGTATTGTCACTGCAGCACTTGTTCGTACATGGACTATGGTCCCGTATTCAAGGCTCGGTTCCGTGCCAGTTGGCAGTTAATTTGGAGTGAGCGACATTAAAACAAGCTTTTCTAAATAAAACCCTGTATTGGACTTTGACCGTTTTGCTTCCCTAAGAATCAGAGGAAGTTGTTCTAACTAGACTACTCATTGGTCAATTTTAACTCATCGATTTCTTTTATCTGGAACTGATGCACCAATGTGTTGTCTCTGTAACACTCAGGTTACAATATGCCACATTTTACTTTCTTGCCGTCGTTACGACTCAACGACGGCACCATTTTAAACGTTTTTTTATCTCAAGAATTATTCATAACATTAGACAGTGTTATTGGTGATGGTGACACTGTTCATCTTGGAAATGTTTTTAGTTTGTTAAAAGCCATGAATCTTTTTAATCCCATTTAAATTTTTTAATTTATACATTGGACCTTTTTTAATGTGATTGATTCTTAAAAAAGGGAAAGTCCACTAGTTCTAATTGAAATAAGAAAATGGCCATAAGGTTAACTAACTCGAAACAAAGAATAACTTCAGGTCACTAACGCTGATTTTTGAACTTACCCGCTAGTCATTCTGGTGAGTTATGCTACAGAAAGTCCTTTACAACTTGTATTGCTGTAGTTTTTTTTTCCTACCGCTGTAGACTAGATGTAACAATTTCGATTTAACGCTATTTATGTTTTTAATTAATTTTTTTTTGTTTTACCTTAATTTCCTTTTATGAATTTTAATAATTTTTACTTTAACTTTTTACCAGATGTTTGGTGCAGATAACCTAGTTGCTTTGCGCCATAAAACTCTAAACCAACCAACCAACCAACTAATAATAAACTATCAATCCACATTTTATATCACTCTAAGGTTATACTGTTGTAATTTATATTAGTAATATTTAAATTAAGAAGTTTGATAGAGTGAACGTGTCCTCACGTGATGAGGATATTTAGATATTTTATGGACATCAAGGGCTCTACATGTTTTGTATGGTATATAACGGTAAGAGTAAAATAAACTCAATGGATTCGTGATTGATTCGTTAATAACTATAAGTTGATTAATTGTCTATTAGTAACTTAGGCAGTGAGTTTGGTTTATTCACCTACGATTTAGGCACCGTGTATTTTATCAACTGATTAGTATTGAAATTGTATAAGAAAATTTATAAGTTAAGCGTACATTCTGTCGAAATCTTCGTGATGTTTACACTTTGTAGTGTAAGACTAGGAGGAAGGAAGCTAGTCATCATCACCCACCGCCAACTCTTGGACTTCTTTTACCAACGAATAGTGGGATTGATCGTCACATTTTAACATCATTACAGCTGAAGGGGTGAGCATGTTTGGTGTGACGGGGATTCGAATCCACGTCCCTCTGATTACGAGTCGAGCGCCTTAATTACCTGGCCACGCGGAGTCTCTAACAAATATAATAATAAAAATTGTTCATTGTGGTAATAATGTGTCCTATGTCAGAGTTTATTCTTTCAGATTTGAAAAATGTTTGTTTGTTTTACGAATTTCACGCAAAGCTACATGAAGGCTATTTACGCTAGTCATCCCCAATTTAGCAGCGTAAGACTAGAGGGAAAGCAGCTTGTCACCACCACCCACCGCCAACCCTTAGACTACTTTTCTACCAACGAATAGTGGTATTGATCATCACATAGCACACCCACAGCTGAAAGGGGCGAACATGTTTGGAGTTACGCTTCATTCACCTGGCCATGCTGGGCCCAGGAGAAAGCTAAATGACTTACTTGAACGACACACAATCCAAAAATAAAGTGAACGAAAACTACGCCTGTTAACAAATATTTTGATATTTTAAATTTTCAACATTATTTCTATAATTATTTTTATCACTTTAGTAAAATAACCTTTTTAAATTAATATACTCTAATCCTGCCAAAGAAAATTTCAAGTGCTGCGGCTATGAAAGATTCGCTTTTTTGTTAATAATCATTTCGATATGTCACTTTTGAAAAACTTGCGAAACGTGCGCAGAATAAATCTAGCACAATAAGAAATTGTATGCCTCACAGTATTGAGCATTACGCTATCAAAATGATTATATCGACGATATTTTCATTACACTCTACACATTTCTTGTCGCCATAAATGATTTTTAAAATAAAGTTTCAACATTAGAAAGTTCCATAAAATTTAAATAAAGCGAATCAGTTTTGATGTCGCTATAGTTTGTTTGTTTGTTCTCGTTTCATTCTAAGTTCTCTGCGCACTTTTGTTTTTTTCGCTATACCTCACGTGTGACTATAAAAGGAACTTACCATAGTTGCATTTCCTAAAGCAACTGTTAGTGATTTCACGCAATGCTAGTTTTTTTGTTTTGTTTTTAAATAAGTTGTGCTATAAACTGTGAAAGGGAAGACAAAACTTCGTCAGAAAATCTGAATTGTAAAAACAAAACTAAAAAAAACACAAAACACGTTAAGTTGTAAGACTTAAAGCTAAGTTTAACAGTTGCAAAGTGCATGTCAACATAGACTGGCTCAAATTTCTTTTGGTCGTTGACTTAAGGTTTTTTTATTTTCAAATTATAAACGACTTAAGCACCACTCTCATTTGACTTTTTTACCCTATTCTCAGTTATCCACGATTGGTGCGTAAAAGTAAAAAAAATCGGGTGTTGTTCCCTTGATGGGCACAGCATTGTGAAAATTTATGCTCTAATAATAACAAATCAATACAAAGCTTTTTTTTTTTTTTGCGCTCACCAAAACCTAACTTTCTGTAAAACTGGAGTGGAACGACTCTTAACAAGACAATCAGTTCATAATTAGTCGCATTAGTTGGTTGCTTAGTTTTATTCATCAATTAATTGTTTATTTCGTTTTCGTCAGTTATGATAGTTAGCATGAATTTTACTTTTCTTCTCTTTTAAATTAAAATTCCGTCAGAAATTAAGTACTGCTAATTACATTTTAATAATTTGAATCAAATGTTTGAATACGGTTTATAGGAATTTTAGAATAGTTATGGAGTAGATTTCGTAAGCTTAAATACCAATTTTTAGTGTTTTAATCTGAGACCGCACCTTGTGCGATATATAGGGCAAGTTAAAGTGTGTCCACCCCGAACTATTGACCATGTGGGGAAGCCTGTCAGCACCAAATGAATCAAAACAGCATAATTTAACTATTAAAAGGTTAAACTTTGAGGATTAACTGTCACAATTATAACCACTTCACAGCTAAAACTACGTAGTGCTCATGGCAGCACATGGTGAACCGAACCTTTGACATCCGTTTTACACCTCCCCACGCTATCCGTTAAGTTACCCCTGAACCTTTAGAACAGTTCTTTTATATAAGATGGACAATTTTGGAAATTGTGTAAAATTATTTAGTAAAACGACAAATTACCCTCTCTAATACGTAAATAAAAACGTTCAGTTCTACAGAAAAGGTTGTATCATTTCTTTTTCTGACAAATTAATCGGTATTTTTAAGATTTTCAACAAAGCCATTAATATTTTGATTTTTTTACAAATAAGAACCTATGGGTGTGTTCGTTGTGCTGTGGTAGTAATAAAAGCCTCACCCACGAAGATTGCCATCAGTTTGCTGCTAATTTCTTCGTGGATGAATAATGGTAAAATTCTGTTTATAAATGGGTCCTATTGAGGTAATCCCCACTTTATTTTAATGCATTGTTTGTTAACAGTTTCAAGAAATAGTGAGTCACAGGAAACTTAATGTGTACCGAAGGTGTCTCTCTTCTATATAAAAATCGAGACCGATTTCCTTTAAAGCAGTTTATCGAAAGACGTGTTTGTAGCTTCTATAACTTCTATATTGCTGCTGTGAGTATCAGCTTTGTATTTCACGAAGACATTTTTTGTAGAACTACTTTTATATTATTTTAAATGAATTAAACTAACCGTGGAGTGTCTTAAGGTTAAGAGTAATGATTTATCTTCCAATAAGCTGAAAAAATTAATTTTTTAAGTGGTTTATCTTTGAACTTCCATAATGTCTAAAGAGGTATTCTAGCATTTTTCCCTTCTTTTAATGTAGGCCTAACTATATAACGGGTTGTTGTTTTTGAAACATCGTGCTAATGAATTTCGTTATCTCTGAAAAATAAGGCCTGGCATGGCCGAGCGCGTTAAGGCGTGCGCTCGTAATCCGAGGGTCGCGGGTTCGCGCCCGAGTCGCGCTAAAACATGCTCGCCCTCCCAGCCGTGGGGGCGTATAATGTTACGGTCAATCCCACTATTCGTTGGTAAAAGAGTAGCCCAAGAGTTGGCGGTGGGTGGTGATGACTAGCTGCCTTCCCTCTAGTCTTACACTGCTAAATTAGGGACGGCTAGCACAGATAGCCCTCGAGTAGCTTTGTGCGAAATTCCAAAAACAAACAAACAAACTGAAAAATAAAAAGTAATAAAGTAATGATGAACCTTGTCACCTGACTTTGAGGATCTTATACTTGCTGTGCGACAGTGTAATTTTAACGTATAGGACCAGTTACATTTACTAATCGTTTAAGATTTTTCTGTGTTTACAGCCCGACCCCGAACAAATGGTATATATGCACGATTGTAACTTGTTTGTTACAGACCTTGTCAATATGGTGTTTTTTGTTTTCAGGGCGTAGTCAGGTTAAAGAATCAACATATTTATTGTATTCCATTATTGCATATAGTTTACGTAGAGGTTTAAGAGGGACAAAAATGTAGATATGAAAATAATTAAATATAATAACTGGGGGGATGGGGGAGGAAAGTAAGAAAAGTACAAAAATTAACTGATTAATTTCAATTTAAAAATAAATCGTTGATAACCTAGTGCGTTTCTTTAATGTAAGAAGATTCGAGTATGCTAGTGGTTAAGGTGCTTAGACTGTGAATCTGAGGGTTCATGGTTTGTGGCTCGTTGTTTCGGGCCATTGGTGTGCGAGGTGGGTGACTGGCACATCCTACTATACGATCAGACAAGATGGGTGCCGATGATTAGCTGCCTTTTGATTAGTCTATAAATCCCAAATTAGAGACGGTTTCGTGTGAGCATTCTTAAAAAAACAAGTAAACAAAACAACACGAAGAGTTGACTATAACAATGATTTTTGTAAGTGTTTAAGTGTGAAACCAAAACGAATAAGATACAATTATTTTAATACATTTAATAATGTAGACTCTGTATCTAATAAGTCAATGATTTCATGTCTCGTGGGAACATTTTTAACTGTTGTTTTTGTAAGTATGATGACCAATTAAGTACTTGAATTGGTTGTAAGTTAACGACTTTCAAGGTAATTTTGCTTTAAAGCAATCCGTTTCCATAAGCCATTTGTATTTTATCACCGATATTTTTTTTAAGAGTTAAGTTGCTAATTAAATTATTTTATAGAACCTTGATTAAAAAATGAATATTTTAAGTTCGTGAAATTGCTGATAAACATTTAAACAGGTTTTACGTGGATTAATAGTTATGTCACTGACATTCCACCATGGAATATTTAAATAAGTTAATGGACTTGCGGGATAAAACTCGTAGTTTGATCTCTCTCTCTTTCTCTCCTGGTCACGTGATCTAGGTAGCCAATCGTGTGGCTTTGCACTATGAACAAACAAAACTCCTAAGTAGTCTGTGTGTATAAGTAGCTTTTTATCATATTATGCTCCTAACATGTTAATTTGTTGACTATTTAAGTGCTGATTTAACAGCCACTTGTTACGTATTAGATACTGCTCATTTATTCTCATTATTCACAGGTCGTCCTCAGCAGTATGTTGGTGAATAACGTGTTTTCACTACTGTGTTTCCCACTCTTGATGTCTATGGTTAGATGCAGTTCTCTCAGCAGACAGCGTAGACAGTGTAAGTAAGATTACCGTATTTCTAGTCCGCTGTGATATTTGAGCTTTGGCATAATCGAGTGGCGCTATGGATCCCAGTAGTCCAATCAGGACTGGATCATGTAATTTATGCAAACCAGATGAGGTTTTTAAGAGTTATAACCTACTTCCATTGTTTGTGTAGTTTATTGGTTCATCCACAGAACTAATCAAGAAAAAACAACAACAAATGAACCACTGCATGGGAAACGATTGTCGCGATTTTCTGTCGTACCACGAATAAAAATTATCCAGGTTACAGTTAATCGCCGACATCAAATTAAAATTGACAAAGTTTTAGCTTAACATGGAATCCTTAATAAAATGTAATTGTTTCTCGATGTTAAGAGCTACGATGAACGAAACAAAAATACTTTAAGTAAATTTTGCACTATGCTCTTTTTAAATAATTCTGGCTTTGTTATAATATACAAAGTCGTCACAATTATTTAACTGATGTACGTATATATATAAAATGTATAACAAATCATATAATTATCGGAGGTTTGGATTCTCTACTTTTAATGCAGTCCTTTAACTTCATTAAAATATAATTATTTTCACTAATATATGTTCCACCACCAAAGATTTTTAAACGCATTCACTTGTAGTTCTTCACGTGACAACAGCTTTGGCACATACGGTCTCAGGGCTCACGTGAACGTATGAATTATTCACCCCACTTTTTGTTCCTTTACAGTTGTTTTCCCTGACGAGGAAGAACCTTGCTCAAACCGATTTACGGAAGAAGGAACATGCAAAAATGTCCTGGATTGTAGAATACTTTTACAAAAAAATGATTATAATTTACTCAAAGAATCAATATGCGGCTTTGAAGGCATAACACCCAAAGTTTGTTGTCCGAAATCAAGCCCTGTAATTTCGAGTACAGAGGCACCTCCAGAAACTACTACAACTGAACGCCCACCCATACGGATACCACCCAATCTTCCTGAACGTAAGTCAACACAGGCCTCGTATTCTTTTGCATTTTAAACGAAGATTCTATTTATTTTTTAATTGCACTTACGGAGCTCCTGGTTACAATAACTTAAAGCAAAGTCGTGCCTAAGTCAAAATCTAACTTCCACTGTAAGTGAAACTAAAAAAAACGTAAATGTAACAATTTTCTGAAATTGAACAAAATTAGTTGGCTAATTTCAATTTTCATCAATAGGCTTGTATTCAATAAGTGAATAAACACGAGACTAGTGTGGCTAATACACATTGATTTTTTATGCATTCTGTATATCTGCAATGGCACAGCGGTAGTTGTGCGGACATGTAACGCTAAAAACTGATTTCGATACTCGTTGTCGAAAAGGAAAACAAATTGTGCTCTACTACAAATAAACAAAGAAAAATTCTGTGTGCATAAACTGAAACGTAAAATATATGCCTTACGAAATGTTTAAGAAATAGTCTGCTTTGGAGGTGTTTATAGCTATAGTCAAAGCTTTTAAGTTTTATAGGGCCGGATTCTTTACAGTAGGCGTCTGTGACTTGTTAGCGACAAATTTTAAGAATAAACAGACAGCGCATAATCCACTTGTCTTAAAATGATATATATTCAACAGTTGTAACAATAAAGTTTAAATAATTCTCTTTTTCATCAGTGTTCAAGCATGCAGATTATTCCCATTTGTCTGATATTACAAGCTATGATACTTTCACATTAGAAATTGCCACTAGATGCTTTTTATGATGTAACAACACTCGTTTAAGAAGCGAGAAAAATTCGGAAGTTTCGAGTAACATGACGTCAATTCACAACAGTTCAACTACACAACAAACGAGTCGTAAACAAGTTACTTATGCAAACTTGCCATAATTCTCACTTAAAAAAATAACTTATTGTAATAGTCGCGGTATATAAACAATTTAAATCATAACGTTCACATTAGACTCAAAAACAGAATGAAACTGTTACGTTTATGTAACAAGCTTCTTAACAACAAAATCTCATTCATTTTTGCTTTTCCTTGGAATTGCCTCATGGTTAAAGTGCACGAGTTGCAATTTAAGGCTTGCTGGTTCGAAATTCCGTCACCGAACATGCTCGCCCTTTAAACCGTAGGGTCATTTTATTATGTGGTCAGTTTTAACTATTCGTTGGTAAATGAGTAGCACATGAATTGATGGTAGGTGGTGTTGACTAGTTGCTTTCACTTTAGTCTATTACTACTAAATTAAAGAAACTCCTCGTGTAGCTTTGTGTGAAATTAAAAATAAACCGAAAGAAACTGTTTGTTTAGTAAATATTTTAAATGTTATGTCGCCCGACGTGGCTTTGCTATAAGAAAAACGCACAAATTTTATGTATCGGCTAACGTATAGTTCGTCAAAATGACATGGCGAGTAAGATCGACCTCACTCCATACCATACTTGTATGTTGTCACAGCTAAGTGAAGTAAACAAGTGTTGCGAAATGTATACGAAAGTCGGTGTGTTTTTCGTGACACTAAGTGCTAACAATAGTTTTTATATTATGTTGCTTCACAACAAAAGACTAATATTGTTAGTCCATGTACTGAAAGTATGAGATGCTTGTTTCTGAATTTTGCACAAAGCTACACCATGGCCATTTGAACGAGCCATACCCTTATTTTGCAGTATAAGGCTAGAGGGAAGGTAGCTGGTCATTACCACAAATCGCCAACTCTTGGGCTACTCTTTTACTAACGAATAGTGAGATTGACCGTCACATTATAAAGTCCACACGGCTGAAAGGGTGAGCGTATTTGGTGCGATGGGGATTCGAATCCGCGACCCTCAGAATACGAGTCGAGCGCCCTAATCACCAGGCCGTGTCGGGCTTACAATAAAGTATTTATAGAAAACAAAACAGAAAAAGTTAATTTCTTAACTTAGTCTTCATTGATTATATGTTTGTTTTAAAATGTTGTTTATGTAACAGAAAATAGCTTAGCTGAGAAACGATTTAAAATTCAATCACACATTTTACTTTCATGATTAGTGTTAACATTTGGTTCTAAGCTAAGTGATCCCACGCCATGTCTCAACTTTAGGTTTGTTATACCAACACTCACTATACTTAAGGTTTCACAACTCCCTTGTAACTCCGTCACCAAAATCGCGATGAGCCGATAGTAATCGAACTATTCTATCTGGATTTTAAGACATTTCGAAGAGTCAAGCGTGACATGACACTCGTTAACTTTGTACATGTTAGATTTCACAGAATTCTAATCTCATTTATATTCCTTAACTTACAACATGCTCTTACTATTTTTTTCAAACTAGATATTTTTATGGTGAATTTAGGACTATATTAATTCTCCGTGATTATAAACTCTGCGTTCGTAACTTTGAAATAATTCAAATTGAATGATATTTAAACTAATACCAGACACAACAGATGTCACTATGGCTATCTGACCATTTCCTCCAACCTCTGAATTCAAGAAAATGATATTGTACAGTTTTACGGATACTCTGTCGTTTAGTTTAGGCACTAAAGTATTCAAATTTTCGCAGCATCGTATAATAGATTGGTAAATATGGTAAACATATAATCATAAACCTAATAATCCCGTACCCCCTACACGCACAAAATGGTGGCGAACATCTATATGCAATGCTAATACGCATGAAAAAATTTATTCCGCACATTTATTGAAATAATTAGAGGTAACATTGTTAAACGGGCGTTAATTTTATATTATTGTGGAATGTTAGCTGCATCAGATTACTTGAAGATTTATACATTTATGTATTTACGCATTAAGACACTTACTGCAAGGATTTGGTCATAATCAATTTCAGGCGTGTATTGCACGCAACAGCAATGATGATAATAGGAGAGGGGGAGGTAAAGACAGCTTCGCTGATCGCCTCAATGATGGGATCATACCTATATAATAAAATAGTTACAAAAAAAAAAGTCAACTTGTTCAGAAACTTATTTTTCTATTTTTTTACTGGATTCCATGACCTGTTACGTAATTATTAGGAAAAAAACATTCTCGACCTCACTGATAGAAATATCTCGAACTTGATGAGCCATGAAGCCAACGAGAAAGGTATTAAATATCTGTACAGATCTGAAGAGTACAACTTGCATTCACATCCCAAGTCATGCCAAGTAAAATGTGTAAAACCTTTTCTGAGATGAAAGTCTCCATGTCAATCATTATGTCCCCAGTTTTCTTTATCACACGACAGAAAGTGAAAATAACTTTTTTCTTTATTACTTACTTTCACGAACACTTGATCTTTTGTTTGCCATTTTAGCAACGTAACCAGAATCTTGTGTTTCAAATACTTTTTCCACAGATTTATTTTGGATAAATACATAATGCCATATCACTTCTCATGGTACACGAAATAAGAGTCAAAATATTCGGAAATAAGCTCGAATACAGTTTGTGTTTATTTACTTAGATTTTTTTTATCACTCGTTATAAGCTGTACCTTTTAACGACTTTACTTTGTAACCCTAACTTTCCATACAAATAGTTTGTTAATGATAGTTTATTTTACCACATTTTCAATCAAATAATGAAATCGGACTAAAAGATGTTTCTAAAAGTATAGACGTGCTTTTCATAAAGTCCCCCGCTAGTACGGCGGTATGTCTACGTATTTACAACGCTAAAACCAGGGGTTCCATTCCCCTCGGTGGGCTCAGCAGATAGTCCAATGTGGCTGTGCTATATACATATATAAAAAACAACACAAAACACACGTTCCACAAGAGAATAAATAAACGCATATAATACAACACACAATATCACAAATATACTAAACTATTCATTGGAAACTAACAGAATACAAGTTAAGTTAGTACCCCTAAGTAATACATGTTTGAAATATTTCCTCATTTTTTCCTTGTTTGTTTTGCTTAAGTGTGTGGAATTCACAATACTACAACCACCAGGATTATTGGAGGTCGGGAAGCCCCTGTTGGAGCCTGGCCCTGGATGGTGAGTGCTCACGATTGTTCGATTTACATTAATTTAAACATTCCTCATAACTTGTCTGAAAAATCATATGTTAAATGACTTAAAATAAAACAAGTTTCTAATTTTAATGTGTGAAAAATAGAATCTTATGTGAAATCTTCAAATGAAACAAGATTTGTGGTAGTTGTTCAAGGCACGTTTCATTAATATCTGTATCCAAACATTGTGTAGTCTGAATATTGTGTGAACTTTTCCACTTCGTACAACAAACAATTTGTAGTCTGTTGTCAGTAGTAAAACCAGCGTTCACCAACCAATATTCAAACACTGTTTTGTCAATATTATTACACACAAAATCTTCTACCGTATACCAACCAATATTACTCTGAATATCATTGCGCTCTTTTCACCAGTTGCTTGTACTGAGCCAGTTAAAAATGAAATACTAAGCCTTACTCTAATGTTTCGTTTAACATTTTGATTATAAAATAAAAAAACGTATTTGTGAATTCTAATGTAGCTTTATAACTTAAACTCGTGAAAGATCCATAATGATCAAATTCAGCATAGTGTGTCAAAGTATTGCTTTTGCTTTTATTCTAATTTTTTAAAAAAGATTATATGACGTATAACGTCAGATAGTTTTACTAACACTAGACAAATGCAAAACTTGTATAAACATTATGCAAAAACAATATAATAGAACTCTAATATGGTTAAGGAAACTGGGTAAAAGGAAAGAAAGAAAATAAGCGTTTTGTTGAACAATGAATGAGTGAAAGATCTCGCAGGTAGCAGTAAGTTAGCCACTTGATGAAATGTCACAAACTTAGGGATTTGATCCTTGGTGACGAAAATTTGAATGAATTTTTCGTCAATATAATGATATATATGGTTTTATCTTTACTTGTCAGACTGCTGTCTACATCAAACAAGGAGGAATCAGAAGTGTTCAGTGTGGTGGCGCTCTTGTAACTAACAGGCACGTGATTACAGCTTCGCACTGTGTTGTAAACAGTGCGGGAACAGATGTGTGAGTATTCTGTAACTTGTTCAAAACACACACTATATATATAACGTCACAAATATACGAAATATATTGAAGACTCTAAATGTAAGAACAGTCGACAAGAGTGGTAAATTCTTTAGCGAATGACATAACTAACGAGTTTTTATCCGTAATTATATTAATCTATCCTTTGCCACACACAACGGCTGTGCTAAATATGCATTACGTATAGTGTCCGCGAAACCACTCTGCACTACTTTATTTAAAGTTGTCATGATCGCGTCTGAATACGTCAGTCAGCAAGGATACCCTCACTGTCTGTAGAGGCTCAGACCAGCCTGATATGTTTACAAAAAAGAATTTTCAATTAAGATTTTCATCAAAATCAATTCGACTTCGAAAATAAATTACATTAACTTGACTTGAGCAGAGAACAAGTTTTATTGGACAAAGTTAATAGGGGGCGAGAGGCGTTGCCACTCAGTCGCCCCAAGACAACAAGCGTGAACATAAATATTGGTGATTAGTATAGTTTTACACTCTTAATATTCATGTTTAACTAACAATTTCGAACGATCTCTTCTTGAAGTTTTTTTCAAACAAAACTTTTTTTATTAGACTATACGTAAGTACAAGAATTTATAGTTCGCGAGAGTTTGTTTGTTTTGGAATTTTGCACAAAGCTACTCGAGGGCTATCTGTGCTAGCCGTCCCTACTCTAGCAGTGTAAGACTAGAGGGAAGTCATCACCACCCATTGCCAACTCTTGGGCTACTCTTTTACCAACGAATAGTGGGATTGACTCTCACATAATAACGCCCTCACGGCTGGGAGGGCGAGCATGTTTGGCGCGACTCGGGCACGAACTTGTGACCCTCAGATTACGAAGCGCACGCCTTAACGCGCTAGGCCATGCCAGGCCCTTCGCGAGAGTTACAACAGTTACTGTTGCATAATTAAACTTATTTCATAAACTATCAATGAAATAGGAGCCGAGTGCACTCTAGTGGATTAACCTGCTTGACTATGGGTTTAAGATTCTATGTTTCATGTTCCCTTACCGACCCTCTTTCCTCGAAAACAAATTTCGCTTCATGGCCTAGGACCCTCGGTATGTTTGTAAAAGTTTTGTCAGTAAATTTGTTTTGATAAGCATAATCCAAGAGATTGGGGGGTGTAGATGGTACCAACTCGCTACCTTCCTCCTAAGATATCGTTTCTTAATTAGGGACCACTTGCCTTCGTATAGTTTTGCAAGAAATTCAGCAATAAGCACAATCTACTATATATGCTTTGTTTCGACCCATATGCCAGCTGGTTAGGGCACTAAACCCTTAACCTACGTATTTCGAGATCGAATCTTGTAATCGAACATGTTCGCTTTATCAACCATGGAAGTGTTATAATGTGTCGATCATTCCCATTATTCGTTGGCAAAAGAGTAGCTCAAGAGTTGGCGGTGGGTAACGCTGACTAGCTGCCTTTTCTCTACTGTGGCCCGACATGGCCAGGTGGTTAGGACGTTCGACTCGTAATCTTAGTGTTGCGGGTTTGAATCCCCGTAACTCTAAACGTGCTCACGTTTCAGCCATGGAGACGTTATATGTGACGGTCAATTCCACTATTCGTTGGTAAAATAGTTGCCGTTGTTGTTTTGAATTAAGCACAAAGCTACACAATGGGCTATCTGTGCTCTGCCCACCACGGGTATCGAAACCCGGATTTTAGCGTGTAAGTCCGCAGACATACCGCTGAGCCACTGGGGGGCAGGTAAAATAGTAGCCCAAGAGTTGGCGGTGGGTGGTGATGACTAGCTGGCTTCCCTCTAGTATTACAATGCTAAATTAGGGACGGCTAGCACAGACAACCCTCGTGTAGCTTTGCGTGAAACAAATCTTCTCCTCCACTTCTAAGTTATGGGCGGCTGATGCAGATGGACCTCGAGTAGCTAGCTTTGCGCGAAATTCGAAAAAAAAAAAGTTTTGACGCCTTTATTTGTCTTCAGCAAATCGTAGATATCTTGATTGTGTAGGTTTTGATTATAATTGTAATGTAACAGATTACATCTTTCATGTAAAGAGAGGAGTGTGATTTTTTTTTTTTTGCGTAGTTTGGCTGCTTGCTCACAAACATTAAGTAAATAAAAAAAACAACATTAAAGACTAGTACGTAATTTAAAACCGGGTGTAAAGAGCAGGTGTAGTTTTCTGAAACACGTACTTCGTATAACAAGGTTTATGAAAAGGTAAAAACTGTCTCCAGTTAAGTGTTTACCTTAATTTCCTTTTTTATTATACCGTAAAATAAGACAGTGTTTTGCATATATATAAAAAAATTAACTTATATTAATTCTGAAATACACGTTCTTTCAAATTAATTATTATAGCTACTTTACTGTATTGTTGCATTTCTAAAAATATTATAACTAAATAAAACGCATGACTGACAAAACACTCGAAGGCCTGGCATGACCAGGTGGGTTAAAGCGTTCAACTCGTAATCTGAGGGTTGCGGGTTCGAATCCCGGTCGCACCAAACATGCTCGCCCTTTCAGCCGTGGGGTCGTTGTAAGGTGCGGTCAATCTCCATAGTCGTTGGTAAAAGAGTAGCCCAAGAGTTGGCGGTGGGTGGTAATGACTAGCTGTCTTCCCTCTAGTCTTACACTGCTAAATTGAGAACGGTTAGTGCAGATAGCCCTCGAGTAGCTTTGTGCGAAATTCTAAAAAAAACAACGCAAACAAACAAATAGAACACTAAAATATTTTTATGGTCAGAATGTATTGTTACTATTAGTATTTTGTAATTCTCAATGTGAAATGTACACAATGTACCACTCAAAATATTTGATCATTTTTGATGATCAAACGAAAGATGTGTAACGTTCATAGCACGTCTTAATCATATATTTTCCAAAAATGTTTTGTTTTCTTTAAATGTATAACCTTACGTACCGCGAGATGTACCAGTATAAAAAATATTAGTCTAAAATATATTTGATAATGTTGTAGATATTTAGATTTAGTGAAAGCATTGCAGACATCAACTTACTTTTCAACCAAATCGTTTTGTGTTTTTGTCTCGCGTGTTTTTAAGTTGGATGTGTTTGGACAAACTTGAAATGTTACCTCAAGCTGGCCATTGTGTTTTTTCAGGATGCCAGCTGATGTATTCTCGGTTCGTCTAGGTGAACACAATTTATACAGTACCGATGACGATTCTAATCCAATAGATTTTGCAGTTACGTCGGTGAAACATCACGAACACTTTGTACTCGCGACGTATTTGAATGACATCGCAATTCTAACGTTAAATGACACAGTTACGTTCACAGACAGAATTCGACCAATTTGTCTACCTTATCATAAGTTGAGATACGATGATCTAGCAATGAGAAAACCGTTTATTACTGGATGGGGAACAACAGCATTCAGTAAGTTGGAAGCTCTGTCGTTTCATTTTCATTTATATTACAAATAGATAGATTTATCAGCTAATATCAGTTAAAACGTAAGTCGTATTCTTAGAATATTCTTCACTGAACAGCTGAACACAATTTCGAGAGAACCAAATTTACCAAACTTGTATTTAACTTTAAAATTATTTAATACTTATTTTTCACTTCTTAAACGTCAGTGTTAATTTATATTCGTTGAACTCGGCACGCAACAGAAATGGTTTACTGTTATGTTGAGGACTCCTTTTCCAAATATAATTGCCCGGCATAGCCAGGCGGATTAAGGCGTTTAACTCGTAATCTGAAGGTCGCGGGTTCGAATCTCGTTCGCACCAAACGTTCTCGCCCTTTCAGCCGTGGGGGCGTTATAATGTCAGGTCAATCCCACTATTCGTTTATAAAAGAATAGCCCAAGAGTTGGTGGGTGGGTGGTGATGATTAGCTGCCTTCCCTCGAGTCTTACTCTGCTAAATTAGGGACGACTAGCACAGATAGCCCTCGAGTAGCTTTGCACGATATTCAAAACAAACAAATCTTAATCGTTTCAACAATGATGTTTGGAAATACTAAAAAATATTTTTACTCCTTTACCAATTTATTTGAACACTTCAAGTTATGAAACTGAATCTCTTTCAACTTCTCATTGTGGGAAGGGTGTAACCTTGTAGGTATATTTTGAACTATGAGTCAAAGGTCCATGGTTCGCGTCCTATAAAATCGAACTCCGCACTTAGGAACCATAGATGCATTCTAAATGTGACTGTCGAATCTTCCTATTCAGTTAGTGTAACCTAAATGTTGGCTGAAGGTACTAATGACTAGCTGGCTTCCCTCTAGTCTTACACTGTTAATTACGGATGGCTAGCGCAGATAGTCCTCATGTATCTTCGAGCGAAATTAAAAGCAAGCAACAGGAGATATTTAAATAGTAAACATATTGTTAACTGCAACCCAATTAATTTTAATGGAAAAACTCTATATTATAAACACACACACACACACACACACACACACACACACACACACACACACACACACACACACACTGATATTAAACGACGTCACGCAAAGATTTCGACAGCGATCATCTTCCTGTCTGGAGCATCTTGCCCCTCACCCCCATATTAACAATAATAATAATTTAAAAAAAAACAACTGGAAATTTGAACAATATATAAGGAAAAAAGAAATTACATCGAATACCAATCAATTTAGATAAAACTTTACGAATATAAAATATAATGAAAGTCGTGAACGTATCAAAAATGGATCTTTATTATCACCCAATCACCAAGTGCCTTATAACAGCAGCGAAACGTAAACTATTGTTACAAACAGACATGGAAACCTCATTCACGGATAGTAAATCCGATTAAAGAACGACGGAAACTTTTTAGACAGTACTTATAAAGTTGGAACCCCACAGTCGAAACTCGGATACGCTAAAAAAAAATGAAGTCGGAAAATTAAAACAGATCTGAGTGGATCTTTCCGATACAAATTTCAGGACAAAATAGATCCACAATGGTTGTGGGCACACTGAAAAAGGTTCGCAATCAGTAACTAACCACTTCTTGAAACACAAAATAATATACTCGAACACTGAACTACCGATAAACAAAGAACACCTCGTAAATATATTTAAAGCACATCGTGCACCTGACATTTAATACACGCTTTTACAATGAAGTCAATAACCCTATCGGTCAAAAGAAAACCATATGTCTCCTCAAATTCCTTGCCGACACAGTAAATACACTAATTAACATCGATACCAACGAAGAATCCCACTCGCATATCAACTCCAAAACCATAAATTATTCTAAAAACAAAACGCCAAGAGAAGACGGCGTACAGGTTATCCACGTTTGCTTTTTTTTTTTTTTAAAAAAAGCAACACGTAAATTGTATTAACATTTTAACTGCACTATTTAAACCCATCTCTGAAATCCAGATATAATTCCGGTTTACTTGGAAGCAAGAGGCTGTACTGATGTTCCATAAAGAAAATCCAGTAAATAAAACAGAAAAAAAAACAAAACCAAAGCCAATAACTACCAATCGATCAGTCTCACAAGCTGCGTAGGGAAATTCTGGAAAAAAACGCTCTTTTATTTAGTACCTAAACAACAAGAACAAAAAAAAATCCAAGATGGGTTTAGAAAGTTAGACAAACGATTGACCATTTGGTCTGATTAACAGAAACCACTTTCGAAAGTTATAACAAACTAACATACTGTTGATGTTTTATCGTTGTCGAGAAAGTAGTTGTCTGGCTCGATGAACTTAGGTTCTGCATGACTGAAATGGACGTACCACGAGGAATTATTTATTGGTTATCTAACTTTATAGAAACCAGAAAATGTAACATGTATGTTATGTGAATTTACTCTTAGCTTTTTACTACAAAAACAGGCGTCCGCCAAGAATGGGTTAGTTAGCCCTATTTTGTTCACACTGAGTACATTCATGAACAATGTTGTGGTCTGGATAAATGCCCCAACCCCATATATAGTAGCTACATATCTTTAGCCCCTACTAGACGAAACAGTAGAATACTGTAAAGATATCGAAGAAAAATTAATATCCCCAAAAATGAGCTCGTAGTACTTTCAAAACGAACAAGACATAAAAATAATTCTCCAAAATTATATATGAATGGAACATTTCTCTAAACCATTAGCAAATTTGTTTTAGACATAACCCAAGATTTTAAATTAATGTTGGTTAAACGTGTAACTAATATATCAACAAAAGTTTGGAAACGAATATATTATGCAAGAAGTCTGCTGGGCTGTGATTATGGAACCACACCGTATAGTATTATCAAAATGGTCTCAGGAAGTTCTGGGAAACTACAGATCATTCAGTTAGTCCAATTAATGCCATAATAGATGGTTTTAATCTTAAAATAACTGCATTATCGTTTGCTTTCTCAATGCAAAGAAGGCATTCGACACTGTATGTCAAAACGTTTAAGATATAAATTAAAACTGTTAAAATTGCCAACAGGTGCTTTTCATCGGATGTCTACTTTCTTAGAAAGTAAAAAGTGCAACATGGACTTGGAATACTTTACTCCTTGAACTGGTGTTTCCCAGGGAGGGATAGCTGTTTTCTACTGTGTGTTTTCTTCAAATTATATCGGGGAAAGTACTGACACGAAAAAGTATCGTGATTATCTCGCGTCGCAGGTTAATCTCTGTATTTTTCACAATATTTAATAAACTTTTCTTTATTAGAATAACACCTTGTATGAAAATTTGGCGTAAATTATGTTTCTTTCCATTTATTCAGACGGCCCATCTAGTGCAGTGTTGAGAGAAGTACAGTTACCAATATGGGAACACGAGGCCTGTAGACAGGCTTACGAGAAGGATTTAAATATTACAAACGTGTATATGTGTGCTGGCTTTGCGGATGGCGGGAAAGATGCTTGCCAGGTGAGTTTGATTTTATATCGCAAAATAATTTTCTATTTCTATTATAATGTTTCTACAGACACTCAAATATTTTACCATTGCACATTTTGTAGAAAGAGCAAACCAAAACGACTATTTCATGTACCATGATACTTCCTTCTTTTTACATACCTTAGACTGTTGTTTTTTAGTAATTGTCAAGATACACTACATGGCCAAAAGTATGTGGACACCCCTTTCGATTAGTGGGTTTGGCTATTTCAGCGACACCTAGTGCAAACAGGCGCATGAAATCAAGCATACAGCCATGCAATCTCCATAGACACCCATTGGCAGTAGAATGGGTCATACTGTAGAGCTCGGTGACTTTCGACGTGGCACTGTCATAAGATGTCACCTTTTCCACAAGTCAGTTCGTAATATTTCTGCCCTGCTAGAGCTGCCCCGGTCAACTGTAAGTGCTGTTAGTGTGAAGTGAAAACGTCTAAAAGCAATAACAGCTCAGCCACGATGCGGTAGGCCACACAAGCTCACAGAACGGGACCGTCAAGTGCTAAAGCGCGTAAAAATTCTCTCCATAATTACAATACTCACTACAAAGCTCCAAACTGCCTCTGGAAGCAACGTCGGCACAAAAACTGTTCGTCGGGAGCTTCATGAAATTGGTTCCATGGCCGAGCAGCTGCACCCAAGCCTAAGATCGCCATGCGCAATGCCAAGTGTCCACTGGAGTGGTATAAAGCACACCGCAATTGGACTCTGGAGTAGTGGAAACGCGGTCTCTGTAGTGATGAATCACGCTTTACTATTTGGCAGTTTGACGGATGAACCTTCTTTTGTCGGATTTCAGGAGAACGCTACCTGCTTGAATTTATAGCACCAACTGTAAAGTTTTGTGGAGGAGGAATAAAGATCTCGCGCTGTTTTTCGTGGTTTGGGCTCTTAAGTTTCAGTGAAGGGAAATCTTAATGTTGCAGCTTACAGTGACATTCTGGAGAATAGTGTGCTTCCAGCTTTGTGGCAACAGTTTGTGGAAGGTCCTTTTTTTATTTCAGTATGGCAATGCTCTCGTGCACAAAGCGAGGTCCATAAAGACATGGTTTGCTAATGTTGGTGTGGAAGAACTTGACTGTCATGCACAGAGCCCTGACCTCAACCCTATCGAACACCTTTGGGATGAATTGGAATGTCGACTGTAAGCCAGGCATTCTTACCCAATATCAATGCCCGACCTTGCTAATGCTGAATAGGAGAGAATCCCCACAGCTATGTTCCAAAATACAGTGAAAAGCCTTTCCAGAAGAGTGGAGGTTGTTATAGCAGCACAAGGGGGACCACCAACGTTATACTAATGCCCATGGTTTTGGAATGAGATGTTCAACAAGCACATGTGGGTGTGATGGTCAGGTGTCCACATACTTTTGGCCATGTAGTGTCTAGTTAGTAGTATTAATGGAACAGTGTTCAACAGTTTGAAGTAAAACCTAATCCAATTTATGTTCAGTAGTAACGTATAAATTCATTTAGTACACGACATGCTATCTTCAGTCAGAAAAATAATAGTAATGTTAGATAATCAACCTTTTCAAATATTACAGGGTGATTCTGGAGGTCCAATGATGTTGCCTGTTAAAACCGGAGAATTTTATCTCATTGGAATTGTGTCTTTCGGAAAGAAATGCGCATTGCCTGGATTTCCTGGGGTTTACACAAAAGTGACCGAGTTTTTAGATTGGATTGCAGAACATATGGTGTAGACTAAAGCTGTGAATGACTCCATTTCGAATATTTAACCCATACTCGCCTGTAGCAAAACGACTGAAGAATCAAGCAGGGGACAAAACTAACTTTATATTTTTTCTTCAATATTTCTACGATGTATTGAAAACCAACATAAGACAATCAAATAAATCATTAACAAAATCTGGATCATTTAAATCTAGGTTATGCGGACATGCTTTACTTTTTGTCATCAATAAATATTAATTAGAAGTGTTAATTTTTATACCTTTTTTTCATGATTTACTTTCCTTGATTGCCCCCAAGTGGCTCAGCGGTATGTCTGCGGATTTACACGCTAAAATACGGGTTTCGATGCCCGTTGTGCGCAGAGCACAGATCGCCCATTCTGTAGCTTTGTGCTTAATTCAAAACAACAACAACAACTTTCCTTGATTACGTCAGACATCACGTTTTAAAATATCATTTCAATTTTTGTCTTGTTCTAATTCAATAATCTTTCTAAGGATACGAGAACAATTGAAACCTATAATAACTACTAACTACTGGTTGGTTACGTCACTACTCAATCTTTTCCAATATCATTCGCCCCTTCAGGTTTATTACAACAGCTCACTCACCCGAATTCGGAACAAGACAAATTGTTCTAAATTAAGGAGCAAAATTATTTTATTATAACAAATATACATTGAACTAGACTAAATACAATATAAAATAAAAAAAATATTTTGTATCAAAACTACAAGTAGGATAAATAATAAGACTTTTTTGTTTGCTCTTGATCTCGCTAACCCTTGGATGAACCGTTTAACCACTTGAGAATCACTGACTGATCCATTGTTCTGCAGCGTGACATGGCCAAGTGGCTAAGGAACTCGACTCGTAATCTGAAGGTCGCGGGTTCGAATCCCCGTCACACCAAACATACTCGCCCTTTCAGCCGTGGGGGCATTGTATAGTGTAGGATCAATCCCACTATTTGTTGGTAAAATAGTAGCCCAAGAGTTGGCGGTAGGTGATGATGACTAGCTGTCTTCCCTCTAGTCTTGAACTACTAAATTAGGGACGGCTATCGTAGGTAGCCCTCGAGTAGCTTTGCGTGATTTTAAAAATAAAAACAACCCATTCTTCTTCACTAAAGAATTTTATTTCATCTGGGTGATTGTCTCCAAAAAACCTCCTGTTATTATTATTATTTTGATAGTAATACACAGTAACTCGTACGGTTCTCAACAATTAGTTCTACTCAGTTACCAACTTAATCTTTGCATATTATGAAAATAAGCCTATTGATGCTACATCAATGAGTAGCGAATTTATTTAAATTATATTTCGCATATTTCAAGTTATTTTTCGAAAACAGACAGACAGACGCAGGTTAAACTGTAACCTTATAAACAAACCGATACGCTAAATATTTGTTGTAACAAAACATCACGTTAACTGTTATGTTTTTTTATTTACAAATCACAAATGTAAAGCTTATTGGTTTTCAATATTTCGGCGTATAAACTAAGTTTTGAAATTACAAAACCGTTTTATACTTGAATTAAGCGTGAATCCTTCGTAACATACCTTCTTTAGTGGAGTTTTTTGTACAAAAAGAGACATGCAGAGTTTCATTATCGCAGTTTTATACCTCAATTCCATAATGAATATTGTTGTTGTTGTTGTTTTTTTTTGAATTAAGCACAAAGCTACACAATGGGCTATCTGTGCTCTGCCCACCACGGGTATCGAAACCCGGATTTTAGCATGTAAGTCCGCAGACATACCGCTGAGCCACTGGGGGGGGCATAATGAATATTGCTATCAAGAGTATAATTACGAGTTCTTACAAAATACCAATATATCTGATTTTCCTGCAGTATGTCTATTTAAGGTATATTTTCCAAGACAAAAATATCCTTTATAAATCATGCAATATTTTTTCTTACCGAGTTAAAATAGCGCTGAACACCACCAAAAAAAAAAGCATGTAAGTTTTCTATGTGCTCTAAGAATCTTTCACTAAAGGTATTTTATTTATCTCGCAAGATTGCCGAAAATAAAATCACAATTAGTAATATTTCGCACATTTATCGCCCGCGTCGCAATAAACATGCTCGCCCTCCCAGCCGTGGGGGTGTATAATGTGACGGTCAATCCCACTATTCGTTGGTAAAAGAGTAGCCCAAGAGTTGACGGTGGGTGGTGATGACTAGCTGCCTTCCTTCTAGTCTTACACTGCAAAATTAGGGACGGCTATCACAGATAGCCCTCGAGTAGCTTTGTGCGAAATTCCAAAACAAACAAACGCACATTTATTATAAAGATTTTTTTAAGCTTACTAACATCTGAATAGCCAATTAAGGGCCTTTTATCATCTCTCGCTGGTACAACAGTAAGTTTACGGATTTACAACGCTAAAATTAGATGTTAGATTCCCCTCATTGAACTCAGCATAAAGCTAGGTATGGCTGTGTTATTAAACAAAAAAACGCGCACTTTTAACGATTCGAGGATTCCTTTTATTATTATTTTTCGGCAACAACGTGTGTGTCTACACTGGAAACCGGGTTGTGATATTGGTAGGGGCAAAAGTACAGACAGCTTATTGTGTCTAACTACACACAAACATCAACAGGAGAACACACTGTTGCAAAAGATAAACGTATCCAACCTCTCTTATCTTTGAGTTTTTCTCCTGCTTCAGCGGTAGGGATAGGAGCTTGTTCTAAAACTTGGGATTAGATACCAACACTAGACATAGCTTGCTGTGCAGCTTTACGTTTAAAATAAGCGATAAGTCATGTATGCTACAAGTAAATGTTACCTAATTCAACCTTATCTTGCTGAAAAGTTTTAGTAGCTTTAAAAACACGTGTACGAATGTGTTTATAGATATAATATAAATAACACTGACGTTTTAAAACCTGTACCGCATTATTTGTTTGACGTTAGTAAAAAATTCTGTTAACGAACATTCGAAAATAACCGTTTTCAACGTGTATGGTCGTAAAGTGAGAAATGGAATAAAAAAAACTGGGAAATAGTTCTAATCACCTCCATTTTACCAAATTGTTTCAACATTTTAAGCTTAATAATATATACTTAAGTTTCATTTGTTTGGTTTGCGTGGCACAAAACTACTCCGGCGAATAATCAGAAAATCGGATACAAAAGTCGCAAACAACGAGTTATTGTAACTCCAATCAGTGAACTAACAAATAATACAAAATGTGAAAAAAAAGCAAATGCCATTAACTTGCATCTTGTATGAGAAGTCTTTCCATGACGCCAACTCGTTGTGCAACGTACGATTGTAGGACATCATTCTCGTCGTCCTTATATTACTCCACATCGACTTAGTTTTTTTCTCATAAGTCAAAAGTAGACTATACGACCGCAAGAATGTTTGTACTTGGATTCTTTGCTGGCCAAGCCATGGTTACCTCAAGGTGAACAACTGCTCATAATTTTTTTATCAGCAGATCCTGGGGACGGAAAATGGTTTTAAGGCGTAAATTGTTTCGACTGTATTCACTAAATTATATATACATGCATCTCATGTGTAAACTTTGGAGAAAACTTGTTTTTGCACTTTAAAATTAGGACTTCTAAAGCACACGAGCGCATTTCTTTCGTTCTTTAGGCTTCTTTCTTTTCTTTTTTTTAAAAAGGTATTCTAAATGTCAGTCACCCTGGCTTGTCAATGTTTCATCGTCTTCTTTATCATCAAGATACCATTCCACTATACTTAATGTATGCTTGTGGATAATTGTCTTGCTAGAAGATAAGTTCTTACTATATTTTTTTTTTCGCGTTTCATGGCACAAAGCAACTAGGCTATTTGTGCCAAACAACCAGTGAAAAGTAAAATTATTAAAATTCGTAAAAAAGGAATGATGTTGAAATATAGTCTAATATTTGAATTAAAAACTGCAATAGCATAAAGGCCAATGATCGTTAAAAGCTAGAAACATTTGTAATGTGAACAACGTCACTATCGCCAGTGACACTGTCCAGTGTCGGGGTTAAACCTTGAAATAAAACTCGTCTAAAATGGTGCCGTCGTTGAGAGTCGTAACGACGGCATGACAGTAAAGTATGGGCTATCGTGACCCGAGATCCACATCGACCATACGTTGGTGCATCAGTCCAAGATAAAATAAAACGAACTAAAAAAACTGTAGCCATTTTGTTTCCATAAGGATCGGAAAGAAGAAGCTGTTCTAACTAGAGTACGCATTAGTCGAAGTCCAACCAGAGGGTTTTATCTGGAAAAGCCTATTTTCACGTTGCTCACTCCAAGTCAACTGGCACGGGGCCGAGACTTGAATACGGGACCATAATCCATGTACGGAACAGTCACAGCAGTAATAGTGCTAGAACAGACAGACTTAGCTGCGGTGTCAGCGAACTCGTTTCCACGAATACCAACGTGGCCGACTATCCAGAAGAATTGGATAGTAGATATTAAAGAGAAGAGGGCCAGTTTTAAATACTTTTGAATACTGGCGAGAACAGGATAAGAACTAACATGAAGCGATTCCAGGGCCAGTAGAGAACTAAGCGAGTCGATATAAATAGTACAACTCGAGCACTGCTTACCTATGTGATCCAGGACAACAGAAATGGCATGCAGTTTAGCAATGAACACAGCAACTGTAATGAGTATTCTGTGCACAACCACCGAACCACAACAAACAATAGCAGAGTCACCTAATTTTGAAGCATCAGTATAAATGGAAAAAGATATTTAGCACATAAAAGATATCTTACAATCAGGAGTATCCGTTTTTCTTGCATGACCTAAAGAGAAGTCGCATTTTGGGATGGTAATAAGTCATGGTGGGATGGGCTGACCAGTGGATACAGAAATTTCATCCAAGGACAAACTTAATTCATTCAAGTGTGCCTGGATACGAAGCCCAAAAGGAACAATGGCAGATCGTCTATTCTGAAAAAGTATGGTGCACCAAGGAAAGAAAACGCAACCCCAGGTGGGATGCTGTGATAATAATCAGAGTTTTAAAGCATACAGTAAAGAGAAACAGCAGAGGTTCATGAGACTCCGTGTACAAACTCTGGAAAGGGAAATGTGGAAAGCTCCTGTGTAGAGCCAAAGCTTCTGATGATGAATGGGGTCCAGCATCTTCAAAGCCGAGATCCTGGCACAGCCATAGATCACAGACTCACATTCCAGTTTTTAGTGAATAAGAGCACGATATACCTTTAGCGTAGAACATCGATCGGCTCCCCAAAAGGTGGAAGAGAGGACATGGATGATGTTCAGTGCTCTTGTACATTTGACTCGTAGCTGCTTGATGTGTGGTATAAAGGTCAGCTTACAGTCAAAGAGAAGCCCCAAGAACTTTGCTTTAGGAACTACAGGAAGCACAACTTCACCAACACGGAGTTCTGAATTGGGGTAATTATCCCATTGGCAGCAAAAGTAGATTCAAACGGTTTTAGAGAGAGAGAAGTTAAATCCGTTTCCTGTGGTCCACTTCAGTAAACGAACAAGGGCAGGCTGTAGCTGCCGCTTAGCATACCTCATGTTCAACAACTGACATGAGATGTGAAAGTCGTCAACCTAAATCCCGATTGCGACAGTAAAAAGATGTTGTCCAGTAAGGGTATTAATCTTTATATTGAAAAGCGTTACATTCAAGACTACAGCCTGAGAGGATCGAAGTTCCTGTAGGAAAGAACGGGAAAGTATTGAACCCCCACAAACATATGGAATCGCCTGCCTATCAAACGTTTTTAAATAAAAATTGGCAAATAGTCATGCAACACATAAGTAAATCCATACCTCCACGTGGTATCATAAGCCTTCTAAAAGTTAAAGAATATTGATACAAGATATTATCGCTCGAAAAAAAGCTTCTCTGATTGACGTTTCAAATCTAATCAGGTAGTCCATGGTGGAGAACTGTCGTCAGAATCCATACTGGGTGGGCAAAAGGAGGTTGTTTGACTCGAGGAACAAAACAAGACGAGCATTAACCATCCTTTCTAAAATTTCACAGAGACAGATTGTCAAAACAATTGGACAGTAGTTTGAAGAAATCTTGGGGCCCTTCCCAGGCTTAGAGAAAAATAGGATAATAGCCTGGTGCATTGCCTCGGAAAAAATATATCCATTAAAGTCCCCCAGGATTAAAAAGGGAGATGGCAGTTGTTCAATGAGAGAATGCATCAATGTCTAATTGATCATAGGTCTCTCCAAGAGACAGAGAGAACAGATTGATGGTCTGACCCAAGGAAATATGGATGGCTACGGCCTCCAAAGGTGAGTCAAGTGGCAAAGACAAGATGGCCACCTGGTGATCGACCAACAGTGTCAACCCTCTATGCACTCGTCCATCACACAGCCTAATGTTTCTGTTGAAAGAAAACTACCGAAAGATGACTGTATCACAGGTTTCAGAAACGTTTCCTGTAAGGAAAGATATGCAGAATCATAAGAATCAATCAGTGCTTTGATATCATCCAGATTAAAACGTTAACATCGACAGTTCCACTGTATCAAAGTGACTGTTTTTGATATCTTTTTCTTTATTCGAGGGAGGTCTATTGATCTCTAGGAATCCTCTCCTGGGTCGATTGGGCAGGTGTCTGTCATTGGAAGAGGTTTCCAATGAGAATGTGAATGAATGGTCGTTTTGCATCTCGGGGCCAGAGAAGATGGACATGAGGAAATATCCATAACCAAAGGAAGTGTATCTGAGGATCTGCTGGAATGGATGGTAGGGACAATGATGGGTGTTAACATTGATACATCAGCTTTCTTATTGATAGAGACCAAAAGACTTTTCATATGGTTTGAGAACAATTACTTTAGACCGCAGAGAGATCCGTCTGCACTCCCACTGTAGCAGGGGAACAAAGTGCAGCAGCATACGTCTGGGATGGAGTGATGGGCAGTAGTTTTCGAGCTGTGGGGTAAGAAATGTTGTGAATCATTTTCATATGTTGTACCTCTTTTTCTTCCTTCCACCTTGGGCATGAACGAAAGTAAGATGAGTGAGAATTGCTACAATCAACTCAATGAGGGTCTATTTCACACTCATAGGCATCACGGTCCTTCACACTGCAACAAGCACACGTCAAAAAACATAACATGATGTCTTTGAATGACCAAATTGCTGACAGTGGAAACATCTGAGAAGGTTTGGAATATTTGGTTTGATTTGTTTTCAATTTCGCGCAAAATTACACGAGGGCTATCTGCACTAGCCATCCATAATTTAACAGTGTAAGACCAGAGGGAAGGCAGCTAATCATCACCATTCACCTACTACCAACTCTTTTATCAATGAAAAGTGGGATTGACTGTACATTATAACGCCCCTACGTCTGAAAGGGTCAGGCATGTTTGGTGTAACAGGGATTCGAATCCTCGACCCTCAAATTACGAGTCCTGTGCCTTAATCCCCTAGCCATACTATGTTGGTTTGGAATATATGGCCATACTTTACAATTAAGATAACCTCCCTTGATGGTGGCAGGTGGATGTGGTGATGTAAACGTCATAATTACGGCATTGGTCAGTCTTATAATTCCATCTTTGCGAGTGGAGATATGCCTCACTGCAGAAACTCCTTTTTGGTTGGAGAAACCAACAAGGATCTTTGACTTGGGGATGTTCTTCAAATCCCTCTCAACAATAATTCCTCATGATGAATTTAAAATGGCATGAGGAGTAACCTCAATCAGTATATTTCCAATTGCCTTTGAATGCAAGAGGGGTTCATTGTGTTTAGGAGTGGATTTTTCTACCAATATATCACCATTAAAGATTTTTGACTGACATAACAGAACCAGCAAGTCCCTTCAGCAAAAAAAAGACTTGCTGTAAAGATCTGTCTGATAAGGAATGTAGTATCAGAAAATGAGGTACAGGTGTTGAAGATGCTGTTCAGAATCTTCAAGACGTGGCCGTTTACCAGTGGTTTGTTTTCCATTATTATTTTTATTAAATTTGATTAGGGTGATCCATAATAAAGAAATCGTTTTTCGGTGCCCAATGACCCCATCCATCATGGAGCCCTATGTAGAGATGCACTACAGTGCCAAACAAGGACACTGCAGCAATGCCAGGGTTTCATGAGCACTATACCCAAACACCAGCATCAGATACAATGACCACAACACCTGTTGAAAACATCCAACACTGGTACTTGATTGACCTTAGCCCATGTAGATCAGCCAATTGATCCTAGAGACCATCCATCTGCATGAATTCAAGGCCAAAGTGGTGCATTAGAGTTGGACCCTTCAACCACCAGGATCCTTTCCTCCCCTTCACGAGTCGCTACGAACGGCAAACACGTGGATGGATGTTAGTAGCCCAGGGAAAGTAAACTGAAAAACAGAACCTTCTCTGGGAGGTCCCCTCATCAAGTACAGGTATCCACATGTTCAGTCCCAAAAAAAGACTGCAGCAACGCTAATTTAGCAATCACTATACCCAAATACCAGCATCAAACACAATGTCCACAACACCCACCACTTGTACTTGGTTGGCCTTAGCCTATGTGGACTAAGTACGGGAATCCTCACCAAGGAGCCTCACTAATTGTTTCTGAGGGAACGTCACAATAGATAAAAATGTATCTGTAGTTGTTATGATCCTATTATTAACTAAGATGTAGTAACAAATTTGTAATATCCCCTGACCCCACCTAATCTACGAGAATGAATGTTGGAATAAAAATTGGATTCATCTGTAGAGAGCACACATCTTCAGATAACTTATTCCAATCTGTTACCATATTTCAACCTTTCAGTTTGGTTATCACTTCTCAGCAGTCACATTTTCAATGAAACAACTTCATGTTAATGTTTTTCTTATTGTTTTTAATGTAATTCAACTACCACCTGTCAAAGAATGTGACCTGGTATAGCTTATACCACGTTGATAACTTCTGTTTGTAAGAGTGCCAATTTCATCCAACATTTTTACCGACTTGCATCTACTAACACACGAAGTATCCTTGACACCTTTAATAATCATAGCTTAGAATTCCACACATCATGTGATTTGAGTTCCAAGAGCCATAATTACAAATGCTTCTAGTACTAGGCATGATATGACTGCACATTCTTTCACAGGCATTATAATATATGGTACTTTCTAGTGGTTAGATAGTAATTATCACAGTTCAAACTATTAGCCTTGTACTCTGGTGTAGTACTTGCTTTTTACAATCCTTTTGTCACTGTTTATATGATTACTGTCAATATTTTACATATTATGAATGAAAGTAATTAATATAATTTCTCACTGTAAACCACCTATAATTAAGCTGTAAATTGGTTTCAAAAAATATTTTGATGCTTTCATTGTTGTACAATTTAATTTCTCTAATATCTAAGGCATTAGTTCTTATATGCAGAAGAAATAAAGTTTTTAACCCATAATTCACAAATTATTTTAATATACAAAGAAATAATATTGAAAAAAAATTTAAATGTTATTCATTTCTTTAAAATTACAATATTAAGAATACCATATTGTAATCATGCTAATATAAGAATGGACTAAATATTTTTATGAAAGTAGTTATTCACCACTACAGTTTAAGACTTATAAAAGTGTCAAATTTTATTCACTCGTGTACATTTTGGTTGTTGTTAATCACAAAGTTGTGCCATTCTGCCAAATGTTAAAAGTTGGATAACATGTAATACAGAATAAAATGGACATCTTTTTATACTTTTATTTTGTGAAGTATTTCAGGCAGATAACATGTTCTTTACTGCCTGATGGAAGTTAAGTGAAATGCAGTCTTTCAGAGTCTAGTTCCATTGTAACAGTTTTTACTGCCTTATGTAAGGCATTTGCCTAAAACTCCACCTAAAATAAAGATTAAGAGTTTTCAGTTAGACATCTCAATGTATTATTTGTTAGCTTTTATCTGCTGCACTCACCACAGGTATCACAAGCATGTGCTTATCATTATTACGAACATTGATTTATTACTGAGTCAGTCATAATTTGTGACAATTCAGACTAATTATTATGTAAAATAAGAAGTTAATATTCAATAGATGCACAAAAGTGCTGTAATGAATAGAATTTTTCTAAAGTGCCAAAACAATACATTTACTAGCAACTTCTCACAAAGATTAAATGCATTATATTAAAACAATTTTGGAGCCTATCCATTTCTTTACTGTCAACTGTTCCACATCGAGTTAAGCTCTATCTGATAACCTTGTATCTCAACAACAGCACTGGAGAATAAGCCGTTTCAAAATGGTTTATTATAATGTCTTAAAGCACACCATTCAGCCATTGAGAGTTTCAATAATCCAACTAGTGTAGAAGAACAAATTTCACAAGCACCAACTGTAATGATCTGGAGGCACAGAAGTCCTAATGTTTTGCAATCCAATACTTGACCAGTGCATATGGTCTAGGATAAATAGCCATTTCATTTTTCCAGTTCCTTGACGCATGTGATAAATAACAGATTTTTCACAAAAACAACCTACACACTTATGACTCAGGTCACTTTTCCAGATGAAGACCCTTCATGCTGCCACTGACTTTGGGTTCTTATCTGCTGCAAGATGCCACATCATATTTACCACAGTTGGAGTAAAACTCCTCACAGGTCTCTCTAAATTTTATCAACATTCTTTTGTTTTCCCAATGAAATTAAGTAAGGGATATCTATTACTTTGAAATCCTGAACCTGAATATGTCTTTACAATCTGAGGGTACAAGTGAATTGCATATTCAAAAGGGTTGTTACATACTTTCCCAAAAGTGACCAGTTTTTAATGTCACATAACCTATGAAATGCCAAACAATGTAAAAATATAACTAAGATACTTGCATTTTACATGCTTTACACATGTGCTTGTCAAATGATTTGGATATTTAACATCATTTTTAATACAACTTAATCCGAGTATGTTACTCAGAAAACGTATTTTATTTATATTCTAAAAATTACAAATAAAGTTGAGTTTAAAATATTTTGAAATATTATTTCAAAGTAGTAGTATTTTAGGACAATGGTTTTCAAACTGCATGTCATGAGGGTTTTTACAAATGAAAAATTAATACAGCATGTAGTAGCAGGGGGTGTCTCGTGATTCAAGAAAATTGGATTAGCATGTTATTAGTAAACCACTGATCGAGGCAATTGATGGCGATTATTTAGCCATTAAAAAATAAACACAAAGCACTGATATTTTCAGTTTTTATTTTTAGAAAAAAAAAAACATTTTATCTGAATAAAGGAAATACAGAAGCATATATTAGTGTACATCAAAATTCTATAAACACATTCACTATCTTGTGATCCTCAAAAAAATAAAGTTCATAACATGGTTCTTTCTATAAAAATCCAAGAATTACTTATCAAAGTTCATCACTTTTTCGTTTACCTGCAGGAATGCCATTAGAACTGGTTTTTTCCTGTGATTTGTTATTAGCTTCTTCCTTTGCCTTAAAAGAAACACATAGAAGGGATTTACAAAAATGCATGTATATTTACAATACAAACTGAAATACCCATCAACAAGTGTAACAGCAATAAGTTGAACATAAACCTTAGCACAAAATTTTAAAATTATAACAAGGCTTCTTCCTAAACAACATTTGCAGTTTTCTTTTCATCCATCAACAAATCATGATTTTTGAGATTATTCCGCCCTTGAACATCCTACCTCTCACTGAGCACATAAAAGGATAGTTGTTTGAAAAATGATTTAGCAATTTTCATACTTTGACCTCAAATTTTTTTAGAATATTCAACACTGGCTAAAGTGTCAATATTGTTTGAGATTGACTCAATATGCTGGTAGTAATTAACAAACAGGCTTTACAAAATAGAAATAAGGTTATTTTCAATACTTAGCCCCTTAAGATATTTTACACAGTTCATAGTGTTTACATATATTTTGTTTGAGGTTGGCCACAGGTTATGAGGGGTTAAGGAGGTGCAAACACAACATAACCACACCCAAACACAAATGTATCTTGTTGTTATTTCTGTTTTTACTGTTAATAAATATTGCACAAAAATGATTAATTTTTGGTACTTACTTTAATGATGGAAATATTTTAGTGTTTTTTTTACTATATTTGTTGTATTTTTCCAGTATTTTAAAAGAGTTATTACACATCAAACCAGTATACAGTTAAAATTTTACAAACAGCATCAGATATTAACAAGTTGGACTACAACATACATCACTATAAAAGATGTACAAAATACAATGGAATATGATCCTTCTTGGATAAACAACGGGAGTGAACGTCATGGTAGAGCAGGCCAGTATGGTGCAATAACAATAACAGGACAATGGAAAAAAAAATTATCTTGACCAACAAAGAAATAAAATGCTTATTCATTTCTCAAGACTGGTTCAAAGTATTCACTGCTAGAAAATTTATATCCAGGATGAGTAACTTATAGAACACCAGAAGATGATGCATTACCACCACGAAAGGCAACAAGGATATGAAAACTGAGCCACTGGTACAACCAGTAAAACACTGGCTTTGAAAAAAATATTACATATGAGTGCAGCAACAACAACAAAAGAGACCAATCACAGTAAATTAGCTTTAAATCCCATCATGTCTGTCAATATGTGTCACCACAGCTACAGTGTCTGAGTATTAACCATAGTGGTGATGTAACAAAAGGTAGGAACCCGTGATATTTGTATGGAACAGCTCAAGTCTTTAATACAATGATATGAAAATGGGAAATCTAAGTAGATACAAACTGTAAAAGTAACAGTCCTCCAACACACCATCCTAAACCCAGAGAGCTTCATCAGAGAAAATATTCAGATCCAAATGAAGCAGCAGATATGAACATACAATAGAAAAATTACAATCGAGCCACACTTGAAAGTAAATCAAGAGTAGCTGGAGAAATTTGAAAGGTCTTAGAATAAAGTTCACAAAATGGTAAGATTTCAATGATGGTTTTTGAAACAAGCATCAATTCATGGAAAGTCGCTGTCCCCAAATCAGAAAGGATGGGTTTGGTAGACAGAAAAGTGTGTGAACATAAATTTCTTGGAGTGGCAAAGTCAAAGGATGGGTGGGTGAAGAGTTTCTGGAAGCATTAATATAAAATCTAAGATAAACAGAATGTTGAGTAGTGAGAAGTTAAGAACTGTTTTTGTTTTTAAATTTCACACAAAGTTACACAAGCATTATCTATGCTTGCTTTCCCTAACTTAGAAGTGTAAGGCTTGAGGGAATGCAGCTTGTCATCATGCAACCTACCCCCAAACTCTAAGATTACTCTATTATCATCACACAATATCCCCAAGACTAAAAGGATGAACATGTCTGGTCAGCTGGAGATTTGAACCTGTAACCTCCAGATTGTGAGCTGAGAAATGACCTGTGAATAATCCATCCCAGAGAAGCTGAAAGGTCAAATCAGTGTAAGGCAACCACTGAATGAGAATATTTTAGTTGCCCATGTAATGACAAAAACTAAATTTTGAGTGTGTGTATGAGGCCAGATAATGGTTTGACTACACATTAAACTGGTGTCAGGGCCAGGAGGAGGAGGAGGACCATAAACAGAGATATCACTCCATCATGTGAATGAGGAATCCAGATGAATAAATTAGAATCTTTGAAATCCCCATTCTTCATCTAAACAAAAGACCTTTCATAAGATTTATGCAAGTCCTACCTAAAAACAAAGAGTATATAGATAACAAATGAGACAGGAAAGATCAAAGACAAGTCTCTCATCTTCTGTTGCCTCTGACACCACAAAGAGACAAGCATAACATCAATATCAGATGCAAAATTGAAGTGTATCTGATAAGACTATGCAGCACAAGACAAAGAGTTTATGAATGAACAAATATCCGAGATGATACACAAAAGTGTGGACCAAAAAAATAGTTACCAGGTATAGATATGACATAAAAGAAATAACAGGAACAGACATAACAAGCATCATAAAAATTACACATAGCACATCAGAAAAGAATGATGACCAAAAAAAAAACAGAACAAAAACTCCCTACTGGTAATCCATCCACCAACAAGTGAAATACTTGTAAAGCAAAAGAACAGACTTCTATTTTTAACGTATATATGCTAATGATTAAAACACGAGTATCTTGCAATATAGTCTAGAAACCAAAAGTATCAAATGAACATAAGTAACGGATAATAGAAACAGTAGCAGTGATTAAAATAAGTATAACAAGGATAAATAATAATGAAAAAAAAATCTCTAAAGTAGAAAAATCACAATGTGCAGGATAGATAACTAATACTAATGAATCAAAAGTAAAAATAAAAAACAAAAACTTACTCATGGACCAAACTAAGAATCGAAAAGAGGAGAATGTAATGTGAAGCTTACAATTACAGTTAGTTTGAAGAATAACTGTAACCACAACATCAGGAGAAAGCAAGAGAAATAAGTAGAGAAATTTCTACACACGTGATATGAGGTGTACTCACAAACTTTAAAAGAATCAAAACCAAATACCCTTCAAAAGGTAATTAATAAGAATATTGTATATTTTAAGTTTATGAAATTGTAGTTTATAATGGTAAAAAGAAACTATATTGCTTTTAAAATTAAATATAAATAAAGTAAGTTTATAAATTAGTTTAACATTTATAGAGGTATCCTGTTATGTAAATGTCGTGTAAATGTTTTGTAAACGACAACATGTCGAGTTGTGTTTGGATTTTCATTTCTATTATTTATATTTCTATATTTATATTATTGTTTCAAAGTTTAAACAATAAAATATGTTGTTATTCATTTAAAATAACATTTAGAATTTTCTAGAATTAAGTAGACCAATCATATGTATGTAAATGAAATGTTGGCGGCCTCGTGTCTAGACGTTGAGTCTCATGCGGGAACGGACATGCGTGGATTGCCCTGGAGTTCTGTGGAGGTTGCACGATTGTTCAAGAAGTAGGCCTACTGGTATAAAAGACGGTGACGCGAGAAGAGGAGGGTCATTAATTTTTATTAGAAGAAGAGAATAAGAAGAGTCAGTAATTCGTTTGAGAAAGTTTAAGTGTTTGCTGTGATTTGTGACTGAAGTTGGATCTACAGAAGCTGTGATTTTATTTCGTCAATTTCTACGATTCATTCGAATTACTGGTTGTGCTGAGAGTCGACACGTACGGGACTTGCCAGGGGAGATCGGAAAAATTGAGGGCGACAAGTTTGTGATGTTCATCGGAGGCATCGTGAAAAGAACTTCGAATTTATTGAACTATGAATTGTTTCTGAACTTCTTCATTTAAGCTTTGGAATTTCTTCGTGGCACCAAATTCACACCCTAGACTGGAATTTGAGACTTTCATTTTAGATCATTATATTAGATACAGGCCAGTACCATTTTGTATTGTGATTAATTTTGAAGGTTTAAAATTAATATCTGTCATTGTTATTATATAATTTATGTTATATCTGTTACATACATATAATAGTTTAGTGTAATAAATTATACAAGCTGTTATCTGTGTCTTTCTGTTGCGTTTAGTCTACGACAAAAATAAAATAAAAAAAAAACGTAACATATCCTTTTAACTCACTACTGATAACCTAAATTATGTGCTAAATTTATCATTTACTATTATTACACAGTAGACCAACTGTGTGATCATAATGTTAGAGATTTAATTTCTCTTCCACCAAAGTGAAATCTAAAAAAATAACATGTGATTTATAGGCCTAACATAGTCTTTCATTCACCAAATTAAAGAATATATTCAACCTCTATGTTGCAGATTACATTTTTACCTTTGATGAAAATAAAATCAGTAAATTTGATTATTTACAATTTATATATTAAATATTATATATTTATATATTACATATATATTAAAATAGTTCAACATTATAACAAATGTTAAAGTAATATTATAAATAATATGGTGTTTATTTGCAGCATTTATAATTCTGTAATCATCAATTTTAAACAAATTTGTTTTCTTATTCCTTTAAAAAAACATTAAGACATTGCCACATGAAATATGGTTTTTGATGGCATCATACAAATATAAATGTTATTGAATCCTAATGTTCATCCCTAATTTTGAAACAAATGCAAAATAAAAGTAAAAACAAAGAAACTGTACATGTGAGGAAAATAATGACCCGTGTACTGCTAGTGCCAATAGGCTTATATCAAATTTCACATTTTTCTGAATAATAGTAAAGTTAATTCAAAAATAATGAGTTGAAATTTAAAACAATAGAGTTATTAATCTTTACCTTAATATTAATTATGAAGTTCTGGTGAATATCTTAACAATTAATAATCCTGAAGTATTAACACCTAAGAATAATTTTGGTTTGTTTTTAAATTTTGTGCAAAGATACAAGAAAGCTATCTGCACTAGTCATCACTGGTTCGACAGTGTAAGACTAGAGGTAAGGAGTCAGTCAACAACACCACTAGCCACCAAATCCTGACTTTTTTTTTTGTTTTTTAAAATCAATAAACAATAGGACTGATCATCATATTATAACTCCCCTGCAGCTGAAAGAGCAAGAATGTTTGGTAACAGGGATTCAAATCCATGACTCAAAAATTGCAAGTAAACTGTCTGAACCACCAGGCCATGTCAAGGCCTCTCAAGAATTATTCTATCAACTTTCTATCAAAAAAAAAAAAAGTTTGAAAAATTGTAGTGTATCACAACATGCATAACCTGGAACATTAAAATTATATCTAAACATTTCTGTAGCAACCACTTAACGTGTGCCAATATATTTATCAGCTATCAACCATAAATGTTTAATTCATTTTCAAAAAAATTGTTTAAAGAAATACGTGAATTACAACAACTATTTTTGGCACCATATGATTAGACAACACTTCAACCATTACCATAAAACATCAGCACAGGGTACGTGCAATAACTGAAATCAACAAGTGTTCTCACCTTTTGGCTGTATTTACCATAATATGGTTTATTTTCAATGGTAACCTCCTCTAACCTCTCTTGATTTATGAGGTAGTCTTTGGCATCCCACGCTTGGGAGCCATCTTTAAACATGAATATAGCTCTGTGATCATCTACAAGAAACCTGTAAAGAGAACTTGAAATATAAATACAAATCTTTTAAATTTAAAATATATGTTTGTTGCAACCAAAAAGTATTTACAGACTGTGTAAAACGTAAATTATGAATTTTCTATGAATAACTTTTATAATATTTACCATCTTTAGTGTAACAAGCCTGTAAAAGATTAGTTTATATATATAGCTAATGAGCAATAAAATTACAAGTTCCCAACCTTTTCCAATACATTAACATCAGTGTTGTATTTCTTATATTTCCCCAATTTCTACAGTAAACTGATATGAAAATGCTAGCAAAGTCTTTACATATGCATTTAGCAATTTGTTTTAAACAAGAAACCTGTGGAAAGTACACTCATTCTCCATCAGGTGTATACAAGTCAACATACACACAATATACATAGTTCGTGTAAGTACAGTTTTGTTTTGTTTTTTTTACAAAGAATACAGTGCTGGCAAAAGGACAGAAATGGTTTATATCTTATCTGTTTTCTGCTAATACTGCTTGACAGTTTTTTTTGTAAACATCAAATAACTAGTTTTTGTTAGATTATATAGCACCTGTACAAGGTTTCTAATGGATGCTTAGTTTTCCTGTTTAATGATGTACAGGTTGGGAAAAACCTAAAAGTATTAGCAGCTTCTCGTGAACCAACACAATTTTGGTAAGTTATTACCACATTCTTTACTTTGTAGGAAGTTTTCAGCTAGTGTAATGCTAACCATTATTAGGCTTAACAAAACTCTATATTATTAAAACTGCAAAAGATAGTGGGTATGACACAACAATTCAAGCACAGTTGCTAGTGCATAAGATGGCTAATAACAATAATAAAAACAATGTTGGATGAAAATTTATAACACAAAAGACAGAGGTGTTAGAACTTTGGACAAATTTTAGAGTAGAACAAAAAACAGTAAAAAAATATACTATGTAAATGAATCTCTACCAAAAACAAAAACCCAGCAAATACCCATACAAATTTCAACATATGTAACTGATTATACTCCTTGACATGTAATAACACTGATGCGTAGTCACCACACCTACACTTGTCGCAACAAAACTATTTCAAACCAACAAATTTCTTAGTAACATTATAAAAAGTCAAAACAAAAACCTCTTGCTGAAATGTGCAAAAAATTTCATATGTATTTTAATACTAATTTCATAGTAGTGTTGCATGCACATATATACAGTTTTGAAATAATAGCATCAAAATGTTAGTGTAATAAAAAATTGTTTATAAAACTTAAAAATGTTTAATTTTAAACTTAACTAAACCAAAATTAAATTAAGAAATATGTTACTTACACAGACAAGCTACAAATGTTTTTATGAAAAACACTACTTGAAAGTGAGAAGAATGAATTTTATCGTTAAAAGAAAGGTTTAATGAATAACAGAAAAACATTTTTTTTTTTTAAATCATATCCGTGCTAGTTGGAAACTTGAATAAAACTTTTTCATCTCACTTTTATTGTGAAATAGATTACATATGGAGCACTAGTATTATGAAATTGTAATATACACATACACCATTTCCCACTACCAACAGAATATAGCAAACACTTACCGTTCTGCTGATATGTGATTATTCATCAAACTACTTTGCCATAATTTTGTTATTTCTTCTAATTCGTCTTTGCTTGGATTACCTGAAAACATATGAAATATGTTTAGTGTCTGAAGTTGGTTAGTGAAATGTGGTGTACCTCTAAATATCATCTCATATTAAAATGAGGAGACTGGATTATTGAGCATGTGAAAACAAACCTAACAGGTTTATTTCTTTGAAACAATGCAACAAAAAATATAATATCACAGCAAAACAACTGAAAACAAGTTTCACACAGAGAATGAACACTACTACAACAATGGAGAGGCTAATTCTGTTTTGTTTTTTTTAAATGTCAAAATTATTTTGAGGTTTTTATAAATATTTTCCTCAATATTTATGGATTTTCCTATGCTCTCACTATGAAGATGAAGCATGGCTCTTTACAGATCAAAGAGCTGTTGGATAAAATCTTCATGTGATAAAAGACGTCATCTTATAAGATATAGAGGTTAATATGTTCCACAATGTTTTTAATATCATTCCACCTTTTCCAAGTATAAAAATGTGGTTTAGTCTTGTTCTAGATTCTTTTTAAAAGAGTACAAGCTTATTTTCCTCGAGGGTGAAGTCTGACATGTGTAACACAAAAATTCGTGCTGCACACCATGTTGATCCTTTGATAATAGAATTCAATACACTATGGGTTTGAGAACCTGACAATATGCCCCTTCCCCACTATGCACTTTGTATGCTGTGTTTGTCCATTGGATGAATTATAGATTTCAGGTGGAATATTCCAAAACCTTTTAGGTATTTTCACTCAGTTGTTTTCTTATGTACATATTTATCACAAATGGTACAATGCTGATTTTGTTTTATTTGTCAACAGCTATAGCTTGTATTGATTTGAGTGTAACTTCTTTGTGGTCGCCAGTCCAAGTGTGATGTGATTTCATGTTATGATTAACAGCTATTCTTCATCACAAAATATTAAAATATTATTTGTGTAATCTCTGAAACCTCCTAGGTACATTTCAAATGTTAAGTTGGTCAAAGTTTTGAAAGCCATAAGAAATTTAATCTAGTCTACATACACTACCTCAGTTAATCTCTCTCGAGACTATCTCCACAGTTATCTCTATTTTCCAATGATTTAAAGAAAACACTAAACACCTAATATTCTCTTCATTATATAAAAATTTTAAAATCAAATATCACTTCACTATCTCTTCCTGCAGTAAGGAATCCTAAGTTGCACACAGTTTTCCAAAGGAAGTCCTTCCAAAACCTTACAAAAGGTAACAAGTTCCTTACTCTTAAAATTAAAAACAAGTGGAATAAATGATGCAGGTTAATAAGAAAACAAAAATTATTTAAACACACCTGATACTGAAACAAACATCATCAAAGTTCGTCCCTTTTTAGACATCTTTAACAAGTTTTCTGGATTAGTGGTATCCAAGTTGCTTAAGTCAATTTTCGGAGATGGTCGCAAATGCTCTGGCAACTCATCTTCTTCCAAAGGCTCTTCATCTTCCTGGAACAAAACAATAACTGTGTGACAAAACAACAAAATTATTAATATTCCATCTCCAATGTCAGATCTGGATTTTACAATATAAAATTAATTACAGAAATTACTTCAGCTCTAATTTATTTTAAATGTACATAATTGTTTAACACTAGGCATATAATAATAAAGACAGCTTTACAAAATGAAAAATAAGTATTTTATAACAATAATTATTTGTATTTGAAGTAAGCAATGGCAAATAATATTAACAAACAATTAACTCAAGATATAACACTGGATCACACAATTTCTACATTGCACGTCAAATGGCAGATATTCAGTTTTGTAACCAAATATTTCAGGTTAGCGATATCAGATATAGCATTAGTGACGATGAAAATACTGGTGTCTTGTTTTTATCAACTAAAAGGTTTTTTTCTTTAAAAACAAAATCTAACTGCAACATAAACTTAATCCAGTCCTCACCTTATGTTTGAAGATTAGAACAAGTAGGTGTTATTTTTTTCCCACTAGCAACACTATTCATCTTCAAAATTTGCTGTAGTAAAATTAATCATTTCTTATAATAAATATTCATAGGTAAATATATATTCTATTTATCTACATGAAAATTCTCTAATTTTAATTTTTAAGTATTTTTGAAAATGAAAACTGTTTTCAATGATTTCATAAAAATTAAAATATATTTGATTTGGATGGAAACTTGTGTATCTAGACAACAACCTCCTGGATGAACAAAACCTATGGTACCCTTGCTGATGGATCACCTCACACTAAAAGAAGTATTTATCATTAAAATTTACAGTTTAAATTCCAAATGCTGGTGGGGCAGGTACCAGAGTCCACTCAGCCTAACATTTATTAAAAGGAATATATAGAGAAAAAAACAAAAAAACATCTGCAGTTGAAATGATTTCTAACTCCTTATAATCTCCAATTAACGAGCACTTTGAGAACAGTATTTTTTAACCACATTGCCAGCAAAACTTCACTTCACAGGCATATTTTATGAATGTAACCAGCTGAACCATAGGCTGATTTCCCTCATGACCAATCATACAAATCTCACTGTCTTCATTTTCTGAAACTTGGTCCGAACATGCCATGCAAGTCCCAAATGGGGATAGCAAACCAAGCATGGCTCCAGCAAGTAAAACAATTTTATTAATCACAAATGCAGTAGTCTTCTGAACTCAGAAACTTGCAGTTCAAATTACTGAAGCTCACATACCATGGGTGTACTTATTCAACAATAAGAAGCTGCAAATCTTCCTTTTGAAATATGCACTACTAATTTGTTTCTAGTGCCATCTACATTTTACAATCAAAACTGCAATACTAATCAACAATTTGCTACCATTAATTTTGAACCATGTTGCCCAGTAATGAATGTTTAATTTTCTGATCATTTAATATATAAGTAGCCAAGCTTTCATAATGAATTAATGAGACATGGATACAAGTTTTCTAAAAGCTGTAAAATATAATACTAGAATAAAATGTTTATCATATTATAGCTACCAATAAACACTTTAAATTTAGTTTTTAGGAAAACAGAATGACCATTTTGAGTAATGCAATAACATCTCTAACTCTTTAAACCCATAATGTTTTGCACATTCTGCCAGAACAATTTATGATTTCCTAATATCATTACTATACCTTGTAAAACTTTAAATTTTTCTTTCATCTGTAGATATTAACATGGTTTGGATTAGTTTTCATCCAAAGATGCATGAATTTTATCAGACTCTTTCACTGATGAGTAAATCTGAAATTCTGGATGGATGCTGGCAGCTTTCACTTAGGTTTAAGGAGTTAACTGGCAGTTTCCAGGTCTTGTTTGATATTTCTCATGCTAAATTTTAACCAAAAATGTGCTATATGTACTTTGGATCCATACTTTGAATCCAGAAATGGTTTAAGGTAGATCATATACAGTTAAAAAGAGAATTCATGTAACATGAAAGAATGTATCAGCATACTGATGATGTGTATTTGTCAATTTTAGTATTCACCTCACCCTCTAAACTAATGCTAATTTATTTTAAACATTTAGATCTTTCAAACAGTTTGAATCTAACAGACATGTTTTTAACATGTAGTCAGCCAGTTAGCAGGAAAGTTATGTTTAGATAATACTGGCCACAAGTAACAAGGTTTCAAATTAATTTTATGCACATTTAAAAATAAAGAAAGTTATCATTACACTTTCTTCCCAATGCAATGTAAAACAAAACATGCTTACAAAACCTTTTAGAACAAAATACTTAAAAGGTTATGAAACCTGTTTTGAAAAAAATTATTTCAAAATAAAATCTAAAATAGATAAACATGATTTTCCATTGCAATATTTGATTAACAGAACTAGACTTTGTATTTTAAATTGCACATTTTAAGAAGTCTTCACAAAACTTATTAACATCAAATTTTATAAGATGAAATATTCAACTAAACAGCTTAAAAGTTTTGAACTACATTAAACTGGAAAGAAGTGACTAGTTCTACTTTTTCTAACATCACAAATGTAAAATATTAACTTCAAATCCCACCATTTTAATGTTTCAGCCTTCACAACTAGAATAATTAAAATTTGACTGAAATACATACGAGAAAAACTGGGCATAATCCTCAAATCACTAGCTGGTCAGTTAGCAGAATTTGCAGCTAAAAATACTATATAAAATATAATTTGCATGTATTGACATTATATTTATCCATTTTCATTTAAAATACTCATATTACAACACATTACAGACCACTACTGTTTTCACACGTAATACACTTGTTATTCATATCTACTTTTAAATTTTCATAACCAACAGCTCATTTCCAGTTTTTATATTTTACCACTGTGTACAAATGAGTATTTATTAAATTAAAAACTTTTATAAACAAAACTAGCATTTCATATTCACACAATTTAAAGAACTTAACTGAAGTAATCAATGGCTTTTACATTTAAAATAAACTATATGTGTAATGATTTGAAGCCTTCTATGTTGTCTTCACGAGTTGTGTACACAACATACTAATTTATAATTGTTCTTTTTAATCTGGCATATGTTACATTGCCTTCTGTATTTACATAATTCCTTAATCAAACTGTAAACTACATCACACCAATAACTAATGTTTTGCTCTGATGGCTCTTCATATCTGTTTAACACTTCTTTTCTACACATTATTATTTCTAGCGATTCTATAACATTTGAAAGTGTAAATGTTATGAGGTTGAGCAGAAATTGTAGTTTTAATAACAATTTATTAATTAAATATTCTTGTCTTAATCATATTTTAAGGGCTGTAAACATATGTATAAAATGCACAGATTTTTTGCATTTTCATACATTACTGTGTGAATCACAAAAGTTGGTTTTAATTATTTATTACATTTTAGACAATTCCCCACAGCCAATCATTCATGCATATAAGTTCTTTTCTGCTACATGTTTTAACATAATTTATAATGAATGCCCAACAAAAGTACATGGTTTTTTATGACTATTAATATACACTGCAAGTGATTACAAGTTACTGTTTCAATGTTAACAAAAGGTGATTAATTATTTGAGTAAGTTCCTATTATAAACTTGTTTAAAGATTACACAGAATCAGGTAAAAACCTGAATTATATGTAGTACAAAAAACTACATCTCCAAATTATTGTTCAGCATATTATTTTGTCTCAGTTATTCATAATACTTAATTGTCCTCTTCATAATTCAATTAATACTCAAAACTCTTTGATAATATATTTAATTCTTCAAACTTGTATGAAGGGCTAGAGTATGTTTTTTTTAATACTAGGAAATAATTGTTAAAATTCAAAGTACAGGAGTAAAACTAATAATAGCATTGAAGATTTTCAAAGTTTAGATGGAAAATAAACACATTTTCTCCCAGGAAATAACATCCTAGCAGTTAACATTTAAGTTATAAAGTAAAAACAAATGGTATTGAACATTTATTTATGTTGTTTTTATTCATTTAGGAGGGGCCAAGACAGTACTAGAGTAGAATTAATCCAACAAAACATATCAATAAGCAGGTCTCTGTACTGATTGTATTTTGCAAGTTACAATTACACAATTAGTAATTTAACAAAAATAAAACATTAAGTGATACAAGAACACAGTCAATTTAACTTAGTTATGCCCAATACAAAAATGACGATCATGGGGTGTAACACTGCACCAGTGTTTTATATGCAAAAACGGCTCGTTTGGGTTCAGAAAATATTTTAAATAGAAGAGCGAACAACGTTTCGACCTTCTTCGGCCATCGTCAGGTTCACAAAGAAAGAGGTAACTGACCGGAAGCTGACCACATGTTTGGAAGGGGTTGTATAACTGAGTGTCGCAATGTAGAGGGCGCGGTTAGATGTTTGAATATATAATTTATCTATAATATTAATATAGGTATAAAGGCGTTCCTTTATATTGGTTTATTTTGGGTTTAAGTTGTTGTATAAGTAAGGCTTCTTTAATTTTTCGTTTGTTTATGTTTGTTTCTTTATTTAGTATTTTAGTGTTTTCTATGGTTATGCTGTGTCCATTTGACTTGCAGTGTTCGAAAACGTGTGAAGGTGACTTTTTATGTTCTTTGAATCTGGTTTCCATTTTTCTACTTGTTTCTCCTATATAGAAGTCGTAGCAGCTATCACATTGTATTTTATAAATAATGTTGGTGTGGTGTTTGTCAGTGTTATTCTTACATAGTATAGACCTTAGTTTTGTGCCTGGTTTTTGAATAAATTTAGTGTTAACTGGAATGTTATATTTTATTACTAGTTTTTGCCAAATGTTGGTTATTTGTTTGCTGATGTCAGGAATATATGGTATACAGCAGTATATGGTTTCGTGATTTTTTGATTCGTGAGATATATTTACTTTTGTTGGTTGATTTTGCTTTCTGTCTAGGTGTGTGCGTATAATGTTTTCTACGGTTTGTGGAGGAAACTTATTGATGTTGATGAAGTATTGTTTTATTTTGTCTAATTCATCGTTAATTTTATCTGGTGAGCACAGTTTTATGGCTGTGTTTATCTGGTTTCTTAGTATGTTGAGTTTTTGTTTTGTTTCATGTGCTGAGTCCCAAGGAATGTATAATCCAGTATGGGTGATTTTTCAGTGGATTTCTGTTTTGAATTGTGTGTCGGTTCTTATAATTTTGAGGTTAAGAAATGATATTTGATTGCTTTCTTCCTGTTCACATGTGAAGTTAATGTTGGGATGTATTGAGCTAATGTGAGTGCAAAAATTAAGTATGTGTTCTGTAGATTTGAATCCCGCAACCGTGTCATCTACATATCTGTACCAGTATAGTGGTGGATGTAATGCTGTATTAATTGCTTGTGTTTCAATTTGTGTCATAAAAATATTGGCTAGAACTGGTGATACTGGGTTGCCCATGCTTAGGCCATTTCTTTGTATATAGTTTTGGTTGTTGAACATGAAGTTTGTCTTTATTGTGGTGAATTCTATGAGGGTTGCTAACTGGTTACTGGGAATGTCTAAAATTGGGTTAGGGTCTTGAATATAGATTTCTAAGGCTATCTTGCAGGCTTCTGTTGTTGGAACTTCTGTGAAGAGAGATATAACATCGAAACTGGCCATAAAGGCTTTATGATTAAGTTGATTTAGATCAGACTTGAAATTAAAAGAGTCTTTGATGAATGAGCTGGCTGATGTTGCATATTTGGAGAATGCCCATGCTTTGTATTTACCAAGATTGTAATTAAACGATTCATATGTTGACATTATTGGTCGTAATGGACAATCTGGTTTATGAGGTTTGGGGATGCCGTATATTTGCGGTGTGCATGAGTCGGTTTTACGTAGGTAGGAATAAAGTGTTTGTGAAATTGTGTTGGCTTTTTTCATTTGTAGTAGTAATTTGTTTAGTTGCATCTCATGTGTCTTTGTTGGATTTGTGTGTATTGGTTTAAATTTGTTCGTGTCTGATAGGATGTTATTCATTTTTTGTATGTATTCATTCGTGTTCATTATTACTATAGCGTTACCTTTATCTGCTTTTAGAATTTGTATGTTTCTGTCTTGTTTTAAAGAAGCCTTACTTATACAACAACTTAAACCCAAAATAAACCAATATAAAGGAACGCCTTTATACCTATATTAATATTATAGATAAATTATATATTCAAACATCTAACCGCGCCCTCTACATTGCGACACTCAGTTATACAACCCCTTCCAAACATGTGGTCAGCTTCCGGTCAGTTACCTCTTTCTTTGTGAACCTGACGATGGCCGAAGAAGGTCGAAACGTTGTTCGCTCTTCTATTTAAAATATTTTCTGAACCCAAACGAGCCGTTTTTGCATATAAAATTCTCAACAAGTGGGTTTCTCGACATCACTGACTGCACCAGTGTGTGTGTGTTCTTATAGCAAAGCCACATCGGACTATCTACTAAGCCTACCGAAAGGAATCAAAACCCTGATTTTATCGTTGCAAGTCCATAGACTTACTGCTGTACTAGCGAAGGGCTGCTCCAGTAACTATAAAAATAACTTACATTTTAAAAAAATTTAACTGCTGTTGTAATAGTTAATTATGCAAAATATACTTTTCAAAAATATTAGTACTGTCAAGCGTTAAACCAATAACTACATTAAGCCTAATGTTTCATCAACGTTTTACTTGTCAAACCAGCAATAATTTCATTTATAAACAAACTGGTCTGTAACAGCACAGTTCTTTACAAACTATTACATAATGAAAGTATTTAAAGTTTAATTTAGCATTAATAATTAATTTTGAGCCTACCTCCCACTGATCGTATAACCTTTCCAAGTCCGCATCATTGTAATCTCTGATATCCTTTTTCGCCCACGAAGGTTTATCATTTCCGTCCGACTTTTTGGCGAAAACAAATATACTTAAAAGTAAGAAAGTATATATGAAAAAACATAAATTTAAATGTCTACGAGTGAACATTATTGCATAATTACTAAAGGTACGACCAACATTAGATGCGTAAGACGAAAAGTAATTACCATTCGTAACTTCATAAATCACATTTCTGGTAGTATATAAATATGGTCTTAAACTCCTATGAAAAGCAAAAACGTTCCAGATTAATATACATAAATATTTGTCTAAGTCTGTTCCAAAGGAAACAGTTTAAAAATAATAATGTTTTTTACATACATCAATATAAAAATTATTCAAATATATCATTTTATGACAGAATCATGAAAAAACTTAACAAGAGTTGAATACACACATATATATTTTTATTAGATGTGTCAAATTTCAGTTACGAAACGCTCTTCTCCGCTAGTCTACGGATTTGCAACGCTAAAATTGGGAGCTCTATTCCCCTCGGTGGGCTCAGCAGATAGCCTGATGGGGCTTTGCTATAAGAAAAAACACACACACACTAATAAAAACATTTCATTATAATTTCAATCAGCATCAGAAAATCTATAAATTTAACTTTCTAACTGCATAAAACATAAAAAAGTGAAGAAATTGCAAAGATAGCCTGTGGATGATGTGACACACTGCTAATTAATAATTTTTCAAGATAGCAGAAATTATAAAAATAAACCTTGTGATCTCCATTGCGTGATGATCCTGCATGGCCTTGTAGTTAGAGCACTAGACTCGTAATCTGAAGGAAACCACTATTGCACCAGACGAAGACAGAGTGTGTGTGTGTGTGTTTGCTTATAACAAAGCCACATCAGGTCATCTTATGAGCTCACCGCGGGGAATTAAACCCCTTATTTTAGCTTTGTAACTCCATAGACTTACTGCTGTACTAGCGGGGGCACGAAGACAAAAGGATGGTGGAATCATTATATTACACTGTTAAATAAAATCAAGGTCTAAGTGCTGTATTCTAAATTTCTTATGTTACATACGTTCACATAATACGTGTTAAAGAAAGAAAAGCTCCAACTCATATAAACTTGTATAAGTATCTGTAACACCCCAATAAATGCATATAACACTCCAGTAGGGTATCACAAAGAAATAGGACCAATAAAACTAAAGTCTTATTGAATAATTGTTGTAGTGTTAGTGTAACGTACTAACCTAAAAATTAGCGCAAGTAACTTCTTTGTACACATAGTTTACAAAAATATCATTGCCTAAATGCAATATACATACACAGAACTTCAAAGAAATGTTTGGTGTATAAGCATATTATGTGTTTTTTACTTCCTTGAAACAATACAAAAAACTCTCAAAGTTTATTTTTACAAATATAACTAGTTTCCACAATAACACATTGAAGAAGGTCTTAAATTTTCTTTTCATTGAGGTCACAGTTTTGATTAGACTTGAAAGCCTCGCATGTTCATCTTTCATGTTACTGATACTGTCGTATATTTGGCCAACTATCAAAGAAAGATCGAAGCCATGTTGCACTAAAGTTTCCGTAATCAATCCTAAGAGTTTAAGCCTTCAATGATTTTGCCAAGAAGAAGGCTAAAAACTTTTCTTTAATAACATCTAAAACGTAGCAAAGGCAGAGAGAAAGTTGCTCGTCGCGACTGACATTTATGATTTTACTTCAATGGTCATCGCAAACAGATTCAAAATTTTATTTTGAATATCCCAACTCAAACATTGTTTATATGGGCCAAAAATCTCTGTGAACTTTTCCTTAAACCACAGAAGATCCTTACTCCGCAGGTGTAAAAGCAAGAATATTCCCTCAATTTACATCAGAAGAATCACATACATTAAGACAATCTTCATGGTCGCGCCTAACGGCAATGTTTTGCATAGCAAGAAAAACAAGTGTTTCTATCATTTTATATGCAAAAACGGCTCGTTTGGGTTGAGAAAATATCTTTTCTCAAAAACGAGCCGTTTTTGCATATAAAATTCTCAACAAGTGGGTTTCTCGACATCACTAAGTGTTTCTATCACTTTTAAAAGATAGTCTATTCAGTTGTACTTCATTTTCCCTTTGATTTTTGGCTTGAATTAGTACAGAGTACTGACAAATTTCTGTTGCTTTTGAACGGATTCCTGCTATCATTGGTTTTTCACGGCTTACACTTTTAGCGTGTTTCTGAAATCTTTCTGGTTTTGACCATTTAACAAATGTGAATATCATACGAAATTTTGGAGCAAACTTTTCACAAAGGTAAACATTTGCAGAATCAGAATCTTGAAGATAAGATCCCCAAGGGAATCCTTTATACCACTTAGCTTGAAATGATTCATGAATCCTGTAAATAATCCGAGATGGGAAATTCTTCAAGTTGTGATTGTTATGGACTAGCAAATTCAAAACCACTAACTTTTTCTGTCAGTTGCTCTTTCCGAATAGTTTCATTTTGATCATCTTCTGAATCGTCACTGGACGAATCAAAACTTACTATGAAAGGTTCCACCTCTTCCAAAAGTTTCTTCTTGAAAATCGTCTGTCTCTTTTAGAAAGTGCTTTCTAACTTTGTCAAAACTTGGTCAATCAATCTCTACTTCTACCGACTCCTCATTAGTTCTGATTTCTATCGCTTGTGATGAATGTTGATGGAACGGGACAAAAATCTTTGATATATTTTTTGCGATTCTGATACGACTTCAGAAAACCTTGGACTTCTACCGGTATTTAACTTATCCCTGTGGTAGATTTGAATGTGTCTGTTCGTTTACTCATTGTCTATGACTTTTCACATTCTTAGCATTTGACTTTGTGACGATCACTTGCAAGTTTTTTTCCCAGCATCTTTGTACTCATTACGAAAAAGGACTAGAACCAAAAATGTAAAACTGATAAGTTTAAAAATGGGGAAAAATCAATGAGATGAAAATGACTAGCGTAATTTTGAAAATTCTATATTTTCATTATTCAAATTATTTCCACATACCCTGGTTAGGGTAAAATGCACAAAAATGGCGTAAAATTAATGTTTTAAATTTTATTAAATAACTTAGAAAATATAAATATATTTTACATCAAAATAAATATTTAATAATAAATTAAGAAAAAATATTTTTATTTTTCCTAAAAACGCTTTATCATAAGACATATATTAATTATGAAAACAGAAGAAAAAATTATTCTATTTATTCATTATTCAACCATAACAAGACGTAACGAAAATGGATACAGAATTACATTGGTCATTGTATCATTTCGCTTAATCCACTGTTCAATTGTTTGCTGACATGTATGCGCTCGCGCTCCGATGGTAAGGAAATAAGTTAAGAATAAACTAAAGCTAAATCTTAATCTTGATATTCGTACATATTTTTCAGTTTCTCTTTCCGTTCCATATTTTTTCTTTCCTTCAATCTTCTTCTGAGAACATGTGGTATTCTCCAAAGTGGGGAGTCATATAATCCCCTGCAGTCATGGTTTTATATAAGTTAAGTGATAATTTTTATATTAATTATAATTATCTAGACTCTTAAAAGTGAATTTTACAAAACTGGACTAAATATTTTATTGTTTGTTTTGGAATTTTGCACAAAGCTACTCGAGGGCTATCTGTACTAGCCCGTCCCTAATTTAGCAGTGTAAGACTAGAGGGAAGGCTAGTCATCACCACCCACCGCCAACTCTTTTACCAACGAATAGTGGGATTGACCGTAACATTATACACCCCCACGGCTAGGAGGGCGAGCATGTTTAGCGCGACGCGGGCGCGAACCAGCGACCCTCGGATTACGAGCGCACGCCTCAACGCGCTCGGAATATTTTATTGAAAAACTTGTTTTACTAAAACTTCAAAAACCAATTTATTTTTCAGGTACAACGTTAATCATAACAAAATAAACACAATGGGTGCACAACTCAGCAGACAAGGATGACCAAACCTTAAAATGCCATGTCTCTTTTTCTTTCTAGGCTACAAAGTGGTCCAGAATATTATCTTCTGCCATGCAAATGTTTCGATCAACAACCAACCCATTAACTGTTTTACTCCTATCATATTCCATAACTGTGTTTTGAGGCACTTCAAACAGCTAAAAGATGACTCAATTTTACATGTTGTGAATGAAAAAAATAAAAATAAAATCACTACGACTTATGGACTGACGTACAAAAAAATATCCAATAAAAATAATTACACGTTTCAGATGATATATAAATATGATTTAGATGTGTACACATAAGAAATGTACGAAAAAAAAAGATAGGTGGTTGTTTTTTCATTTATGTCAGCTACGTAACAAAAAATATACCATTTTCACGCGCACGCACACACACTCTTAACTCTTAAATAAAAGGACACTTGATTTTGGTTTTTGAACTACTAATCATATTTTTTAACTACAATATCCGACATATTTCATAACAAAAGTTTATTCAAGATATATTACAGTTTTACAAATCACCTTACGGGACCATTTATATAATTGAAAATATAAAATCCATTGCTTGCACTGGCATATTTAATTTGTCTGGTTTCCCTTAAGATGGGCTCATTTTAACTTCATAGCATGGTTTCAGAAAATAACCACTTCCCATGAGTGTGAAAAAAAACAAACTTAAACATTGTCTACAATATTCATCAATTAATTTGATTTGATGAAGAACTGTGAAGAAGGTAATATGTTGTCTGTGAAGTAAATTTAAATTACTTTAGATAAAATGTATATGAGTGCATTATACCCTAACTATATTTTTTACTGGTGATAATATGAGAATATTTATCAAGGTATAATATGGTGATAAAAAATATCCTATAAATGATAGAATCCAATAACATTAGGTTTCATAACTATTTATCACAATCTTGTCTACTCAATGGCTTTCAATGGCTCAACTGTTTGTTTTTATTGTAATCAATATAAAACTAGGATACAGGAACAATAAAATACTAAATCATTAATTAAACTCGAAAGTATATCTAATATCAAAATACAAAGCAAATTTAAAAACATTAAATGATTCACAAACAAAGCTGACAGCATACAGTGTTACTTGTAATTTTTTGTAGAGTTATGCTAGAATAAAATTAAATATACAAAAACCAATGCTTAATTACACTATCTTATCCCAGAGAAGAATATATTTTTACTGTTCAGTAGAATGTTTTACTAATGTTAATTTTATAATCTGAAGGAGAAATAAAAAAGCAAAGTTATACAGGTTCTAAAAGGATACTGAATTATCATAAAATCCACAGTAATTACCTTCACTTATCGAGTTGTCTTGTACACACAATTCAGTCTTATATAAAATTTATCACAAAAATAACCTGAAGGATGTAGCTGTGAACTGCTATTCTCACACACTTTGGTAATGGCTTAAAAAAACTGGTTTTATGTAAGCATACATATGTATTAATTTGATTGCACACCAAGTGTTTACTTTCTTCCATCATCTAAGGCTTTTTCTAAATCTTGCATACTAATATCCTCTACATTAGTTGTACTTTTCCCAGTTTCAGAAGTCTGGTGCCAATGTTTAGTCTTCCCTCTGCCTCGAGATGATGGTGCCCCACGGTGGAACCCTCTGGAACTTCCAAAGCCAAAACATATTGTTTTTGGAACTCTATAGAAAATCAAAATCACTACATTAAAAAAACCACAATAAACTGAATATGTAACTCACACTTTTATGACAGTTTATGGTGAATGGATGATAATCATATGGTAAACACACCATAAATTGATGTGTAGGGCAGTCATCAGAAATGGGATTTTTGTATGATCTGTTACTTCATTTATACAAACACATATTCAAGAAATCATGCCCAATGAGATTTTATTTAAAATAACAAGCTTAAAAAATTTCCAACAAGATTCACACATTGTTTCCAATTTCACCAACAGAGCACAGTCACATTTGTTAGCATTTTGGATAAGACTAGTAGTTCTTGCATTAAAAATTATTAAAGTTTCTAAGGCTGAACACACACAATTTTCAGAATTATTAAGTTTACACTGCTAGAAAAAAAAGTCATTTTAGAAAAGATAACCTTGAAGTTTGCCTAACTTATCATTAACATATAATTTTTTATAAGTGATATTTCATACATTGGAAACTATCTGAAATAAAACTTCATGAATGACAAATTGAGATGTTCCTTTTGATCTAAGGACTTATTTTGAGCTGTAAAAGACATTAAATAATCACTTCACCAAGTACCTAAATCAACTAGCTAAAAACTTTTATTAAATATAAAAATGATCCTAACCTGGTCTGATATTTAATTGGTTCTTCTCCACCTGGTTAATCCACTTTATTGGATTTATTTCTATTGTTTATATCTTTTACTTTGTGACACTCCTCATTTGTTTCCATGACGTCTTGGGTACTGCTATAATCAGTGGTTCTTATTTTAAAATTTCTCATAAGAAACTTAAGTAATTAAACTCACTTTTATGTAAGTTTAACCATGCATATTTTTATGAAATGTTTCAGACAAACACTTAAAAATTCTTAAAGTATAATTAAAACTATATATGTAAGTCCATCTATTAAATTTCCACATGCAATACTTAAATGTAAAACCAAACTTTTTTAAGACTGAACAACATTTTTAAGTTTCAATAGTTCTACATGAATGGATTAAAATAACTCAATTAAAATAAACTCAAAATAATGTAATAATTTCAATAAAAAACAGTTTATTATAAAACAATGTACAGTACTCTTCGTATAGTCAAGCCACAGAAATTATTTTTTGGTATTTAGATACATTTTTTATCAGTGAGTTTACAGACTTACACCATAACAAACCAGATTTTGAGTTTCCATGGTACACAGAACATTATGTGCTAAATAACAATGATTTTGTTTTTTTTATAAATGGCTTTGACACACTTCAGAAAATGATACATAAAGCATGGTTACATCAGTTTGGGCTTCTTGTACAGTGAATGCCTGTAATACGTAGTTAGGTAATTCAACATACAAGATTCATGGTTTAAGTAAAGAACTGTATGATACAGAGCTTCATTAATAAAGAAATTTTAATTGTTGTTTGTTTTTTAATTTTGCACAAATCTACACGAGGGCTATCTGCTCTAGCCATCCCTAATTTAGCAGTGTAAGACTAGAGGGAATGCAGCTTGTCATCACCAACCACTGTCAACTCTTGGGCTATTCTTTTACCAATGAATAGTGGAATTGACTGTAACATTATAATGCCCCTTCAACTGAAAGGGCAAGCATGTTTGGAGTGATAGGGATTTTAATCTGCAACCCTTGGATTACCAATTGAGTGCCTTTACCACCTGGCCATATCGGGCCAAGAAGTTTTGAAGTCACATCTTATGCCTGTATCCTTAACACTAAACCTTTGTTGTCAGGCCTACTGAAAATTATTGAACCTTTAGACAGAATTACGAAACATACCAGTATAAATGCATATGTGGAACTCTGTAGCTTAAAATTCAAGTGAAAAACAGTGTTGTGGGAACTGAAGTTAGCCATTACTTGTAGCATACTTTCTTGTCACAGTGTAAAAAAGTTTTTTCAGAGATATTAGTGCACTTTTAAATGTATAGCCATAAATACTTTTCACATGTGTTCTTTACAATTAAAGTGTAATAATGCACATAATAAATCACAGTTTCCTTATGGTATAGTGTATTTCATATATTACACTTACATGTATTAGAACTTAATAAATACTAATATATATTTGAATACATAATAATCAACTACCAACTTATTCAAGCACTTACTTAGACCAAAAAGGCTAAATGTAAACAAATGCTAAAAAACATGCCTTGTCAGAAAATTGAAAACTGAAAATTACCTAACTAGGCCTAACAATTCTGAACTTGATTTTGATCTATGAGAAACACTGTCCTTCCTGTGTACTGTAATATCATAATTCAAATGAAATACAAAATGCAGTAATTAAGCTTTCTGTAACCATTAAAAGAAAATTATGACAGTAGTTGAAGTGGAAGTTATTCAGTTGTTGTTGATGTTTTGAATTAAGCACAAAGCTACACAATGAGCTATCTGTGCTATGCCCACCAAGGGTATCGAAACCCGGATTTTAGTGTGTAAGTCCGCAGACATACCGCTGAGCCAACGGGGGGGGGGAGTCATTCAGAAGGACAATTTCTTTCAGCAACATATCACCAAGCATAAACGTGTGTCTTTTATCACTTTGTTAAGATCTCTGTGCATGTCTTCTCTGAACTGGAAGTCACATTAGTTTGTAAAGTTTAAAATAATGCAAGAATTGCTTTTTTGTGTAAAAATGGCTCATTTGGGTTGAGAACATTTTTTAAGTAGAGCCATTTTTACATAAATATTTTTCTCTACAAGTGGGTTTTCTCGACATGACTGATTAAGAATTGCTTTTATTAAGTGTTTAGATAACAAGTGCATGACTTCTAAAATCACTGTATCAGAAAAATACATAACATCATGAAAATCAAGGTGGAAAAAAATGATTGTCTAAAATCAATAACTGACACTTATATTGAATTCACAAGGTTTATTGGTTTCTAATTAAGCACAAAGCTACACAATGAGATATCTGTGCTGTTCCTATCAGAGGTATCAAAACCTGGTTTCTAGTGTTGTAAATCCACAGACATACACTGTACCATACTGTACTGAGAAAAATAAATTCAAAATATTCATAAATACTAACTTTTCATTTAGTGAATGCTGAAATCAACTCTAAATCACAATTTGTATAAATAATTTAAATGTATACACTTTCTTTGCCGAATAAATCTCAAATTTTAGAAGTGAAAAATAAAAGCTTTAATTTAATGGTGTAATTTTCCTTTCAGGAAACAGAAGCACTAGATATCATAGGGCCAACCTTTATTACTTCTAAAACTGATCACACAAAACATGTGAAAAAACATCAATATATTATTTTAGGACATTAAATTAAATGTCTTCAGGAGATGTCCAACATAAATAAAAAAAAAAAACTAACAAAAGGCTAAACAAGAAAACTTAGGGCTGACAATTGCAATTTCAAAACTTATTTTAATGAGCATAATGCTATGTATAAACTAAATATAATTATCTTAATTTTGTACATTTTTTAAATGCCTTTTATGATACTATTATTTTTAATTTAGATTTTTATAACTAATATTAAAACAAAATGATAACTTGATACCTCTGTGTTGTTTTCTGTTTAATGGTACTGAATCTAAAATCTGCAGGATACTTGTGTACTTTTATCAAGTGTTCTTTCCTTTCTTGAGGCTCCTGGAACTTCAACATACAGCCTTCCACCAGACATTCAAATAATGGCTATAACAACACAGTAGATAAGCAACTGTTTTCAAAATAGTTTCAAGTGACAAGATAAAGATGTGTTAAAAAGGATTACAGTGCAATATAACATGTTTTTTCAAAAGTTGTTGTTGTTGTTTTGAATTAAGCACAAAGCTACACAATGGGCTATCTGTGCTCTGCCCACCACAGGTATCAAAACCCAGATTTTAGCATGTAAGTCCTCAGACATACCGCTGAGCCACTGGGGGGCTTTTTCAAAAGAAAAGTTAGACACAACCAACAATTTATATAGCAACATAAATATTCACACTGTATGGATTGCACTACTATGTTCTAGTCAATTAATTGGTATAAAGAGATGTTTAAATATCATAATTCTATGCAATTCCTAACATTACTTTGTGTTGATGTGTGAAGACAATACTCCTTTCTTATTTTAAAGATTTTTCTAATGTGAAAGTGTTTCTGATTGATACATCCTCACACAGTTCAGCCACCTTTTTCATGTGCCTGTCTAAGAGAGATGTGTGTCAATAGTCTTGAAGCAACTTCTACCTAATTTCACATCTTAATGTGACGTATGATGTTATAAAGCAGCAAAAGTTCTCCACCCATAGAAGGGTGACAAAAACCTCCATGTGCTGTAACTTCTTGAACACAGTTGAAAGTGTGATAACTTCAACCTTTGATGGTACAAGAGAAGAATTTGCACGAGAAGTGGGGAGGAAAGATATGGAACTGCAGAGAAGAATCTACTGTAAATACACTTTATAAACTTAGAGAATGATAACCCACCTTTCCACACATTTCAGTTAGAATACCATGTTAAAGTGGTGGAAGGGGCCAGTGTAAACTTTTACCCAGATTAACACCCTTCAAAAAGTGCCTGAAGAAATGTGACACCTGAAGACAAGGGTTCCACAAAGGCACAGAACTGTCTCTTGTCTTTCTCAGGGTATACTCTTCACCTGGTACATAAAGGAAGAAGTGAGTTCCACGCACCACAGTGACAGAGAGAATGAGAACATGACTGTCCGAGCATTTGTACACAAGTGATCAATGAGCCAATATGGGTACAATAACTCTCTCATTTATTCGAGGGAGATAATTAGATAGAATGATGTAAATTGGTTGCTATTTTCCCAATGGCTTAGTGTTATAAAGGAAGGATGTGTAAACTAATTTTAGGGCACCCAAGGGAAAAACTAACCTAATATAAGATATAGGAAACAAGCAAATAAATATAGAAAACTTATGTTTAAGTGTTTTTAGAAAGTCTGGCACAAACATAATCACAGGGAATATTACATGGTAATGACCAACAAAACGTGAGTGTGATTGAAGCCAAGGGAAGTATGGCCAGGTTGGTTTTGACTTGACTCCTCACAGGAGTGGAAAACACTTGCTTAGTGCACCTAGTTGTTGTCATTACACAGAATAGGTCTAGGTGTGCAGTTTAAATTTTCCATTTTTGGCATGTGCCACAAAAAATGTTAAAAACTGTATTTAACCAACATATTTTGGATATCTTCCCTTAATTTCTTAAGAAACAACTTTATACTGGATCAACAGAATTGGAGAGTTACTGCACTGTAGTTGGAACATGTTCAGACCACACTATTTGCTCACCTAAGCTCTACTGAATGGACTCTAGATGCAGGAGGAGAACACATCAAGTATACATGTATTGTGCACTCACCTCAACTGAACATGCACAGATTTCAAGAGAAAGGCAGAAATGGTACAAGTTATGGCTCAGAGGGATGATAGTGTTATCACTGTCCTGATTTTTTCTGTATTGTGATAAGCCAACAAGCAAGGGTTCTCCACGGTCCACCACGTCAATGGAAAGGATCTCTGATGCTCCACTCAACAAAGGAATGGAGCATTTATATTGAAGACACACAGAAAAATGTCTAGGTGTCATCAAACCTCAAGCAGGATAGGTTGTTTACTGAGAACATTTTCAAAAGCCAGCAGGTACAAGCTAAAGAAGTGGACAGAAAATTTCTTTGCTGCTGGCTTTCTACATGATAGTCCATGGAATAGATGCAATGTGAATTCAACAATTGAATAAATATGTATCCATGAGGATACTTTAAGTAGTCTTGCAGGGTGGATGATATGGACACTTTTTATTATCCTGACTTGCTGAGGACTTTGGGTAAGTACAATATAGAAAGGCAGCACCAACTACCTGGTGGGATATTGTGAAATTAAAAAAAAGGGCTTTGAAAGAGAAATAGTATGTATTCTTCTCAGAGATAATGGGGTAACTGAACAATGGCAACCAGTGGAAATCAAAGACTATCAGAAACAACCATATAATTGATTGATTAAAACATGACCAAGTGATCCCCCAATATGGACAGGAATGGAAGCATGCCCAATGAATATTTAAAAGGTCAAGCAATGTGATGTTGAGCAAATGCTTGTCTGACATCCAAATGTTGAAAGTTCTGTTCTTATCTAGATATATGCCTCAATCAGAGAGAGAGGGAGGCACTGATGAAGAATAAGATCCAGTTTTAAAGGTGGTAAGGGAATGCTGCAAGTAGTATGAGCACAGTCTAATCATCATAGTAATTCCTCAAGGAGAGGTTCACGAAGAAAGACAATACATCTCAATAAAGAAACACCTAGGTCTGCAAGATCCATAGTTGGAGATACGAGTACATGTCTCAAATAAATAAAGGATTCAAGAGAAGTAAGAGTCTAAAAGTAAAAGAAACTCTTACACAAGAAACAACCTGGTTACCAGATATGACATAGTTCATAGGCAAAATGGAAAAGAATGAAAATAATTGAGACAAGAAATTAAGTCCAAAACTACCAAATATTGGGCATGATAAAGGACTTTGGTCCCAGAGTCTCTTCCCCAAATAAGAAGACACCTATAAAAAAAGGGAGAGAACCATCCAAGAATGAATAAACAGAAGTATTGAGTTGGTTGGTCGGTCGGTTGATTTAGTGTTTTATGGCACAAAGCGGCTGGGCTGTCTGCACCAAACATCTGGTAAAAAGTTAAAATTAAGGTAAAACAAAAGGAAGTTTAAAAAGAAACTTAAATAGCATAAAACCAATGTTTACATCTAGTGTACAATGTTAAGAGAAAAACTACAGTAATACAAGTTGTATTACTTTATGTAGCATAACAGTAATTATCATAACTCTCCAGGAAGACCAATGGGTAAGTACAAAAATCACCATCAGTCACCTGAAGATGGCCTTTCTAGTCCTGGTTCCAAGTTATTTGATGTTATGGCCACTTTCAAAAGGTAATAAAAGTTTTAAAAGACTTGTAACAAAATTTTAATAACAACTCACCAGGATGACTAACAGATAGTTCAAACAGCAGCACCAGCCACCTGAAGTTGGCCTTTCCAGACTTGGTTTTGAGTTATTTAATGTTACAGCCATTTTCTAATTTCAAATCAAACTAGATGGGCTGTGATTCTTAAAGGGGAATCACATTAAAAATGGTCAAATATATAAATTAAAGACCGTAAATGGCATTAAAATGATTAATGGCCTTTAAAAAACTAAAAACATTTCCAAGATGAAGAGTGTCACCATCACTCTTCATCACTGTTTAATATTATGGACAAACCCTGCAACAGAACATCTTTAAAATGGAGCCATCATTGAAAGTCATAACAGCAGCAAGAGAGTAAAATTTGGCTTACTGTGACCTGAATGTTACACAGACAAACACATTGGTGCATCAGTCCCAGACAAAAGAAAAAAAAAATTTAAAACCGTGACCAATGCATAGTCTAGTTAGAACAACTTCCTCTTTCTGATCCTTAGGGAAGCAACAAGGCCAAAGTCCAACACAGGGTTTTACTTATTTGTTTTCATGTCGCTCACTCCAAATTGACTGCCAACTGACACGGAACCAAGCCTTGAATACAGAACCATAGTCAATGTACAGAACAAGCACTGATGTGACAGTGCCAGAGCAGACAGATTTAGCTGCAGTCTAAGAGAGCCCGTTCTTGCAAATAATAACGTGGCCTGGTATCCATATGAACCAGTAGGTTTTGAATATTGGCAAGAACAGAGTGAAAACAAAGGTAAAGTAATTCCAGAGCCAGTAGAGAACTAAGTGAGTCAGTATAAATAGTGCAGTTTGAGTACTGCTTAGCTTCTATGTGATCCAGAGCAAAAGAAATGGCGTACAGTTCAGCAGTGAACACAGAAGCTCTACACACAACCACCAAACTACAAACCATAGCAGAACCCACACAGTCACCTGATTTTGAACCATCTGTATAAATAGGAATGGAAAGATGGTTTAAAAGATGTTCAGCAAATTGATTGATTGATTTAGTGTTTTATGGCACAAGGCAGCTAGGCTATCTGCATCAAATGTCTGGTAAAAATAAATTAAATGTACTAAAATACATAAAAGGATATGAAGGTAAAACAAAACATCATTGAAAAACAGAAAAAAGCATAGAACCAATGTTGACACCTTGTATACAATGTTAAGAGAGAAAGCAGAGTAAGAGAAGTTGTAAAGGACTTTTTTTTAGCAAAATGGTAATAATCATAACCCACCAGGAAGACTAACAGGTAAGTACAAGCACCACCATCAGAGACCTGAAATTGGTCTTTCCAGTCCTGGTTCCGAGTTATGTGTCATTATGGCCAGTACCAAAAGGTAAAGTAACAAAAGTGTTAAAAGACATGCAGCAAAATTGTAATAACAACTCGCCAGGACAATTAACAGGTAGTTCAAACAGCAATGTTAGTCACCTGAAGTTGGCCTTTCCAGTCCTGGTGTCGAGTTATTTAATGTTATGGCTATTTTCCAATTTCAAATTGAACTAGAGAGATTGAGATTCTGTAAATGGAACCACAATTAAAATGGTGTAATGAATAAATATCCAGCATTTAAATGAGCTTTAAAAAATTAATGGCCATTAAAAAACTAAAAATTTTATCAAGGTAGACAGTGTCACCATCACCAATAACACTGTCCAATGTTATGGACAAACCCTGGGACAGAACATGTTTAAAATAATGCTGTTGTTGAGAGTCATAACATTGGCAAGAAAGTAAAATGTGGCTCATTGTGACCTGAGTGTTACACAAGCTACACACTGGTGCATCAGTTCCAGATAAAAGAAAACAATGAGTTAAAAAACTGTGACCCATGCATAGTCTAGTTGGAACAACTTCCTCCTTCCAAACCTACAAAAGCTAGACGGCAAATACTGGGTTTTATTTGAAAAAGCTTGTTGTCCCATTGCTCACTCCAGGTGGACTGCCAGCTGGCATAGAGCCAAGCCTTGAATACAGGACCATAGTCCATGTATGGAATAGGCACAGTGGTGATAGTGCTAGAGTAGATATATTTAGCTGCCATGTCTGCAAGCAAATTCCCATGAATACCAAGGTGGCTTGGTATCCAGAAAAACTGGATAGAAGTGGAAGTTAATGAGAAATGGGCCAGTCAGTTTTGAATATCAGCAAAAACAGGGTGTGAGCCAACATTAAAGAATTCCAAAGCCAGAAGAGAACGAAGCAAGTTAGTATATATAGGTCAGTCGGAGTACTGCTCAGCTTCAATATGATCCAGGGCAAGAGATACAGTGTACAGTTTAGCAGTGAACACAGAAGCAGGAGAGAGGATTCTGCGTGCAACCACCGAACCACAATAAACCATGGCAGAGCCCACAGAATTACCTGATTTGGAACCATCCCTATAAATTGGAATGGAATGACTGTTTGAAAAATGTTCAGTAAATAAAAGTCAGTACTTCCAATCTGGAGTGTCTGCCTTTATCAGATGACTTAAAGAAAAGTCACATTTGGGGGCTGTAATAAATGTGTGAGGGGGTGACCAATGGGTTCTGCAATATTATCCAAGGACAAATCCAATTCATCCAATTGTGCTTGGATGTAAAGGCCAAAATGAGCAATGGCAAATCGTCTGTTCTAGAAAAGTAAGGCCCACTAAGGAAGGAAAAACATCCCCAGGTGAGATGCTTTGGTAAGAAACGAAGTTTCGAAAAATACAGTAAAGACAGTTGCAAAGGGTGAAGGTGCAGAGAAGGTTCATGAGACTCTACACATAAGCTTTGAAATGTGGAGATGCAGAAAGTCCCAGTGCAGAGTCGAAGTCCTTGATGATGAATGGAGTCCAGCATCTTTAAGGCCAAGGGTCTGGCAGAGCCATAGACCATTGATCCACAGTTGAGTTTTGATCGAATAAGTGCATGATATATCTTTAACACAGACATCGATCTGCTCCCCAACTAGCAGTAGAGAGGAGACGGAGGATGTTCAGTGCTCTTGTGCATTTGACCCGTAACTGCTTTAAGTGTAGTATAAAGGTCAGCTCATGATAAGCCCCAAGAATTTGGTCTCATGGAACTGGTGGAAGAAAATATGCTAGTTGTAAACTTAATCCAAGATACCTTCTGGCTTTGACATCTTACCCACCTGGCATGTGCACTGGGCCATTGGAAAGTGATGCGGTTCGAAAGTGTGAGATATCTATGGAAAGTATCCCAGGCACCTCATGTGGGATGCTTTGGTAAGGAACAAAGTTTTAAAGCAAATAGCAAAGACAGTTGCAAATGGCAGAGGTGCAAAGAGGGATCATGAGACTATGTATAAGCTATGAACTGAGGAAGTGCAGAAGGTCCCAGTGCAGAGCTGAAGTCCTTGATGATGAATTGGGTCCAGCATTTTTAATGCTGAGGTCCTGGTAGAGCCAAAGACCAGTGATCCATAGTTGAGTTTTGATCAAATATGAGAACAACATATCTTTAGCACAGAACATTGATCTGTTCCTCAAATGGTGGAAGAGAGAGCATGGAGATTGTTTAGTGCTCTACCACATTTGACCCGTAGCTGTTTGATGTGTGGTGTAAAGGTCACCTTATAGTCAAAGATAAGCTCCATGTACTTTGTCTCAGGGACAACAGACAGCACAACTTCACCAATACGGAGTTCAGGATCAGGGTGAATACCCCATTGGCAGTAAAAGTGCATGCAAACAGTTTCAGAGAGAGAGAAGTTAAAGCTGTTTGTCAGTAAACAATTGAGGGCAGTCTGTAGATGCTGCTCAATATATCTCCTGTTCAACGACTGACATAAGATGTGAAAGTTGTTGACAAAAGCCCATTTGCAAAAGTGAGAGAGAGTTGTTCAGTGATGGCATTAATTTTTACACTGAAAAGTGTGACACTCAAAACACAGCCCTGAGGGACTCTGAGTTCCTGTAGAAAAGAATGAGAAAGTGTCAAATCCACACAAACTTGGAATCTCCTGTTCATTAAAAATTTTTAAAATAAAAATGAACAAATGTTCATGTAACCCACATTTCTGAAGGTCTCACAAAAATGCCATACCTCCACGTTGTATCATAAGCTTTCTCAATATCAAAGAATATTGATACAAGATGTGTTCGTTTGAGAAAGGCTTCTCTGATTAATGTTTCCAAGTTGAATCAGGTGGTTCATGGTGAAGCACTGTCATTAGAACCCACACTGGGTAGGCAAGAGGAGGTTGTTTGACTCAAGGAACCAAACAAGATGAACATTAACCATCCTCTCTGAGGTCTTACAGAGACAGCTTGTCAAAGCAACTGGATGGTACTTTGAAGGAATTTTAGGATCCTTCCCATGCTCAGACAATAGCCTAACACCAGACATGATGAAAAACATTCTCCTATCAGATCCAGTTAAAAACAATCAGAAGAATAGCAAGGGAAGCAGGAAATGGATGGTGCAGCATTTTATGGTGTACATCATAAGATCTAACAGAAATACTACCAGACTTATGAAGTGTCAATTTTATTTCCACCAATGTAAAAGGACAATTATAGTCATAGACAATCAGCTCAAAAGGAAAGAGGTGATTGCTCTGCCCAAGTCTTGATGGCTAAGAAGGTGGAGAAAGAAACAAAAGTGCTAGATACCTAGCAAAAACTTTCACCTAGAGTATTGGTGATGCTTCAGGGATCAGCTACTTCCTGGCCATCAGAGAGCAAGATCAAGAGGGGGACAGATTATATTGCTCACTGATCTTCAAATCTTGTCCCATGTGACTCTGGAACTGGTGGTAGAAGATATGCCAGTTGTGAACTGAATTCAAGATTTCTTCTGGCTTTAACATCTTACCCACTAAGCATTTGCACAGGCCTGCTGGAAAGCAATGAGGTTAGATAGTGTGGGATATCTGCAGAAAGTATCCCAGGCCCATTTTTGAGCTTTCCGTGCAATGTGGCAAACAGAATTCTACCACAGATGAGGATATTATGGAAAACATGTAGAGATTTTAGGAATACATTGAGCAGCTGCTTATATAGTACAGACAGTTACTGCTGCCACACAGTCATCTACTGATGACTTACATACAATGGCAGGATGAAGTTTTGTGAGAGCAGTGAAAGAGGGCCAGTTTATGTGATCCAGCTTCCATTGGGGCACATAGATTAGGTAGCATCGACCACAGCCAGTCTCTATCAAAATTATAAGAATACGATCACTGCCTGTAGATTATTGTAAACTGTCCATGAAAAACGGGAGAATAATGAAGGGGAGCAAACTGAGAGATCAATAGTAGTAAAGGACTGACTAGTTGCATGAAAATAATAAGAAGAACCAGTACCAAAAAGAGAAAGGTTGTGATCAGAGAGCATACATTCTACAAAGCAACCCCTCCTATCAATATAAGCACTTCCCCAGAGGGGATGATGTCCATTCAAGTCCCCCAGAATCAGAAAAAAAGACAGCAACTGTTCAACAAGAGCATCAAGGTCTGATTGATCCTATGTCTCTCCAGGGGATAGGTTGAGAAAACAATGATGGTATGACCCAAGAAATCAAGGATGGCTACAGCCTCCAAAGGTATGTTGAGTGGCAAAGACAAAGTGGGTACAATAAACAGTGCCATCCCTCGATCACATAGCCTGTCATTTCTGTAGAAAAAACTGCTAAAAGGTGATTGTATTGATAGGTTTCATAAATGTTTCTTGTAAGGAAAGACAAACAGAATGGTAGGAAGCAATCAATGTTTTGATGTCATCCAGATTAGAACGTAAACCTCGACAGTTCCATTGTATCAAGATGGCCATTTTTAATAACAGGTAGGTGAAGTGGCTGGAAAACCCTTCTGTTTTTGACCACATTTTTTCTTACTGTTCTTAGTCGCAGGAGGTCTATCAACCTCCATGGATCCTGCCCTGGGTCGAGTGGGCAGGTCTTTGTTATTGGAAGGGGATTTCAATAACTGAGGACGCGAACGAATAATTGTTTTGCCTCTTGGGGTGAGAGAAAAAGATGTATCAGAAGAAATGCCTGTATTTGAAACTGAAGGACATGGATCTTGAGGTTTGTTGGAACATATGGAAGAAACAGAGATGGATGTGGAAGTCAATTCATCAACCTTTTTAACCATGGAGGTCAAAAGGCTTTTCACTTGTTTTGAAAACGATTCTCTTGGTGGCACAGAGAGATCTGTCTGCACTCCCACTGTAGTTGTGGAACAAAGTGCAGCAGCATATGTTCAAGATAGAGTGGTGGGCAGCAATTTCCGACCCTCGGGATAACTGATGTTATGTTTCGTTTTCAAACGCTGCACCTATTTTTCCTCCAACCATTTTGGGCAAGAACGAAAGTAAGATGGGTGAGAACCATTGCAGTTGACACAGTGTGGGTCCATGTCACATTCATAGGCATCGTAGTCCTTGCCCCCACAATGAGCACATGTCAGGGAACCACAACATGATGTCTTTGAGTGGTCGAATCTCTGACATTGGAAACATTGGAGAGGGTTTGGAATATATGGCTGAACCCTGCAAATGAGATAACCTGCTTTGATGGTGGTAGGTGCATGTGATGAAGTAAATGTCAAAACGAGGGTATTTGTTGGCAGTGTAACTCCATCTTTGCGAGTGGAGATGCGCCTCACTGCAGAAACTCCTTGAGTGGAGAGACCAGCAAGAATCTCTGACTTGGGAACTTTCTTCAAATCCCTCTCAACAATAACTCCTCGTGTAGAATTCAAAGTAGCATGAGGTGTAACCTCAATAGGTATATCCCCAATTGCCTTTGAATTCAAGAGGAGTTCACTGGGTTGGGATGTGGATGTTTCAACCAATATGTCTCCAGATCGAAGCTTCTTTACTGACTTTGGAAAGCCAGCAAGACCCTTTAGTCCCTTCTGAATAAAAAAGGGGACAATTGCCCTAAAAGTTTTTTCGAAAGAGAATGAAATATAAGAAAATAAGGTAGGTGTGTTACAGATGTTGATGATTGCTGTTCAGAGTCTTCAAGACATGTTGTTTACCCATTGATTGTTTTTTCAATTTTATTTAAATTTTTTGAAGAAGGATCCATAGAAAATAAGAAAAATTTTGGTACCCACTGACCCCACCCACCATGGAGCTCTACAAGGGGACACTACAAAGTCATGCAAGGATGATGCAGTAACGTCAGGGTTTTGTGAGCACTATACCCAAACACCAGCATCAGGCACAATGTCCATAACACCCATTGAGAACTTCCAACACTGGTACTTGGTTGACTCTAGCCCAGGTGGACCAGCCAACACCACCCAAAGGCTGCCCATCTATAGAAATTCAAGACCAAAGTGGTGTGTTAAAGTCAGACCCCTCAACCACCAGGATCCTCTTCTCCCCTTCACTGGTCACCATGCACAGCAAACACGTGGGTGGATGTTTAGATCACAGAGAAGGTAACCAGACAGAACAGAACCTTCTCTGGGAGGTCCCCTCACCACGTACAGGTATCCACACTGAGGGGCCATTTAGAGTAAGAACAAAAGTAGAATGAGTGAGAGCCATTGCAATTGATGCAATGAGGGTCCATTTCAAATCCATATGCATCATGGTCCTTGCCTCCTCAACAAGTACACATCAGGGAACCACAACATGACATCTTTGAGTGACAGAAATGCTGACACTAGAAACATCAGAAAGGGTTTGAAATGTATGGCCATACCCTGCAATTAAGATAACCTGCCTTGATGGTGACAGGTGGACATGGTGATGTAAGTGTCAGAATGAGGATATTGATTGGCATTGTTATTCCATCTTTCCTAGTGGAAATACACCTCACTGCAGAAACTAGCAAAAATCTCTGACTCAGAGATGTTATTCAAATCCCTCTCAAAAATAATTACTCATGATGAATTCAAAGTAGTATGAGGTGTAACTTCAATAAGTATATCCCCAATTGTCTTTGTTGGGATGTGGATGTTTCCACCAATATGTCACCAGATCAAAGCTTCTTTACTGACTTTGGAGAGCCAGCAAGTCTCTCCAATCCCTTCTGAATGAAAAGGGAGATAATTGCCCTAAAGGTTTGTCTGAAAGAGAATGTAGTATAAGAAAATGAGGTACAACAGGTGTTACAGATGTTAAAGATTGCTGCTCAGAATCTTCAAGATGTGGTCATTTACCTAGGGACTGTTTTTTCACTATTTTTTTTTATTTTATTTGGAGGATCCATAATAAAAAAGGAAAATTTTGGTGCCCACTGACAACACCCACCATGGAGTCCTATGAGGAAAAACACAATAATATTAAATGAGAACACTGCAGCAATGCCAGGGTTTTGTGAGCACTATGCCCAAACACCAGCATAAGATATAATGTCCACAATCAATGCCTGCTGAGAACATCCGACATTGGTACTTAGTTGACCCTAGCCCAAGTGGACCAGCCGATTGACCCAAGAAGAGGCCACTCCATAGCTGCTCATCTACAGGAATTCAAGGCCAAAGTGGTGTGTTAGGGCACCAGGATTCTCTCCTCCCCTTCACAGGTTGTCAGGCATGGCAAACACGTGGGTGGATGTTTAGATTCCAGAGGAGGTAAACTGAAAGAAGCTTCCCTGGGAGGTCCTCTCACCATATACTGGAATCCACACTGATGGGCAGAAGTAAAGAGTATAAGAAAAGGAATACCAGCTCCAAGCCATGAATATGGCAAAGGATGTAATGATACCAATGAATAAAAAAGGGGCCAACACTAATTCAAAAGAAAGAGCAAGGAATGGGAAAACATGAAAAAGGTGGATTGAACATAGAAAACAAATGTGATGTACATAAAGGTGTCTGAAATGAGAACCATGGTTAACTGTATATTCAGTAAAAATGAGTATAGATGAAGTTGGAGGGAGAAGAAAAGCAATAGGAAGAGTAGTGAGGTCAAAACAAGGTGGAAAAGGAAAAATTACTGTTGCAGAAAAAGAGGATAACAGTAGGATAAGAGATCATAACTGGATCATAACTCTATGAAAATCACTGACCAGAATTGTTGAATTAGACTTCCAGTAAAGGGAAAATGATAAAAAGATTTCAGTTCTGGAACCTGAAATGGAACTGTTAGAGTAGACTGATCTAGATAAGGAAGAGAAGAAGAGGGTGAGCTCAAGAGAAAAAAAACCTAGGAAGATAAGTAGAACAGAAGCTGGAGAACATTAGTCCATATTCCCAGGGAAAGGTACACTGCTGCAGGTATCCATGAAAAGAAAAACAGCCAGACAAAACAACATGCACATATGAAAAATGAAGGAACACATTAAAGAGAAACATAAATTGGCCCAATAAGTCAAAACAGCTGGTGAATAAAGTAAAGAGGGATAAAGCAACAGATGCAGAACAGGATAAGCTGATAAAGAGAGTGCCTTAAATAAAAGGCACAGTCAGGAGAGAGAGAGAATACAGGAGGGTAGAGAAAAGATGGCAAAAACACAAAATTGTAGGGCATTTAATTACCAAATTGATGAAAGTAATAGCAAGGACATTGAATCAAAAAAAGGAAGAAAGTTTAGAAGTTAGGACAAAAGAAGTCATAAATATTAGTCATATAAGACATTCAATTGTAAGAGGAGTCATTAGAAAAAGGAAAGAGTATTAGTCCTAACAAATAAAAACGGGGAAAAAACAAGATAAACTTCAAAAACTGTGGATCGTGGAGTATAAAATGAAGAATAATAAAAAATGTTGGCAAAAGATCAGAAAATACACCTGAGAATGAAACATCGAGAGAGTTTGGAATAATCAGTTTATTTACCAAATAGTATTACTCAAAGCAAATTACCTTAACGTTGTCCATTATATCATTCCTGACTAAGGAGAAATTCAGTCAACAGTACAGATGTAGTAGGCCCAGTAAACACGTAGTAATCCACAGCATGTTGATCAACAGCTACAACGGCCATGACAAATAACAAGTCTCCAAAAGCAACAGTGCAAATAAGATCTATGTGAACAATGCCACTCACACAGGACTAAGAATAAATCACTGTCATTCGAGAATTCACAATAAAATTTAATACAATTGAAGCAAATCGAAGGTTATTTAACAATGCAAATCTTAATTAACTGGGATAAGAAGAAAAAATTAAACAACTGTTAAACAGAAGAATGAAACTATCACAAGTGCAAGGTACTGTACATGAAAATTGCATAGCCCTACTAGCAGTGGAGGGATTTTTTCACATGATGATGTCATCATGCACCAGTGGCATTCATGTTGAAACACAAGTTAAGTAGAAATTGCCTCAAGGCTAATGATGTAAAAATGTTTTAGAGACATGTGGAAGAAAGTTGAACTGTGTAAAGAGATGAGCTATCATCTCAAAGTTAGAAGTTTAACTGAAAATTAGACACTCACTGGAACGTAAATAAATTCAAATATACACACGTACAAGTCTCAGGGTAAAAAAAAGCTTTGTGTAGAATCATATAATACCAAGCGATATTTGTCTGAATTTTATAGTGAGCCTTGAATATTACAGACTTCAAGTGTATCAAGTCTGAAAACTTCATTCTTGAAACATTATGCAAGCATTGCAAACTTACATTGCAAAATAATTTCATATTTCTTTAGAATGTGTTGTAGTTACTAAATTACTTAGTAAACATGTCTAGTTAAAAAAATATATTTTTCACCATAAATATTTGAAAGAAAAACTAAATTTATTCTGTTTTCCAATGCTTGAATTGAGAATGTAGTAAATACTGTTGTGACAGAAAATCTTGTGTATAAATCAAACTGTATAAAAGCACCAAGACTCATGTAGTGTCATGCAGCCAAGGAAGAAGTAAACATGAGTGCTCCAAATGTGCAGCCACTAACAAGTGTCTTTTTATACAAGTGTATACATAATTGACCTATCTGAAAGTCATCCACTGTATCAGCTTCGCTGTAAATTTTCGGCACTATAAACTACTAAGATATTACTACTTAGCACACATAAAATGACATAAATCTTTGGAGTTATTACTGAGATACAGCCTAACTAAATTTAATAGTTTTCTTCAGTTTTGCACACTTAATTTGTTTTTATTGTGTACATATTTGTGTGCAAATTTCAGCCATCAACTCAGCCTTTGTCTCATAAATTAACATCACCACTTCCTTCTTGTTCACTTTACTAGCAAGTGTTTGTCACCTGAAATAAGTTGGTTTTATCTGAAAAAAAAATCTAGATTTTAAACTTTCTTTAAACTTTAAAAGGATAAACAATGCAATTACTTTTGATTTTGTGTAAAATTTGATGTTCTTGTACAAATGCTTGTAAAATTTAAAATTGCTCATATGAATGGGTGGAATTTAGGCTAGCTTACTGTGTAAATATGTGAAATTTGTAAGTTTTAACTGTTTGTTGACAGCCAGTATTTCTTTGTCCAAGCTACTAGATTTAGTTGTGAGTTTAACTCATAAGTTTATTTTCCATACACACAAGTCTATATACTTGCATGCACTGTAACTCGTACTAGTTATGCATACATAGGACTCACTTGTATTCCAGTATTATTTACTATTCAGTATGTGAGTGGTGTGTGTTTACTGTACAGAGTTTATTCACATGGACTTACTAATATATAAGCTTTGAAAGGTGTTTTATCTGACTGGCAGGCTTCTAACTATTACTTATAATTGAAGTGCAGTATTAACATTTTTTGTGTCCAGTACTAATATCCAAGTATAACAAACGTAAATGTATTCCATACAAAGATATGACATCAGAACGAAAAACAGCTTCATTGTTAAAAACAAAGCATGACCAAGAAAAAAAAAACTTATTTGTTATGCAAACAGCAACTAAAATAATTCATATCAGAATGCAGCCAAGGCATATAAAGTTATTGGATACACTGCTTAAAATTGCTTGCTAAAAAAAGTAAATTCTCTATTTAGTTGAGAATTATTTTGACATCATGTTTGCCAATTTTATAAACATTAACGTGAGATACTTCTAACTTGTCCACTTTTCTTTTATCAATACTAACATACACAAAACAGTTTACTTTTCAACATAAAATTTTAAACCATGCTTCCAATAATACTGATTGCCTTGGTTACATTCTGGTGTAAATTCTTTCAGCCACTGTTTGTGTAACAGGTAATGTTTTTTTTTGGATTTTTCATTTTGTAGACAAGCTGTTTTGGGTTTAGATAACATGTTACAAAGTAGATATAAAAAAGAAAACTGGTCAAACTACTTTAAAAAAAATGAGTTTTAAAAAACATTCATAACCTCTCCAGATTTCTTGGCAACAGAGAAAAAGAAAGAACTATGTGTTTCTGTAATGTGTATGGACAACAGATGATCTGAAGGGAAAGATTTTTTACATTGGGAACACACGTAATGATGAATGCTGTTGTAATGGTTTTCATAAGACAGGATGTCATTAAAGCTGGCTTGACAGCCTCCTTCCCCACATCTGAATTCCTTATAACTGAAAAAAAAGAAAAGTAAAAGGATGAGTAAAAAGCAGATAACAAATAACAGTTGTGTGAAATAACACACAAGAGTACTATGTTCTACACTTCATACATGACACACAGCAACTTCATGTAATGTGTACTCTTAAATTTCATTAAACATTTTGATATTGTGATTGATGATGTTTCAAGGAATAAAAATAAACAGTTTTATAAATAAATTCTTACAAGAACAGTGGCAATGTCAAGGGAAGGTAAGTGCGATCCGTGAAATTCATCTGCATCCTCTTCACTTCCCTTAAGCTTTTCACTAAAAATGTTTAGTCAATACTACATGTCCCTGAATCCAATATACTTAGTTACAATATACAAAGAAAGCCCAATCAACAAAACATTATCTAATCTCTCATTAGTTCTCAGAATTTTTAATTTACATTCAGTAGATTTCCTTTAATTTATTCTTTTAAAATAAGCCTAATCCAACTAAGACGAACCTCTTCCCTCATCAATTTCAGAATTTTGGAGTTGACACTGAATAAAATGCTAGCATAAAGTTGTATATTCAAAAAAACATAAGTAAATGAAGTTAAAAAATAAATAATTCTTTTTGGATAAAATAGAAATTTATTTTAATTACTTTGTACATTTGAAATATTATGCTTACTAGACATACCCACTTTCTGTTGTAGTATACATTTAGAACATCTCTGTGTCCCATCCATGCAAAAATTTATTTAACTCTTAAAACTAAATTTCAAATTGTCCATCATTAGATATCCAAAGCTCTATTCTACCTGGTGATATTGTGTTACAACACAGTTGGTCATCCATTCAGTTCTAGTATGTACAGAATGATAATTTTACATGTAATAAATATTAAGAAATAACTAACTACCTTTTATGCAAAAATTCTTCCTTATCCAACTCTAACATACATTGTTTTCTGGAAACTTGACCTGTGATAGTATTCTCCAAGAAATAAGGATCCCAAGGTGGAAGTCTTCCTAGAGGTGGAATAACACTTGCAATTTTCTGCTTTACATCATCTGGCAAAGGTGAAAGTATCTGGTTTGAGATTATGTATGATGATCTGCTGCTGGAATGTTAAAAGTAAACAAAAACAATCTTTTCATTTATATCACAAGTGTAAAAAAGTTTAATGGTTCTCATACTGTACATAAAATTACATATACAAGTTCCACAGTTAAAATCTAATCAGCGCATTTTTTTATGTATGAGCCATTCCATGCCAACTCAACCAAGAAAAATGAACTTTTCTCAATTTATGTCACAGATTTTTCTTCAAAAAAAATTCAAGCAAAAACTTCATTTTCATTTATTCAGCCATTTACAGTTCTAAAGCTACACTGCATGGCTGAAACCAAAATTAAGTTTTTTTTTTGTTTTTTTAAGAAATCCATTATATCAATTAGGAAGCCCTAGGTGAGTTAGCATGAAATGACCCATATGCATTGAATTCCACTTAGGTATGTTCTAGCGCAAGGTATCTGGAAAACATCACTTTGTGAGTGTTACATTAAACTATTTTGATATATACTTTAAAAAAAGGAAAGAAAGATACTTTATCATATTAATACTTGGTTTAAAAATGTTTATTAAACAAATTTTGAACTAAAGTTCAACTAATCCAATTATTTATAATTCTTAGGAATTTGACAATTTCCTTTTGGTTGATCTATTTGAATAATGGAGTAAATAAGTTGGAAATAAAATGTTAGGTATAAACAATAACAAGGTTATACTACAGAAACTCAGGCATATATTTATTCTTCCACAAATTTACTTCTCTGGCAGGGTAATAAGCTTAAGCAATGATTTTTATTGTGATCAGTTAGTTTAAATTAAACCTGTTTTAGATAAATTTATAAATGTGAAAAATTGCAATCTGGTCTAGTCTTGATACTTCAGTTGGTTATTTGTGATGAAGGAGCAATGGAAAAATGGTCCTCTATCACCTTGATCTTTACATTTTTAAATGTTTTAGAACTTCCATATGATCCTTTCACAGTTGTACTTGTTTTCACTGAAACACTAAAAGCAACATATTTAATTTCAGGGTTTTATTCATTGCAGGTTTAATCATACTATCTGTTGAAATTGTTAATTTGTTTAACAATAATGTGGTGTAAAAGTCTCTTCTAGGTCCCAAGTTCAATTCCATCTGTATCTTACTCTATAGCAGGATTGGTCTGGCAGTGTACAGTACAGGGTTACAGCAAAAAAGTATGTCCCAACTCTCCACATATATTTTTTTTTTGCACATAAGCACAAGCCCTCAACTGTTCGTGTTATTTTTTTACTTGTAATATATTAACAAAGAGTTAGTAACTTTACAAAACATATAAACAACACTATAACTTAAAAACTAAGTATTAAGTAAGTTCAGGAAGAAGTTACATTATGTTGTATGATGGCTGTACTCCCTCTACAATATTTGATTTGAGTTTCTTCCATAATGACTGAAAAATAAAAACAAACACTACAATGAAATTTCAGTTTGCAATACATTTTTCTTCCAATATATTATATTCCCTACTTACACAGATTAAATATTTAACCCACAGAGTTGGGGCTTTCTCCATCATAATCCAATACAGTACTAGAATATTATAAAAAGAAATAACGTATATTTCTTTGTAAGCTCCTGGTTCAATGAATGATAGGAATTTGTGGTTATTGCATAAATACCCTCAAGTGACATACCAATAGTGACTGGTAACTACCCAACTATATAACTAATAATTTGTCCTTGAATAACCATACAATAAGTGCAGAGATTGTGGTCTACGAAAACAGGCCTTAAAAATGATCATTGAATAATTTTGCTTTAACTTTTTCACTAAACATAAATTTAAAGAAACGGCAGAAAAAAATATAAATATTTCATTCGTACTGTAATTCAGCTATCGTTTATGAACCAAAACAGTAATAATACAATTGTCATACAAACGATTTATCTTAACACATGATCTAAGTTTACTTACATTATTAGTCTCTACATGTAACGAGCTACTATTATCATAATACTAATATTACAACTCAATAACATATTTGTCGTTGTATTAGTTGTCATTATCACTTCAAAAATACGATGTATTTTACTCATGTTAAGATAAGATTTACAAATTAAGCTTTTTATATGAGTTGTCGTTAATAATTACATAAATTATACAAAATAATAACCTCAGTATAACCAATTACCGGAACGTGTATTCACAATCTACTTTTAAATTTCGTACCTCGTTTCACCTTTTGAGCACCCACGACGATGTTGATTTGCGGCCATGTTTCTTGAAAACAGTGGTGTTAGCGTCATCAATCCGTTTATAAAACCAAAATCTATAAAAGTTCTGAAAGGACATAAAATTTATTGTTAGTTAAAATAAGCTGTTTTGTACAATTTTGTAGTAAATGTAATAATAATTTTTGTATTGGAAAAATAAAAGACAGAATTTCTAAAGCACATTACCAACTGCCTTTTATTACTAAAAATGAATTTTCTTTTAATTTTACATATTCTTGTTGTTGTTGTTGTTTTAAATTAAGCACAAAGCTACACAATGGGCTATCTGTGCTCTGCCCACCACGGGTATCGAAACCCAGATTTTAGCGTGTAAGTCCGCAGACATACCGCTGAGCCACTGGGGGGCTACATATTCTTATTCGACCTGGTATAACCAGGTGGTGAAGGCGCTTGACTCCCAATGGGAGGTTATGTTATGGGTTCGAATTTCAGTCATACCACATATGTTCGCCTTTTCAGGCATAAGGGCATTAAAAAGTGACAGTCACAGACTAAAGCTGGTCAACTAGGTAAAAGAGTAGCTATTGAAATGACGATGGGTAATGATAAATAGCTACCTCCTCTCTTATTTTACACTGCTAAATTAAGGACGACTAGCGCAGATTTGCTTCTTGTAACTTTACCCAAAATAAAAAAACAACAACAAATATATGTTTGAATTGTTTTAACGTATTATTTTAAAACAAGTAGATTGCTTGCCATTTGTTTATTGTTGAAATTTATCGCCAACAAGTCACAGAAACCAGCTGTAAAGAATACGGCCCATTGCATACAAAACCTGACAATTATATTAAAACAAACAATGTTCCACCACAAAACTCTTCCTTATGTTCTAAAATAGCTGTTTACCTACCTATAATTATACTAGATATGTAATACTGTGCAAAAGTGTTAGAATAAGAGCATAGTGTGTCATTCTTTCCATTTCATGGAGCTAATTCTATCATGCCATTAGTGAACGTGCATTTTATCATTATGGTAATGCTTCACTGATCCCTGTTGGCGACTGAATGAGCCAGGGTGAGAATACTTATCATTATTCAGAATTCATATATAATTTTCACCAAGGGCATGTTAGAATGGTTCTGTTTGAATGAAAATACTTATCAAATTTAGTTTGAAATAACTGTCATGGTAACCCATATACTATCTTAACTGTTTAGAAAGAAGGTAGCTTATTGTACTGGTATATGCTAGAATAAATCAATTTGATAGTACTCCACAATTAAACCTTGATAAAAAATAATGTTAAAACAACACTATATATCAAGTTTTTGCTTTGTCATGCCATGATCCAAAACGCAAAATTAAACATTAACAGATCAGAGAATTCGCGTATCAATTTTATATGATGCTAGTTGGACTAATTGCTGCAGTCTTGAAATATTCCCCTTAATACTGTTTAGTACACTCTAAGTAGGAAAGGAAGAATCAGAACATCTAAACTCAATAATAGTGATGCTAAGTATCTTCGTTCACGCAGTCTTTGGGACAAAAGTAAGAGAGTCATTGATCTCAAACACAAGATAAACAAGCATTAGCAAAATGACACAAAAGTGTTCAGATGTACAGTATTAAGAAGACTTGACGTGAATGGAATAACTAGTTGCGAAGCAGTTTAAAAACCTTCACTTCGGTCTGTAAAAAAATTTCAAGAAATTGAAATTTGCTAAAAAGTATAAAATTTGGACTGTTTATGATAGAAAAAGTGTTACAGAACCACGAGTTCAAGTCTGAAATATTTAGTTCAAAGTGTAGATTGTACTTCTGGTGGAAGGAAAGTGAAATATACTTGCCTCAATGCATAGCACCTACTATTACACATGGGTGAAGCAGTATGATGAACCAGTGCAAGTACCATCAGATCTTGATTCATTATAGGTTACCTAGTGGTTTGTATATTATTAGTACAGGATTCTACTACCAAGAAGATGATGACAACAAACACTCAAACAGCCTACGTAGAAATTACTTAGCTAAAAAAGAAGCTGTTGGAGTAATTAAATCATGTAATGACCCCACAGAGCCCTTATCTCAACCCAATAAAAAAGATATGGAATTTGATAGATCAAAAAATTAACAAATCAAAAGTCATTTCCAAAGAAACTGTATGTGAATATGTTAAAGGCATTTGGAATAAAATTCCAAAGGATACTTTAATCAAATATGCTGCAACAATGTCCGAAAAACTGCCTGAAGTTATTAAAGCGAAAGGGGACAAATAAAATATTACCTGTTGGCTGAACTCAAGCAGTTCCACTAAGTTTCTATTGTACAAAATGCAAATTAATAACATCAAAAATTAGATTTCAGGTTTTGTCCTTATACTTTTGAACATTATTGTTATTTCCAAGGTCCTGAAAGTGTTTACTTTCAAGAATTAATGAAACTGAAATTAAGAGCAACAACTATTTTTATTTCTTGCTTTTGAAGTTTATGCACAGTTCTTCTTGTAATTTACGACAAACGCATGTTCTACTGACATCACATTACAATTTGCAAAGTTAAGCGTCTCTTAGGTGATGTCATTTTAGTATCTACTGGTTGAATGATAGTCAACACACTACAGTATATTGGTACGAGTGGTTAAAACAGGTGATTCTTCCGAGATACTTTCGATCCCTTTTTGAGGGAATTTAGTATAATGTAGATCCTTATTTAAGAAACACTTGATATCTGGTATTAAAATTGTAACCTTTCCGGAAAATGCCGAAAACAAATTACAACAGGTATATAAAATTAACAAGTTAAGATTTAAACTTTCACATGAGGTAAAGTATCAAAACCTAAACACATTATTTTGCTGTATAATAGAGTTAATTGCACTTTTATTAGGTCCAACAAATTGTTTGATCTTAAAACATTCCCCCCAGTGGCATAGTGGTGTGTCGGTGGATTTATATTACTATAAACTGGGTTCCAATACCCATGGATGGACAGAGCAAATATAACTCTTTGTGTAGCTTTGTACTTAACTACGATATCTTAAACATTTTAAAAGAATATAATATGTACAAAATTCATATTGTTACACATAGTCACTAATCCTAAATTAAATATCGTTTTATTATGTCTTTTCATACAACAATATACCTATATTTTTGAAATATGCATAATATAGCACAAAAGATGGTCACGAACAAAAAATAGTCAAAGGAAATTATATAAAAGTCCCAGATTTGTAGCTTTTTGCTGCTTTTCAAAAACTTTTTATCACAATAATTTCTAGATTTTGCTATGGTCTGATGGTTAGGGTACTCCTTTCTAAATCAATGGGTCAAGAGTTTGAGTTTCCTTACTAAACATGCTAGCTCTTTTAGTCAAGGATACATTAAAATGTTGCGGTCAATTCCACTCTTCTTTGATAAAAAGTAGCCCAATAGCTGGTGGTGGGTTATATGTATCATATGTAAATTATTGATGTATAGAACAGATAACCTTGAAGTTCTTATGCAAAATTTAACAATCAACACTACTTTTTTCTTCACTATGAGAATTCTGGCTTCCAAATTAATGGGAAATTGTATATTACTGCTTACAAATGCGTTATTTATGTTGCAGTGACATAGTTTGACGAATATTTTTACTATCCAAGTACTCTCAGTTATAAATTTTGTATTCTTTTTAGCCTGTAGGCAAACTATATTAGTAATGCTGGATCTACTTGCTTTGATGTCACAAAATACTCTCAATACACATTTCTTGAAATATATTTCAGAGAAGAGTAAAATTCACGCTAGAAAAAAAACTTTGGATAAGTCTTTTTGTAATGATGTCACCGTGTAGGTAAATCTAAACTTATATTTTGGAATGAGTACATAAATTCTAAAAAATAAGCAAGAACTTTGCATATGCGTGATACCCTTGCAAATTACATTTCATACATTTTGCGTTGTTACAAGACATTAATTACCAGAAAATGTCGATAGTAAAATGTTGTATTCTTTCTTAAATTGTGAGATTTTATATGAAAGCTGCCATCGGTGTCATCCCAGTCACCAGAGAGTTGCGCACTGGCACAGATAGGGTTAAGCAAAGTACAAAATCAATTTGTTATAATTCGTTTCCTTGTTAAATAGCATACAAGGCTACACAAAAGCTATCTGTATCAGCTATGCTTAATTCAACATTATATAGCATCAATTCTTGAGCGACCCTTGACGGACTGAAAAGTGTGATTTAAAAATAATATTCTAATTCACCCATCACCACAACAATTGAGTGCAATTTTCTATGTTAAGTACAAAAATAAATCTAACATTTTTAGAGGGTTTCCAATATTATATTATGTTATATTATATTATATTATATTACAGGCATATCATATACTGCTCACCAAAATCTTAAGGCCAGTGAAGATAAAGAAAAAATTATGCATTTTGCTTTGTTGGACTCATCTGCTTGCCCCCCAGTGGCTCAGCGGTATGTCTGCGGACTTACACGCTAAAATCCGGGTTTCGATATCCGTGGTGGGCAGAGCACAGATAGCCCATTGTGTTGCTTTGTGCTTGATTCAAAAAACAAACAAAACAGCTCATCTGCTTATTTGAGTAGAGCTTCGAAAGATGAGGTCTGGCATGGCCAAACGTTTTAAGGCGTGCGACTCGTAATCTGATGGTAGCGGGTTTGCATCCCCATCGCGCCAAACATGCTAACCCTTTCAACCGTGGGGGCGTTATAATATGACGGTCAATCCCACTATTCGTTGGTAAAAGAGTAGCTCAAGAGTTGGCGGTGGGTGGTGATGACTAGCTGCCTTCTCTCTAGTTTTACACTGCTAAATTAGGGACGGCTAGCACTAATAACGCTCGAGTACCTTTGTTCGAAATTCAAAACAAACAAACAAATTCGGAAGAAGAAAATAAGAAAAGGGAATATAAAAACTTTTTTTAGTATTCAATAGGGAAAATGTAAACACTAAGAAATTAGCCTAAATACTAGCTGGTCAAAAGTTTAAGACCATCCAAAAAGAAGTCCTAAACTGGGTAGGAAATGCCCAACAAGAGGTCTCAGTAGTGAGTTGCACGACCGTCATGGCGAATAACTTTAAACATGGTCGATATAAGCGTTTGCAGAAGACTGGCTGGAATGTTATTCCAAGTGGTGAAGATGGCTTCAATAAGATCATTCATTGTTTGGAATTGACGTCAATTTCTATAGACTTCCCTTGCCATCAACACCCAAACATTTTCAATGGGGTTCAGTTCTGGCAAACACGCTGGATGGTCCAAAAGACGTTATTCGCCATAAAACGTCCTTTGTTTTGCGGGCATTGTGGATTATAGTGTTGTCCTACAGAAAGATCCAATCATTTCCAAACAAGCAAGGGCTTCCAGTGAATAATGATGCTCTCTTCAACATGCCAATGAAACAACTGATGTTTGACGCCCATGTATAACCTGAAACTCCATTGTACTATGGAAAGAGAAAGCATCTCAGATCATGATGGAACCTCCTCCACTGTGACGTGTAGAAAATATCTCTGATTTGATATCCTTATCGTGCCAGTAACGTTGTAAGCCATTTGGACCATCCAGGTTATATTTTTTCTCATCAGAGAACAGAAGCTTTTTTCACTTTTCCACGGGAATGTTTGTTGCTTCTTAGCAAAGTTTAACCGAGCTGTTTCGTGGTGTGGAAGAAGGCGTGGTCTTTGAAGACGTTTACATTTTTAAAGCTTTAATTTTGTAGATGCCGTCTTATTATTCTTGAGCAACATTCTGCGTCCCTAAGGGCCTTAATCTGGTTCAACGATTGGCTGGTTTGTTGCCGGATAACCCGTCGAATCTTTCTGCTAAACGCAGGCGAAATTTTCTTGGGCCGACCACTTGAAATTCTTGTTTTGTATCCCTAGGGTCTTTTAAGAAATTTGCAACAGCAGTTTTACTATGCCCAATTTTATAAGCGATGGCACGTTAAGTTGTTGTTTTCTTGTTGTTTAGAAACCCGGATTTTAGCGTGTAAGTCCGCAGACATACCGCTGAGCCACTGGGCAGGCATGTTAAGAGAGACCTTGTTTTTGCAGTTCGACAATTCTGCCTCGTTCAAACTCTGTCAACTTTTTAGCCTTTGCCATGTTTTTACCCAATGTAACACAGGAGGTGTTCATGGGAGATGTTGAGAACGCTAATACTTGATTACAAATGACTAAATTTCGTTACGTGTTTACCGAATAACGCTTCGTTTTAGGGTGGTCTTCAACTTTTGACCAGTTTGTATTTAGGCCAATTTCATATGTTCACATTTTCCCTATTAAATGCTAAAAAAATTTATTTTTATTTTCCCTTTTTTTATTTTCACCTTTTTAAGCTCTACTCAAATAAGTGGTTGAGTCTAACAACGCAAGATGCATATTTTTTCTTTATATTCATTGGCCTTAAGATTTTGGCAAGCAATGTATGTGTTCTACTTACTTTAGAGATTTAGATCGTTGAAGATTATTCGCTTATTTAATGATGATGTAACTTTCAAATAAACAGATGGTTAAGAAAGTCATTGCGATTACTTTGTTATGGCTGCTTCGTGTTTTTCTTTGTACTAGATAATGTATTTTCTGTCCAATAAGATATTGAAGTGGCATATAGCATCTAGTTTGAAAAAAATAGCACTATAATATCCTTTGCTCGCTGAGCTGATATTGTTTAAGTCTACAATGCTCTGAGAGAACAAAAGTAACGAGGTGATAACGTCGACTTACAAAGAAATTTAGTTTGCTTGGTAAATTCAGGCTTGATCTTCTGCTGGAAGATTGTGAAGTGTAAAATACTGTATATTTGAAAATTATCTTGGTTGTGTTCTATAAATAAAACGTCTACAAGCTGAATAAAAATTATATGTTTAAAAGTGTGCAACACTAATTAATAATGCGTTAAAAATTCAGTTGTGTGAGATAAAACAAACATGATTCAGTCAATATCCATGTTTTATAAATAAACTGTTAATTTCGTCAAATACACAAGTGTGCATAACATTTCCAACTTGTAGGGGGCATTGCTCTACACTGCGGTCGAGAAAATATTTGTAGGTTATAATTTAGAAATACAATTGGAAGTTACTTAAGTATTATAAATCCCTATATTGTATAATTAGTTGTAACAAAAAAACAACAACAACAACAACACAGAATGACGATTACAGAAGACTGCACATTACCAACTGAAAAGGAGTTAACTGTTGAAGAATTGAATATTTCGAGTCCTTCACTTCTTGCCGGATCTTATTATTTTGGAAAATACTGTGATGAACAGAGTAAAGTTAGCATTCCAGTTTTTCGGACTTAAAGTATTACTAGTACTTGTTTGTAGTGTTGGTTTCAATGCCAAATTTATATTAATTGTTTTATTTACTTTACTTAAATCCTAACCCATTAGCTAAATGAGTGTAATTTTGGCACTTAGGCAGGACAAAGCTATGTTCACACTTGTAAATAAATGTTATTTAGGAACATTGGAATATTGTTAGTATTACACTGTAGATGCATTACTAATAGTTCCTGTCAGTGTTACTTTTACCCTTCATAAATTTACTAACAAATTTGAGGTATACACATTGTTTAATAAATAAATACACCAAATATGTAAAGCATTTATGCAGGAGCAGAAGAGAGCAAAACATCTGGTTTTCTATTTCGTTGTTTGATACACACACAATGTTATGCAGATGTTTACAGTTTATTGTTAAATATTACATTGATGAGAATTAGTAAAATTTTGTACTGTGTTATTAAGATACTTGATAATATTACAAGTGTATACCTTTTTCAAGTATAATGACTGTTGTTTAAAGTACAGAAGAAGGAACAAAATGACAGAAAGCAGTTTTGAAAGAACTCATTTACACACTAAATCAACCAGATAAAGCAGCAGAGCTACTTAAACTAGACTTAATGAAGTTTTTTACATGAATAGAGATGTTCATTCAATAACTATTAACACACACTACATTAATTAAACCATCCTATGGATTTCTAACAGAATTATTTTGAAGAGTAGAACAAGTTTGTAGAATTCTAAATTTATTGACCTTATTAGTAAGAAAAGTGGTGATGTTTTCCTACAACTGTAATGATTCTAATAAATGAAAAAAATTGTCACTTTTACATCAGTTATATGCTTCTAACTAAAACTGTAATATATACTGTAAACGTATATCTATGCAAAAAAGGTTGGAATGTTTAATTACATTTCAAGGAAAGAAAAAAATTAGAAAATTTGGCTTAAACACAGCATGTTGGTTTATATTTTTATGTTTCACAAAGATGGGTGTTAAAGAGCATTCTTGAAGGATCAAATGTGTCCTTGTTTTCTATAGTTTATGTATTCATGTTATAAAGCTTAAAATATTTCCACCAAAAATGAGCTGTAATATTTATTTCAATGCCTTTATTTTTGAAAATTTTTATGAGGATCATATTTTTTTTCTTCATTATGAAGTTGTAGATTATTGATTATTTTATATTTCATTTCTAAAGGATGAAATGGGACACTTGGCTACAGTATGGAACATCATATTAACTCCATTTTCTACAATCACTTTACTCAACTTATATTATTAGCTAACTTAAACTCCAGTTTTTCACCTTATTCCTATTGATTCTAGTTTTTGCATATTATTTTAAGGTCTGAGAGATGAGTCTTTGTCATGGTATTATGTGAGATTGGGGTAAATCTAAAACAGAAATTCATAAATAATAATCATTTAGCTAGTACTGAAATCTATGTGGACCTCTATGTACCAAAGAGACATGTTTTACTGAATAAAAACTCAGTTTTGAATCTTGTATGGGTGACGTTTTGATTCCCCAAGGTAAGTTTTTATCAGGTTAAGAGGTTCTGTGTTTATTTTTAATTCACTGATGCAGTTTCATTGGCAGGGACTGTCAAGTTTATTATAACTAAAGTAACTGACTTTCATATTTTATTGTTTCTGAATAATGGAGATTTATTCTGTTAAAATAATATGTTGTCTTCAAAAAAAGATTAAACAAACAATGAGAAGCTTCAGCAAAAGGGATTTTTTTTTAAGAAATATGTCTGTTATGAAATATACATGACATTTTTTACTTAAAAAATAACAAACACGAATTATGATATTAATTTGTGTGTGTCATATATATGTATTACTCAGTGCTCTTAATACTCACAATAACATTAAAGAAAAACTTTTAAAATTATTACATTGCTGTTGAACATTTTTTAAGGAGTTCATGCTGTGCCGTAGAGAAGAAAAGGATCCTAGAAAGTGCTTGGATGAAGGCAAAGCTGTCACTTCCTGTGCACTGGAATTTTTTCAGCAAGTCAAGAAAACGTGCCGAGAACCATTTGAAGCATATGCCCATTGCCTGGAGTACAGCAGTCCTGATATGGCTTTTAAGTAGTATGTGGAAATTTGTTATAGGAAACTGTTCTTGTATATGCAGTAGTGTTAGTGTAAATGGAGGAGCTAGGAAAGAATTTTAAAATTCAGTTTTGGTTTCAATAAAGAATAAATCTGCAAGTGTTTATACATGTTACTAATGGCCACAAAATATTCATTTGTGTAGTTTTCTTGGTCAAAAATAAAGAACTATCAAAATCTTACTTATTATAATTTTTTTCATGTGAAAAAAGCAGATTTAGGTAATGTTAAATACAGATAGTTTTTTCCCCACTTTTGCTCCTCATCTTTCATTTCGAGTTTAGTCATAGGAATGTAAAAAAATGGCATTTCATGTGTGTTTGTTGACTCTCGGTCAGAAGATAGATTTGAAATGTTATTTGCACACACTTGTGATTTTGAATATAAAACTAAATTAGACAAACTAACAAAAATGTAAAAAAAAACCTTGCAATTTGCATGATTTGTATCATAACTTTTAGGTGTATTAATTTTCAATGTTTTGCTGGCCTTTGATGTTTTAAGTTGTATATTTATGGTAGAGACAAATTAGTTTTTTAGGAGAAAAAGATTATCCATGTCATTGACAAGAAATAATTTTTTATTTCATAGACATTTTAAACATTCTACTATCACTATTGACAGGCCTAAAGTGAACATTTCATGATGTATTTTATTAAGGAATTGTGTGTTCCATGATTGAATTTATAATAATGTATTTAAAATAGCAGTAGAATAGATTGTAATGTTATAGTTACAATGTTTCAGAAGTATTATTAACAGTTAGTAATTTAAAGAAAGATTATAATTGTCATGTGAATGATATAAGTTTTTTACTGAAATTTGGTGTTTCTTTAAAAAATTAACAACGTAATTACAGGATGAAACAAGAATTATCAGCCAATAATAGATAAACAATAACTATTACAGTTGGAGTCTCTTTGACTTAGAACTTGGTTATAAACACAATATTCCTATGTCTGTTGAAACACTGCATTAAAAAAAAGTAAAAAATGTTTCAAGAAGAGGAAATAAATATAGAAATGGCTAATATTAACCCTTCATACAGGATGCTAACAAAATAGTAGAGATGGCATTTGCATCATTCATACATAATAACACATGCAAGAATTAATATATCGCAGTATATATAAGTCTTCAATCACAGTTCAGTTTAGATAATTGTATTTTTATCTGTTAACATTCTACTACACCATAGGAATGATTCGAATGCCATCCGTACTATCATGTTTATATTGTTTGCCTACAGGCTTTAATAAACATTTAGTTTAGTTACTATGTCGAATTAATAGTACATGTTTATTGTACAACAGTATTTATTTCTTGCATTTATTAAAACTGTTTAAACTATATGTGGAAGTTTATTATAAGTATAGATAAAACATGTTGAAATGTTTAACTAAAGTACAAATTAACTTAGTTATTTATTTCAGTGTTTGTCTTATAAAAGTAAATCTAATTTAGTTGCAGAAAGACTCAAGCTGTTTTGGATAACTGTATGATGGACAAAATGGGTTTGGAGAGGCCAGAACTCGGATATTTCAGTCGACCAAGAGTTCACAAGACTCAGCGACCTAAGCCAGAACCTGAAACCTTGCCCAAGTATTCAGATCAAATACCAAGTTTACCTGATGATTTCCCTCGAGAACCTGCCAAATATGGCTCTCGTTGGTTTTTCTTTAACTAGAGCATAGATTCTGAAATTAATGTGAGGATGGGTTTGTTTATTAGAAAGATTAATATACAAAGAAAGGAGTTTCATAGAATGTAGTTTCAAAGTTTTGAGGCATGTAGGGTTTCGTGTACAGTTTACTTTCAAGTGAACTGGTAAATGTAAACATTCTAGAAATTTAATAAACTCTATTTGTTGATAGCGTTTTGTTTATTTGTCACTAGTAACATGCAGTGAAGTATTAGCGAAATCCCAGCCTGGTTTTGTGTAGTAGTAATGAGATAAAATGAAAAGTAGTGTTATGTAATAAAAAACAACTGTATTTTATAAATTGTTGTATAGAGGTAAGTTACATAGAAGTATATCTTTATCAAATACAGATTTGTAAATTTTTTAAGCTAATATTTAGAACATTTTTTTGATTCTATGATTGGTTTAATTAAGGTAAAAACATGTTTTTTATCACAGTAGGAGTTAAATTGGTAGATGTCATTTTTTTAGTTTGCAGAAGTTGCATTTTTTTGCATCGGTCTTAATTGAAATTTTAGGGAAGATTTATTTAATGTTGGTTGAAAAAGTTCACACTACAATTGTTTAATGTAAAGTAGTATATTAAAACTAATGTTCTGAACATTAAAATTGTGCCACTATGAAAATTTGCCTATATTTATGCCATTTACTGGAACAGTTTTCTTCAGGTTTTGTTTGAGTTGTTATTTTTAACCATCCAATAGAGTTTTTGAAGAATATTATCACATATAGAAAATACAACTTCTTTCATTATTGGAAAAGTAATACAAAGGGGCAAACTTATATTTTTAATTTTTGATACTTTTGTTAATTTGCCTAATAGTTAACTGTACAGTGAAGGGGTTAAGATGTTTCTGTTTTTGGATTATCATTAGCTATACTGTTCTGATGTATACAGCAACAGAGTTTCATATAATTACCTGATTTGAGTAGAAATGTAATGTTTGTTGGTATCTGAAATTTAAATTTGTGCACATATTTCTTTTCTGTGAAAGGATTTCTTAGTAAGCCCTTTAGTACTATTTTAAAGTCACAATAAACATTTTAACTTTTAGATGAAAACTGTGTTTGTAATCACAGACTTGCAAAACGTACATATTTCATCAACCTCACAATTACCAAATCCTGCTGTGTTGCAGACTTAGATTATATACTGTAAACAAATGTTTCTCTGATCTTGTGAAAAGTTTTCTTGGTTGACAATGTTTTGATCATTGTAGATAAGGTTCAAATCAACAGCCCTCAACTGATCTTGTGCTTGGTTGATAATATTCTGATCATTGTAGATGATAAGGTTCAAATCAACAGCCCCCATCTGATCTTGTGAAAAGTTGTCTTAGTTGACAATGTTCTGATCATTGTAGATGATAAGGTTCAAATCAGCAGCCCCCAACCATCTGTTCTTTGTTTTTCAATGGTAATTATTTCAATTAATATGGTGTTCTGTTGCCTTTCAGACAAGTAAAGATATAACAGATTTTTATTTTTTTCTAATAGAAAAGCAGATTATCTTAGAAGCACTTCTCACCTCTTCACATGACTGAAAGCTATTACCTTGAACTATTACCAAAAGATATTTTCGTGTATGTAACAAGCCTTGAACGAAACTCTTGTTCCATCATGTATTAACGTGTACTGTGTATTCTACAATGAAATCAGCATTAGGCTCTATCTTTCCTTCAAGATGAAGGTGACATATTCTCCATATGCAGTAGTCCCTTTGAGGTGATTGTCTGTTATCATGAGCTCATTCATTCCTTAGCACTAGTTAACGTCAGGTGTGTTTATATTTTATTGAGATTAATGGAATTTTATAATTTACTTTTTTTAACTTACAGTTATCACTTGTAGCATAGTTCTTCTTAACTTTATTTTTGGTGTTGAGAAAGAAAGACAAATATTTAAACTTTTTAGTAAGAATTGCTGATTCAAATTATAATTTCTTCTCTTCATCAATTTATGATATTTTGGGATGCTCTTTCCAGAATCTGTGATATGCTTTTTTTGACAGTACTGCTCCTCAACTTTATTAAGCCGGTATATGGATTTTTATAATTCATCTCCAGTTTTATCATTAATGATGAAGGTTAACATTTATCTTATCTGGAAATTTATTTCAAATGGATATTCAAAGAACTATTTACCCTTCCTTTTCATTTGTAGTGTTTCTCCTTTGCCTCATCCATAATGGGTTTGCTGTGACAAACAGTGCCCTCAAAGGGACTCCTGCACCTTTTACAAAGTGTCATTTTCCTGCTGATGGAGGGGTATAATTTAATGCTGACTCTTTCATAGAGTGGTGTATCACATTCTAACATGTGTAGGGTGAGAGGTGATCTCCTTTCAAGGTTAAACACATGCACAAAACTTTTCAATAATGGCACAAATTAATAACTGCCAATTATGTGGAAAGTAAATATTAACTTTCCTCTTGGTACTTTTTGGCTTGATACTTTGATGCCTTCTTTGAGAATTGGGTATTTTTTCTCAGTGAGTACTGTTTTAGGAGGTGTTTCACAGACATCTTACAGAATAATAGTTTTATTAGAAACAATAAACTTGTGATATTTAAGCTGTATATAAATATTAATAATTTGTTAGTCCTCACTTAATATTGGTTCTCTGTAATGTAACCCCTCGGAGTGGATTCCTGTACGTGGTGAGGGGACCTCCCAGGGAAGGTTCTGTTCTGTCTGGTTACCTTCTCTGGGATCTAAACATCCACCCACGTGTTTGCCGTGCGTGGCGACCCGTGAAGGGGAGGAGAGGATCCTGGTGGTTGAGGGGTCCAACCCTAACACACCACTTTCGCCTCGAATTCCTGTAGACAGGCGGCCCTTGGGTGGCTCCCCTTGGGTCAATCGGCTGGTCCACCTGGGCTAGAGCCAACCAAGTACCAGTGTTGGAAGTTCTCAACGGGTGTTGTGGACATTGTGCCTGATGCTGGTGTTTGGGTATAGTGCTCACGAAACCCTGGCGTTGCTGCATTGTCCTTGCATAACTTTGTAGTGCGTCCCCTTGTAGGGCTCCATGGTGGGTGGGGTCAGTGAGTACCGAAACTTTTCTCTTTCCTATGGATCCTTCAAAAAATTTAAGTAAAATTGTAAAAAAACAGTCAATGGGTAAGCGACCACGTCTTGAATACACAGAACAGCAATCTCCAACATCAGTAACACACGTACCTCATTTTCTGATATTGCATTCTCTTTCAAAAAAACCTTTAGGGCAAATGTCCCCTTTTTTTATTCAAAAGGGGCTCGAGGGACTTGCTGGCTCTCCAAAGTCAGTAAAGAAGCTTCGATCTGGTGACATACTGGTTGAAACATCCACATCCCAACACAGTGAACTCCTCTTGAAATCAAAGGTAATTGGCGATATACCTATTGAGGTTACACCCCATGCTACTTTGAATACTTCACGAGGAGTTATTGTTGAAAGGGATTTGAAGAATGTTCCTGAATCGGAGATTCTCGCCGGTCTTTCCACTCAAGGAGTTTCTGCAGTGAGGCGCATCTCCACTCGCAAAGATGGAGTTACACTGCCAACAAATACCCTTGTTTTAACGTTCACTTCACCACGAGCACCCGCCACCATCAAAGCAGGTTATCTCATTTGCAGGGTTCGGCCATACATTCCAAACCCTCTTCGATGTTTTCAATGTCAGAGATTCGGCCACTCAAAGACATCTTGTCGTGGTTCCCTGACATGTGCTCGTTGTGGAGGCAAGGACCACGATGCCTATGATTGTGACGTAAACCCACATTGCGTCAACTGCAATGGTTCTCACCCCTCTTACTTTCATTCTTGTCCAAAATGGTTGGAGGAAAAAGAGGTGCAGCGTTTGAAAACAACACATAACATTAGTTATCCTGAGGCTCGGAAATTGATGTCCACAATCCCATCTCGGACATATGCTGCTGCACTCCATTCCACAACTACAGTGGAAGTGCAGACAGATCTCTCTGTGCCTCCAAAAGAATCGTTTTCAAAACAAATGAAAAGCCTTTTGACCTCCGTGGTTAAAACAGTAGATGAATCGACTTCCACACCCATCTCTGTTCCTCCCACAACTTCCAACAAACCTCAAGATCCATGTCCTTCAGTTTCAAATACAGGCATTTCTTCTGATACATCATTTTCTACCACCACAATAAACAAAACAATTATTCGTCCGCGTCCTCAGTCACTTGATTCCTCTTCCAATAACAAAAACCTGCCCACTCGACCCAGAGCAGGATCCATGGAGGTTGATAGACCTCCTCCGAAGAAAGACAGTAAAGACAAAAGACGAGGTCGTAAACCGAAGGGTTCTCCAACCACTTCACCTGCCCGTCCTTAAAAATGGCCACCTTGATACAATGGAACTGTCGAGGTTTACATTCTAATCTGGATGATATCAAAACACTGATTGCTTCCTACCATCCTGTTTGTCTTTCTCTGCAAGAAACATTTCTCAAATCTGCTGATACAGTCTCCATTCGGCAGTTTTCTCTGTACAGAAATGACAAGTTGTGTGATGGTCGAGTACATGGAGGGGTGGCACTTTTGGTTGATCAACATGTGCCCACCCTGTCTTTGTCACTCAATACACCCTTGGAGGCCATAGCCATCCGTATTTCCTTGGGTCGTACCATCACTGTTTGTTCTCTGTACCTGTCCCCTGGAGAGACATATGATCAATCAGACCTGGATGCTCTCGTTGAACAGTTACCATCTCCATTTCTAATCCTGGGGGATTTTAATGGACACCATTCCCTCTGGGGAAGTGCTGTTATTGATGGGAGGGGTCGATCTGTAGAGCAGATGCTCTCTGATCACGATCTTTCTCTTTTCAATACTGGTTCTTCAACTTACTTTCATGCACCAAGTCAGTCATTCACTGCCATTGATCTCTCAATTTGCTCCCCTTCATTATTTTCCCATTTTTCATGGAGGGTTGACAGTAATCCACTAGGCAGTGATCATTTTCCGATCATTTTGAGAGAGACTGGCCGTGGTCAATGCCACCCTACCCGCGTGCCCCGGTGGAAGCTGGATCAGGCAGACTGGTCCACTTTCACTGCTCTCGCAGAACTTGATCCTGTCATCGTAAATCAGCCATCAATAGACAACTGTGTTGCAGCGGTAACTGATTGTATTATACATGCAGCTGCTCAGTGTATTCCTAAAACCTCGACACGTTTCCCACGATATCCTCGTCCATGGTGGAATTCCGCTTGCAACTTAGCACGGAAGGCTCAACAATGGGCCTGGGACACTTTTCGCAGATATCCCACACTTTCAAATCGGGTTGCTTTCCAGCGGGCCCGAGCACATGCTAGGTGGGTAAGACGTCAAAGCCAGAAGGAATCTTGGATTAAGTTCACAACCAGCATATCTTCTACCACCAGTTCCAAGATCGTATGGGACAAGATTCAAAAGGTTAATGGGCACTACACTTCTGTTCCCCTCTCAATCTTACTCTCTGATGGTCAGGAGGTGACTGATGTCCGAAACATCGCTAACACTCTAGGTGAAAGCTTTTGCCGGGTATCTAGCACTTCTGCTTGTTCCTCCACCTTCCTGGCCATCAAGACTCGGGCAGAGCGATCACCTCTTTCTTTTCAAACTGACTGTTTCTTTGACTATAATAGTCCCTTTACCCACGTGGAACTAAAAATGTCCCTTCATCGGTCTGCCAGTACATCTGTTGGACCTGATGATATTCATTATGACATGCTACACCATCTCTCTCCTGATTCTCTTGATGTCCTTCTGACTATCTTCAACCGGATTTGGCAGGAGAATGTTTTTCCTGATGCCTGGCGCCAGGCTATTATTTTACCTTTCTCTAAGCCAGGGAAAGATCCGAAGATTCCTTCAAACTATCGTCCAATTGCTTTGACGAGCTGTCTCTGTATGACCTTAGAAAGGATGGTTAATGCTCGTCTTGTTTGGTTCCTTGAATCAAACAACCTCCTCTCACCCACCCCGTGTGGGTTCCGTCGACAGCACTCCACCATAGGCCACCTAATTCGTCTTGGAACATCTATCAGAGAGGCCTTTCTCAACCGCCAACACCTTGTATCGATATTCTTTGACATAGAAAAGGCTTACGACACAACATGGAGGTATGGCGTTTTGCGAGACCTCCATACATATGGGTTACGTGGCCATCTACCCATGTTTATTAAAAATTTTTTAATGGACAGGAGATTCCAAGTTCGTGTAGGTTCGGCACTTTCACGTTCTTTTGTACAGGAACTTGGAGTCCCTCAAGGCTGTATATTGAGTGTCACACTTTTCAGTATAAAGATAAATGCCATCACAGAACAACTCCCTCTCACCGTTACGAATGGGCTATATGTTGACGACTTTCACATCTCATGTCAGTCATCAAACATGAGATATATTGAGCGGCAACTACAAACTGCCCTCAATCGTGTACAGAAGTGGACTCTTGCGAATGGCTTTAATTTCTCTCTTTCCAAAACTGTATGCATGCACTTTTGCCGCCGACGAGGTATTCACCCTGATCCTGAACTTCATATCGGTGAAGTTTTGCTGCCAGTGGTCCCAGAGACAAAGTTCTTGGGGCTTATCTTTGATCGTAAATTGACCTTTATACCACACATAAAGCAGCTTCGGGTCAAATGCACAAGAACACTGAACATCCTTCGTGTCCTCTCTTCTACCAGTTGGGGGGCAGATCGCCGTTCAATGTTGAAGATATATCGTGCTCTTATTAGATCGAAACTTGACTATGGATCAATGGTCTATGGCTCTGCCAGACCCTCGGCCTTAAAGATACTGGACCCCATTCATCACCAAGGTCTTCGACTCTGCACCGGAGCTTTCCGTACCTCTCCAGTTCAAAGCATATACATTGAATCTCATGAACCTCCTCTACACCTTCGCCGTTTGCAACTGTCTTTACAATATACTTCGAAACTTCGTTCCTTACCAAAGCATCCCACCTGGGAATGTGTTTTCCTTCCTTGGTGGGCAGTACTTTTTCAGAACAGACGATCTATCATTGCTCCGTTTGGCCTTCGCATCTGGGCGCAATTTGATGAATTGGGTCTGTCCTTGGATAATATTGCAGATTCCACATGTCGACGCATCCCACCATGGCTTATTACAGCCCCCAAGTGTGACCTTTCTTTCAATCACCTAAAAAGGGCGGATACTCCAGACTGGAAGTACCGTCTTTTATTCAATGAATATCTTTCAAACAATCATTCAGTTCCCATTTATACAGATGGTTCCAAATCAGGAAATTCAGTGGGCTCTGCTATGGTTTGCTGTGGGTCAGTAGTTGCACACAGAATCCCCTCTACAGCTTCTGTGTTCACCGCTGAACTGTATGCAATATCTCTTGCCCTTGATCATATTGCAGCTGAGCAGTACTCCAACTGCACTATTTATACTGACTCGCTTAGTTCTATTCTTGCCTTGGAATCACTTCACATTAGCTCACATCCTATTCTTGCAGATATTCGAAACCGACTGGCCCATTTCTCATTAGCGGCTACTTCAATTCAGTTTTTCTGGATACCAGGCCATGTTGGTATTCATGGGAATGAGCTTGCAGACATGGCAGCTAAATATGTATGCCTCAGCTCCATCACCTTTATGTCTATTCCGTACATGGACTATGGTGTTGTCTTCAAAGCTCGGCTCCGTGCCAGTTGGCAGTCCACTTGGAGTGAACAACGCGACAATAAACTTTTTCAAATTAAACCCAAAATTGGAGTTTGGCCATCTAGCTTCCGTAAAGTTCGGAGGGAAGAAGTTGTTCTCACTAGGCTACGCATTGGTCACAGTTTTTTAACTCATCATTTTCTTTTATCTGGAACTGATGCACCAATGTGTAGTTTGTGTAACACTCAAATCACTATCAGCCATGTTTTACTTTCTTGCCATCGTTACAATCCTCAACGACGGCAATACTTTAAACATTTTTTCCCAGCGTCAATCTGTAACATTGGACAGAGTTATTGGTGATGGTGACTATGTCCACCTTAATAACGTTTTTAATTTTTTAATGGCCATTAATCTTTTTAATCTTATTTAAGTGTGGTGTATTTATTCATTACACCTTTTTAATTGTGGCTCCTTTTTAAAGTTTTATTCTCTCTCATTCAATGCAACATTAAACAATAGCCAGAACATTAAATAACTCGACACCAGGACTGGAAAGGCCAACTTCAGGTGACTAACGCTTCTGTTTGAACTACTCGTTAGTCTTCCTGGCGAGTTACTGTTATACTTTCGCTGCATATAATTTCGTGCTTTTACAACCTTTTTGTACTGGCCATATTGATTCATAACCCGGAACCAGGACGGAAAGACCAACTTCAGGTGGCTGACAGTGGTTTATATACTACCTGTTAGTCTTCCTGGCGGGTTATGATCATTCCCATTCTGCTACAGGTTGGCCTGTACAACTTTGTTGACTGGATGTCGTCATTGGTTTTTGCACCATTTCCTGTTTTAATTGCCATTTTGTTTTTATCTTCAATTACCTTTACACATTTTACTCCATTTACTTGACTTTTATTTTTTTACTGGACATTTGGCTACTCTTTATTATGATTTTGCTGAGTGTCTTTTTAAACTTTTATTCTGTTACATTTTGATAATAGCTACTATGACACATAACCCAGAACCAGGACTGGAAAGGCCAACTTCAGGTGACTGACGGTGGTTCTTGAACTTGTTCGTTAGTCTTCCTGGCGGGTTATGATCATTATTATTATGCTAGAGTAAATAGTTTATAACTTTGAAGACTGGGTGTCACCATTGGTTTTTACACCATTTTCTGTTTTAATTGCTGTTTTGTTTTTACCTTCATTTTCCTTTACAAATTTTACTCCATTTACGTGACTTTTCTCTTTTTACTGAACATTTGGTTACTCATTGTTGCATTTTTGCTGTGTGTTTTTTAATACTTCTATTCTTTTACATTTTGATACTAGTTGCTATGACACATAACCCAGAACCAGGACTGGAAAGACCAACTTCAGGTGACTGACGGTGGGTCTGGTACCTGCCTGTTAGTCTTCCTGGTGGGTTATGATTATACCTTTATGATAGAATACCTACCTTACAACTTTTTACACTTTGCCTTCTATCTTAACCTTGTAGACTAAGTGTCAACACTGGTTTTATACTTTTTTTTTGTTTTACCTTCATTTCCATTTATGTCTTTTACTACATTTTTACCGGTTGTTTGGCGCAGATAGCCTCGTTGCTTTGTGCCATAAAACACTAAATCAATCAATCAATCACTGTAATGTAACCAGAATATCCTGTCCTCTTTTTAAACTTGCAGGAGCAATATGAAGTAATTCGTACGAAGTTTATACCTAGTCATTAATCATGTGTACGTCGTTTTGTTTTTCATAATTACTACAGGAATAAACAACACTTCCTGTTATTTAGTCAGTTAATAATTTTATATATCTTTACCATTTTTACTCATAGTTCTGACAAACCTTTTTTATTTGATGAAAACAGAAGCTTTTTGTATACGTTAGTCTAAGACATTTAAAATATTAATTAACGAGTTTTTTTATTTAATGATTCATTCAACATGTAAAAATAATTTTAATGTTAGATTTTTAACTAGGAATCACAAGAACTTAATGACATTTTTTAAATATAAAATTTACACATTTATGCACATTTCTACTATTTCAAAGTAAAGGTTACTGTGAAGTTTTATGTAGTTATAAGAAATACTGAGTGAACATAGAAAATGTGATAATACCAGTACTGTTATGTATATTATCAAACTGTGATGAAGTGTTGCAGATTGAACTGTATTAAGCTTAGAAGTGTAATTTTTAACTCATTTCATTTTTGCACAAAATATCAGAATTAGAAACAAGGATTATTTGACATTATATCATTTATTTATTTTAATACTGTACCCTCATCACACCAAACATGCTCACCCATTCAGCTGTGGGGGCCCCCCGGTGGCTCAGCGGTATGTCTGTGGACTTACGCGCTAAAATCCGGGTTTTGATACCCGTAGTGGGCAGAGCACAGATAGCCCTTTGTGTTGCTTTGTGCTTAATTCTAAACAACAACAACAACAGCTGTGGGGGCATTATAATGTGACGATCAACCACATTATTCATTAGTAAAAGAATAGCCCAAGAGTTGACAGTGATGACTAGCTGCTTTCCCTTTAGTCTTATACTGTTAAATTAGGGATGGCTAGTACAGATAGCCCTCTCATAGCTTTGCTCAAAATTCAAAACAAACAATTAATAATGTGTATTAATTACGTTTCACTTCTGTGTGTGTGTCGTATCTGTTATTGGATTTCTTGGACATAATTAGTAGCTGACTTTTTTGAACTGAACATAAAAGTGTTTTTGTCTTTTAATAATTTATTTTCATTGCAAGTATACAAGTAGTTGCTCTTCATTTAGTACTGTTAATAACTTTTGAAGTTACATTTATATCATTACTAACAGATTCTGATAATAGATTTTGAACTTTATGATTCTTTTAACTGGTAACATTTACACAACCGAACATATTTGAAGTAAATTTTTGTTGAGTATCATGTTAGAAATTTGACTTAGGATGAATAGGTGAAAAGGACAATGAGGTAAGTTGATAAGGCTGCGTGAATTCCCTTTAAAGGTGTTATCGACGTTTTTGTTTTAGGGAATAACAAGGACCCAAATTATGAAAATATTGTCAATAACACGACAGATAAATTCAAAGAGTTTGGTTGTAATATGAACTTGAAAGTTCATTTCTCTAAAAATTTCGGTGCCATCAGTAGAGAACTAGGGGAAAGGTTTCGTCAAGACATCAGAGAAATGGAGAGAAGACATCGGGGAAGGTGGAACGTCAGCATGATGGTTGATCACTGCTGATCATTGAAATGAGATGCTCCAAATGCAATACGAAAGAGAAAGACCACAACAACAAAAGATATAGATTTTATACACAAAAATTAAGATGAATGAGAATACATACTCATTCAACATCAGTGTTGTTCCCTTTTCTTTAGTTTGTTTGTATTTTTGTTAACAAATATTTGTTTATTTTTGAAATTCGCCCAAAGCTACACGAGGGCTATTTGCACTAACCATTGTTAATTTAGCAGTGTAAGGTTATGGGGAAAGGCAGCTGGTCCTCACTACCCACTGTCAACTCTGGGGCTACTCTTTTATCAATGAATAGGGGGACTGATTGTACATTGTAACACCCTTACAGCTGAAAGAGCGAGCGTGTTTAGTTTCACAGGGATTATTTGAAAAAATATCCTTATGTCATAGAAGAAAAAAAGTATTATTTTCGAAATATTCGTAGTTGAATTATTGAAATTCCGTTATTAAAACCAAAACTTTTATAAAGAGTAAATTCGTAGGTATGTGTTATCAGTGTTTATTTCGAAAACAGTCTGTTTTCAAATAATTTAAAATGAACTAGAAAATAGAATTGATATACCTTTTGCTATTAAGTATCTAACAATTTTTATAAACCAAACAATCCGTTTTAAATAGTCATTTGCAAAAAACGTTGGTTTTGGACTTGTTATTCTCACACATATACCCATTAATGTTGCAAACAGTATATGTTATTGTTTGTTAAAATGTTAAAACCTTACTTATTTTCTTAAAGATTATTGATTACAGAGGTCTCTCAAATGTGGCTCAAGATTTAAATTAACTTTGTGTATTAGGTTTGGTATGTTTTGAATTTCGCGAAAACTGCACGAGGGCTATCTGCTATAGCCGTCCCTAATTTAGCAGTAAGATTAGAAGGAAGGCAGCTTGTCATTACCACCCACCGCCAACTCTCGGGCTACTCTTTTAACAACGAATAGTTTGATTGACCGTCACTTTATAACACCCCCACGGCCAAAAGAGCGAGCATGTTTGGTGTGACGGGGATTCGAACCCGAAATCCTGGGATTACGAGTCTCGCGCCTTAACCACCTGGCCATGCCAAGCCTGTGTATTAGACAACCGTTGTCAAGCTTCTGATGGTGTGGAAACCATTACTGGAATTAGGTTAATGTTGAAATTGCATGCAACTGGAGTTGAGATTTTCTGCAAGTAAATAACCATTGTTTACTTGATTCACACGTGGAATATGTGAAACAATATATACAGGAAGCAAGCAAACGTTTAATTAAGTAAGTTCTTTGGACATCAATAAATGTACAATGTTGTAGGTCTTCCTGTAAATTTTCTTCTATGATTAATAACCATGACATCTGATCATTTTGCCACTATTAGCCCCCCGCTAGTACAGGGATATGCCTTCGGATTTACAACGCTAAAATCAAGGGTTCGATTCCTCTTGGTGTGCTCAGCAGATAGCCCGATGTGGCTTTGCTGTAAGAAAACACACACATATGTCACCATTAGGTCTGGTTTAGTTACGTACACGGCCTCGAGGTTTTGTTTATGGCACCTCTTTGAAAAAGGGATACAAAATAAATAAACATTAAATTTTGTGTTTTAATTGTAGCTCGACAAAATATATTGAATTTTTTAAATAATAAATTAAAACACGATAAACAAAAAGTTAACTTGATTCTTTAGAATATCAATATATTCAAGCTTCATGTATTAGTGAACTGTATACACCTGGGAACAAACAAGTAGTTTGTATGTGTTTTGTGAGTAATGATATATCCTGTCAAACTAATTTACTGATATCCAGTCTGTTAACTTATGAATGTGATATGAATTTGTGTTCTTTCTATTAGAGACCTAGCATGGCTAGGCTTTTAGTACCAGCTGATGGTTCGATGTTTTTTGTTTTTTTTAATTTCGCGTAGAGCTACACGAGGGTTACCTTTGCTACCCGTTGGTAATTTAGCAGTGTAAGACAAGAGGGAAGGCAACTATTCGTCACAAGCCCCTTATGGCAGAGCGGTACGTTTGCGAACTTTCAACGCTCGAAAAAGGTTTTCGATACCCATGGTGGGCAGAGCACAGATAGCCCATTGTATAGTTTTGCGTTTAATTCCATTCAAATAAACGAACAAACTATTCATCATCAGTCTCTGCCAAGTCTTGGGTTCTTCTTTTAACAATAAATAATGGGATTGATCATCATATTATAACGCGAGAATGTTTGGTGTGACGGGGATTCGAACACCTGACCTTCAGATTACGATTTCGAGCACCCCAACCACCTCGCCATGTCGGACCCTGCTGCTTCGAATGCTCACCCTTTAAGCTCTGGAGTGTGTTATAATGTTATGGCCAATTCATTATTAACAGAGAAACCCAAAACTTGGCGGTGGGTAATGATGATTCGCTTCCTTCTTTCTAGTCCAAATTATGGGTAGTTAGTGCAAATAGTTGTAGCGTAGCTTTATTCGAAATTCAAAACCAAACCTTTCAATTGGTTCACATCAGTGACGTTGACAAGTCTTTCACCGTTGCATGAGTATCATCGCAGTTCAGCCACCTTTTAGGGTTTAGTTTAAGTGATAATTTTGAAAAAGTAATGTTTTAGTGCAAATTAAATTGCTGCAAATACCAAGAGCGATAGATTGCCTTCTTGAGAGATGTATGGTTGTGATCTCCCCTTAGAATTTTTATTTGTTAAAGCATAATGGTGCCACCCGAGACATTTGCTGGATTAATATGATTTTTTTCCTTGTTGTTATTGAAAACTGTTCATTTGACCAGAACGTGAGGTTATTTTGCAAATGAGTGTGAACGTGAGAATAGGCTTGGTTCAGTGGATAAGTTTTGGCTGATCTGCCAACTGGACTTGCCCACATTGCAGACTTTGGTGTGGGCCTTTGTATATTCATGTATTCAGAACCTGTATTGAGTCAGTACTTGTCCAACTCGTTAATCATACCTATATTTTCAACGATTTGCCCAACAAGCCAACTGATCGAAGTCATTTGTAGAGCTTCAACATTTTTAGTACAGCTAGAATTACTTAAGAGATGTCATCAGCAAACTTGGCCAATTTACTAGTTATGTCACTGTCAACAACACCCTTTTGTTTTCTTTCATCCAATCAACCTACAAATAAATTATTTAGTTATAACCCAATTCCCATCAATCTGACTTCCATACCTAATCTTGAGTTTATCAAGTTCATTTTGATATTTCAGTATTTTTATTTCCCACCAGGGGATTAATATATACATGATTCAATATAATTTCAGTATTTTCAATAGAATGTTGTGTATCAGGTTCCTACTATCTTTGGTAAAAATAGAAAAAAAAAGTATAGGTTAAGACACCTCATAAGCTTCAACAAGAATTTTGCTATTAGCAAGTTTTAAAGACCCAGCCGCCATTTTAATATTTTGCTTACCTTGAACACACTGTAAAATTCCTTGCTGTTAGCTTAAAAATTCTGAATCAGCCTTTTCTCAAAAGCCCTCTGTGAGTTCCTAATTTGCTCTTCTTTTAACTAAAACTATTCCCATCGTTTTCTTTCAGTACATCAAACAATTCATTATATTTGTCAGTTTAAGCTTTTTAAATTAGTGTCACTTATTCCTGGTTTTATTTTTTGTCCTTTCATGATTTCTCTCACGCACTCTTGAGTGCAGTGAAATGATGAAAATTCAGAATGATTCTAGAAGAACAGTTAAAGCAGATGAATGCTTATAAATTGACGTCTTTGTATAATACCCACGTCAAGTTTCGTTACCTCAGTTCATCGAATTCGCAATAGATTTGTGACGGCCAATCTCACTATTCATTGGGAAAAGAGTAACCCAAGCGTAGGCGGTGGGTAGTGATAACTAGTTGCCTTCCCTCTAGTCTTACACTGGTAATTTAGTGACGGCTAGAGCAGATAGCCCTCGTGTAACTTTGCCCGAAATTCAAAACAAATCAAAATTTTATTTTAATGTCTTGCGACTTGGCACTTTCTTTGTGGGAGAATTTATTATGCTTAGATTGCTATTTGCAGATAGTTGTAATGTTATACATAATTACATAATAAGTTCTGTTCTTAAATATGTTTATGATCATAGGTAGGTAAACAACGATTTATAGGACTTGTACCAAACTTCAGAACACTAAAAATATATTGTTAACTCTAACTTTCACCTATCAACAACATAAAATGAAGCAACTTTGTCCCATTCCAACGTATGCCAGAAATACTAATGAAATTACCGGCCTGTTTAATAATTTGATCATTGACGTAGAATCTCTACCCAAACCTTCATATAAAATCAACACCTTACTACCTAACCATAAAGAATCTTCACTAAAGGAAAGCAACAACCACAATGCATATTATATTGTGTGAATGTGGGAAGAAATACATAGAAAAAACATCACGTCCCTTAGAAATAAGACACAAAAAACACCAAGGTTACGCGTGAAGAAGTTAATTCCAGATGTCTGTCTTAAGATACCGTCAATATGAAACAGATCATAAAATACTTTGGAATAAAATTCGTCTTGTACACCAATCCAGAACTGAGAATGAAAGAGACGGTTTAGAAACTACAGAAATAATGAAAGCAAAATATCTCTTAGTAAACTGTCTTCATGACCCTTGTCACGTCGGCCATATTTGGCAATATCTATTCCCTTTTCATACACTTGACCTTTACATACATTCTCTCTCCTCTTTATAACAATATATAAAAATTTTGCTGCGTAATATCGATTATACATCCTACATCCAATTTTTTTGACATTGGATTTATAGTTTCCAGCCTCTCTGAAGGACCACAAATTCGAGAGACCTGCCTTTGATTCAGTTTTACTTATTCGGTTTTGTAAAACAAATATCGAACTTTAGCAATAAATTCTGTAGCCAAGATTTTGCCACTACCATATTTCGGAAAGTTTCAAATAGGAATTCCTACTAGATTAGCATTTGAACTGGTCATACAGGAAGAAGAAAAACAATTTTTTTGTCAAAACATATAATATGTTCCACCACGAATAAAATTCTTACTTATTCTTATAAAATGTTATTTACCCACCTATTATTATATTAAAACAATGTGCTTTCTTACTGAAGTAGGTATGTGACCATCAACGCCCTTTTTTTTACAAGTTTTATACAGTTGCAGGATAAATTAATTGGAATCTTTCTTGTACAAACTCGTGGTAGTTTTAAAATAAAGACACTGTATTCAAATTGGAAATTAAAACTGATAATGAGTTAAACTAATACATTATTTACAAAGTTTCGAAAATAAATTTATTTCGGCTCTTTAAGCCTGTTTGGCCTCAGATTGGTGTAATCGCCTGTATGTTTAACATGATTATCATATGATGAATGTCTTTAAACACTCGCTTGACATTTTCAGTGTCCGTAGCAGTGGTAAAATGCCAGTAGCACTTCCGATCTTTGGATTCTTTGTTCAAGTCGTAATACATTTCAGTTGTACTTAGACGCATATTTCTTTGCGGTTTCTTGGTTACTTCCTGAATTTAGAGACAAAAATTGGATAAAGAACGAAATATTAAAATGTTCTGATTCACTTTTTCAAGAAACGTATACAAAAATACAAACACTTGTAATGATTAGTTATTTCTGAACATTTAAGAACCGAATAAAAAATTAACTAATTTCTTAAAAACACAAACATTTCTGTTAGTGCTAGGGAGAATGGAGCGGCGGCTAATTGTTTTATTGTTTTTGTTATTCTTAAGCCTGCAACTGACTTTAAATTTATACGAAACCTGACATGATACAATTTTCTCAGAGTATTATGCGCCATCAGATACATAACTGGGCAATCTATAACCCAGGGCAAGCTACCATATTTGCGCCCTCCTTTGAGTCTCGTGGAAAAGTCATTTCAGTAATTTTTTTCTGTTCTTCATCGCTTTGTGCCATAGTTAGGGCTAACTGTACCATGGCCTGTCAGTACTGTGGGCATAATAAATGTTCTTGTTGTTTTTTACTTAAATAGTTCTCAACTTGTCTCTAGGCAATAGAAAAACTATTTCTTACCAAAAATTTATCACGAATGAAGCAGCGACACCTATGGTAATTAGGATCTTCTTCGCTGTCTCTGTCTAAAATAAAGTGTTTATAAAAATTACTTTACTTTCAATATAGCTGCAATAGCGTACTAGCGTACTCATTTATAAACTGTTAGCAAATAACATAGAAAAAAACACTTAAAGATAGCATTAAAAACGCAGAATTGTTTGGTGATTAAAACATTTATTTGGAAAACAGAATATATATACATATATACATATATATAATGTGTCTGTAGGATAAAAACTAGAAGAGAGAAATAGTTTTGTGGTGTAAATTTATTTGCAAGTGATTTTTCAGAGTTTTAACCTTCAAAGAAGAATTTGATAAGTAAGATGAAAAAATATCTTTTGGATGATTTGTTTGTTTTTTAATTTCGCACAAAGCTACATGAAGGCTATCATCGCTAGCCGTTCCTAATTTAGCAGTGTAAGACTAAAGGAAAGGCAGCTAGTCATCACCACCCATGCTAACTTTTGGGCTGCTCTTTTACCAATGCTCTTTTACGGTTTACCGTAACATTATAACGCCTCCACGGCTGAAAGGGTGGGCATGTTTGGTGTGACGAGGATTCGAACTCCCAACCCTCAAATTACGAGTCGAGCACCTTAACCATCAGGCCATGCCAGGCCTCTTTTGGATGAACTCAAGCAGTAGGGTTACGATTTAAAACAATTTCTGTATTAAGTATGAATGTGTATGTCTTCCCTAATGGACAACAAGAAGTTTACGAGCTTACTACTACAAAACACGAGGTTTAGTTCCTCGCGGTGGCTTTGCCCCATCACAAAGATATACCCCTCCCCAGTGGTACAGGCGGCATGTCTGCGATCTCACACCCCTAAAAATCTAGATTTCGATACTCGTGGTGGGCAAAGCACAAATAATTCATTGTGTTCGAATCCTTGTCACTGCAAGCACGCTCGCATTTTCAGCTATTGGCCCTTTATAATGTAATGGTCAATCCCACCATTCGTTTTTAAAAGAGTAGCCTCACAAGAGTTGGGCGATGACTAACTGCCTTCTCTCTAGTCTTACATTACTAAATTATGGACGACAAGCGCAGATGGCTCTTGTGTAGATTTGCGTGAAATTCAAAATTAACCTTACCTTGAATACTTAGATCGTAGGTGTTGAATTCTGGAAAATATTCTACTATTTTTGTTCCCGACGCTATCTTCTCTTTAAGTAAATCTTGTTTATTAAAGAATATGATAAATCCACATTCTCGGAGAAACCTGTAATTGAAATAAAAATAGTTTGATTTTTTGAGATCCGTTTAACAAATCAGGTTACACATCTTGTTCACAAATTATTCTGTTTTATTTATACCTGTCATAATAATTATTTGAAATTAATAAACATTTTTAATGAGGCCCGGCATGGTCAAATGGTTAAGGCATTATTCGTTGGTAAAAGAGTAGTCCAAGAGTTGACATTATTAAACTTTACGATGCTAACATCACAATTACAATCCCTAGCTCCATCTAGCCAACAAATAAGTTACTACGTTATAAACATAATTTACGACAAGAAAAATAAAAAGCTACAATCACTTTTAGGTCTATGATATAATTCTTTTTTCTTTCACTATTAGAACATAAAATCGATTCTGGCAAAACAGGAAAAATTGATAAGTTTAAGATATTTGTATTTTTCACATCTATAAGTTTGCTTTTCTGAAACACACACACACAAAACATCATGCAACTAATTTAACATAGTATCCCATCAAATACATAAACGTCGATACTTCCAAACAAAGTTGTCCTTGTATTTAAATCATAGCATAAGTAACTGAACAACAAAATTAACAATTCATTTGTTTGTATAAAAATATATAACTAAATTAACGTTTTCTGTTTTGTTTAGATAGGTTATATTCTGTGGGTTAAAGTGAGATAATGATAAAACCATATTTCGGGCAAGAAATCCAACCGCATTCTATGCATGTATCTCTTAGAAGAAAAATCACAAACTCGAGCCTTTCAAAATATCTGATGTTGTAGCTGGGACAAAGGTTACTTTGCATCATATTGATAAGTGTACAGTAATAGTAGATGAGATGTAGAAGAAATAATAACTTATGAAATATAATATATATTAACATCTAAATATCTTAATATATACACTTTGCAATATTCTAACTGGAGGTACACAACCATGAACTGACCTGCTTGACCAAACATCTTGGAAGAGTTCAATGGATTCCTTAAGCTGGTTTTTGTCCGGGTCTTCTCGAACTTTGAGGTTGAAACCCGACGATGATATGAGGAATAAGATGGCTGTGATACCATCGAACACTTGAATCCACTTACGTCGCTCTCCACGTTGTCCTCCGACATCAAACATCCTAACATTGGTATAAGATGCATTTCATAAAAGGTTAAATACTTTAATAGATATTTAAATCTCTTGAATGCTATGAACTCTGCTCTCACGAGTCATAGCAGCGTCTTAAATATTTCGACGAACACTCAAGTTTCTAATTAAAGTGACTGGTTCTTGTTAAATCAGCTGGCCAATAAGAAGTGAATATCAAAGATTATTCCATTCGCGACCGTCATCTGATTCGTCGACGGGAATAACTTGGCTCACTAGATAAAATCAACTACAGTCACATAAGCAGATTCTTAATCCTCGGTTAACCGAGTTCAACCATTAAGGAAAGTAAAAGTTAAGAACTAAGTTGAACCTCTGCACTCATTCTGGGAATTGTGGAAAACATAATAATTCTGAAAAGTTCAGTTTTTTAGATTTGTTTGTTTGTACTTAAGCACAAAGCTATCTGTGCTCTGCCCACTATGGGTATCGAATTTTATATCTAGCTATAGAGTTATATGGCAAGTTCAGTAGAGCTATAAATTTATATGACAAGTACAGTACAATGTTACATATAGTATAGCTATAGAGTTACAGTCATGTGAAAAAGGTAGGACGCCCTATGAAAGCCTGTGTATTTGTGTAACATGTTTGGATATATAGATATTTAATCCCAATTTCAACAATACTGAGAGATTATAGGAATATAACTTAATAATTAAAACTGAAGAAAATACTTTTCAAGATATTCTGTAAATGTAATTCTACCAAAATGAATATTTTAACTGAGGAAAAAGTTAAGACACCCTACTCCCTAATAGCTAGTGTTATTCCCTTTGGCTGAAATAACTGCAGTGAGACGCTTCTTGTAGCCATCTACAAGTCCCTGACATCGGTCTGAAGTAAGTTTGCCCCACTCCTCAATGCAAAATTTTTTCAGCTGTGAGATGTTTGAGGGGTACATGTCACCCCACAGCATCTCAATGGGATTAAGATATGGGCTTTGACTGGGCCATTCCAGGACTCTCCATTTCTTAGTTTTCAGCCAGTCCTTGGTGGATTTACTGGTATGTTTTGGGTCATTGTCATGTAGCAGGGTCCAGGTCCACTTCAGTTTTACTTCTCTTACAGATGGTCTCATATGATCCTCAAGCACATTCTGATACGCAGTAGAATTCATGGTGGATTCTATGAATGCATCAGCTGTCCTGGTCCTGCTGCAGCAAAGCAGCTCCAAACCATGACACTTCCATCTCTATGCTTCACAGTTGGCATGGGGTTCTTTTCCTGGAATGCTGTATTTGGTTTACGCCAAACATGTCCTCTGTTCTGGTGTCCAAATAATTCAATTTTGGACTCATCTGCCCAAAGAACATTATTCCAGAAGTTCTGGTCTTTGTCTACATTATATCTGGCAAACGTAAGTCTGGCCTTGATGTTTCTTTTAGAGAGCAAAGGTTTCTTCCTT